>JAJMJQ010000005.1:0-637100 GCA_030569095.1 Daia tannicola
GGTGACAGTTTGAGGCTGAGATGGACTGTTTGGACTACTAGGACTGTTTGGACTGCTTGGACTGCTTGGACTGCTTGGACTGCTTGGACTGCTTGGACTGCTTGGACTACTAGGACTGCTTGGAGTGATTGTAGTCACGATTGTCTCAGGAGGAACGGTAGTACCAGGAATTACAGTTCCAGGAATAGTCGTTCCAGGTAGAGTCGTTCCAGGAATGGTAGACGGAGGAACTGTTGTACCAGGAATAATCGTGGTGACAGTTTGAGGCTGAGATGGACTGTTTGGACTACTAGGACTGTTTGGACTGCTTGGACTGCTTGGACTACTAGGACTGCTTGGAGTGATTGTAGTCACGATTGTCTCAGGAGGAACGGTGGTACCAGGAATTACAGTTCCAGGTAGAGTCGTTCCAGGAATGGTGGACGGAGGAACTGTTGTACCAGGAATAATCGTGGTGACAGTTTGAGGCTGAGCTGGACTGTTTGGACTGCTTGGACTGCTTGGACTGCTAGGACTGCTTGGAGTGATTGTAGTCACGATTGTCTGAGGAGGAACAGTAGTACCAGGAATCACTGTTCCAGGAATAGTTGTTCCAGGTAGAGTCGTTCCAGGAATGGTAGACGGAGGAACTGTTGTACCAGGAATAATCGTGGTGACAGTTTGAGGCTGAGCTGGACTGTTTGGACTACTAGGACTGTTTGGACTGTTTGGACTGTTTGGACTGCTTGGACTGCTTGGACTGCTTGGACTACTAGGACTGCTTGGAGTGATTGTAGTCACGATTGTCTCAGGAGGAACGGTAGTACCAGGAATTACAGTTCCAGGAATAGTCGTTCCAGGTAGAGTCGTTCCAGGAATGGTGGACGGAGGAACTGTTGTACCAGGAATAATCGTGGTGACAGTTTGAGGCTGAGCTGGACTGTTTGGACTACTAGGACTACTAGGACTGCTTGGACTACTAGGACTGCTAGGATTGCTAGGACTGCTAGGAGTGATTGTAGTCACGATTGTCTGAGGAGGAATAGTTGTTCCAGGTAGAGTTGTTCCAGGAATAGTTGTTCCAGGTAAGGTTGTTCCAGGCACAGTTGTACCAGGAACACTAGTACCCGGTATGATACTAGTAACAGTAGTGGGCTGCACAGGAGTGGTAGAACCAGAAGTCTGAGGTCCTGTGCTTGATGGAACACTGCTTCCAGGAGGAACGCTCGGTCCGCTCGTCGGCAAAGTACAACCTGAGATATAGGTAGTCACCGTCTGTGCAGTCAAGCTTGAGCCAGGAATAACTGTGGTTGAGCCTCCTACAGTCAAAGTCTCGCCAGGTACTTCTGTTGCTGGAATAGTAAGTGTCACAGTATTCATACCGTTAGGATTACAGGTTGAAGGAGGAGTACTAGACGGCGAACCTGGTATAGAAGTACTAGATGTGACTGTAGGTGGTAAAGTACAACCAGAAATCACAGTAGTAACAGTTGCAGGTGGAATTGTTGTTCCTGATATCACTGTTTGTGGAATTGTAGTACCTTGGTTCGTAGTCCCAGGAACTGTGGTACCAGGAATAGTTGTACCAGGTATGACAGTTGTGATAGTATTGGTGCCTTCAGGATTACAAGTAGTAGGTGAACTGGGAGCACTGCTTGGAGGAGCACTACTCGAAGGAACACTACTCGAAGGAACACTGCTTGAAGGAACACTGCTTGAAGTAACACTGCTGGAAGGAACACTGCTGGAAGGAACACTGCTAGAAGGAACAGGTGTAGTCGGTAATGTACAACCAGATATCACAGTTGTAATAGTCTCTGGAGGAATGGTTGTGCCAGGAATAACCGTTTGTGGGATCGTCCTACCCTGAGCAGTAGTACCAGGAATTGTAGTACCAGGTATATTAGTACCAGGTATGACGGTCGTTATGGTATTTGTGCCTTGAGGATTACATGTAGTAGGTGAACTGGGAACACCCGGGGTAGAAGTGACGGGCAATGTACAACCAGATATCACAGTTGTGATAGTCGAGGGAGGAATGGTTGTACCTGGAATAACCGTTTCAGGAATCGTAATTCCTTGAGAGGTTGTACCAGAAACAGTAGTACCTGGAATCGAACTACCTGGTATGACAGTAGTAATTGTATTTGTTCCAGTAGGATTACAGCTGCTCCCAGGTGAAGTGCCAGGTGTAGTAGATGGTGTCGATTGACTAGGAGAGCTGGTGGAGGTAGTAGGAACGGAAGATGAGCCAGAACCACTACTTGTGAGACCGGTAGAGGTGCCACTTGGCGTAGGGGTCGACTCAGTTGACGATAAAAAAGGACTGCGTGTTACAGTAGTGGTGAGAGTCACTGCACTAGTACAAGGTTGGGTGACGGTCTCTGTCTGAGGGGTACACTGAGAACTCCTAACAATTGTTGTGGGAGTGCATGTAGCAGGTATGGTGACAGGAACGGTTTGGATTACAGTAGTAGTCGCCTGAGCAGTTTCTGTCAAAGTAGTACCTGATTGAACTACAGTGGTCCCGGGTTTAGTGATAGTAACAGTGCTACCGGAAGGAGTAGTAACCCGTCCCGGTGTTGTTGCAACGGTAACACAAGAGTCAACATTAATAACAGTAGTAACAGTGGAAACAGCGCCATTAGGTAGGGCAGTAGTCAAAGTCGCAGTAAACGGGTTAATGTAGTTACCGCTAGCATCAATAGGAGCCGACACTGTCCAAGTGGCTACCGTAGTAACAGGGATAATAAGTTTAATTTTGTAAGTGAAGGACTGGGTAACAATAGTACAACAGCCGGAACATTCACCTTCCTGTTGACTACCTTCTCCAGATCCACCACCAGATGATAACCATGGGAAACACCAGAACCAAGCCTGGGCCCTCGCAAACAGCGATATCAAGCCGATGACAAAGATAAGATCGACCTTCATATTTAGGGATTTTAATAGCAAAGAATAAATGTGATGTATTCTTCTCTGATATTGATATCTCTTACACTAAATATTAGTATACAATGGCCAAAGCTATTTTTTATATATATCTAGAACACTTACAAAATAGTTCAAATCACTATATTTTGATGAAAGCCTGAAGAAACTAAAGGTAGAGAAAAAAATAGCGAATCCAACCGACTACACATGTATATATATAACTATAGAGTATATAGTACAATATCGATACAACTGTGCCAATAACCATGTTTGACTTAAAGTTTGTAATGTCCGACCTAACGACAAATTTATTTCCTATTAATACATAATGAGATAAAACTGAGACATTAATCATGCTATTGATTGTAGAAGTTGCTGCTTGTGAGAAATCAGTGAAAAACCTCTGTTCTGGCAGTCATTCAAAGGAACCATCTGTTTCATTTGGCTGGCAGTCCTAAAAATGCTCAGTTCACTGTTGCAATTTTTTATTCATAAATAGAAAATTGACTTTCACATAGGAGAATCAGATATAGTACATATGAGATGCTTCCGGATTTGTTAAAAATTCATATTGGTTTCGAGTCTGATGACAACGTCCGCTTTTCGACCCTAGACCCTTACGAGAGCGCCATTAATTGGAGAGAAAACTCTAAAAGCCAATATATGAATATTAAGGTTTCACAACTCATGTGTCAAAATACAATAAAGTAAAAAAGGGGTTGCCTTTTTGAAAATATTCAGTGTTGTGCATATGCAGGTTACTTGGTAGCCAGTGTTTGGCACAAGTGAATATAATAATGAGAAGAGCTCACAATAGGGCGGGGCTTGGACCGGGTTTAAAAACCTATTATGTTAGTATCATGCAGGCCCAACGAGGAAATCAGATTATAGGGATAGGTTTTCAGATCGATCAATATTAGGGTCCTTTCTTAGGGGTACATAATCTAGATCGTTAATGGTAAAATATAGAAGAGCTAGGCCATCTCCTTGATACAAAGGGTTGGTATTCAGTTAAGAGCTCCAGGATCATCAAAAGAAACATGGGACAGTGCAGAATCATAATTTTTTTTTAATAATGTAGGAATACCAGCCATTCATAGTCTGGTAAAATTTATTTGCTCAGTCAGTCTCCCTAACAACTACCCCCCATACCTGCCATATAGATAAGCTCGAACAGCAGCCACTTCTACCGCCAGTGCAATGATGTCTCACATATTGTCTTCCACTGACTCATTACTCTACTGAACCTAAAAATGGATCAAGGTTGTTTCTTGCATCGTCAAGAACGATCCTCTAATCTTGATATTCCTCAGTGCTAAAGATCCTGTGAATTATAGAAGCCGAAGCTCAACAAAGATCGACTGAGATTGCTGCATCTAAATTGAATAGTTCAAAATCTCCCTCGGACAATGCTTATTTAAGAATAAGGTTTAGGATTATTGCGTGTATGTGTTATGCTATATCAGGCCGGGCTATCCAAGAATGTTTTACTTTTAATTACCATTTCTACGGAACAGCAGGATCAATCGGATCATGATATTCAACTGAACGGATAAATAACATCTCTGCAAAAAATACCCCTAGGAAACTTTTATTTAGTTCCGAGGTGTCATTATTGCGATATTACGTAAAACTTTGGAAAAGCAAAGAAGAGGACAACAAAAAAGCCGCACTCCACGCGGCTCGCAGATCAGGCACCGATTCCTGTTGGTTGGTCGATGATCAAGAAACTTATATCTGTAAAAGACAGAGGGAGGCTACGCAAGGCGATTTTATGAAAATAGTAATTTGAGCAGCTGAAAATATTCTTTCGAGCAAAGCTTACACACAGCCTTCTTGAATAAAACAAAATTCGACGGCCAGTGCATACAGATGCTCCCCTGGCGTACCTCTTCTCCTGCATTGGGCAATAGAGCTACTACATAATTTCTCGTCTTGATTTGTGTTTAGCTTATGCCATAAACAACCATTTTGCATAACAACAATTATTTTGCTTTTTGAATTTTTTGCTAGGAACAGACTTGTCTATACGTTCCATTAAATCTGTGCTCATCGATCTGCTACTTCTGGCTAATAATATTTGAACCTTGCGTATCCATAAACGCTAGCCGCCGCGATTGGATTATTATCGAAGTAGACAAACAACTCACTTTATTGTTGATTACTTATCTACTCTTTTTTTAACCTTATCACGATACTATTCCTTTACTTTCTGCCTAGTCTCCTCAATTACTTACAATGTACAACAAACGACTCTTTCCATTCGATTTGGATCCATCGGCAACTACAGATAGCTCTAGAGATCTGAACAAAGCACTAGAAGCGCCGAGAGAAAAAAAAATCAAATCCAGTTTATCCCGGATTAGAAAAGTCGCTATAGATACTACCGACGAAGACCTGATAGCGATGTACGATTTTCTCACCCGTACAAGACCAGAAGTCGCATATCAAATGCCAATATGGATCCCAGACCCCGTATTTAAGACGACGATGACGAATTTCCGGTGTAACTCTTCTTCTGCTGTGGGGTCAAGTCAATTTGAAGAATCCACACTTGCTTTGCAAACAATCTTTGAAAGAAGGTTTGACTATGCTATAGCTGTACCAGAAATCGCTGAGAAGTGGAATAAATTGCCGAAACGATCAAGACAAATTGTAAAAACGGCTGTAAAAGCTGATCAGATTGCCCAAATCTCCGACTTTCCTTTTGTTTCGAGTGATCAAGAAGTGGTTCATCGACAGCTTTAAAGATAAACAATCAGTAGATGTATGTCCAAGCTTGGACCTAGCATAACCACAATGGATAGATACTGAATAGAACCATAGTGTGATAAAACTTCAATTAAAAAAAAAAGGAACGTATTAGATGAAATTAAATGATTGTACAATCTCAGCAACAAAAAAATGCCTCAAGTCGGATTCGAACCGACGATCTTAACATTACTAGTGTTACGCCTTACCAACTTGGCCATCAAGGCAATCCTTTCCATTCTCATGGAATAGTAAGCTACAAAAACAACACTGGCTTACGTAAGAATGAAATAAGCCAAATTAGGTCACGTGATGTAATATGTTGCTTACATCATAATTGTGTCATCACAAACGAAAAATGACATCATTTTCTTTATCATAGTCATCATCAATGAATTTTTGGTACATCGAAGAAATAGGACATGGTCATATACGAGAACATATTGCCGCTACTGCAATAAAGCTAATCGGGTGACAGCTCCGATGTAGCAGAATTTACATGCGAAAAATGCTTCTTTGAATTTAAGGTACAACTGGACATTTAAGCTGTGTTCGTTAAGACCGAGATTGCAACTCTAAATTTCCAGCTATTAAATGAAATGATTTCCTTCCTACCCACAAGAAAATCACTGCTAATTTATTAAGATGTTTATTGACAGGAGAATTTTGAAATGGGCTGCCTCTGAATATCATTGATATGTTGTTTACAGACCAAAAGAGGGGGAATCACATTCTCCAAGAGCTATCGAGATGGACATGTTGAAAGCCTTGGTAAAACTACTTAGGATATAGCGAAGTGCTTTTGACAGGAATATATAGGGATATACTAATATAATCTTGAACTTCGGAACTAAGAGAAAAAAATTCAACGATTATGAGTCTTGAAGTTCTATCTTTAAAAATTATCAATCAAAAAGCTTTCTAAGTTGAGCCATCTGGTAGATCATATGTGACTAGCGGATATACACATGTAGGCGTATACAGTAAAGATAACGATGGGTTTACCTATGGAATAAAAAATACCATTTTGAATATATTCTATCAATTCATAATGATAAATTCTACCTCTGGAAACTTGCATATACTTCCGAGGCCTTTTATGACTATTTATGCTATGTTGTCTTATCTAACGGTTTCCAGGGGTGAGTCAGAATTCGGCGTTGGAAGAAATTCCGAAGCCCATTCGAGATATATAAAGCGGGTAAGATCCGTCATGATTAGTTAGTAATTAAAACCCCGATAGACAGCGAAAAGAAATTTTTGTTAATAATTTAGAATAGATCCGATGAAACAGTAAGAATAGTACTAAAAACATAGGAGCAGATATTCCAAGCTTATAGACGTTTCCTTTTTCCCTGTTCCTTTTTCTTCTTTTCTTTTTTTCTTTTTTATATTCTTTTAACTGGTATTGTTAATCATAATGACGAGGACTGCTGATGTATCTAACAAATCTTACACTTTTCGAGAGCAGATTAAAGGATTTCCTTGGGTTCAAATCGCTGTAGTAGCTATTATTAGATTTGCTGAACCTATAGCATTTACATCCCTGTTCCCTTATATTTACTTCATGGTTAAAAGTTTCCATGGAGATCAGCCTGAAAATGCTATTGCTCGATATGCTGGTTATATATCTGGTACTTTTGCACTCTGTCAAAGCCTCACAGGGATTTTATGGGGCAGGCTGTCAGATAAATATGGCAGAAAACCCATTATAATATCAAGCTTAGTACTGTCTTCATTTTGGATGGTACTGTTAGGTATGAGTAAATCATTTAAAATGGCCTTATTGGCAAGAGCTTTAGGAGGCTTGTCTAACGGCAATGTCGGAGTTATAAGAACTGTGATAGGCGAGATAGCTGTAAAAAGACACCATAGACCATTAGCATTTACAGTTATGCCTTTACTATGGCAAGTTGGTTGTGTTATTGGCCCTATGATTGGCGGGTATCTGGCGAATCCTATAGAATTACACCCTGGATGGTTTGAAAAAGGCCATTTCATGAGTAGTTACTTTGAGATTTTCACCGAGTATCCCTTTTTACTGCCAAACCTTGTGGTAGCAATCGGATTAATGTTCGGAGCGGTTTTTACGTTTCTGTTTCTGGAGGAACCTCATATGTTGAAAAAGAAGAAAAAGTCCAAGAAGATCAAAGGGATCAATGACCATCTTCAACCAAGTCTACCAAGTACAAGAGAGAGTACCCCACTATTAGAGAACGCTGATAGTGCGAACATCTCTCTAGCGACAACTTCAGCTACTGAATCAGCTGAGCAGACACATACTAACAACCGTCTGATTCATGATCTGATCGACATTGAGAATCAAGAGTCCGATGAAGCCCAAGAAGCTTTAAACGAGCAGCTAGCCAATGATCCGGACCTTCATAATTGGTCGAGAATTTTGGTGCCACGAGTAAATCGGCTGTTGTTAGCAGCTGGAGCCAACTCATTACAAGCAACAGTATACGAGGAATTATTACCGGTATATCTCTGCACTAGTATTCTATGGTCACCAGGATCTTCTTTAAAAGGAGGACTTGGCTTCACCTCTGAAAGTATGGGTACTGTATTGAGTTCGTGTGGTGTTGTTGGTATCATATCAATGTTATTCTTCTTTCCTTGGTTAGAAAGAAGAATGGGTTGTGTCAAACCACTGAAATTCGCTTCAAAATTGGTGCCTATATTCCCTTTTGCATGTCCATTATATCTCTTTGCATTATACTTTACTACAAATCAGAAAATGTTGATTGTAGTTACCTTTGCATGTTTGCGAACCTTATGTCAAGGTATTTGCTATCCTGCTTTACTACTATTATTCAATCAAGCTGCCGAACACCCATTACATATGGGTACCATTAATGGATGCTGCCAAATGGTTTCTGCATTTGCTAGAGCCATTGGCCCTATTATATGGGGTATATTAATGGATTACGGGCAACAGAAGGGCCATGTTGAAATCCCATGGTGGCTATTAGCTGCCTTCTCGTTGCTTAGTGCCTTTCAAATAAACACTATTCATGGCATAGATTATGATGAGAGGGAATGAACCCAGCTATAAAACTATATAGAGCGAGAAGTTACTAATCATTAACATATCTACAAAACTTAGTAGAATAAACCTGGTAAAGTAAAATACATTAAGAAACAATAAAATGAAGGTAGTTAAGGAGTAGAATGTGATATTAAACCCATTATCTTTTCTAAGTAAAGAAAGAAATATACGAAAACAAATTAGGGTGCGCTCAAAAGAGGAATAAAATCCAACTTTAAAGCAGAGACTATAATATAAATAACATCAACCAACACAACAACATGGAATTAGTAGTCCTTTTAACATACTTATTGATGTTGATGACCTTGTAAATGTTGATGTTGAGGAGGCATATATCTCTGCTGAGGACCTGGAGGACCACTATTCATTCCCAAATAATGAGAGTATTGATCGGCAGACATATAAGGCATACCCTGCTGCTGCATAGCAGCTACAGATGCAGCTCTCATTTGATTAGCCTGAGCGATTTGGTGACTGTCGTCAAGAACTCCAGGTTGTTGGTTCATTAAATTATTGACTTGAGGCTCGCCTTGCGGTCCAGGCATACCTGGCTGATGTTGAGAATGTACCTGTTGAGGTGCTTGACCAACTTGAACTTGAGCCTGTGCATGTTGAGCGTTTGATTGAGACTGAGGAATAGCACCAGGAGCACCGCCACCACCACCAAGCGGTATCTGTGCAGCTGACTCCTCCGGTGCATTAAGACAAGATTGAATAAGATTCTTGCCTTCCGGCTTTGTTACCAAAGGTTGAAGTTTTGGTGTTGTAAAAGTATAAACAAGGCCCGTCTCAGACACGACTAACAACAGAACTTGGGTACCAGTAAGAACAGACAATTCATAGGCCTTCTTCATAATACCAGCCTTTCGTTTAGAAAAGGTAATATGACGTCTAGACTTGTCCTGAATGAACTTGATTTCAATCTTTCTTCTTTCTCTACCAGGTTTTCTTTCCTCATCGTCCTCTTCCTCTTCATCAAGACCACCGCGTTCGCTTTTGATTCCAGAAGTGTCTGCTCCAGGTCCTTGCAAAACGTTGCCGGGGTTACCGCTTAAGTCTCCAGCGCCATTGGTAGAACCACCAGTTAAGTCACCTGTAGGATCTATTAATGAATCTGACATTTTTCTCACAAGATTAAGCTTTGAGATTGTTCGTTAAAGTGAAATGTCAGAGCTGATAAATCAGTAACAACAAAAGTATAGCTAGTAACAAAAAAAACTCGGGCTGTTTCCCAATCAGGAGCAAGAGTTTGTAGTTGGAGCGGCTGACTCGTGTGTGTGGAATGTAGGAAAAAGAAACAAAAGAATCAAAAAGAAAAAGATGGTTGGTTTGAAGTCTTTAAAAAAAGGTAACAAATATCAATCACAGTTACTTACTTGATTGATAGAAACTTGAGATGGTTTCTATGAATTGTTTGCAAAAAAAATTCTAATGCACCTTTTAAAACGAAGTTTCTCTTGTTCTTGTTAGTGCAGTTAGTTTATCTGTGTTGAAATATTTCCGCTTGTTTGTGCCGGAACTGTTACTGGGGTTTCACACTAGCCAACAAGAGAAAACAAAACAAGAGGGAAAAACCGAAAAAAAAAGGATCAGTAGTTATTCAAATGATCCTAGATAAAAAAAACCTAGGTGAGGAATAATAGAGAATCGAAAAGTATGGTAGAACTTGAAGAACTGTAATAGTAGTAATAGTTCTTAAAAACTATAGAATAATCTAATGTTAGTTAATAATCAACACAAAAAAAATCCCCGCCCTCGTCAATGAATTCCATAAACATTCTTTATACAAGACTTAATCCTAGTCGCAAGAAATATCGGCCTTTGCGTGGTGGTGATTTTCATTTCGGTTGCCTTTGAATTGACCAATCCGAAGCCTGAAGCAACATGTAATCAAGGCGAGCGAGCGATCACTAGCAACGTCAGCCACAAAACAAAGCATTAACATAGAGTATCGTTTATACTAGAGTGCTCGACGGTAAATGAACAACACCAAGCAAAGTCAAACCTAATCTGCTAGACCAGATTAGTGAACTAAATTGCTTAATCTGTCATCTACTTGCAACTTGTGACGAGCTTTTGCTCGCCAAGTTGTTGAATGGCAACCGAAATATAAAATACAAAAAGAAAAATATCGTTTCTACGATAAAGTGCTTAAAAACCGATACATCATACGAATACAAAAGAGGATAAACAGGGAAGAGACTTGTGTACATTAAACCGGTTTCGAATCCATTAATGGACCCTGACCGTCCGCCCATTTCCTAATTACTTACCTTTCGTTGCCAAAAAGTAATTAGCCTTACACGACTTAGGTTAGAAAGTGTCGTACAAGGAAAGTGAATATGCAAAAAAAGACAAATGGGGAAATGTTCTACTTAAAAGAGAAACAGAGCTATCTGTTACCCTGAAGTTCTATATTAGGACCAGCGTGGTGCCGTAGGTGCCCGCCCCGGCGACTGCTTTGGATAGAATACCGACTATCTATGCTTGTATACTGCGGGCTAAATCTCGATCAATCTCGATCAGGGTATATTATGTCCCCTCGAACATTAATAACTCAGCTTTTACTATGGCGAATTTGATTGTCTTCGTATAGCTGATTACAATGTGGGGACCATCCCGACAAATATGTCACTCCGGCTGGCTTGTCTGCCGACCTTGACCCTCATGCAGTTTCTTTTTAATGCCCGGCCGCCTCATATGGAAATGACACAACCTTCTTATAAGTAATGGTACAGAAAAGAAATATGTTTTAGGATTAAAAAAGATTATTCTTACTCACCATACAATTTATCTTTACAATTCTTGCTTGTTTTATCTCTAATCTATCATGCCTTTACCATCTACGGTTAATAGTCCATAATTTTGTGATATTTCCTAATTAGGTAATACCCAATGGGGTTGTGTCGCCTTGACAACAAGAATAACCCATTTAAGTCCGAATATCAACAAAGGTAAACAAACACTGCTCACGCCCGTTATATAACATAATAATTTTACGTTTTGTTCTTGCTTTCTTACTAAGCACCGCCGTTTGTATTTTTATTGTTCCATTACACGGCTGAGTAAGTATGTTTGGTTTACAGGGAACTGGTAGTACAGTACGGTTTCACTTGTTATTTATATTATACGCGCGAATTATTTAGAACTATTTGCAATCATATGTTGTCAATGTTTTTTGTTTATTTTTATATGGCGACATGTTAGTCAACAAATCCGCTACCAAGTTACAATAGTCGTGTTTCAACCTTCAAAGTGTGTGATTGTTTTTGTACTTCGCTTGTTGATTTTCTAGTCAGCAGCAAGTTAGATAAAGCAAAACTTGGATTGGACACCAAAGGTTAATTGCTGCCCAACCCTAATGATTGAAATATTGCAGGCAATACAATTCATATCTGAGGTGGGGTAGTTCTATTGTACGATGTTGTGGTAGATGTGTTGTGTGTTTATGATTATTCTGGTCGGAGCTTTCTGCCTTACTATTATATCAACATAATAGACAAAAATATTACTACCAACATCATTATTATATTGACTTTTATGTTTCTCGACTTTAACTTATGCAAATCAAGAAACAAGTGCCTTTTCTTTTTAATTTTTATTTTCTTTGTTCCTGGATTTTTAAACTAACATAAGGAATGAGCAAGCTAGGAAACCTGAAAAAGCCAGAACTGGTTGCAATTGCAACTGATATTGGTCTACCTACTGATGGTGTTAAAAGTGACTTAGAAGCTCGAATTGCTGCCTATTTTGCTGAGAATCCTTCTAGTGCTATCGAGAATCCCAAGTATGCACAATATGTTTCCACTAGCTCTCCTGTGAAGGCTAGACGAAGAAGTATCAAGCCACCATCCAAATCGTCTGACAATGCTAAGCAATCTCCTGAAAAAGATTCTACTGTTACTGAACCCGAAGTTGGTAACACATCTATCTCTAAACTTATTTCCAATGTTGGAGAACAGGAACAAGCAGTCATCACTGGATCTAAAAAGTTATTTTCTAGTAGCTTTAAATCCGCAGGGTCATGTTACAAAAAGGCTCTTACTAAAGTGTCTAATGGCTCCAATTCAGCAAGAACTGGCTTAAGTTCTGTTGTGTTTGTAAGTTTCTTCTTCACGGCTATTGAATTTGGCTTATTGCTATCAACCATTGTACCAATTACTTCCAAGCCTATTGTCGGCTATACTTTCCCACTACCTCACTTTGAAATTGTGACCTTCTGGAAAACATTCTGGCTACCATTGATTGTCTGGACTTTTGGGTCTTTGGTACTTCCTTTGATTGTATCATATTATATCAACTTCACAGGTGCAGCTCAAAGCAGAAGAAAGTCGGCTAAGAACTATCAATTCGATCCGTTCATTTATGCCGGCTTGAGATTCATTGTGGGATTCCTGTTTTATCCTCAGCTATCTCTTCATCTTCTCTCTTACCGTGTTTTGGCTCCTCTTGCTGATGTTTTAGGAAAAGTATTCCCTATTGTTAGTCGAGCAGTGACTGGTTACTCGTTCTTTGCAGGAATCACCTCTCTATTGGTAATTCTTTATGCTGCGGTTCATTAGAGATTAGGTGATCGATAATATTGACAACTCTTAGTAGAGTTACAAGTGGAACAGGGAATGGTTTGGAATATTAAACTAATTATTATTATTACGAAGGAATAGGACTTTAATAGTAGTGTGTAATCCGGTAATAAAGACCAAAATACACCAACAAAAAAGATAAACATGTTTCTTGTCTTTTGTATTATTAGGTTTCATGATATGAGAGAATCCGACAATGTACATACAGGAAGATTCATCTCTATCAATTCGCTACATAACTGCACAACAATTAATAGATAACCAATTTCAAAAACCCACCAAAATTCAGCCTTCTTAAAGGTAAGAAAAGAAAACGGTAAGATTTTATTTATTTATTGCTCTTAGTTTCCCTTAGGAGCCTCTCGGAAAGAGATGGCAGCTTCTTCACCCATGGCAGAAATAATGGTGACAAGAACATCCTTACCTTCGTTGAAAGCTTCTTCCAACTGGGTACCTAATTCACTGTCAGGAGCCTTGACATCATCCTTGGTGTTACCATCGTTGGTGAACAAGTTAAGGAAACCATCATCAATGTCGATAAGCTGGTACTCATTTCTGGTAACAACAGGAACATCCATGTTATGGGTAGAAGGAGACAAATCTTCCAACTTCTTACCGGTGAAGATATCAATGGCAACCAAGTGAACCTTGGCGTGACCGTGCTTTCCAGTCTTGGAGGTGGACATATCGACAATCTTACAAGGTCTACCCTTGATGACGACGTGACCACTCTTTCTAAGGGCAGAACATTGAAGGGGGAAAGTCAAGGAAGCTCCAGCTGAAGCGGTCTCAAAGGTGTGCTAAAGTGTTAGTAAAAGGTATGATAGAGCGAGCAATATATAAATATATATATAATGGAGTTATACGAAAGAACATTATGTGATTCCCCACCCCAATCTATAACTTAAAGCAGAAATTTTTCAAAATGAAAAGTTAACAAAACCTTGGTGAAACCGGGCTAAACCAAACATAACTTGCACCAAAACTCATTTACTTTAATATTACAAGTTTTTACTTACTTCTTCTTCAGACATGATGTTTTACCTAAAAAATTCAATTAGTTTCTCAAAGTTGAGGGGTGAAGAAGGGAAAGGGAACATTGAAAAAAAAATTTGGCGTGGCTTTGTTAGGCATCTCTGGGTTGTTGAGCGTAAATGTCAGAACATATTTCAATGCTTATTTTCAACGACACTTAACAGGCTGAAGAAAGGGCGGGGCGAGGCGAGGCGACTGATATTAAATAAACCTTTTGTCACTTGTCATTATAATAGTTATATATAAATATACCAATATATGTTTAGGTTCGTGCCACTCGTAGATTACGTCTGTTATGAATATTGTTGTTTCCGTTAATGAATTGATGACCTTGATAATGTGGTGAAACTCTACGAAGATCTTCAAAAAGAGTATGAGAGTATTTCCTATCATTCAAGATAGCTCTGGAAGATGGACTGTTGTCAAATAAATAGTAATCATCCTTTGTTGTGAAGCTGGTCGGCGTCTCGTTGTTGTTGTTGTTGTTGTTGTTGTTGTAGTAAGAATGATAATCATCACTGTATGAACAAGCCTCATGATGATCAATAGAGTTGGTTATAGGGGTAAAAGAATGTCTTGGAGAAGAGGAATCTGGTAGATCAAACAAATGTGCAGTATCCAAAGGAACTGTATTGAGTAAAGTAGTGAATTCATTGAGCCAGATATTGCGGTCACTTTTATGATCAAATGTCATGACTATACCCGTAATTGTTTTGACATTATTGGCTAGAATTGGTAAACCAGATTGGATATAAGCTAAAAGGTCATCATTTAAGTAGAAATTCTCCTTTTTTTGCTTTGTCTTGGACTTTGGATCTGGTATACTGCTATAAACATCATCAAACAAAGCATCAGCAGATGTACATGCTGATGTCGATATCGTGTGTTTTCCATGGCTAATTGTCTTTTTGAATAAGCTTCGTTTTTGTTTCACTAATATTAGACAATACTTTTTGACTTTGACTCCATTTGATTCAATTCTCATTCTGTGAAGTATTATCTCGATATTGTTAGAAAGAGCCATATGTTGATTTTTCCACTCAAGTTTAGGTGTAGAATCCATTTGTCTAGTATATGTAATTTTCAAGGATTCAAAATCCTCACGAACATCCACATTCTTTATTTTTTTAAGTGTTGATTCAATTTCTAGAATCTTCTCTCCTTTAACTGTTTGAGAGAGTATACTACTACCTGAATCTCTTAAGCAACTATTTTCAATCATTCCTTTTAATATCTCCTGTAATAAATGTCTTTGGATCACATCTAGTGATGTCAAGACAATTGGTGTCTTCTTTTTCATTTTAAATTGAATAACACTTAAGCTCAGAGATTCCTCTTCATTTGAGCAGATGTCACTAATATATAGGTATTAAAGCAAATGTAACATATTGACAATCAGACTGTATTAATCTGTTACTAATTATACTGCAGAGGCGATGGTAATTTCTACCCTAGATTCAATCAATATTCTTCAAATCAATTAAACCTCCTTCCGGAAAGCTTAATCATAACCATCTGCTAGTATTCGTTTGATGGAAGCATAGGATATGTCCATCAAGCAATATGTATATTAAAAACTTTAATTTATTAATTAATGTGATATCTATATAGCATTGTATCGGGTTTTTTAATTCTTCAGTGTCGATACTCTTCACACCTTACATAAGATAGAGCTTATTATTCAAGCATAAAATGTATAAACTGTATAAAATTCATAAATTCAGCTTTCCATGTATATAAATAAATCCCCAAAATATTCTATCAGGACTTTGAATTTTTTTTGAAATTTATTATCTATTAATTGCTGTTAATATAAGGTTTGATATACGCTCATAAAGCTATTAAAAACTCAGAGCTTTGACATGACTTAGCAGTTTCAAGGACAGGTGGATTCTTTAACCAGTTTTGAAATTTATTTAGATTTTTACTCTTTTAATAATTGATTGTTTGCCCTAAGCCTGGTTCCTGCAGTATGCAACAGAAACGTGTATATATCAACTCTGTGACCACACGGGTAAGCATCGATTGTCTAACAAGTTAGGGGTAGATGCAATCAGAAAAAGTCAGCCAAATTTTGTAAAAAAATACGGGTTAAAAATCAGAATTCTATCAAAGTAAAAGCTCAATTATGCTGTCGATGACGATAATATGAATTTCTTGATTCTCTTATAATGCAGCAACCAACTAAGAAAGCGAGAAATGCACCTACAACCAAGAACATAAGCATATCAGGAGAAAGGAGAATTCTAAACAAGATCTAATCGATGAGAGGAGTCAAGAGGAGTCAAGAGGAGAACAATGTGGGGTTGGTTCGTAGGAATACAATATTTAGATGTATTGTCGTTCAATACATGTATATATATATATACCGATAGAAAGAAATGTATACATTCATCATTTTTTATTTTTTATTATCATAGATTGAAGTCATGATCATAATTCAATTATATGATGAGCTTTAAAGACAAAATTCTTTGTTAACCATAAATTGAACTCATTGAACTCAAATCATTGAAATCTTTATTATGATCTAGTGCCGTATCATAGTTCTGAAAAGTTTTTGTTCAATGCAAAACACATGATTTAAATAATCATATATATTACTTGACAATCAGAATACACCATTAGAATTAGTAGTAAAGCAGTTAAATAGAAATTAAAGACAGTTATATAAAGAGGTCACGTGATGGTCACGTGGGTCAATGTTAATATCAAACTTGTCCATCAAGTCCGCTTTTATATAATACGAAAACGCCCAATCTTTAAAGCGGAGAAATCTAATATAATGTTTTACTGTAGCCGCATGAAATTGGTTATTGGTTACTGGTCGGTTGGTTGATTGATTCCCCCCGCAGCTTTTGATTCTCGCTTCCAGTTTCCCTCCAGTTCAAATCCAGCTTAGCAAAAGCAAGGCCAGATATATCCAAACAAAAAAAAACCGGAATAAAACGGCTTGATGGTCTGAAAACACGGCAACAGCGACTTTCACTTTCACTTCCTATTCCATACTTTTTATTATTAAAAGTGGGGCAAATTGCGGGGTTCCACATGGCTTTTTATTTGCTTTGGATGGACCCTTTGATTTTTACCGCACGCCACACCCCTCTTCCCCTCGTGCTTTCGTTTGGGGTTCCTCGAGGCTCACTTTTCTCTCACAAGGTGCAAGATTACAGTTTTATTGTGAATCTTGAACTCAACATAACTCGATCAAAACTTTGGCAATTAAATATCTTTTGTTTTAAATCGTCCTTCTAACTATATGAAGATTTGATATTCGATTTCTGTCACCTAAGATCGCCTTCATCTTCACACTTCGGCTAGTTTACCTTAACAGCCGATCGTCGGTATTTATATATATATCTGTATATCTGCCTCTTTCTGCCTGCTTGTCTTTCTACTTGATTAGTTGTTTCGTTTTGAGATTCACTCCGGATATATAAAACACATCCAAAAACGAGGACTATCAATAGTGCATTAAAAAAGCCATGCAACAGCCCCGCAGACTGTCGAATCTGACTTCTGCATTAGCCGCTGTTAACTTGAATGATCAAGAGCTTCGCCAACAGCAGATGTTACAGCGACAGCAGCAGCAGCAGCAGCAACAACAACAACATCAACAACAAATATATAATGAAGCTATACTCGAAAGTGAACACCGGAACTCGGATTCGAATGACGGAGACAGTGACATGTTCAACGGTTCATCATCTCAATTACCATTGCCCTCGGACTCTGCCCCCATGACTGTAGGTTCGGTGGGCTCGGTTTCTTATATTCAGCAGCTGGAACAAGAACAACAAGAAGCATTCAAATTAGACAGGGTGGCCATGTATCGGAGAAATCCTCCCAGTTCAGGCATATCTTTATTCTCACATCGATCTGCACCCAATGGTTTCAAAGTAGCAGTTGTATTGGCGGAATTGAACATTCAGTATAAGACATTTTATCTGGATTTCAAAAGAAACGAACAGAGGTCTCCTTACTATGTGGCTATAAACCCTAATGCACGAGTACCAGCTATTATCGACCATGATAATGGTGATCATTCTTTATGGGAAAGCGGTGCTGTCTTGGTTTACTTGTGTCAAAGAAGCGGACCCAATTGTCCACTTTGGTCTGATGATTTCGTAGAGCAAAGTAAAATAACCAGTTGGGTGTTCTTTCAAGCCAGTGGTCATGCTCCTATGATTGGCCAGGCTTTGCATTTTCGATACTTTCACCCTGAAATGGTGGAATCTGCCATTGAACGATATGTGTCGGAAGTAAGACGGATTTACTCTGTAATTGAGATGACTTTAGCAGAGAAACGAGAACTCATCGTAATGGAAATGGATGACAAAAGATTCCATGGACATGAAACCGGCGATTTGGATCAAAATGTATGGTTGGTGGGCGATCGTATAACTATTGCTGATTTAGCCTTTGTCACGTGGAATCATGTAGTCGATCGAATTGGCATAAATCTTAAACAAGAATTCCCTGAGGTATATAGATGGACAAAGGCAATGATAAGTCGACCGGCAGTAAAAAGAGCATTATCCGGAAATGATTGAATGAACAAAAGAACTTCTACTGATGATTAAATAAATAAAAAACTTGAATAATCAAGAGAAAGCAAGCACAACGAGCGGATGTCATTAGCACAGTGATGTCAGTACCGTATAATAACAAAATTTATATATCTTACTATGTATTTCAGTTCAGTATAATCACCTGAGAATACAGATTTTTGAGATACCGAGTTTGTTCCACTTTTTGATATCTTAATACTATACCAAGCAATGGATAAGCAGTCAAAACAGCATAATCATATTTTATCGTACATACTTTAACATAACGGATTAAGATTGTTTATCTATTAAAAAAGTGAAATCTTATGAATCCTTTGCCTTGACGGAAAAGAGTTTAAGCGCAGTGCTCCAGTATGCTTCCTTAAGGATCCAACATGTTAATATCAAAACTCCTGGGGATTTACTATGCATTGGCAGCTTTATAACTATCAGATTATTCCGCATAAGCCGATAACAAATGAGTGGAGTATAGAGAAATGCTTAGCCACTTTAGCATAGAGTGAAGGGAGCAGGTGGCCGAAGGTAGCCGATGGCCTGAGCTGGAAGTCGAGAGTAAGAGGGAGAGCGAGAAGGAGAGGGAGTGCTCCTTTTACTGTTATACTAAGGCCCTCTTCTCTCTCAAGGACCTCCAAAAGTATCGGTTCCCTTGTCATCTATTATCTCTGCTGCCATTGCAAATTCTGTCTGATTGGAAGTCATGAGATTGATACTGCAGCACTTTCCAGAATGTTGGTGATCAACGGAAACCAATTCCGCCTTGAAAGAATCAAATCATCTGCACATTTCTTCGACGTATGCGACTGATTCGAACAATCATTGTGCTTGGAAATATGAAGCAGGACACAGTGATAATATGCTATGAAGATCATCGGTCCTGTCGAATCTACAACAAAATACCAGACGAAAGAAACCATTAAAAACGGGTTTCAGGACAACCTGTAATTAGCTGAATTCATAATAAAAACTTGTATCGGTCGAGAAAAGTCTCCCAGTACAGTCGGAGTCAAGAATATTCCTCCTATTCCTATTCCGCAGATGACAGCCAGGTATGATCTCATATAGCCACACGCTCTCTGCAAAGAAATTATACCAGTATCGTTTCGTAAAGCTATCGTTTGTTTAATAGCTTCAAGTCATACGATATCTCGTCAATATTGGCTCCATCTAGTTTTGGTCGCCGACCAGGTCCTCCTGCTCCAGTACGAGAGGAGCCAACCGCATAGCTTGAGCTACTATTTGCACCGGTACCAGTTCCAGTAGCGGTACCAGAACCGGAGCCACTGTCACCATCCCTTGTATAGTTGACGTTACTAGTAGCTTCACGATGTTTCCTATTAGTGATAGGCTGTGTCAGGTCCTCGAAATGGCGCAAATCAAAATTATCAGAACCATCATCTCCTAATTCAAGTGCATGTCTATGTCCTGGTTTTGATTTGAGGTCAATATCATAAGAAGATGAGTTTGGATGCTTATAATAATCGACATAAGCCTGGAACCTGATTTTCAATCGATCGTTCAGAGTCGCAGCAGTTTTCGAGCTTTCAAGATCTATAGCCGCCATATCCTCATCATATTGAGCTTTTGCTCGGTCTAATCTATACATTTCGTATAAATATAGTGAGACAAGCTCCCGATCCCTTAGTTCTTCCAAATCCTCCGTCAAAGAAATAAACTCCTCATCTTGGCCAACCAACAGGTTCTCCAGTTTTGCATGCAATTTAACAAGTACTTTTTGTAAGTATTGCTCTTTATGTCTGTAAAATAGCTCCTCTTTTTGTTCTAATTGTTGCAGCTTATCCTCCATTATATGCGGGTGAGTGTATGTATATGCAAATGCCTAAAGCTGCCGAGTGCGAGTGAAGACTGAAAATTCCCAAACAATATCCCGCAGAAAAGAAAAGTTCAAAGAGAGGCACAATGCGATTTTTTAGATAACGTGGAACCGACCGGATTACTACTATGAGATACCATAATAGCAGCATTTAATATTAAAATTGAACTGTATAAGATATTGACTGGAAAGTATGAAAAGACTAGTAAAGCGATTGAAATTTTTTTTTTTTCTTTTTTTTTAGGCAACAATTTGAAAGACAAATGATTATCTGATGTTAGTGAAACACCAACATGTGAAACACCAACATGTGCATCATATTTCTGATCTCGCTGAATCCCCCGATTGCTACAAAATCAAGTAGTATGGAGATGATTCCACTTTTAAGATAAAAATGCTGTTCACGTACTACATGTATGACTATTATTTTCTAGCGAGATTCGTTGTTGATCACAGGCAGTTATGAACCAATATCAAAAAAGAGAACAGTCTTCAAATAGCACCTTAAAAATCATAGAAAAATCCAAGAAAATCGTAATTGGATTACACCAAAGTGTTGAGTATTGTGTGACATAAAAAATGGTTGCTATAAAAATATTTGCCATTTATGTAATATAATATAAGTGCTTCCTTAAAACCTTCCTGTATAATAATTTGACTATAGAGATATTTGTAATATCTAATACAATTTTAAAACTCCTTACCAAGTTCTCTCTTCAGTAGGGAGAGGTTCGTTGGGGTCGAAGTATGGTGGCTCTGCCAAAGGTGTAATTCGATAAGCATGTCTAGCTTCATCAGAATAAAAGTCCAATAGAGCACTATGGACAGTACGTCTGTTATCCCAAGCAACAATAGTACCATCTTCCCATTTTGCTCTAGCTTGAATATCAGCACTCTTGGAGAGATGATCGTAGAGGAAGTTCAATAAGTAAGCAGACTCCTCGAATTTGAGCCCCTTAATATGAGTGGTGAACTGAGGATTGACATACAAAGCTCTCTGCTTAGTGACAGGATGAGTTCGTACAATAGGATGGTAATGACCAATAGGTGACTTTCGAACCACTCCGCCTCTTTTCTGAGCAAATTGAGCTTGATCGACACCAGAGTGGTAAGCTTCAAGACCTTCAAGTCTCTTTCGGAACTCGGGAGATAATCTGTTGTAGGCCTCGACAGTGTCAGTAAAAATGGTATCACCACCTGAAGGAGGGCCGTCAAGAATAGCCAGGAATGTAACACCAGGAGGCTGTCTCTCATAGGTGATATCAGAGTGCCAAGCGGTTGATGTTGTATGTTGAGCGAAAAACTGATCTCGAGCCTTGTCACCCTTCTTACGGTAAACAAGATGAATCTCAGGGAATCCCTTGGGAGCTCCAGAGGTAGGATGGACATGCTGAGGTCCAAAATAGTTACCAAACTCAAGAGACTTTTCAATAGGCAATTCTCTTAGGTTTTGGTCTCGGAAGACAACTATACCTCTCTTAGCAACCAACAAAGCCAAATCATCCTTAGCACTATCAGACAATTCCGAGAGCTGGATACCACGAACCTCACTACCAAATTTGGGTGTAATATCTGCCACGTTCTTAATACCTTCTGGGAAAAGGTTCTTGAGATTAGGGTCAGCATGGTTACCACGATCGTCATGCTCAAAAGGAGGAATTGGGGTGTGAGCAAGCTCTCCCTCAAAAGTAGGAGCAAATTTGGGGAATCGGAAAGCAGTTCCCTCTAAGGAAAGGGTTTCAGCTACATCTTTGTACTGGGCAGTAGAACCAGAGACGTCTTTGTACTGAGTAGCAGAACCAGCAGCGATATCAGCATCTTCGGCGACGGATGTAACATAATGGACAGGGGCGTTGAAACTAGCCATCTTTTATTTTGATTGAGTATGACTTTGTTAGAAGAAAGTCTTTGTAGAGAAATATTCACTTAGATTATGTGGGGTTTATATACTTTTGTTGCTTACTATCACGCAATTGTGGCTATATATCGTGCTTATCCGATTAATAATGAGTGCGGAGATATTAGATGCACGCACGTGACTTACCCGAAAATACCGCCACTATGACGCTGTTTATTCTTGTCGATCTGGGAGAAAGACGCATCAGGGGTGGGGGAGAAATGCATATTAAGTAGTAGCGCAGATAGCATATAACTGAAGGCTTAAGAGATAAAAGAGGCATTGGATAATAAGTAGAATCAACCTAGTCAATCAGAGAGAATTTTATTTTTACAGACTAGTCTATCATAATAGCCTCTTGTTTTTAAAGTTTGACGACTTGTTTTGATATTATCGGCCCCTTAAATTTTAGCGTTTTTTGTTATCGTGGTGGGCCTGCTTCGTAATCAATCTGATTAACAAAGGAACGGCGAGATGACGAAAATAATCATCGATACAACAAAACAAACGTGTGACGATTTATGAAATGTGGTTTCATTTTTTATAATTCTTAGTTACTGAATTGACATTCCATATAGATGAATTCATTGGTTTCCCTCTAAATATCATTTACTTTAGAAGTGAAGCTGATTTTAGCAAGATATGTTGAAATCTTAATGTGACTGAGCTGATATCACGTGATCAGAGGGGTTTTTTTGAGCCCTTATCCCAAAAGTGGAAATGTTTTGATCACGTGAGTAGTAATCACGGGCTAATCAGTACAAAACTAGGCAACACATACTACAAAGAAGAACAGCTTTCTGTTCAATGCAAATAATAATAAAATTGTATATTTATAAATGATTTTCCTATTTTAATATTTCCCCTTATCCATTTACCTAAACCTCAACTCTAGCATTCTGCTGTGCAAATGTGAGAGCAGCTCTCTGAATAGAATCTTGTAATGCATCCTTAGTCCATTCATATGAAGGCTTTTCGTCATCGTCCAAAAGATTATCCTGTTCGGTATGACTATTCTCATTCAATTGAGAAACCATCTTAGACCAAGCAGTTTCTTTCGCATGATAAGAAAGAACGATATTGGTTGACGAGTCATTCTTAGGTACTTGCAAATTAAGAACGGCAGGAATAATCTGGAATCTCTTGGCTCGATAGAAGTAAGAATAATACATAAAATCAGAACCTTCAAAGATACTAACCAATGAGAGAGGCTTTCTCTTCTTACCAGACGATAGGGGCGTTTCAAGACGGCCAACCAACTCCTTCAATGGATGCTCCTCTTCATCAGAATTCTTGGTTTTAACTCGCTTAATATTAGCGTCAGGGGCTTCAAAAGCTAAAGAACGCTTTACTCCTAACTTGAAAGTAGTAACGGTGCAAAGAACCAAGAAAATGAAGTCTTTCAAAGCAGAGAAGCCATCTACAGACGAGGAAAATGATAAGCAAACATTCACAACATAGAAACCACAAATAAACTTGGCTAGCTTCTTACTTTGTGATTGCGTATAGTAGACGCTAACAACAGAAGAGCTTAAGAATCCCAAATAGATGAAGTTGAAAAAGATCAGAAACATCAAACTAATATCATCAACGACATCATATTCAGAGGCATTTTTTACCATGACAGGGTTCATAGTAGGAGAAAAATATGAAAAAACACGAACAATAGGAACGAGTGAGGCAAGTAATGCGTACAAACTAGAATATCGAACTGCGATTTTCCTCAAGTACCTGTCACGACTGGTACTGTCAAGATGGTAGATTGTAAACGGATCAGCCTTCTCAGAATTGACAACGGTCTTGGATGAGAATTGATTCGGTGCTTGTAACAAAAGTTCCTCGGTGTTCGAAGTGGCTGCAAGCCGCTTCTTTGCATGTCTTGTCAACACAAAAGCAAGCGCTATCTGTGCAATAGAGAGAGCAATATATAATTTGTCATCGAATGGTTTAAAAGTGAAGGTAATAGCATTTACCTTTTGAGCAAAAGCATGTCCGAGATGTTTTCCACAAATCATAATGCAATTTCAAGCGGTTGGTTATACAAGGATAATTATTATTCTTGTTGTTGAATACTTTTTGGGCAGATGTGAGATGATGTGGCAAAGCATAAAGGCAGGGTAACTAGTAATAATCATATGTGCTTCCGGTATTACCGACGTCCTTCCTTGTTTGATAGGATAAGGCTCAATTGAACAAATATAGTGTTTAAATAATTGAAAATAGTATTTTATTTATAAATCAAGTCTAAATATGGTTTCTATAGTTTTTATTCTCTTTGATTATAAGTAATTGAACAGGTATATTCTTACTAGAAGTAGTAGCTATTATTAGTGTTCGATCAACATCGGACACTTCCAAATACGTCTATTAATGCGTTCGCGACACAATGATTGAATAGTGAGAAAAGTAGATAACAGGAATATATAGATATAGTTTTGATCATTAAAAAAGTATTCAATGGTATGATATATTGTATCTGTAATATCAGTGTTTCTCAGTACTCATGACCAAGATCATTGTACGTGTTTTTTAGAATCTCACTAGCTACTTAATTAATGTCCTCGATTGCCCCTGACTAAATATTCCGACAATTCCATAGTTCAATCCGTAGAAATGGGGAAACTTTATGTGTACTTTAAGAATAGTTGAACCCATTGCATATTGCATATCGTAAAGGGCAAAGTAGGGTTTTTCTTGACATAATCTGTCATATTATCTGTCTCTCTGTTTTCTTTCTAACTGTCAGCCTTTTCTAGATTCAGTTTCATATTGGCCTAACCCTCACTCACTGACTCTCTCACTCACTCACTCTCTCTCACTCACTCACTACACAACACAACACAATTTGTCTCACACAACACAACTTTATCCCACCCAAAACCAGTATTTCGTCAAACATGACATATATATTAAGTACCTCACTGGTGGGCCACAAAGAAGATGTCAAAAGCTTAACTTTTGCAGACAGCATTATTTATAGTGTTGGAAGAGACCGTACATTGCGACAATGGGTGCGCAATCAAGGCAAGGATTATTCTGGAAAGATCGTGTTCGAAAGTTCCAAGTATCTCAATGCCGTGGTGGCCAATGACAGACATGTTGTTGTTGGTGGTTTAGATACTACAATTGCGGGCTTTTCCAGTTCAATTGTGTCTTCTAGTGATGTGGCTTTGGATGCTCAAGTGTATATGCTCGGTCATCAAAGTAATGTCTGTGCTTTAGACATATCTGGAGATACCGTAGCATCAGGCTCATGGGATAACTCTGCAAAGATATGGACACTGGATCAGGATCAAAGTGTGTGTACTGCTACTATGAAGCATAGCTTGGCTGTTTGGGCTGTCTGTTTATTCGATGGCGAACATCTGATAACGGGATCTGCCGACAAATCTGTTAATGTATGGTCTAGATCGTCTGGGAAGTTATTGAAAACGTTCTACGGCCATACTGATGCTGTAAGAGCAATATGTAAAGTTTCAGGTGATCTGTTTGCTAGTAGTAGCAATGACTGCTCAGTCAGAATCTGGTCATTGTCGTCAGGAGATTGTGTCAAGGTTTTAGAAGGTCACCAAGGATTTGTCTATTCTATTGACTACTGCGATAATATCTTGGCCAGTTGTGGGGAAGAAGATCCTGTAAAGTTGTGGGATCTCTCAAAGCCTGCAGGCTCTGAGTGCATTCAAGAAATTGATATTCCAAGCATCTCTTTATGGTCGTTGAAGTTTGATCGTAGCAACGGTGATCTTGCTATAGGAGGAAGCGACTGTATAATAAGAGTATTCACCAAGGATGAGTCACGGAAAGCCTCTGAAGATGAACTTCAAAGTTTGGATGAGGCTCTGAAAAGTGCAGGACTCGTCAAAACTGATGATCAAGAGTTATCGGAAGCTTCTGTTCTTTTGAAACCTGCGGAAGAAGGAAAGGTTGTTATGGTGAAGAATTCACATGGAATTGTGGAAGCTCATCAATTTTCAGGTGGTAACTGGCTCCGTATTGGCGAAGTGGTTGGACATAAGTCAAGTAAAGCTGGACAGAGTGCTAGCACTGGAAGAACTCGAACCCGAATGCGACCTAAAACTGCTCAATATCAGAACAAAGCTTATGACTACGTGTTTGACGTTGACATTGAAGATGGCAAACCTCCTCTGAAATTGCCATATAACAATGAGGACAATCCCTATAATGTTGCCGAAAAGTTTCTTGTTGATAATGACTTACCTTCTTCGTATCTTGAGAATGTGGTCAGGTTTCTCATTGCCAATGCAGAACCACTTGAGATATCACAGCAAGGAGAAACGTCGGCCACTTCAGCACCTGAAACTGCTTCTTCAAGTCTACCTTCCGGTTTCAAGATAATTCCTCATTCATCATATATGGAACTACTCTCTTATAAGGCGGCCCCGATTATAGGTCAATTAGAGAAAATCAATGACAGTCAAGCATCAAAATTATCACTCACAGAGGTTGAGACGATCAAACTCGGCCTGGAGTCTGGTATTACAGAATCCAATGCTTCTGCCATTTTCAAATCTGCAGTATTCATGACCCAGAATTGGCCACCGGAATCTATTCTGGTTGCTTTAGATATATTGAGGATCGTTATCCCGAAGGTATCACCACTTCCGACTGCTGTTGTGATTCAAACTGCATTTTCATGCTTAGACGCTGAAGCTCCTAAGCATTGTCTGTTGGCGATTCGAATCCTGGTCAATATCTTTGGATCAAGCGAGGGTCGTAAGTTGATATCTTCAGCCCAGGTCGAAGAGCATACTCTTAGTGTATTCAAAGAGCTGACCGAACAAGCAAAGAATGGCAAACCCCTCTCTACTAACTTACAGATTGCAATGGCTTCATTGCTTCTAAACTATGCTGTTCTTATGAAGACTTCACCAGATAATGCTCTAGGATTACTGAACATTTCAAACAGCTGTGCTGAAGTTTTCGCCGACAATGAGGCTGAGTATAGACTTTTACTAGCCATTGGTACAGTGATGGCAAATAATCGTACAGAGGAGATTACGCAAGCAATCGTGGCTTTCGGCCTAGATCAGTTCTTTTGTAAAAAGTTCACTGAACCTAGAACTGTGGAATTACTTGCAGAAATCAGTATTATCATGTAGATAGAACATATAAAGTTATGAATATGAATATGAAATGAAAATGTATATTCTAGATCATCTCATTCTTTTTTTGTGATATTTTATTATTATTGTTTCTTCCCCACGTTTCGCTTTCTATGCTTAGCCTGGCTTAGCTTAGCTTTGGCCTTGCGCCTCTTTGGTGGGATTAGACCGCTGTCATCCTGACCTTCTAACATCAACGATTCCGGCTACATTCAACATTAACAATGATGTTTTATAGCAATGACGCACAAAGCGTTACGTTGGAATCCAATGGGAATATTCTAAAAATATCTAAACCGGATGGTTTGATTACTGCAGAAAAGGGTTATATTACCGGGGAAAGAAGGCAAATTGCCGGTATTCTTGGGGTTATCGCACTCCGGCTAACAAAGTACGTTATTCTGATTAAACAAGCAGATACGGTGGGCCATTTATGGGATCAAGAACATGTCGTTTACAAGGCCAAATCATATGAGTTAATTCCACTGAAAGAATGGCGTGTCAAAGATGAATCAGAGCGGCAATACTTGTATTTGTTGAAATCTCATCTTGATAGTGCTAATCTGTTCTTCTCTTACACGTGGGATCTTACCAATTCCTTGCAAAGACAGGGACAACAACTTGGTGAAGGAATTCCTTTGTGGGAAAGAGCGGATGATCGGTTTTTTTGGAACAGATATGCCATGAGTGATCTTGTTGATGCTGCTACCAGTAGTGCAGTTTCCAGTCCAGATTTATACCGAACAATTTCTTCGTTTATTCTGCCTGTAATGTACGGAGTCGTTAGCATCCAGCATACTGAGATCCATAATCATGAGGCATTGTTTGCAATTATAACCAGGAGAAGCAGATTTAGAGCAGGAACCAGATATTTCAGGCGTGGTATTGATCAAAACGGTCAGGTTGCTAATTATAATGAGACGGAGCAGATTCTTGTCATTCAGCATAATCATATTTTCAGCTATGTTCAGACAAGAGGAAGTGTTCCTGGCTATTGGGGAGAAATCAACAATCTGCGTTATAAACCTATGTTGAAGATTGGTGAACAAGCCAGCGTAGATGCTGCAAGGATTCATTTCAACGAACAGTATAAAATCTATGGACATAATATTTTGGTCAACCTTGTGAATTCTAAAGGTTATGAGTTACCTGTCAAAGATCTTTATGAAAGAACAGTTGGAGGTCTGAATGACAAGGATATCGACTATGTTTACTTTGATTTCCACAAGGAGTGCAGTAAAATGAGATGGCATAGAGTCGACAATTTATTGCAACAGCTCTTTGATATTGGTCTTGACAAATTCGGATGGTTTGAAGCTACATTAGCGGATACTGAGAAGGGTCTTATTGTTAATGAGACTCAGAATGGTGTCGTAAGAACTAATTGTATGGATTGTCTTGATAGAACCAATGTCGTTCAATCTCATATTGGAAAATGGGTCTTGCAGAAACAACTGGAGAAAAGCAAAGTTATACCAGAAGGAGAGAGCTGGGAACTCAAAGATCATGCCTTTTTACAATCTTTCCGAGCAGCTTGGGCTGACAATGCTGATGGAGTTTCTTGTGCTTATTCTGGTACCGGTGCTTTGAAAACAGATTTCACAAGATTCGGCAAAAGAACGAAGAAAGGAGCTTTACAGGACTTACGTAACTCCATTGTAAGATATGTGAAAAACAACTATCTTGATGGACCACGACAAGACGGTTTTGATTTATTTCTTGGAAATCACCTCCCTTATGAAGCTGTACAGTCGCCATTTACTGATTTGAGGCCTCTTCGTGTACAATCTATACCGTACATTATTGTCGGTGCACTCATCATGATATTCTCATTGATTATGTTCCCAAGAGAAGACACCTCATGGATTGCTAACCAAGGAATGATCTTATTCTGTGTCGCTGTTTTGCTTTATTCATTAAGAAGTATGTTAAATCATGGTTTACAATATGTCAATTGGCCTAAACTTTGCCCAGTGGACTTTGTAAATCTACGAAGAATTATGAATTCTGGAGGCGAAACAAGAGGTTATATCTATGATTCACCGGATCATGCACCAAAGTTTGATTAGAAAAATGGTTCTTTGTAATTGTAATTGTTCATTTTTGTTGTTTTGTACTGTCTGTTCTGATGGCTGTCTTTCATGATGATATGCCGCATGTATCAACGTAAAATATTCTATAGTTTATGGTCCACCCACTTTAGCATAGCAGTAAAAGGAGCACTCCCTTTCCCTTCCCTTTCCCTCTCAAACGGCTTCCAGCTCAGGCCATCGGCTCCTTTCGGTCACCGCTGTCTTCACTTCCTCGCCCTGCTCGCTCGTTCCAGAAGTCCTTTTATTTTGATTCCGGCACTAGCTCCTTGAATTCTGCAGTTTTTTTCGTTTCGTCGTAAATACCAAGGAGATATGCCACTCTCATGATCACCAAATCGATTGCCATTTTTATCGAGTCTCTGGCCAGGTCGATTTTTGACCCTTTTACCTCATGCCAAGATATCGGCACTTCATGAACCGGTATATTCTTTTTAGCTGCCACAAGCAACACTTCGACGTCGAAAATCCAACCTTCTGTATGGATATAAGGAAAGATCTGTTTAGCAGCTTCTCTAGTGAACAACTTGAATCCACATTGAGTATCACCAATAGTTCTAATACCAAATACAAATACCAGAGTATGAAGCCCATACATGAGAAAGTTTCTAACAAATGATCTCTTGACAACCGCTTCAGTGTTCACCATGTGAGCTCTTGATCCAATAGATACTCCAAGTCCGTTATCATCTTTGACAGCAGCCAACAGCTTATTTACATCCGCAAATTTCGAGGCACCGTCAGCATCTGCAAATATAACGTACTCCCCTTTGAAAAACTTCATTCCATGTGTAACAGCTCCACCTTTACCCCTATTTTTCACCAAGGAGCAAACTTTCAGTCGATCTTCGGCCAACTTGTTATCCAAAGCCCATTGAATAGCAAACTCGGCAGATCCGTCTTTGGAACCATCATCAACAATGAGAATTTCCCAGTTGTTGCTATTGCCTAACATTTGTTCTAATACGGGTACACATTCATCTAACATGATAGCCAATCGAGAGGTCTCATTATAGCATGGGATTACCACAGAGAACTTCAGAGATGCATCAGTGTCTAAGCCTGTCAGTTTCTTGGGCTCAGACCTGCCATATCCTGTGGATTTAACCCCATTTCTCCCGGAATCTAATGTTGTTGACAGGTAAAAAGTCTCTGACGTGTCTACTGGTCGTGGTGTATTCGACAGTATTAACGTGAGAACATAAGACTATAAGAATAATTGGTTAGTAATTCCTCGAAGAAATATAATAATAAATATATATGAATATAAAAATATACTCACTGCAGTCAATCCAAGCAAAATTAAACTTGCTAGTACTAATAGCAAGCTCATTTCTGTTCTTTCTCCCGTTGTTTTCTGCCACGTTGATGTGATGATATACCTGTACGGTTTCTGAGTGACAGCTAGTTATTCGCGTCTATGCTTAGGTCGAAATTGATTATCGATTTTTGATTCTCGATAGCGCCGCACCTCGATATCAGTTGAAAAAAGGATTCAAAGGGGTAATATTATCTCCAGAAGATAATAAATAAAAATATGAAAATGAAAATTTATTTTGATTCAAGTAAATATATAACTTCAAGACTAAATACTGATCAATTCTTTGATGAAAGCTTCAGTGTTGTCAGCTTTCATCAAGGCTTCACCGACGAGAATTGCAGACACTCCGTCTTCATGATACTTAATCACCTGTTCTCTCGAGCTGATTCCCGATAATGCAGCGACAATAGTGCCTTTAGGTACAGCATCTATTAAAGATGAGGTGGTGTTAAGGTCAACGTTGAAAGAATGCAAATCCCGATTATTCACGCCAATGACAGTTGCACCGAGCTTGAGTGCTCTTTCCATCTCAGGGGCATTGGCTACTTCGACTAAAGGTTCCATTTTCAGACTCTGAGAGTATTTATATAGGCGTTCCAATGTGGGGTCGTCGAGCATTTTGACAATCAACAGTACGGTATCGGCACCGGCGAGTCTAGCTTCCAAGATCTGATACTCATCAAACACAAACTCTTTTCGCAGAATAGCCGGTCGGTTGACAACTTTATCAACTGCCAGCCTAGCAAGTTTCAGATCATCAATGTTTCCTTTAAACCAATTAGGTTCAGTCAGAACCGATATAACAGCCGCACCAGACTTGGCATAGACTTGGGCTTGGGTTGGAGCATGGATATTCAAGGAAATGTCACCTTTAGATGGTGATGCTCGCTTAATCTCTGCCATTAAAGACAGCTTGGATTGATTCAATCTTTCCACCAAGTCGATCACTGGTGGTGCTAGTCCTAATGCTAAACTTTTTTCCAAATCGCCAAACGATTTCCCGGGAATAGCTGCAGTCTCTGCTACATCAACTTTCCTTTGTTCAAAGATTTGGTCTAAAATACTTCGGCCACTATTCAGTTTAGAAGATGCTGTAGCAGCGGCTGTCAGACTCCTATGCTCTTCCCAGGTTCCACCACGGATCTTTAACATATTGGCCACCATTTCCTTGCCATATTCCGTCAAAATGCTCTCAGGATGGAACTGAACACCTTCCACAGTATATTTCTTGTGCCTTACACCCATTATAACACCAGAGTCTGATTTAGCAGTGACCTCTAAGCAATCTGGAACAGACAGTTTGGTACCAGCTAGAGAATGATATCTTGTAACAGAAACATTTTGAGGTACTCCTTCAAAAATGCCTTTGCCATCATGTGTTATAGGTGAGGTTTTACCATGAACAATCTCACCAGCATAGGAAACATCTCCTCCGAATACAGAAAAGATGGATTGTTGGCCCATACAAACACCAAGCACTGGAAGCTTACCGGCGAAATGTTTAATGACATCTCTGGAAATCCCCGAGTCTGTCAAAGGATGACCCGGTCCCGGGGAAATAACAACCACGTCTGGCTTTAGAGCCTCGACTTCAGCTACAGTGATCTTATCGTTTCTGTATACCTCAACCTCGGCTCCTTCTAATGAGAGGTACTCATAAAGATTCCATGTAAAAGAATCATAGTTGTCTATCAGAATAACTCTGGTAGTGGAAGTCTGCGTCATCCTACCTGCTATATGGTAGTTTTGATTTTGTGCGTAATATTCAAAGAGTCAAGCCCTTTTTTTCTCGAGATCCCGGCAGAACAAAGTTCTGAGCTGAAAATTACCGACTCGGTGCGGCGCATATGCTTTGTAAGCACACTGCCAGTGCTGACAAATATCAGTCGACGTCTATACTGAGACTTGTGTCGATATTGTTAACATTGTTAGTAGCAATTTTCTACTATTATCTTAATATATCCAAATTAACTCTATTACTGACATTGTACAACAGTCTACTGCTTTTGTTAGTTCATGGATTCAAAGTTAATATACATAAAAACCATGGCAAAAATCATTGATAGTCGAAGACTGGGGTTTCTCCCAAAGATACAAGCTTACAGACGCGAAAGCCAAAGTGAATGCAACGCGTACAAAACGAGTAAACTTTGTACCCGAATTTACTTCTTGTCTTACCATTAATTCAATCTTCTCGACTTCTCTTGAATAATTCAATTATTTATTTTTATATAGAACCATGAGTCAATTTGGATCCACACCTTTTATTAATAGTGCTCTTTTGCCAAACTTTCAAGGCAGAACCGTTAAACTTGTTGGTAAAGTAGAATCTTTGGATGGTGAAACCGCCACCCTAGATGTCTCTGGTCCTGTCAAAGTAGCCTTAACATTTGTAAGTATTAGAATCTTTTAGAACAAGGAGTTTCTTTGGATTCCTATGCGGCTTTGGTTTAGATCAACCAACTTTCGTATTATATCAATCTAACTGTATAGGATGCCAACTTCCAAGAAGGAGGGTACTATGAAATCGTTGGCAAAGTAAACCCTGATTTATCCGTGGCTATGCGCCAAGGTGTCGAATTTGAAAAGCCTATAGGTAAGTGATTTGTATTATTTGTGCTCTATTAGCTACAGTTTCTAACATTAGACACGGATCATTACAACAAGTTCATAGCTTTAGTTCATCAGAACAAGGAAATATTCTATTAAGTATATATATAAATATTATTAATGAGCAGAAAATATTGGTTTCACATATCATATCAATGCTTCTTTCACATGTTCTACTATGATTTCGTTAGCCAGGAATGCCTGCTGTAGGTTGGATGCCACCACATGACTTAATAGCCATGAGTCTGATTGCTTATCAGCAATTTTTTCTTGGACAGTAACCACTGACAAAGAGTCGGTGGCTGTTTGAACTTCATCTGCTGATACTACATTGTTGGTGACAATCTGCTCAACTGATCCAAGCTTCAAGCTTGATGCTAGCCGCTCTGTAGAGACAAAAAACGAAGTCAAAGGGCTGTTTACAGTTTGTTCATTTGTATGTTCATCATTTGAGTGAAACCCTACAATATATTCTCCTTCATTTGTAGTGACCTCTCCATTGGCTTTAAGCCCGGGAATTGGCCATTCAAGTGACATGCTTAAAGATAGAATAAAATAATGGTACAAGTTTGTGGTAGCTTCTGCTGACTTGTGTTGCTCTTTTTGGGAGTGCTGAGCTTGGAGCTTGGTTATTGTGGTTGCTGTTGAGATTGATATCGCCAAACTTGGAAATCTATGACCGAGTAGAAATTTACAGAAATCTGTTTTTTATGTTTTTATTAACAAGAATAGGAATGAAAAAATTATGAATTCACCAATCGCATAATCAGGTAACTGTACAATATGTGTACCATTCGTTATGAGATTGGAGTATTCGATGCTGTATGCGTAGTAGAATGGTCAATGATTGCAGTTTGAGTGGTGGATTCCGTTTCCATGGATAAAACAGATTCTAGTTGAGCTTGCGCTTGTGCTTGTTGTGCTTGTGCATGTTCTTTAGCTTTCTTTGGCAAAGGATCCTCGTCATACTGATAGAAAAAACTAGGAGGTGGTGATGACGGAACTGTATGTGCTGACTCAGAAGTAATTAGATCATCATCGAAACTTGTCAATGTCGCTGATAAGTGATCTGTATATCGAGTTCCCGTAGGACTTTCCATAAATGCTCTGAAAATGTCCTCATCCTCACTTTTTTGAATAAACCTAGAAATCCATTTAGAGGCAGGGGTGACTGTGCGATTAGCACTAGGAGTGCCCTGTGCTGATTCAGAAAGCGATCTTTTCTTAGGGGTCATGAACAAAATATCGATATCGAAATTATCTCCGTGGTCATCATGGTTGTCTTTTTGGTCCAGGTCTTCCACAAATTTCGGTGGTACATTTTCTTTATTTGACTCGAAATCTTGTAGAATGTCATGGTGTGAAATAAGAGTATTTCCAGGTAACTCAAGTCTCGAAGATGCCTCGGAAATATTCATCATTGAACCTGACGATGACCTTCGGGCAGGTGAAGACTGGTTGTAGTGTTTTTCGGGGAGATCAATGTGGATGTCATTGCTGATATTGTTCGGGATCTGAGGTAATGGTGACGAGAAGGCGGTGCCGTAGCTGTGACTGTGCAAAAGAGGTGCTGGAAGATCAAAAGCAAGTTTCCGCATATGGTCATCCGATGAGGACGAAGATGAGGTAGCAGCAATAGCAGCTGCAACATCGGGGGCATCAGCTGGTGATGATCTTGCGGAATTGGACTTCGTGCTGGCTAATAAGCTACCGTCGGCAGGAGTGGATGCAGGGCTGGTCCGTGTCTGGTCAATACTCTGATATGATCCATATCTGTTTTTGTTTAATGATGCAGGCTCTAATGATACCGACCGCTTATCAAGTTCATTAGCAAGTCCTTGTTTCTGAGGGTTCTGGAGCACATCACTCAAATAGGAATTGATATTAGGGAAGTCGGCCTTACGACCTTTACCTTTCCGAGCTCCCCAGAACTCTTTGGGTCTCATTGTTTTCTTACCAGAAAACCAGAGACCACAAGGGTTACAGAGAAGGACTTCACCATCAGCTGTTTTAAATCTTCTCCATGTAGGTGTTTGAATGGATCCACAGTTCTCACAATAACTGGGAATTTTACCCTCAGTAAGGGCTGCGACAAGCTGCTTTTCAATCTTGAACTTGTCACGATTTCTTTTCTGCTTCTTTTTAGTATCAGTATCGGCCGAATTCTTGTTGGCTCTGGTTGCTGAATCCAGAGAAGTAGTTGGTGGTGCTGTCGTAGGTGCAGGTGCAGGTGCGATTGCTGGGAACGGCGTAGATCTTCGTTGTAATTGATTTTCCTGCTCTGATGGAGATGGAGAAGAGGGAGGATCACTTGTCATTGATAATTCATCCTGTATGGCTTTTGGTCGCTTCACAGTCGCTCGAGATACAATGGAATTCCTCTGAGCACCGACATGTAAGGATCTGGCTGGTGTACTGCTCATGTTGTTTCCCAGGGAGTAATCATTCTGGCTAGGCGGTGAAGACGCCAAATAATGAGAGTAGTACGATGTAGGCATGGATTTTTGTCTTTTAGCCATTGTGACACTGGCTTCAAGCTCTGCAAGGGTAAGCGACCTTCGTGCAGCTTGAGCTGCAATGGATGCTGGTGTTTGCAGCTGTGAAGGAGGAGGTGCAAGCGGGATCTCCTCTTGTTGCTGCTGTTCTGACTTTTGTATTGCAATTGCTGTCGCGCTCTGCAGTTGTGTTGTTGCTGGCGTTGGTGTTGGCGTAGAGATTGTTTGTGACGGGGCTTTTGCAACTGGAGACAGGCGTAGATGCACTTCCAGTGTCTCTGACGAATTGAAGATAGGGAGCAGACTATTGCAAACTTTTCCCACGATGTAAACCGGTTTCTGATTCGGTTTCCGGCTGTAAGACTCAGACTCAGTAGTATTCTCGGTATCAGATGAAGACGCTAATAATGCAGAAAGAAACCCGTGTCCAACATATAATCCACCCTGATGGTTCTCACTCATGTCACGAGAATATACAGCAAAGTCATTTGGTACACTGGCCAAGATTTCCGGCGAAGAACGACAAATGGTCTGTAAGCATTTGGTGAGATCGACGATACCGAAAAAAAGTGGATCATCGTCCACAGTCGCGACGGGTACATCTATGCAAGAGTCTGATCGAGCCAGGTATGTCATGCTATGTGCCTTGTCGAACGTATAAATAATTTTCACTGGAATAAGAGTTAGTATAAGCGGTATTCAAATTCTAGGGCGACAGTTGAACCTATAGACATATTAAAGAGTAGCTTGTTCCGGTAGTAGATTATTCGTTGACATTTTTACTTACCTCTCATGGGCCGCGAGCTTAAACCAGCCAAAGAATCCATTGTTATGAATTGGCGTGGTTTATACGTTGTGTTGTGCAGAAAGGTGAGGATGTTTATCACACAAAGTTTTACTGTGGTGGTAATGTTCTCAAGCTCGCCAGAACTCGGGCGTGGGCGCGCTTCAAGCGCGGCTCGTTCGCGGTTCGCGATTACGGCAGCAAAAAGCCTAACAGTGCGAGGCGGCGTGAACAACAATAGGAATCCCAGGAGAACGGCTGAAACTACGGAAAAAATGAAGGGGGAGATAAAAGCAAGATGACTTAGTGTGAAAACACAGAGAGAGCGTATAGATTGGGGAAATAAGAGTATGAATGGGTTGAGGAAATATGAGGATGTATGGACTGGACTGGACTGGACTGAGGTTGGGCTTGTTAGAAGAGACAGCCACAATAAACGGTCAGTGAAGCAGCAACAATGGCTTGTTATAATGACAGTGATTTATTACTACGACTGATATTCTAATTTTCTTTTGGCCATGAGATGAGAGCTAGATATATTTTGGAGGGGTTTATATAAATACGTTAACCGGGGGGTTCTTCATATTATTGAGAGGGGAATATATTCACGACTGACAAATAGTGACACCTCTTTTCTTGCCAGATTTATGGTTTTCGGTCGCTTATAATTGCGGTGGGGTGCTATCCACACATTTTGGCTGATACTCTGCTGCCCCTGTCAGAGCGACGATCAGGAGGTGACATTGCTTTGGGGTCTGCTTGATGTTAGATTTGACAATGATATTCAATGAATATAGATAGAATTGACATCACACTCTAGTCCGCAGTAATTCGATTGTAGTTCTTCATTGTCTATGAAGATTCCTTTTTCGGCAGAATTGCTTCATGTTGTTTAATTGATATAGCTAGCTTATCCATTGTTCTGCAGCCAAAAACGACATTACCCCAAATTGCAAAAAGCAAATATATTCACTGGTAATTGGTTTGGTTGCGCACAAGCTAAACTGGCAACGATCGAGCTTGCAATGCGTGCGGTAAACCAGCTGTGTGAACCCGCTATCGTCGGATTTTCTTCCGACTTTGTTCACAGGATAAGGGCAGCACGACCCGTCTCAATAAGGTTTTTCTCCTGCACGGACACCAACCTTAAAACTGCAACACCATGTGGAACTACACATATAAACCAATGGATTAACTATACTCAGCAAATGCTGTAAAACTCAATTTCTTTTTTTTTCTTTCGTCTAAGCTCTTCGTGCATACCTTCTCTACCTAAATTATTTGCTGTCATCGTCTATCTCATTGGCTGCTGTCATTTTCACCCAAATAGGAAATGAAAAGTTAGACAGCCCGCAGCCAAGGCAGCATAAGCGGCACAACCCTTGTGCTTATGAAGCGTCGAGCGGATAGATAGGGGACCAGTTTTTTCTGTTTTAAGTAGATGCTCACCAGCATATTCTGCCCAGTTTGTTTGTGTCTGCAGCCAGATTGGTTCTCCTAGCTCTTTTTGCCCGTGGGTTTATGGGAAATTTCTTTTGCGTCCACCCCAACCCATTTCTATTTATGAATTCTGACTACACCTTGTCCTAAAATGGGTTAATTGACACCCCTGAACTCGGGTAAACGGTACTATATAATGAAATAGAGTTCTATTCAAAAACGATTACCGTCAAGACTAGACTACCATAACTAAATCTTCAATCCCAAGTAAATATATCCTTATCAAAAAATATATATCATACTTATTTTGCCGTTTTCTTTCTCATTAATAAAGGGATCTGCACCTGTTACCCTTTTTCACTCTCCACTGCATGAGAGGATCACCATCGAGACTAGCCGTTTCTGGTGACTGGAACAAACACACAGTGAGAAACTCCGAGGGAGATGAAACGGGAATACAATTGCTCAAATGAAAACGGTGGCCGGCCATATATATCAGGAGCTTGTCGTCCCGTTGAAAAACCGTTGTCCTAGTTAGTTGTCGTTATTTATTTCTCATAAGACGGACTGCAATATCAGACTCAGTATTAGCACGGGAAATCATCACAAATCCTACAGTCAGTCAGCTTTTGGGTCTAACAGAAAAATTCAACATCTTTGGTTGATAAAAAATTAATAGTAAGCTTTAAAAATGGCATCTGTCAACAACTCAGAGAGGTTTCATAGAGTGTTAAGCAAGCAGCAGCAGCAACAGGTGACTGCAAGCTCAACTGGATCAGCTCGGTGGTCTAATGCCTCTTCTTCTGTTACAAGTTTAGCTAGCGGTAATCGTCTTTCAGCTGTTTCTCTTGGCTCAGGTACCAGTAATACCTCAAATTCTATTAGAACCCAGAGAAAAAGCTCTACTGGGTTCTCTGATTCATTTGTATCAGATTCCTCTAGCAATCATAGTTCTAGGCGTCTCTTTGAAAGCAGTGGATCTAATGCCTCTATAGCGACTCCTTTAATGTTTACTCAGGAGCTTACTTATGGACCATCACCATCATCACAGCCGCAGCAGCAGCACTTGATACAACGAGAGAAGAAGCAAGCCCAAGATACTATCACGGTCACAGAAATTCAAACAGAGGATATCCTGGATTCTGCTTATGACACACCAAAACCTAAAGCTGTCAAAGAGTTTCAGTCTTTTGATGAAATATTCAATCCTTCAAATGAAGCAGGCTCATCTACGTTCTGTCAGACGCCTACTTTAGAAACCCCTAATAGTACTGCCGATAGTGATATCTACTTTGCAGACAGTCCTGCTAGCATTGAGCAAAGGGAAACAGATGCAAGACTTCAAGAGTTTTACTCAGAGAATGGCATAGCGATTAGAGACAGTGGAAGCAACTTGGCTTCTGGATTCCAAAGCCAATTTCATTTTAGTACTTTCGATCTCAATGAGCCTATCCCTGTTGCCAATGAAAATATGTTTGAAGCAGGCAAATTTAACGAACAAACCTCACTGATCCAAGTGCAAGAATTAGACACCGTCCCTGAACACGACTATGATGTCGACTATTCATTCCAAGATAAACCACTGCCCGAGACGCCACAACTCTCTAAGCCATTGCCGCCTTTAAACTTTGATTTGGATCAGGCTATTCTACAGGCAGTTGCTATCTCAGCCAGATCAAACTCACCAAAACTATCTCACAAGAATAGCTTGAGCAGTAGTGGAACTGCTCGGCCTCTAGGTCACATTCCGTCTGCATCAGGAGATTTTTCCCTCTCAGGCAGCCCTGTATCTACATTTGTATCTACATCACCGTCTCCATATTCATTATCCAAGATTTCTAGCAACGCCATGACCGTCAGTCCTAATAGAAATCTTGTCGTAAAGCGAGATTATACTCTGCCGAAAGTCGATATGTCTGAGGCTTTAGAGGAGATTATCAATGAAACTCGAGACATCCATTTATCGAGCAGAAAGTCACGGGGTGGGGTTTCGAAGTTGACTTCTGGAATGAAAAAGTTGGCTAGAAAGATATCCATTTCTTAGAGCAGGTTGTCCTATATATATGTTATTTATGAATGATCCATGAGATCTTTTCGCATATGCCGCTCTTTGTGCCATGCTTTATGTTGTAGTTATTTCCCGGGTTTTCTTTAAATTTGTTATTGTGTATACTATATATTAGTCTCTGTGTCTTTTAAGTCTTTTAAACAAATACATTGTATTTTTGTACTTTCATATCCTTGACATTCAATTCTTTCTATTTTTTCCTTTGAGTTTCTATTAGACAGACTTTCTCGCCTATGATGTCTACCCTGGTCGCACGTGATCCTTGTCGGAAAATCACTTTTACCGAACGGGCACAAAAGTCAGTCCATCCTTTTTACCCGCTTATCTTTTAAAATCTGTGGAGTACTCATCGCATTTCAACAGTATGTCTCTAATTGATCAGCCTAAATTGTCTATTAATCTTGTCTCTGGCAACACAATTCCTGCTATTGGTTTTGGGGTCTATCTAATGCCTGCTGAGGAGACTGCTATTGCTGTAGAAACCGCTTTGGAAATTGGTTATAGGCATATCGATAGTGCTGCTTGCTACGACAACGAGGCAGAATGTGCAGACGGGATTCTGAATTTTTTGGCTAAACATCCTGAAATAAAGAGGAAAGATATATTCTTCACCACAAAGCTTTGGATTCCTGATTATGGTTATGAGAAAGCCAAAAAAGGTATTGAGAGATCATTTGAAAAGGTCAAAGGCTTGGAGTATATAGACTTATTCCTAATTCATTCACCGCATGGGGGAACAGAAAAACGTCTAGGCAACTGGAAAGCTATGCAAGAAGCTGTTAACAGCGGTATAATCAAGAATATAGGATTTTCTTGCTATGGTCCTAAACATATTGAAGAGCTGATGGCATGGCCCGAATTGACAATCAAACCCACTGTGAACCAGATTGAAATCAATCCTTGGTTACAGCAACTTGATATTGTTGAGTCTTGTAAGAAGTATGGAATTGTAATTGAGGCATTCTCTCCTTTAATGAGAGGCATGCGCTTATCTGATCCTGAACTGCTGGATTTAGCTGCAAAATACGGCGAAACTTCTTCCCAAATCTTGCTCAGATGGAATATTCAGAAAGGCTATGTACCGCTACCTAAATCTGTGAAGCCCCAAAGAATTCTCCAGAATTTCAAGGTGTTTGATTTCGAAATGTCTGAGGAAGACGTGGAGAATCTTGGTGATCCTAATAGTAGATACTTAACCGTTACTCAATGGGATCCTTATTATTTGGAATAAGATTTTATTCGTATATTTATTAGGGAGAGAAGACTATCTTTATTTATTTCTATCTATATACTTCATACTATAAAGCACCAGCTGTTGCTACCCTTTGATGATAAGTGCCAGTAGCCCTAGGATGGTACTTCTGAGTTCTACCTGATATATTAGGCTCTATAGCATCTTCAGAGGCTTCACCAAATGCTCCTCCGCCAGGTGTTTTGATAACGATATGATCACCGGGGTCCATTCGCACGGTGTTTTTACCCCCTAACATGATAACTCGCTTCTTATCATTCTTCCCACGAATCCAAGTATTTTCCCCTCTTTTACCTGGACCTCCTCCACATATTCCAAATGGTGGTATTGCTCTTCGTTCACTTAATATAGAAGCTTGGATGGGGATCCTGAACTCAATATCTCGGATGACACCTTCACCACCTTTATATCTACCCTGACCACCAGATCCTTCCCTCAGTGAAAACTCCCATAATATACACGGATATCGTTTTTCCAAAACTTCTGGGTCTGTTGATCTTGTATTAGTCATATGCACCTGAACACCGCTTTGTCCATCCCATCCATCACCTGCTCCTGCCCCTCCTGCAATAGTCTCATAATATCCAAATCCTTTCATCTTCCCTGATTCATCATCCTTCTCTGAGAACCCGAATGTAAGATTATTACATGTTCCTTGAGATGCTCCCATCACTTGGAAGGCTTTCAGAATAACATCCGTAATTCTCTGAGAGGTTTCAACGTTCCCTCCTACTGTAGCAGCTTCTGGACCAGGAGATATAAGAGTACCGTCAGGTATGCAGATTTTAAGAGGCTTCAAGCATCCCTGGTTCAGTGGTATGTCATCTTTGATAATTGACCGTAAAACATAAAGAATTGCTGAATAACAAATCGCTCGAGGAGCATTCAAGTTTCCATATATTTGTGGTCCCGTACCAGTGAAATCAAATGACGCATTCCATGTATCAGGGAATATATCTACCTTCAGTTTGATGAGTGTACCATCATCTATACAGTCCTCTGCTTCAAGGTGACCGCCAAACTGCTTGTATACTTGTTGAAACATATTCCTTACACATTGTTCAGCATTGTCCTGGAATGCCTTCATATAAAGTTGGACCACTTCTAAGTTGTATTCCCTGATAAGTGCACTCAGAAGCTTGATACCGCGATTGTTGGCAGCAATTTGGGCTTTCATATCCGAAATTGAATCTGATAAACTTCGAGAACCGCTGCATCCAGGGTATTTGGCAGGCTCGTCATACATTAACCGTATAACTCCCTCCTCGTCGAACTTATCTTGTTGCACAACTTTGAATGCTTTTATTTGCGCACCTTCTTCCCATATTTCTTTTGAAAAAGGTGGCATGGATCCAGCTGTTATCCCGCCTATATCCGAATGATGGCCTCTAGATGCTACCCAAAATATTATAGCTGAAGGGTCATCTTCAGAGAAAACAGGCGTGATTACAGTGATATCTGGTAAATGCGATCCACCATATGCGGGGTGGTTTCCAACCAAAACATCCCCGGGGCAAAGACCTTCGGCAGGATTCTCTTGAGCACGCTGTTCCCAGTAATTCTTCTGAAACTCCACAGCAGACGACATGGAGCCCAGATGAACAGGGATATGAGGTGCATTGGCTACTAGCCCACCCTCTGGGTCAAAAATAGCGCATGAAAAGTCCAGCCGTTCTTTAATATTTGTAGAGATGGCTGTCTTTTGTAAAGTTTGGCCCATTTGTTCAGCAATACTCATGAATCGATGTCCAAACACTGACAATTGAATAGGGTCAACATGGCTCTCATCAATGACAGGTTTCTGATCTTCGACTTGTAGTATAATATGATTAGCTAGTGTTGTTGCCGTTGCATTAGGGGTTAGAACAATTGTTTGAGTCTTGTCAATTATCATGGCAGGACCATATATTTTATCCCCAGGACTCAGTTCATCTATTGTAAACTTCATGCATTCCTTCCAACCGTTTTCAAAATATACCGGTACTTTTTTCTCCGTTTTGACACTCTTTATGGCAATTTGGAAATCAGGAAGTAAACTATCCTGAGTATGACTTTTACCAATACCTCTTACTCTTACATCCCCAACCAAAATGCTTCTGTCTAGAGTAAATCCAAATTCTTGTCGATGTTGCTGGACAAATGATGTGGCATATTCCGGTGCTTTTATCATGATGAAGGTCTCTGTTCCTTTGTATCGTAAGTTCAAGTACCTCTCTACCTCAATCTGATCCACAGGAAACCCTTGAGCTTCCAACTGTTCCGTTACGTTTTTCTCCAATTCATCAAGCCTTTTGTTCAGGTTCGGAATCGCCTCACTGGTCAGTACAGTACTTTCTGGTTGCTGACCCTCTACTACAACATCCGCCAATGAAATACCAAAAGCCGACAATACGGAGGAATACCGATGAATAATCACCGATTTAATAGCTAAATTCTCCGCAATATCACAGGCATGCTGTCCACCTGCACCTCCAAAACTTGCCAGCGTATGCTTACTCGCTTCATGGCCCTTTGCTTCAGTAAGTGATCGAATGGGTCTACACATAGCTTCATTAGCGACCTTCAGAAAACCTAATGCTACCTCCTCGGGAGTCAAAGACTTCAGTGAGCTTCCATTCATTCTCTTCCTATCATAGTTGATTTGCTCTGTAAGATTTTCGAACTTCTCTTTAGAAATTTCTCGATCTAAAGGCTCATCCTCGTTTGGACCAAATATGTTAGGGAAATGCTCCACAATAATTCTTCCAAGAAATAAGTTTGCATCAGTGACAGTTAGTGGCCCTCCCTTTCTATAACACGCAGGTCCAGGATGTGCTGAGGCACTTTCAGGTCCGACAGTGAAAAGACCATTTTTCCAAGCAAGAATAGATCCACCTCCCGCAGCAACAGTATTGATATCTAATTGAGGGGCTTGAATTGTCACTTGTGCCGTAGTGGTTTCGAATATGTGTTCCAAATGTCCATTATACCTGCTAACATCGGTAGAAGTTCCGCCCATATCAAAACCAAGAATGGCCCTTGATCCATCATATGAAGTCTTTGCATACCCGATAACACCACCGGCAGGACCCGATAATATCGCTTTCAGGCCAGAAAAATTCGACCATGATGTTAATCCTCCATCTGACTGCATAAACAACAGTTTGTCGCCGACTGCATTCAACCCTCCTTTGAAACCTTTGGCGAAATCCTCGATATACTTTGTGGTTATAGGTGACAAGTAAGCATCAGCATTAGCAGAATTGGCTCTAGAGACTAATTTTATCATAGGTTGTATCTTGTTTGAAACAGAGATATCTTTGAATCCTAGATCAATGGCCATATCTTCAATCAAATTCTCATGATGAATATATGTATAACCATGGAGAAGACAAATAGCAAGACTGGTAATTCCAGACGATTTTATCTTTTCTAATATGGCTCTGATATCATTTTTCAAAGGCTTTTTAAGTACTCTGATGAGTTCACCGCTAGTGCCCCTTACGAGATCAGAATCGGAGCTGGAATCCTTATGTTGATCTCCGTCAGGATTCTCTGAATACTCCTCAATTGTAACACGCTCGTCTACTTCATATACATGTTCGTAGAGTACATCAAGTTTAGCGACTTCTAGGTCAAAAATATCAGGTCTTGCTTGTTGTCCTATCTTCAATATATCTCTGAAACCTTTCGTTACAATGAAAGCGACCCTTTCACCTTTTCTCTCTAGTAAAGCATTGGTAGCAACAGTTGTACCCATTCTAATGCTTTCTACTGGTGAAAGGTCAATAGGCACTCCACGAGCGACTTTAGTGCCAGTTAACTGCTCGATAGCTCTTCTCACACCTTCTCTTGGTGCGTCGTCATAATTAGAAGGGTCTACAGATAGCAGTTTAAACATGATCTCATTAGAGTTGTCACGAGCACAAACATCTGTAAATGTACCACCACGGTCTGATAATGATTAGTAAAGTCTGGCCATATTAAACAGGAAACTATTTGCTACATACCAATTGCAATATTTATACCCATAATTTGCTTTATAGTATGTGTATGTTGATCCTTTATTCCTTTGTAGGTGTGAATTTGGGGGAAAGATATCATTCAAGTTAACTTCGGATATATTTCCAAACAGCCGAACTATATTATCTAGTCAATTAATTAGTAGACATCGAAGAAATAAAAAAATTACTTGATTTAGAAAGGAATAATAAATCAATAAGATAATTCAAGAAATTGACAATCAATAATTAACAGCATTATATTTGCTTGTTTTCTTTGTTCCTTTGATTCCAATGGATTTATATGGGGAAATCTCTACTAGATATGTCTCTCAATTAACCAACATATAAGATCTTAACCCACAATGCAAGATCTACATGATGTGGCAAAATAGCCTCAATGATTACAGAAAACGACTAGTAAACACTTAAAACTAATTTTTACCCAAATAATCATTCATATTTCCCTTTTTGGTTTTTACATTTGCCCATACTTATTATCATTGTCATATCTCAATTCACCAGATATTTGCTCACTGCAGCAAGTCCGCTCGCTCCCAACTTTTCGTGCCTGTGCTTTGCAACCCCGTACTATTATCAGCATAACCAATCCAATAGCGAAACAACCATGCGTTCAATAAGATGGATGCTGGTGTTCATAGTGGGACTTATCCTATTAGCCGAAGCAGCTTCTCCTAGTAAGGATAAACCCACAGTTGATCCGTTTATGAAGGTTGAGGATGGCAGGATAATCGATGACGCGAGCAAATTGGCGCCTTCGCTTACTGATGAGACCTTCAACGAAACAGTGAGGTCAGGTAAATATTACCTGGTAGAATTCTTTTCGCCTTACTGCATACATTGCCAAATGTTTGCCGCAACCTGGAATCAGTTTTACTTGAATGATAAGGATGATTTAGATAGCAAGGATTTCCACATGGCCAAGGTCGACTGTGTCGCTCAAGGAGATTTATGTGGTAAATTTGATGTGAAAGCATATCCAAAAATGGAACTATTTCAAGATGGCGAACTTTTAGGATCTTATGATGCCAAGGATAGGAAGCTCGCGACGTTGAGAGAATTTGCTGACAAGGTTATTGAAGGCAACTATGGTTTGTCAGCCAGTAGCACAATTGGTACTGCCACTAACACTGCCACTCTGGCAGGTAAATCAACTGCCGAAGCAATTCCCAAAGTAAAACCAGATCCTACTATTTCACGAGAGTTCCCTCAGTATCCTGATTCTACGGAGAAAGTCAACTCAAAGTACCCTGCCCCATCTATTCCTGTCAAGACAGTGGATCCCTCTCAACCAAACCCAGAAGGTATTTCTGTCAACCTAGACCATATAGAGTTCACTAGAAGGGTGGTTGTCACACATGATCCTTGGATCCTTGACTTTTTCTCCCCTCTATGTCCTCATTGTATAGCTCTTGCTCCTACGTGGAAAAAATTGGCATCTGACTTACAAGGAGTAATTAATATTGGTGAAGTCAACTGCGACAAAAACCCGGATCTTTGCAGGGAAGTTGGCATTGAAGGTACACCTTCTATATATTTCTTTGAAGGCAATAATCGAATTACCTATGAAGGGATGAGAGGCTACGGTGATTTGAAGAGGTTTGCTGAAGATATGGCTAGTGCGAGAAATTTCAACGAAATCGACACGGTTGAGCAGCTGGAAGCTATCGTATCTAGCGCATATGAAACCAAGATTTTCGTTTATTTTTATGATGAAGCCACTGTCACTGAAGACTTTGAGGCTTTAACTCGTCTAGCTCTGCATTCAACTGGCATGGCAAACTTCTACAAGACAAATTCTAAAGAGCTGATAAACCACTTTGGTGCTAAGAGATTTCCTTCATTGGCTGCAATTTCTGACACTAAACAGTACTGGACTTTTTATGAAGACAAGAGCCCACAAGATATTCGTGATCATGATAAACTGCTTGAGTTTGTTACTCATTCTTGGTTATCCACAGTGCCACAGTTAACACCAGTAACAGCCAAAACTATCTTTGATCATGCTGACTTTATTGTGCTTGCTGTGATTGATCCAAGAGACGACCGAGGCTTGGAAACTGCTCTAAAAGAAATGAAAAGCACTGCATTAACTCATTTAGCCAATATGGCCCGACAAAACAGACAGGAGCTGGAAGAGTTGCGAACAAAGAAACAACTGAAGTTAGATGAAGCAAAAGAGAATGGAGACAAGAAGGCAGAAGAAGAGGTTAAGAAGATCAAGGTGACTGTGACCGAAAAACCTGTCGTCGGATTTGCTTGGATAGACGGAGTTTTCTGGGAGCGATGGCTTAAAGAAAGATATGGCCATGAAGATGTGACCAAGAATCGCATTATTATTAATCAACAGATTGCAGGAGCATCCAGATTCTGGGATACCGATTCTTCCGGTAAGCCCATCAAAGTTGGACGATCAACAATCATAGAGGCTCTGGAGACAGCTCTCCTTGGTAAGCAGCGACCAAAAATGACCATCAGTGGAATCAAGGGATACTTGAGTTATGCTACTGATTTTACCAGAAATCATATACTACTAATGGTTTGCGTTTTTGCTTCTCTGACCTATTATGTATGGAACAGGCTCTTTAGTAGTTCCTCGCGCGGGCCACTACCTCATTACACTGGTTCAGCGCCATTGGATACTGGTAAGCTTGATTGAATAAATAATGTCAATAGTTCCAAATAACTAAACTAATATTATCTGTAAAATTGTGGTTCCTTTCTGACATCTGGTCAATTTCTGTAATCGACAAGGGCAATACAAAGTGAAATTGAAAGCAAGAATTGATAGATCTGTATTCTCTCCATAAGAAAATCTGTCAGAATATAGTTTTATCATCTCATGAACTGATGAATGATAATGATCCTGACATTTTCCCAAAAAGAAGCCAGGCGGGCGATGAGGCATCGCAGTTTCTCCGGGGGCCCTAAGCAAAACCGCAAACAGAAGATGGGGAGCGGAAAACACGGAATATACAGGCTATGTAGCTGCCTGTACAAATGTTGAAAAAATATTTTTTCTTATTTAGGACATCTATAGAGGTCTCTTACATGTTTGCAGTTCTACTTTTCAATCAGAGCCCATCATCGGTGATTACTGACTTCCGACAGGCGGATAGTTTTAAGTTTGCCGTGCGACGCCTGAAGATTGGAACTTGCTTTTCTCCATTCAAAAGAAGTAATTGCTTTTAGTGGTACATAATTCAGCGCATTGAGATTCGGCTTCTCCTCTGGCCGAAAGATTGGAAATGTCAGGCGATAATACCATCACAGCATCCGGTATAGGAAACAAATACGATGGGCAGAGTTAGGTAGTCAAACAAAGGATTGAGCGCTGACTACTCAATAAAGGCAATTAAAACTACAGAATAAATGTGCTGCCGTGTGGTGAAAACATATCTCCTTCAGATAGGAACAACGGGTGATGAGATGAGCCGGTATAGCTCTCTAATATCCACACGTCGAACGGATCCAATATCACAACTGACCCCTGACTAGCTGATAGTGTACCTTGCCTACCGCTAAACTTAATGTCGGCGACTATAAACTCCGATTCCGGAGATGTCTTGCAATCATGGCTGTTGTCTCCGTCTAAAATGGAATGGTCTAGGCACAACATATGGAAAAAGAAAAGAAATGGACGCCTGGAAACTGATAATGAGGCTCTTGTGTTGCATAGAACAAAAGAAGAGACTGGCGGATCCTTTAACTACTTTAGTACAAGTCGATTATTAAGGATTGCTTAAGGTTACAGACGGTTCTGTGTGGCAAAGAAAGTTCGTTCGCATAAGCATAGTTTATAGAGTATCTGGCTAGTAAATGACAGAGATAAAAAAGCAAGAAGCGAAATTGCTATAATTTCTAGATACAGAATCTAAATACTATCTGCAGATCGCCGAAGAGCTTAGTGAGAATTATGGCAATTATGGCTCATCACTACCGGTCGGTGATAATACTGAGCCGATGGCGGGGGCTTGGAGGGGTCAGTTTGAATGGAGAGGGGGAGAATGGGGACCGAGGATAAGACATGACCGACTGGCTATAAGGGGATAACCGGGAAAGGGCGGCGTTTTCAGAAAAAGAAAATCCCAAAGTGAGAGATAACCGTCAGGAAACGGAACACAGAGAAAGTGAAAAAAACCAGCAAAACAAATATGTGAAAAATCTCTAAAAAAAGGAAATTATAAGTAATTCACTATGTTTCTGAAATAGCAGTTTATTTTAGTTGGAATAAATATTTCAGACGTTGAAAGTGTATTATTGACGATGAATCAAACTCACAGATCTGAGAAGACCCTCCTTAGAAGTTCAGCTATAATTCGATGCACATTCCTATTTGGAAAGTTTCTAGAAGCTGCCTTCAACCATCCTAAAAGGGAAAGAGCAAGATAATATTAAAACCAGAGTAGCGCCTCTAACACCGTTCCTGTATGAATAAGATCCAGAACATTTAAAAAAGAAAAGAAAATGTACTAAAGCGACACGGGCTGATTCTCGCGGATTGTTCCACCTTTCTTGATTCAGTTGATCAGATGAAGCGGGGTCCCAAACAACGTTAGGGGATAGTGCAAGTGATTTTATGCCAATCTCTATTTGGAACAATACATGTAGTACTGGCTCTATTACGCAATAGATGGTTCCTCTTGGCTACTTTTCCTACCTGAGGATTGCCCAGAACTCTGATATGGCGTGCCTTCTTCGGTCAGGATCTTGGAGAATCAAGGGTTCTGAAAAAAAGAGACAAGAAAATGTACACCAAGAGAGAAATCTAGTATAGACAAATACCACCTGAACTTTAAAGGGTAGATAACTATGTGTATTAGAATGATGATCTAGTCATAATGTTACGTGAAGATCTTCTGTTACCCTTCTATCTACATTGAGATGCGAGCTGTGTATGTCTGACAGTTTGTCCTATCTCTCGATGAACGATGGGCAACAGGTATCACGAGGGTATCTCATAGCAACCGTTAATCGGGATATTTGACCCTTTCAAAATTGTCATTAGTATGGCACCATTCAATTATTTCAGGAGTAGTTAGTTTATGGTGCTTGAATTCTTAGAGATTGTTTCAGGAGTTGTAAACCAGGATAGATAATTGTTGTGAGGAACATTGCCAACCAAAAAAAGAAAAGAAAATAAAAAGCAAAAGCAAAAGCAAAAGCAAAAAGAAACGCCTTCACTCAATAGGCAATGGGAAACACCTTCTCAACGATGACGACCTTTGACCGATACGTACTATTTCGGTAAGTTTAGGACGGCTCCGTTCTGCTGTAGGATGCTTTGGATCTGCAGTTCCAATTAACTGTAGTAAGATCTCCATCAGAACAGGAGCAGAGGCTAGGGATCAAAATCCAAGGCAGCGCTTCGGTTCCAATGTGTAAAAGCAGATGGCAAAGGAGCAAGAAATATCGAATAATTGTTATATAGATGGAAATATCTTCCATTATTGCCATTAACTACCATTATTCGCCAATTTGTTTTGGAGATTTAACCATCTAGAAGGTATGTATATATTCATTTTCTTATACTATTAAGATATCTAGTTTAGTGTCTCTCTAATCATGCATCCTATTGGAGCTATTAGGGTATTAAAGTTCACATCATATTTTCTTTTTTATTTTCTTTGTGCGTTTTAGTTTCTTTTTTTGGCTTGGCTTGCAATATTTTTCTACTGTCTCTTTTATTTCCAAGAATGATACTAAGGTACTGCTATTGGTCAGGGGACAAATTGTTAAAATTGAACATAATTTTTAACCACAGCTCACAGTACCATATACTCCAGACTGTTTGAAACATTCCTTCACTGCTAAGTGCTGTTTATTTCTATCCTTTAGATTTGTGAATTGGCAGATAGGATCATCTAAGATCGAGCTCTTTAGAAGACCTCTAGAAACAGTCGAAGTTAGTACCTCACAGGAATTCTTTCTCTTTATTTACAGAAGAAAAAAGAAATTAGAGAGACGAAGAAGCGGAATTTTGTCTCCAAAAAAAGTAACTATTTCTGAGAGAAGCATTTAGGGGAAGGCACACACTGACGAAGTTCCTTCGTAACGAAGCCAGCCAGCAACTGAAATATTATCACTGCTAACTTAAAGAACGCCTATTTATAAGATCAGTAGATCCACATCACCACAGGCTATATTGGTAGCTGTTTTATTTATCTACTTGGTTGATCATTTCTAGTATCAGCAAAGCAATTACTCCTGGACAAGTTGGAACCTCAGTCCTGGTTCCTGATTTCTTAATCTTTAATTGTACTATAAAAGGATCTTCCCGCAGATACTTTTAAAATTCATCCTGAGCTTCATATAGTGTTTTAGGTTCAAACCTTGAAGGAGTTTACTTAACAAGTGTTGACGACGATTTTTCACTTCACAAACCTATTTTTCTTTTTTGCTCTTGAATATAGAAGCTAAGAGGAACCAAGAAGACTGGATTATTCTCTTTTTTTTTTCAAGAATATCGCTCGTTCCATTGTTCTTATTAGGCTATACCTTCCGTCTCCTGCTTTTCTTGATTCTGACACATCTATTTATTAGCTGTGACAATATCTTCTCATATTCCGTGCGAGAGAGATAAACTTCCGACTCGCTTTATCATATATTCTCACAAAAAAGAGAGCAGCAAGGCTTTATTGAGACAAAGAGTTTAATCGTCTCTTATTCAGAAAACCGAATTGAAAGACATAAAGCCCCCATCGTGAATCGCCGTGAGAGAATTATAGTTATTTTCGCTCATCGGTCTTCAACCACAAAAAAAGTCTGGAACATCAAACAGATACAGGCGTGGGTTTTTACTAATATTTTACAATATTTTTTTCTTTTTTTCTTTTCTTTTCTTTTGCTTCATCTACGGATAGGTCGGTCACTATATCCAGATCAAATCAACTGCCCAATAAGTGAGCAGAGTGGATCCCTGATTACTAGAAAAGGAGATACGGAAAAAAAAAGAGATCAAGTTTATTATTTGGAAAGGCGTCTATTGAGTTTGACTTTCCCTCATTGGATTAATTCTGGTACTTTTCTTAACCTTATTAACAACGAGCTTCCCCCTCTTGCTGGAAAGTAAAGGTCCCTGGAACGTCTATCATCTACCAAAATCGAAAGGCATAACCAAACGGAACCTAGGATCTCAGCAACAAGTTTGTTTTTGGAAAAATTATTCCGAGGTTCTTTTTTTATTTTTTTGTGTCGTCTCTTTTTGATCTGGGCACTTGCGGCGTTCGTTGTGTCTAAGAGAAGCGCCATTATCGATCTTGATATTTAAGGCCACTTCTAGGACCAATTATCCCTTGTTTTATTCTCCAGAAATTGTAACAAAAGTCAGTTTTTTTCAATTGCTTTTTTACCTCTTTTGCTGAAGTTTTTTGCCTCTGTTTCCGTCGTTCTACAATCAACTCAACTAGTCAAGTGATTGCTAATAATTCTGCTCTTTTATCCAACCCCTGTTTTGCAGAAAGTTTCATCATTCAGAACTGTTTAAAAGCTATAAAGAGAATTTTAGATTATTATCTGATTTCCTTCTAAGCTTATCTTTATCCTGCCTTTGACGATTATCGATTGATCTTCATTCATAACCCACGCTAAACTAAATCACGGTTAACCTGACTATAGACCAAAGAAGAAGAAAAGCAAATAGCCTGCTTCTGCGTCACTGTCAATTTTGAAAAATAAGGTTTTTCTATTAATTTAACTTCTTGTGGAGCCAACTTGACAACAGGGTTTTTGATAGGTACCCTTAACCTTCTTCTCGTGCATTTTTGAGTTTAGAAGCAAAATTCTAATTTGTTGACCACAGGACCTCAAACTCTTTTAATTATAGGGTCTTTCCTTTTACTTCCAAACTTATTATCTTATTCTTGTTAAACTTCCTTTCTACTGATTCTCGTTCGTGTTAGCCTTTGATCACCACAACTGCTGTCATGAATCTTCAACCAACATTCAAAGGGTACGTGCATACTACTCACGATGCTTTAATTCTTTTTCAAGCTGTTATTTATGGCACACTGCCACAGGTATCGCGTCGTCCACATGACAGAGAAAGAAATGAGCTCATAAAATCGGGCTCTGTGTTTATCTTTAATGAAGATGCATCCGGTATAAAGAGATGGACAGATGGTATTGCTTGGTCACCTAGCCGAATTTATGACAATTTCTTATTATACCGACAACTTGAGAAGCCGTTCTGTCCTGGCGAGAAAAAACGAACAGCGAAGAAGACTCCTAGGAAGAAGTATTCTTTCTCTAGTGGGTCGGAGCCTTATGCAAGAGATGAAAGCGAACCAGCAGCAAAACAAGAGGCTGATATCCACATACTCGACAATGGTAATGGTTTTAGATACAATGTATCTCCTTTGGTGAATAGCTATGCTTCCATGGTATCCCATCAACATCAACCAGGTAAACACAGTGTTTCAGGATTGTTATCTTCTGAAGAGGCTTCAACAAATAGCTCAATCAAGTCCGAAGGCCAAGCTAGCTCTGTTACAGATTCTACTTATTCATCGGCAACAGGTCACAATTCTGCCCTTACCAATGACGACCAAATCAAGGACGATGAGACGATCAATTTGAGATCTCTGGTAGGGTCTTTAGTTGACTCTTATGGATTCAAGGAAGAAGGTCTTGTTAAAAGAACAATGTCCATTGTTTATAACGGACAGCAACTTCATTTGGTATCATATTATGATCCTAAGGATGTCATGGGTGGTTTATTCAGGAGACCTTCTGAAATTCCTGGTTTGAAGGAACTTGAAATCTCTGAAGAGCTGACGTCTAGACAGAACTTCCGAGTTCCTCTCGACTCTGGTGCATCTGGTGCACGAATGAATGGATATGACGTTCAACATAAGATGGCTGCAAGTGCTCTTGCTTCTCAACGAGGTCAGCCCCAACAGGTTACTGGACACTATACTACACAGCCATCTCTAGATCTCGGTGGTTATGATCTTGACTTGCCATTGGAGTCATCCAACTATTATGGTAACGGAGGTTACGGTTCAAATGGACATCACCAAGCCGTCTCCAGCGGTCATGGTCAACAACAGCAGATGCACAGTGGAATTGGACACCATCAATCTAGTTATATATCTGGTTATCGCCCTTTTTCATCATCTCCATTCCATGCTGGTCAGCTGCCTGTACCTCATCAGTATCATCCTAATACCGCTACCACGCCGTCATCAAACCCGGGAAACAGTCCTATTACATCTTCGGCTCATGCTGGCTACTACTATGGTACCAACAATGCTCACCTGGACAACAACAGTACTCATGATGATAAAGCTGCTGCTGGTACTGTTCTCTATGATAATCAAGCCAAAAGCGCAACTACTGCTAGGTCATTACCTTCTCTAGCACATTCTCAAGGTGGCTATCCTTATCAGCCATCATATTCAGGAGATTATAGTACAGTAGCTGGTGGAAGCACACCTGATCCCAGAAAATTGCCTGATAATGCCAGACTTCAAGGAGCACCATATCATACTCAAGGCGGCTACGGGCACCAGTCTCAAACATCAGCAAATTCACATGAATCGTTTGCAATTACAACGGGAAATCATTCCAACCAACACGGACAGCAGTCTACTGCACCATATGGTTATGGTTATAGTTATAACTATGGACAGTGGTAACTACATGTCATGAATGTGTACGTTTTTTGAGGCGAGGAGAGGAGAGAGCATCTTGTTTGTTTTATTTATGGGGGAATCGCTTTTGATAGGCATCAATGATTTTTGACATTATTGTCAGTACTGTTAGTTAAAAGTAGGAGGATATCAGGTTTATTCCATTATACTAGTTATATATATATATTAATATTAAATTTTGACGTTGATTTTAGGGAAAACTTTTTGTTTTGTTGGTTTGTTCTTTTGTTCTTTTGTTCTTTCTCTACAGCATATGCCTCGTTGATCCCAATTGGGTTGGTGGGGTCGAGTCTCGGCGAACTACACTCCGTCCGGCCGCAGGTTACCCCACATAGCAGATATCTTCGGTCTACTAGTCTCCAGCAACTTAGAGTCCTACCAACGGCATCGAGAAAACCACTTGTGAATCGTATTTATATAGTGATACCACATGCCATTTGAAGTGTCAGTTCCAGCCCAATTTAATGTTGTAGAAGATGTTAGATTAGTTTGGCTCATATTTGGTAAAATAGACACTATAAAGCAACTTGTGATTAGGGCTTTATCTCGAAATGATATGGTGATGATAGCCAGTCCAGAAGCTTGTTTCTCTAAACAGGATTCTGAAACTCTCAGAAATGATGAAAAAGAAACTAATTCCGAGGAACCGTTGATTAAAAAGAGGAAGACAAATTATCATCTTTATGATCTCGAGACGGAAACAGATCTTAATGAGATCAATCAAGCTGCTGATATTGCCGAGTCAGTGACCGCAGGATCGGGATCTCGACTCGAGAAGAAAGGTGATAGATGGAGTCAGATTAGCTGTGATGTAAGAGAAATAGCTTCTGTTCAGGAAGCAGTTGATAAATGCCTACTATTGTATGGATCGGTAGATGTCGTAGTAAACTGGATGTGCAGAGAACCTAATGAGTTAAAGCTATCTATGGCACTAAACAATACAGGCATTGATATGGAAGGAATCGAAAAAGAGGGCATTATAATTAATAATCGGGTTGAGCAGGAGGTTATTGGTCTTTACAATATGATTAGAGCTACATTTCCCGAACTGAAGAATTCTAGTAGTCACCTACAAGGCCGGAAAACCAAGGAATCAATCACTGAAATTAAGAATGAAAGAGCCGAGTCAAGCGGACCAACGGCGATAACAGGTTCGGATGATGAGACGGAAGAACTGTATCACACATCTAATACTGCTACTACACTCCCATCGAAGATTATCACGATAACAAATACTCTTGGAATTCAGGCAGTACCTGCATTCAGAGCAGAGTGTACAGTAAGACGAGCTGTAGAAGGAATGCTTGAAAGTTTTGCCATCGAATCCATGGAGCAGAACGTTAGAACCGTGATGATAGATGTTGGGCTTGGAAGAGCTGATACTACGCGTATTGCGGATGTTGTTTGGAATGTAGGACATAGTGCTGATCCGTTCGACAGGGTTCTGGCTACTGAAAATGCATTAGAAGCGTTTCGTAAGCGGTTGCGGTGGATGGTAGAAGAAACTGAGGACTGGAAATACTTGTTCGAATAGTCATATCTATAGCATATATTAATATATATTGGTGGTATACAGAAAATTGTAAAGGATTTCAGAAAAACTGTAATCAGATCTTTTAGTATTTAAGGGCACATTGATAGGGTATTCAGAATTGTCAAAAATCCTAACTAATACAATATATATAGGTATATTTGTCTGGTGATAATATATGTGCCGAATAAGTGCTATGTGCTCTTAGTATTTAGTTCCCCCCACTAGTAAAGTTATAAAGGGAAAGTGACACATCGTTCTCTTTAAGCTAGCTCTGAAAACAAATACACCTTGAAATAATACTTCCAAAGATTCAGTTATTCCGGCATGACACAATCACTAAGGATAAGCGGAAAAAATCTCTATTCTTCCAATGAACAGTGTTAATTAAAGATGAGTGCATCCACGAAGTCCAGATATGGGTCACTCTCTAACAATAGTCGATCCGATATGCTTTGAGCACGTAAAAAAAAAGAAAAAAAAAATTAAGGAATATCAGGCAAGAATGGCAACTGTGCTCAGTAATATAAGTTTCGTTTTCGATAAGCATCGTGGAGCCCAGTCTCTCTCTATAATGTCTCTAGTAAACATATCCAGCAATAGTACTAAAAAAAGTCCACCCTAGCTATGGCGGATCAGAAGATCCTTACTGTTATACATGCTACGAAATCTAAAATGTTTTCAAGATCGAAGATTATGTGATGAAATCCGAAAAGGAAATACTTTGTCCCCCCGTGCCCCCTTCATGTGTAAGCAGGCAGGCAAGCAGTGTATACAAGCCAGTACCTTTTTTCACTGGTACAACATGTTAAGTGATTATAAGTTTATAGCGGGTCTCGAAATCAAAACTCGTTCTTCTAAAAATAGTCAGAATACAAGCTATGAAAAATCAAGAAATATTTACTTTGCTAATTAACATAATTTTCAATAAATGTTTTTGTTCTGTTCGGTGACGATCTACCTTCGCAAATACCGTCGACTCACTTCTTGCCCCCCCTGAAATAATTCTCGCAGTCCATGCTCAGTGTACGGCTGAATTCCAAGGCTGCGGCGTCGTTGCGCGCCACACCAACTCATTAAATCTAAAAGAACAAAAGCGACTTTGTTTGCTTTTTTTGCTCCTCGTCGTTGCTTTTTTCGGATTATAATTGGAACAAAACTAGAGAAAAAGAAAAGTGGAATTGCACGGCTGAACCCGGGGTTACCCGGGTTGGGTAGTTGTGATGCCGACTGGCTGGCTTGTCAAGAAAAACAACCAGTCCAGTCATCCTAACAACAACACACTCGAATCACCATCATCTTTAAAGTACACTTCATCGAACACGATTGAGATTTGAAATGAGCTACCCTCCTCGGATGATGCATCAACAGGGGCATCGGTTAAACGAGTTACTGGATGCTGTCAAGCAGGAGTTCGAGTCTGTTTCAAAGGAGGCCTCGATGTATCGCATTCACAAGGATGAGTATGATGATAAAGGTTCGTAATTCCAAAATAAAAAAAAGATGAACGCCGGTTAGATTACTGCGCCAGACTCAAGTGTTTGAGTAGAAAGTGCAGCTGATCATTTAATCGATATTTTGTTGATTGATTAGGCAGAAACGTTAGATTTTTTCGATTTACGTGTGGCTTTTTTTTCCCTTCAAGCTTTTTGATATCGATGGTCGTACTACAATAATCTATTCTCACAACAACATACGCTAACTTACCTATAGTCATTTCTCACCAGACCGCAGAGTTGCAGCAAATCCGACAGGCAGTGTATGACCTTGATTTATCCCACAGAAAGCTCAAGGAGAGCTATGAAGAGGAGATAATGAGATTGAAGAGGGAACTTGAAGCTCGAGACCGTGCTACAGGGAGCTATTCTAGTACTCCCAGTGGTAATCAAGCAGCTGTACCCCAGATAACTCCTGGATACAATGGACAGCCTCAGCAGCAGGGCCAGGCACACGTTCAAGCGCACCCCCAGCCTCAACCACAGGCACAGAGTGTTGCAACGGTTCCACAACAACAGCAGCAGCAACAGTTACAGCAACAACAGCAACAACAACAGCAGCAGCAACAACAACAACAACAACAACAACAACAACAACAACAACAACAACAACAACAGCAGCAGCAACAGCAGCAACAGCAGCAACTTCAACAACAACAACAGCAACAACTTCAGCAACAACAACAGCAGCAACAGCAGCAACAGCAGCAACAACAACAACAGCCTCCCCAGGTAGTAGCACAGGTACCAGTTCAAACCCAAGCACCTCAGCCTATCCCTGTCTCTGCAGCTGTAGCCGTACCGCCTCAGGCACTGCCGCAAACCCAAGCTCCACAGCAGCCGTATGATGGTTACAATGGAGGCCAAAAAGCCCTCTCACCGGGCCCTAGCGCCAGTCGAAATTCAGCTCCGGCACCTTCGCCGACGGATATTGCCGAACAACTTGGCAACAACCTCGGAGATCTTGACGTCAACAAGGTAGCCCCGGAAAACAAGAAGCAAAAAGATGACTGGTTTGTATTATACAACACAAAAGCTCCTAGAGTAATTGACGTTGACATTGTCCATTCGTTGGATCACAATTCGGTGGTTTGTTGTGTGAGATTTTCTTTGGATGGCAGATATATTGCAACTGGTTGTAATCGAACAGCTCAGATTTTTGATGTGGAGACTGGCCAGTTACTTTGTAGACTACAAGATGAAGATGATAGGGGTGATGATTTGTATATTCGATCAGTCTGCTTCTCTCCAGATGGACGATATCTCGCCGCAGGAGCTGAAGATAAGAAGATCAGAGTATGGGACATTCAATCCAGAAAGATCAAATATATATTTGAGGGACACGAGCAAGATATTTATTCGTTGGATTTCAGCCGAAATGGTAGACATATCGCCAGTGGATCAGGTGACCGAACGGTTAGAATGTGGGATATGGACAGTGGACAGTGTATTTTGACTCTCAGTATCGAGGATGGTGTAACAACAGTGACCATATCACCTGACGGTAGATATGTTGCAGCTGGTTCTTTGGACCGAACTGTAAGAGTGTGGGATACCTCCACTGGATTCCTAGTTGAACGTTTGGAAGCACCAGATGGACACAAGGATTCCGTTTATAGTGTAGCTTTCACTCCATCGGGCAAGGATCTAATGAGTGGATCATTAGATAAGACTATCAAGCTATGGGAATTACAAGCTCCTCGAGGAGTCCAATCTACACACAAAGGTGGAGTATGCGTGAAGACATTTGTTGGACATAAGGATTTTGTACTGTCAGTTGCTGCTACACCAGATTATCAATGGATTATATCGGGATCCAAGGACCGAGGAGTGCAATTCTGGGATCCGCACACAGCACAAGTCCAATTGATGCTACAAGGACATAAGAATAGTGTGATTAGCGTAGCTCCTTCGCCAGCTGGAGGAGGACTTTTTGCCACTGGTAGCGGAGATTGCCGTGCAAGGGTCTGGAGATATTATCGAGTTTAATATATTTGTAGATGAGACAGAGAATGCTAAAAACAGAGAGGAGAAGAGAAGATAAATAAATTTCGAAAGAATGAATGAAGATGTAAGAATATATGAAATGACGACGGAGATAGTCGAGTACATAGCAGCAGACAATTTCTTATGATCATCCCCTTGCGCTTCTCCATTAATCTGCAGTACCACGTCAGTCAGTCTCCTGTTTAATATCTGTCTGTGTAGGCGGACTGATATTTACAGTCTCAACGGTTTTGGTTGGTTGGGTACGCGGCCAGGAAAAACAAAAGTGAGAAATGAAAAAAAGCAAAATGAAGGGCCGGCCGATAAGCTGAGCAGTTTGGATACTAAACCACATCCAGCCATTGTGTAAGTCTATAACAAGCTAGAATGATCTGATCATCCGAGATTATAATTACTTTTAATGATCTTTCTTTTGTTGCCATTTAAATAATCCTTTTTGTGCTCCTCCGTGCGCCTCTGTCAAACTCGGCATGTCTCTCTCGGGCTTCCTTTTTCTTTTTCCCTCTCTTTTTTTCCACCCGTGCCATGGAAACTAATTCTTCTTTTTTTCTCACCTTTTAGAAAAAGCAACAACAGGGGGATACCCGTGAATAGAAAACATCCGCAACGACGAATAGACAATAGAAGGGCCATAAACTCATTTATTGAGAATAATTTTTTAAATATATTCACTGGGATTGTAACACCTGGTTTTTTGTTTGTGGTTTCTTGTTATTCAACCTTTGTACTGGTGTTAGAGTATTACTGTAGGTATTTGCACTTACTTTCATCTCACTGAACGTGTCGTCAACACTTGGATATCTCTCTTTGAATTGAGATTCACCTTCCGGTAGATTTATACTCTATAAATACCATTGGTTGATTACCTTAATTGTCATTTTTTTAAAAAAAAAGAAAAGCCACTTTTATTTTTGTGGTCTAGCTTACGAAAAAAGTCCTAACAAGCTTGTGATATCGTTTAAGCCCTCCGACAATCAGACTGAAACTAGAATCAACCTCAAAACCCATCGAGAACTGAATCTGACAGGGTTTTAGGGTCACAATGAATCCTAATCCTCAGTTTCGTCCTTATGCATGGAACTCTGCGCAAGCTGGCCAAGTCCAGGGCCAGAACCAGCAGCAGCAGGGTGGCCAGAATCAGGGACAGGCACAGGGCCAATCTGTTCAACCCATGCCTATCAACCGACCAGGTCATTATATGGAGCCTAACAGCTACCATATGATGGATCAGAGTCAACCGAATCAGCATCAGCATCAGCAGCAGCAACAACAACAACAACAACAACAGCAACAGCAACAATCCATGGGCCTAAGCGGGTCTATAAATGGAATGAACTTCTCCAACAACTCCCAAGGTCCTTACTACTATGCTAATGGTGCAAATGGCAGAATTCCCTGGAATGCTGCTCCTAATGGCTACTTGCTGCAAGATTCAGCGGGTGTACCCAGCTTATATGATAATGGTCTACAACAGAACATGAGAGGTAAGCCAAGCACTCCTTCTGCACCTACATCTAATGTAAGTAACAATCCAGTTGCTGGTTCAAATGTCAGTGGAACTGCCAATAATGCTGTTGTTGCAAACGGCGGCGGCGGCGGTTCTGCCAGAAACAATATGGGTTCCAACGTTTACGGTGGTTATTCATTTGTACTCAATGATGCTACTGCGGCTGCTCAGAACATGTACTTTGCCAACGGTGGTAATGCCACTTCTGCCTCTATGAATGGTGCAAACTCTTCAAATGGTAACACCGGTAATGCTGGTTATTACGCGGCGCTGCCTCATCCTCAGTCTAATCAACATCAGCAGTTGAATCAACCAAGTCAATCTCAGAGCCAGACTAACCAGGGATCAAACTCATCCGTCATTTATGATGACACAACCACATCAGCTGCGGCAGCGGCAGCTGCTGCAGCAGGCCTCAATCAAAGGCCTGGTGGTACATCTGCAAATCCTTCAAATCCATCTGGTCTCCCACAATTACACCCTCACATGCAACTACCTCCTCATCAGCCTCTTCATCAACCTTTGCATTATGTGGGGCACCATATGCCGTACCAAAATGCCCAGTTACCTCAACCGAACAATTCTGGTTCGGGTTCTGCCTCTTCTCATCCACCTTTTCAAAGTTACATGGGAGGGTCACCTGCCATAAGTACTGCATCTGTCCAGAATCCAGGACAAGTATCTGCTAACGGCCAAGTAGTTGCACCCCAGAACGGCCAAACTGTTCAGAAAGTTTCAAATGGTGTAGCAGCATCAAAGAGAAACAACGGGGAGGCTACTCCAGAGAATGCTCAATTGGACTCAAAGCCAAAGAAGCGTAGAAGAGCTGCAAGCACTCGTCGAAAGAAAGACACTGTTATTGCAGGACCTGATCCATCGAATGCTGTTGCTTCTGTGCCGTCGGCAGCTCTCGCTGGTTTAACTCAGCAAGTAAAGAGCGATGCAAACAAGGTTGCTCAAGAACAACAACATGTTGAAAGCGCTCTCTCTGAAGAATCTGAAGTAGTCCCAGTTGTTGGTGCGACAGAGGTTGATACTTTGATGCTTGTTATCCAAGCTCAAGCGAAACATGCAGAAAAGCTCCAAAAGGGTGAAGTTGCTGAGCCATTCAAGTTAGAAAAGGAGTTGTTGCCGGCACAGGGTGCTTTGAATGGTGGCGTAGGGAAACGAGTCTCAGAGACACCTTTGAAATACAAATGCAAGTTCCCGGATTGTAACAAAAGTTTCAGCCAGAAGACTCATTTGGAAATTCACAACCGATCTCACACTGGTGAAAGGCCTTATATGTGTGATTTTGAAGGCTGTGGAAAGAGATTTTCTCAAAGGGGTAATCTAAGAACACACAAACGTTCTCATACAGGTGAAAGACCCTATCAATGTGAACTTTGTAAAAGGGAGTTTGCTCAGAGAGGTAATTACCGTGCTCATATGTTGATCCATGAGGAACATCGACCATTTGTTTGTAAGCTGGATAAGTGCAACAAGACTTTTACACAGCTGGGAAACTTGAAAGCACATCAGAACAAGTTCCATCAAGAATCATTGCGAACTTTTATGGATAAGTTCAAGTATTATTTGATTCACGGTATCAATATGATTCCTCAAGAAGAAGTGGAGATGTTCAACTACTTCAATTCACTTTATAAGAATGCCAACCGTGGTATTAAAGGTCGAGGAAAGAATAATCGAAACTCTTCAGAATCTAAGAGCCAAAGTCCTAGCGAAATTCTTAAATCTGATGATGTTAATGAACAAGTTTCTGGAAAAGTCAACTCTGCTCCTTCGACTGGTCAGAACCCGCTGAAGGTGATGCTCCTCCTCAGGTGAATCCAGCTGCAGGTGGGCAACCACCTGTTCAATACCAATATGGGGTTGCACAACCGCAGATGATCAATTCTTCTTTGTTCCAAGGAGAGAATAACTCGTCGCTACCTTTCCCTATGGGCTATTAGATATAACATGAATGTATACGTAGAACTTAAAATTTTTATTTACAACATATGCAACGATAAATATAAACATGTTTTCTTTTCTCATTAGTGCTTTCCCTCTTTTTTCCCCCAGTCATTGACAGTTTCATATACTAGGAATGTAATGCTAGTAGAAGGTACAACTCGTAACAGACCTGGTATCATTCCTCGGTAGAAACCTTTAAATCCGGACTCCTTGTATATGCTTTTGACAGTATTCGCGACACTGCCGAAAGTCTCGAATTTTGTAGCCCGCTGTACCTGAATTTGAGATCGTACAACTTGATAAGGATACATAGCGGTAGCAGCGATGATCTTCGAAGAAGCAGATAGAATAATGTACTCCAATGAGGAAAGGGGTTTCTGACGATTGATAGGACGATCTGAGTTTGCTGACTGACGCATCCGTATCATATCTTTGAAATTTTCATAGAGCGAGAACTGTACAGCCGCTTGGACAGTGCCGAACATACCTGGTATTACACCACGATAGAGAGCCCAGACACCTTCATTCTTTATGATATTTTTGAATCCCTCAGCTAAAGATTTATAGGCTGCTTGTTCCTGAGATCTAGTGGCCAATATTCTGGTTTTCAAGACCCATAAAGGAGTAGTTACTATACCTGTGACTGAGCCGGCTATAAATGCACTGGCAAGATACCAAGAATGCCCATCACCTATTGTCCTACGTATTTCATTATAAGAATAGAAATATATACCCCATGATACAGCATTACCGAGCATATTTATACCCAGTCCTCGGTACATATCCTTTACTGTAGAAAAAGACCATGGTTTTTTTGCGTCTACTTGGAGACGGATCTTAACGACATCTAAAGGATGAATGACCAGGGTAGAAACAGTTCCTGCCGTCAAGCCAGCAGTGATCTCTCTAATAGAATCTTCTGCACCCATCTAATATGGAGTCTAATGTGGAAAGAACAAAAGTAAAAATATCAATACATATATATTTATGTGGTGGTGGTAGTAGTAGTAGTCAATTATATACAGTGAGTTGGTTTTTCAAGTCACCAAGATATAGCACGGCTGAACTTTGCTGGCAAAATTTCTGGTTCGGCTATATTTAAGCTGTAGGCAAAGGAGAAAGCAGTCTAAAAAAGTTAGAGAACTGGAACATCATATGCACTATTTAAAAGTATACTTACTTGATAAGAGATGGCTTAGGAACACTTTGAGAATAACCTGAGAATTAGTAATGTTTGAGAAACAATGGATGTTTTTAATATAACATACCTAAGTATACAATGAAGGGAATCCATCCGTAGTGAATAGCTACTCTTGAAGCTTCAAGGAATCGAGTGATTCGCTCCTGACAGTTAGTAATCGATATATCCTAAGAATTAAATCAAACTAATTATATACCTTAGTATCGTCGGAAAGTGAAAATGCCATTTTTATGGTGGATTTAGTTCGTCAAATGTCCTCGTGGAGATGTGAAGTTTACTATTTGAAGCTTGTCAAATACTCTCCCAGTGGTTCTAGAGCTAGAAAATTTTTAAAAACAAGTCATGTGATCTAATATAGATATGAAAAACTTGTTACAAAAGGTATATAAATTAGATGAATAAACAAAATTAAACAAAGTATTTTTACTCGGGTTTATGTCGCTTTGATTCAGGCTCTTCATCGTCTTCCTTTTCAGCCTTTTCTTCGTTGTCAGCGATGTTAGAGCTATCTTCAACTTCTATAGCTTCCGTCTGTGTTTCAGTCTTTTGTTCAATAGAGACACTTCCATTCTCTTCTGTCATTTCTTGATCTACCTTGTGACCTACCATGTGGTCTACCTTTTGATCTTCAATTACAGGCTCTTCTAAGATGATAGGGTACTTTTGGCGTCTCTCCAACCACCTTTTGATTCCTTCAAGCCACCATTTGGTAGACGAGTTTTCCGAAAGTTTCGTCTCAACAGCGGCTAACGTTCGATCCAACATCTCTGGATAGTTTTCAATCAACCATACAAGTTGTTCATTTCCATGACTAGTAATTATGATATCATCAGAGATAAGTAGCTCAATCAAGAATGCTGGCTCAATAATACCTGCTTGAACGAAATACTGCACGACAATACATCCAACTTTGGGTTGACATTCCCAATAATTCATCACAGAAGTTAGGGTCTGTTTCTGTAAACTTTCCTTATTATCATTATCCTTGCAGTAAGGTGTCAGTAGCTCGCTAGATCGTTTGACCCAGTCTTTGGCATGACTTATCGATCTATTTCCAAGATGACATACACAAGACACGAGAATATCAACCATTTTCAGGTCTAATGATGAAGCAAGACCACCGACACTATCCGCAGTCACTTTTTGATTGATTGCTTCTAATGCTTTACCCACAATATCATCTGTATCATCTGCATCATCTGACTGCTGATTCAATTCTTGCTTTTTGATCTCTCTCAAGGCTTTTATAAAGCCACCAACAACATCTTGATACCCACTTTCAGGTTCTAAATACTTCAAAACAGCATCTTGGTCCTCGTCTGATGGTACGTAATGTCTGAGTTCTTTAGGAAGAGACTCTCTTACACGCTCAGGATAACTTAGACGAAGTTCTTTCAAAATCAACTGCTTCATAAACGCTTTTTTAGGACTAGAATCATCAAGGGCATCGAACTCAAGCCATTCGCTCCATTTCCAAACAAAGTCAAAGTTAGTTAAATGATGCGAGAGCCAGTTCAAGAATACCTGATTCAATTGCAAGTCGTAACTCTCCAAATTATTGAATAAAAATCGAACTGCTCGACCAAATACTGGTGCTATAGCCTCAGGTGCCATGATACACATCTCAATCAATATGGAATGATAATATACGGGATAATGAACTGTTCTAGGCAGTCTGAAAATGTGCTCTAAAACTATTTCCAAAGCACAGTCTTCAATTTTCCAGGTAGATATTTGAGCATTCGAATCCTCGGCATCTTTGGCAATTTTTTCCAGTCTATCTATAGTGATTCCTGGTTCCGTAAACATGCCTGGTTGAAAGAACAAGTCCAATGTGATAAGTTGTCGAGCAACCTCTCTTCTGTTGAAATCCATACCTTGAATCAAATCAGTGCCAATATCTCTTAGAATGACATTTTCATATGAATCCACCGGTGGAACTGTTTCAAAAGAAGCAGGTAGATAGAATCTGGACGTTAATCTTGGTCCATATTGATATACAGGAGAAGCATAATTTCGAGAGAGCTTGGTTTTACCTTTTTCGAACGATAAAGAAGGGAAGTTGTGCTTTTTCGCGCCCTTATAAGATACCGTCGACTGATCCAATAGCGGCTCCACCTGCAAAAGATTGGATAAACCTGAACTATTGGATACAGACCATTCACTAAGATCGATGTTATCCAAACTTTTCCTTACCAGTTCAAGATAACTTTGACTTTCATACGGTGCTTCACCTCTAGGGTAAGGCGTCAACAATTCAACGTCGAGCTCTGGAATTCCAAACGTCTTAGACTGCTCATAGATGTCTCTTACTTTAGACTTATCAGAATCTGCGGTAACGTAAAGAATCGGAAGTGTTAATAATACAAGGATATATAGCTCCTGACCGACTTCACTACTTGAGTTTTCTATAGCAACAGACAATACTGTTTCCAGCAAAGAATAAACACCTGAACCTTCGATAAGGGGAGTAAGGGTGGCAGCGAATCTAGCAAATAACTTAAGATGTGCCCAGTTGCCCTGATCAATAGCTTTCTGGATCTCACTATGGGTCATCTCCAGCACTATTTGCCCTACTAATGGCTTAACCGCATTGCTCAAGCATATGGAGGCGCCAATTATAGGGATTTTATGAGGCTGCTCTCTGACAATAGCAGCGATTGCGCCAAGAGCAGCTGGTCGTAAAGAATCTTGCTCCTCGAGCTGCTCTAAGACTTTTCCAAGGTTTTCAATGGAATTGGCCAGCGAGAATCGAGAAGGCTCTCCTATTTCGCAAATACGTCTTTTGAGAAAATCCTGAGGAGATACTCTCGGCGCTCTATTGTAGCCGTGGCTATCGTTGTTGTAGGGATTTCTTCTCTTCATATTGATGGTATCAGACAGAGGGTCAAAGTATTTTGTCAACGAAAAATAAAAGCCAGAATAAAAGGTTGGTGAAAAATCCCAGGGCTGATAGTCGTAAGATAAATTCCAAAAATACAAAGACAAAACATAAAAAGAAAAATGCAAAAGATAATAGTTTAAATAATATAGAGAAAGAAATGCATTTATGTTCTTGTAGTACAATAGGAACTACCTTAATCAATTGGTTCAATTCCTGATAAGTTGATGTTCACAAGATGAATCTCTTGGCCAGGTTTGTACAGGCTATGGAAAAGCGGCTTGATTTTGATTAATATATCCTCAGGTGTAATATCAAAACTTTTGCTAGGAATTGACTTGCTTCTACGACCACTGCGGCCATCAGCCGCTTGTCGTAGCTGTAGTTGCAGTGTCTTTGGCCGAGCTCTCCAGGTTAAAAGGTCCTCATCCAGACACGAATCCTTAATTTGATAGCATAATCGTTCAGCGAGTATCTCTAATGATCGTCGAGTATCAGACACTGTTCCATGGCGAAATGTGTCCTCAACAGAGATGATTTTCGGTATTGAATGCTGAATCCCGGAAATCTCTTCTGGGAATCGATTACCAGAGAGAAGATGAAATAACTCATGACCTCTGCTTTCACCAAAGAGTTCAATACAAATTTCCTCTGTCATATAAGTTCTTGCGCTGAGAGTTCGCGGCCCTCCTCGGTAATCAATGTCATCGAGCTCATCCTGACTAAGGTCAGGCAATCCAGAAAGGTAGTCAGAGACTTGAGCCACTATCATTCTACCAAATCCAGGTATTTTTACCAAGAGTCGTTCATCGAGATACTTTTGGTTATTTTTAGGGTGAATCAACGTGAGACCACGCGGCTTCGAATCTCCACAGATCATCTTGGCCAGAGTAACAGTACTACCGACGCCGATAGATACACCATATCTTTCACTGAGCCATAAATGATCCATTATATTTTCTGCGAGAAAAGAAGCAATCAGAAGATCTAGAGACTGTTCTGCCAGAGTATCCTTATCGTCATCTAGAATGTTCAGATCAGCCGGTTTCAGCTTTAAGGTGTCTTCTCCAGGTATAGATACCCAAATATTACCGGCAGGCTTGAAAAAAAACTCAGGACATTCAAATGTTTGCCCATTAGGAGTGAGCGAAAGCTCCACGCCATCCGGAGATATGTTTCCAAAATCGTTCTCCATGATCTCTGATACATCGCGGATAGATGTGAATCCTAATCTCTTTTTATTCCATTCAATTGATGAAGAGATATCGACACGTATCTCTTCGAGTCCTAATCTTTCAATTGGGCACCCTGGCAACAGGAAGTCTCGAATAAACTCAAACATACGGCGGCCTTCATGCTTATACGTTGTCAAGTCTTCTCCGTAAATAACCTTCACTTCAGGGAATTCTGCCTTTACTCTATATAGAAGATCTAATTTTTTGACACCTAAGGCTCTAGCAGGATAACTAACAGCAGCACAAATTTGTTTTTGAGCTATTACGAAAGGTACGTCTTTCAAAGAAAGATTCTTATGGATCTCGACGCCGCAATAGAATGCGTCAAAATCCAGAGATATGATCATGTCAGCAATTACTGTGAATCAGCTATATAATTTGGGAATAGTTAATCATTTAGTAAATGTAATAAAAAGACAATAAACAGAATCAATATCGGAGCTAAAAATTTAGTAATGGTTGGTCAGAAAGCATATTGATCTGAAATTAAAAGAAATCAAAACTCGCCGCCGGGATTACATAATCGTGGGTAGCATGCTTACCAAGCACCAGCTCGAGGGCGAGCAATGGCCTCGCAATATCAGTTCCCAGCCATGCGATTAAAATGTCCTCCTACAAACATTACAGTAACACAAGCCTTTTAAGCACCAGCAATAGTACAAAGAATAATGGCGTCATCACGTAAAAAGTCCATGTTGAAGATTATCATCTTGGGTGATTCCGGTGTTGGTAAAACATCGTTGATGTAAGTACAAATAAAAGGAGATTGGTTGTTTTGAAGGCATATATCTATACGGTACGGAGAGCGAACCTGGATGTATGGTATAGAGCATGGTTATTATCAGATCTGAAACGGCTGAGTTTATGAGAGTTTTTGGTTATTTAGGCAGTTGAAGGGAAGAAGCTATACTGAAGGTTGAGATTCAGAATAAATGATAGCTGCCATATATGTAAGGTATGTTAGGGGGGGGGGGGATGCTATAACCAGTATTGCCCTGCTATAATCGGCTTTACTATGAGTTCCCACAGAAAGCCCATACATGGGATACCTAATCCTCAAATGAAAAAAAATAGGCGAAACTGATATTGATATTGATTTAATCATTTTTCCTTTGATTCCGTCAAAGATTGGTTGGCAGAGGCTTGTCCCGGATATGCTGTCTCTTTCTGAATAACGTACTCATGGCCACAAAAGAAATAACAGAATCAATCATTTCAATTGATCCTAGAAAGCACATTATTATTGTGATATGTGCTTGTTTCTCTATCCGTTTTGACTCTCAGCTCACGCTTCTCACGCCCCCCTCCCCAATACACAACCTTTTAATATTTTAGACTAGCCCTTACTAACTCATTCTAGGCAACAATATGTTAACAAGAAGTTTTCCACACAATACAAAGCTACAATTGGAGCAGATTTCCTGACCAAAGAGATTTTCTTAGATGATCGTAGAGTGGTGATGCAGATCTGGGATACAGCCGGACAAGAGCGATTCCAGAGTCTTGGTGTAGCATTCTATCGTGGAGCAGACTGCTGCGTTTTGATGTATGATGTCAATAATGCAAAGTCATTTGAATCCTTGGATAACTGGAGGGATGAGTTCCTAATACAAGCCAACCCTCCTGACCCTGATTCTTTTCCTTTTGTGGTTATTGGGAATAAGATCGATGTTGAAGAAAGCAAACGAGTTGTAAGTGCAAAGCGAGCTCAAGCCTTCTGTGCATCGAAAGGTAACTTACCATACTTCGAGACGTCAGCAAAAGAAGCCACTGGTGTAGAACAAGCATTCGAAGTGATTGGAAGAAATGCTTTACAACAAGATGATGCTCAAGATTTCAGCCAGGAGTATTCTGATGCTATCAATATCGACTTGGATAATGAGCCCTCTTCATGTGCTTGTTAATAATTGTTGTGTTGACCATTTTAGTTTTACAGTCTCCAATCCCCTTCCTTTTTTTAATGTTTTGAATAGTTAAATAATATAGTCTAGATGCAATTGCATATATAATTCTGGTGCTTTATCATTAACTTCTTTTGCGCTGCTTGATTTTCCTTTCCTTTCCCAGATCATATATTTGTAAAGCTTATAGATCAAACCTTAAATGGCATAATCTGCCTGGTTCCGAACTGGCATACCCCATGGGGTAGGAAGTTTTCCCGGAGCCGGGGCGTGTAACCCTAGAAAAATACGGGGAAATAGACACAATAGGAAATTTCAAGGGATACTCACATCCGGATGCAAACCGCCGGAGAAATGGCTACCAATTAGCGATCAGTAATTGCCCGGGAAGACCTTATCGGACGTACGGAAACAAAATCCGGGGTATATAAAGCTGACAGAGGGAAAAATGATGCCAAATAAAACACCACGTATTAGAAGAAGCATTTCGATAGAGCCATTTTGAAGTTTTCTAAACAAGAAAATCAGCTTATCCTTTGAAATATATTTCTATCGCTGCTTGGTTATCGATATCTTACAGACTCATTCCAAAGCTTAACGTGTTGAAAGCATTATAAACAGCAGAAGGAAAAAAAGATCCCCCAGAAACAAAGATATAGATTCTGGCGTCTTTTCACTCCCTTTAAAGCACTTTTCTATTCATAAATCTCACTTGGAATAAACCGCAGTTCTCTGCCTGGCTGTGTCTCCCCATATTTGGTCGACGTCACATTCAATACCCCGATTGGGACATATTTTTCACTTTATTAACCTGTTTGGTTTCGGCTATTTTTCACTCTGTAACATTAACTGTCGACACACGACATACAATAAAATAGCTATTTTTATTGAAAATGACAGTAGCTGAATCTCTCTCTGTTTTGAAGAGATATACTCCAAAGGAGTACTTCCTGTAAGTAATCAGTACCTTTCAGATCCTAACAGAATCGAGATTTGACTCGAGGAAGTTCTAGACTCACTCAAATGTGTTAGTACCACATTTAAAAACATAGCGAAAGTGAGAATTCAAATCGAATTGTCTTTTCTTATCTGATCAATCAAGTCAATGTAAACAACATTCAGACCCAGATTGCTAAGGGACTTCAGCTATTTGCTGCTTATTCTACGAATCTAATCTCCATATTGATCTGTACTAACCAATCTAGGAAGCACCCTGCCAAACCTCATATTGAGTCATTGGAACATTATCATGAAATGTTCAAGGAATCAATTGAGAACCCTGATGTGTTTTTCAGGAAAATGGCCCACGAATTGTTGACATGGGATCGAGATTTCGATGCTGTTGAATATGGGGGTTTCAAAGAAGGTGATTTCTCCTGGTTCCTCGGTGGAAAGTTGAATGCTTCCTACAATTGTGTGGATAGACATGCTATCGAGAATCCTGATAAGGTAAGTCAAAGTATTTATTTGTTTTATTGCTATCTATGGACTTTTTGTTGGCCAGCTTACAATTCTTGAATCGTTCATTGGCCAAGTTTTTCCGAGACCATTGTTGGGTTGGTTGGGTTGGTTTGTTCCGGTGATTATGTAATTTTATCATGATCAATTACGTGATAGCATCTTGAGAATTGGCCCCTGAGCCCCTGAGTTTCAGCCAACGGCAACGCCAAAGAAAAAAAAACATTACTAACTCAATTTCTAGGTTGCTATTATCTATGAAGCTGATGAAGCTGCCAACTCTAAAATTATCACTTATGGTGAACTCATGAGAGAAGTTTCTAGAGTGGCTGGTGTTCTAAAGTCTTTTGGGGTCGAGAAGGGTGATACTGTAGCTGTCTACTTACCTATGATTCCTGAGGCTATTATCGCATTACTTGCTATTGTCAGAATTGGTGCTATCCACTCTGTTATTTTTGCTGGCTTCTCCTCCGGTTCTCTTCGAGATCGTGTAGTCGATGCCAATTCTAAGGTTATCATCACTAGTGATGAAGGCAAAAGAGGAGGTAAGACTGTCTATACCAAGAAGATCGTTGAAGAAGCTCTTAAACAGTCTCCTTGTGTTGAGAAAGTCTTGGTTTACAAGAGAACTGGCGCAGAAGACATTCCCTGGAAAGAAGGTCGAGATTATTGGTGGCATGAGGAAACTATTAAACAGCGACCATACTTAGCTCCTGTTTCTATGGATTCTGAAGATCCTCTGTTCCTTTTATACACCTCTGGATCTACTGGTACACCCAAAGGTGTCGTTCACTCGACTGCTGGTTACTTGTTAGGAGCAGCAGCTACTACCAAATATGTCTTCGATATTCATCCTGAAGATGTGCTGTTCACTGCTGGTGATGTCGGTTGGATCACTGGCCATACTTATGCGTTGTATGGACCTCTCTTGCTTGGTGCTACTACTGTCATCTTTGAGGGTACACCTGCCTATCCTACCCTATCCAGATACTGGGACATTGTTGAAAAATACAAGGTTACCCATTTCTATGTTGCTCCTACTGCTTTGCGACTTTTGAAGAGAGGTGGTGAGGAGTGGATCAAGAAACATGACTTGAGTTCTTTGCGTACATTGGGCTCTGTAGGTGAACCTATTGCTGCCGAAATCTGGGAATGGTATAACGAACATATCGGTAACTCCAAATGCCATATTTCCGATACTTACTGGCAGACTGAGTCTGGTTCTCATATTATTGCTCCTTTGTCTGGTATCACTCCTATGAAGCCTGGCTCTGCCACTTTACCATTCTTTGGCATTGACTTGGTTATAATTGATCCTGTCACTGGAGAGGAACTTTTAGGTAATGATGTCGAAGGTGTTCTCGCTATCAGAAAACCTTGGCCATCTATGGCTAGATCTGTATGGAACGATCATAATAGATTCATGGATACTTATCTGCGACCTTATGCTGGTTACTATTTCACTGGAGATGGTGCTGCTCGAGATCATGAGGGTTACTACTGGATTCGAGGTCGAGTCGATGATGTTGTCAATGTTTCCGGACATCGTCTATCCACTGCCGAAATCGAGGCAAGTTTGATTCAACACCCATCAATTGGCGAATCTGCTGTAATCGGAGTCAACGATGACCTCACTGGTCAAGCCGTCATTGCATTTGTATCTTTGAAAAGCGACTATGTCAACAGCCCTGAGTTGCGAAAGGAACTCATTCTCCAAGTTAGAAAGGAGATTGGTCCATTTGCTTCACCTAAGAAGGTGATTGTTGTTGAAGATTTGCCTAAAACAAGATCTGGTAAAATCATGAGACGAATCCTGAGAAAGATTATTTCGAATGAAGTCGATTCTATTGGTGATACTTCTACATTGAATGATCCCTCTGTTGTGGATAAAATTGTGGAAAGCGTTAAAGAGCAATATTAATTGGACATCACATTTAGTTCTTGAATCTGAAAAGAGGCTTAGAATTTAGAGACTTGGAAAGATTTTTTTGTTAGTGCTACTGCCGTTTACATAATCTTATAATATGTAATAAAAAACAAGAGACAAGAACGTTCACTCTTCTTCAAGGACTATCTGCCAAACTGGCATAAGTACCAATAACAGCTAATACAGAGAAAACAGTTACCAGCACGTAGTCGATTAACAGTTCAGATTTCGATATTTTTCCAGCGTAAATCTTCAAGTAAAATACAATAGGAAGAATCAAACAAATGGTGATGCAAAGCATGCTTCCTAGTAAAGACATGATTCTGTCAAAATCGGGGAAAATAATACCAAAGATGACAAACACTAGAATCACTCCAATGCGTATTAAGAATCGAACAAATCTAGTAAAGAAGGTTTCAGAGGTATGATTGTAAAGGAATGTGGAGTCAAGCATGGCAACTATTGGCTGTGCATTCAAAGGGGTCTTGGCTAAAGGAATTATAGCCAAGCAAACTGTCATTAAGTAAGTAAGGAATTCTGGATAACCTTTAGTAAGCACAATATTTTTGGTAACTTCTTCTAGAATCAAGTCTCCAAACATCAAGAAGCCTAACGCTGCCATGGCCATATCTGCAATAAAAGTGATCTGGTAGGTGGTCTTTAAACAAGCATGGTATTTGTCAGGGTGTCGCATATCTCGATAAATGTTAGGGAAAACTGCATGACCAGACCAAGGAGACATAAAAAGTCCTACAGATAGGCAGACATGTTTCAAGCTTATTGGCCACATGCTTGTCTCCATAGGATGCCATAAAGATCCAGGTTGACCAGAGGTCTTGAAAACACCGTCGAAAAAGACAATACAAACAACACTTATAGTACAAAGAATTCCAAGAATACTGGAAAAACTCAAGATTTTCAAGGGTAAGAAACTTGGAGGTGCCAATAAGAAAAATGACAGCCATTTGAAAGTGGTAGGAGAGACAGAGGGAATCAAGGCATTTAGTGAATCTGCGAAAAGTACCACCAAACTCACACATGCACCAGTTAATTCTAGTGTAAAAAGCACCGAAATTAGGACTCGAGCTTTAGACCCAAAAGCAGAGTAGCCGATATCCGCATATGTCACGATGGTTTTGTCGCTATCTAGGCATTTAGCCAACAGTTCTGCAGAATAGAATGTACAGCAAGCCGATATGATCATAATAGTAACACCGATAACCCAACCCGAGTAACTAAACCCTAAAGACAACGATAACAGACCCACCCCTACAAGTATATTAACACTGTTGAAAACGGTTTGTGGGGCTGTGCTTTGGCCAGCAATAGCAGTTTCTACATGACCTTCGAGGTCCTCAACTTTCCTCACTATAATGCCAGCCCCAGACTCAGGGTTAGGCCCAGGATGGACTTGAGCTTGACTTATAATTACAGCACCATCTCCAGGGCTAGGAGTATAAGTAACTGCATCATTTGGTAGTGGAATTATAGAAACGCGTCTTGATCTATTGGCGTCCCGCAAATGATCAGGGGGCCCAGATAGTAATGAAGCACATTCATCGCTTAATACATCTTCTGAATTCATATGATCAGTATCTAGTACACTTTCATCATCTAGTACGGCTGCAAATGAATCAAAGTCGTCATCAGGACTAGATGAATCGCCCCATAGATATGATCTTGAGCGGTTTATACCATTAGGGCCGTCGATAGCTAAAAAGCTCTGTGCACGAGTATAACTGGATGCAAAATGTTCTACAGAATTCAGAGCATATTGATCTCGCCGCCTTCTGGTCGGAATCGTCACCGAATGATACGACATTAACAATACAGCAGTAGTTCAAATTTTTTGACACGTTGTGGCTGTTTGTTTGGAAAGAAAATGGGTGAGTTGTGGTCGTCTGAAATGACCGATGCCACTGAACTGATAAGGAATGGCTGTTAATGGCGAATCACAGCGTGCCGTGTGTAGATATCGCACCACAGCTTGACAGCGAAGCCGCCGCACAGAGGTCACAATGCAACCTCAAACTAACTTAGATGATTTTTTTTGGTCCGTGAATTGTTCTGATAAATATTTATAAATTGTTATATGCTTAATAATAATGAAAATGCTATTGATTGTCTCTATTTGTCGTATTACAAACGAATTTCAATTTCAATGAAATTGTCGCTTCTCAAATAAGCTCCTTCCCAATTAGGATTTGGGCCCTGCAGATCAGTTCGCTTATCACAATCTAAGCTGCACGAAATGCGACAAACTAAGATGAAATAGCAATGTTTTTAACAGAAACAAAGTGTTTGGTATATATTTGAAGTCATATTTTCTCAGGCATTGATAAAGTAATAGCAAAGTTATTCCTCTTTGCTCCTGGTATGAGCTCAACTTTTTTAAATGCTTTAAGCTGTTTCTTTGGCGGACAAACTCGCAATAACCAATAACTTATACGATCTGTATGCTTTTGTTTTATCATTTCAAACCCAACAGTGTGTAAGATATCAACGAGGTGATCTTTGGTAAGATATCTGGAATTACTTACACATGGAGCGGGTAAGACCAGGAACAATAACGAGCTTGGGTCATCGACCAGAAACTTCCTAATTCGCCGGATCATTTCTCCACGGAGCTTCGGACTCGACACGAAATTAAGAACCAACGAACAAGAAATCAAACTGAATAGGGCTTCCTTTTTTGGAAATTTCATTGTCATAAAATCCTGTTTTAGAATAGTTGACGACTGTGAGTTCAGGTCAATTCGTACAAAAGAATCAGAGATTACATGCTTAGATTTGGCAATGGCATTATCTGGAGAAAGACATCCTATTTCGAGACATTTGAATTCTATATCAGAATCCAGCTCATCAAGCCAACCCACCAATACTTTCGACGAATCACCTCCCCTTTTATTCGACTGTCCACTCAATGATGCTTGCTGATATACACGATGTTGTTTCTCCAATTTTTTGTCAATTTCTTCAGTAGAAATGCCTTCTGACGACAACTTGGTTTGTTGTTTCAATAGGTTATGATAAGCACGAATGATCTTACGAGCATTTTGTGGTTTGATTGGAGCTGGACCAATTCTACCTGAACTCTTCCCAGTAATAGAAAACCTGCCCATATTATAGTAGAGTATATGTTCGAACCAGGGTGGTCGGGATTTGCTCTGTCGGGATTTGACTATTGTAGAAGTCTGATGCTGAAAATTTCAATGCGGCTCAAAACGGTAGATCTTACAGACAGACAGACTTTGAAGGTTGATATTTACATCCAGATTTTATATGACTATCTAATAGTATAAATGAAAAATCAATTACTCATTTCATAGTAATTTCTATACTAATAAAGATTTCTTGTATTCAATCTGTTATAAGTACTATCTGCTCATGTAGTATGTAGTAAGCTAGTTGACTAAGGTTACCCGGAATCATCAGTTCAAACTGAGCTTCTCACAAGTTTTCAATTTTGGCACTGACTAGATTGAAAAATTTCATCGACATACCTCGACATTATATCATGTTGTTACGTAGCTGTACAGGCCGAGTTGTCGCTAGAGGCTCTCATCCTATTATTAATGATATCAAAGCTAGTAGTCTAGGTTTTTCTGCATCACGGTTCAGTTCTACTGCATCTCAAAAGACCAGGGAAGTGGTTGGAGACGAGGAAAACTTCGAGTCCAAGCATTTATATCCTGCCAAAGGAAGTTATGTACAATCAGATATGACGCCTAGACTTGGAACCGACCGTCCTATGCCTATCAATGTGCTGATGAACAGATATAAGCCACTGAAGCATGAGCCTACACATGGCCACAAAGTAGCAGAGGTTCAATTCCGATCATTCTATACTTATAATTTGGACTTTTTTACCGACTTTGCACTCAGAGCTGCTTTTTACTTGAAAATCCCAGTTAAAGGCGCTGTACCTTTGAAATCCAGAACTGAACGATGGACAGTCATTAAATCACCATTTGTCCATGCCAAATCTAAAGAGAATTTCCAACGAATCACACACAGACGGCTAATCACATTGTACGACGCTAATCCTGAAGTCGTAGAGGTATTCCTTTCAGTGATGAGGAAGTATGCTATGCCTGGTCTGGGTATCAAAGCAAATGTATATGGTAAAGAAGACTTGGAAGTGACCAAAAGACTTGATTCAGTAAAGCTTCCAGATTTGTCTACACCATCTCAAGATATCGAATTCAATGGTGTTAACCTTGGATCAGCAGATCCCGCTGTAGCCAAGGCCGTTTTAGAGATTCTTAGTAGGTCAGAAACAAAGGAAGACATTGTTGGCGAAAAATCCTTACAGAAGAAAGTCAAGGCGCCTAAGTCAACAGTAGTAGAGAAACAGCAAGAATAAAGCAATTGAATGCATGTACATATCATAGAAAAACAAGAAAAGATAAATAAAGTTTATTGTCGTGAATTCAGAAGCATCTATACTTCAAAGTAGAAAAAGACCATGCCAATAAAAAAAACGAAATACCTAACAATATGATTATGGCCGTAACAATGAAAATAAAATAAAAAACTGGCATTAGATGGGGAAAGAGTGAGAAGAAGGGAATTGATAATGATTCCTCTATAATTAACTTAACAAGCTGTTGATGTTCATGTAGAAACCTCGAGGTGATGATGACGTTGATGTTCTTGCCGTTGATAGAGTTGGCGTTGTTAAAGATACCGGCACTTGTGCTGGAGGTGATGCAGGTGGTGACCATGGTAAAACTCTAGGCACTGAAGAAGGCAATGAAGGAGCACGAGCTTTAGTCAATACAGCAACAGCAACAGAAGAAGAAATTGTAGCAGATGTTGTATTATTCATGTTCATTTCCTCTGAGCGGGCGCCTACAATGGCCAGATTCTGATTACCATCCCATTGCCAATGTTTCCCAGCACATTCAAAATCACCGCCAAAAGACCTTCTATTAGCAGACCAAGAAGATCCATGTCTTCCAGCAGAAATCTGTTGCAAAGATCTGGTGGCTTGTAAAAGTTCTAGAAGATCTTGACGAGATGATGGAGTACAAGGCAGTACGGGAGGAAGAGGATCAGGTTCCACAGAAGTGATAGAATAATTAGGAGACTTTGCCATAGGAGTAGCCAACGATGTAGTAGAAGGTGTAGGGCTGACATCTTCATCTTCGGGGGAACTGTCGATTGCGTTTTCCAAGTAAGCAGGTGGAGCATAACCGCCGCCATTATTATCAAGAGGAAGTTCGTATGAATTATGATACGAATTGTATGCATCATGTACACCATCAACTGATACAGAATGCTTGTGATTATGGCTTCCATGACGATAATACTGGGAATGTGAAGAGGAGCGTTTGTGGACGCCATTCGAGGCACTAAAACTCCTAGTAAAACTCTCGAAAGCTGGGACATTTTCTAAACTAGACTTGCGAACATTTGAAGCTGTATTTGGGGAAACAAACGGTGACTGTTTCACTGTCCAAGATGCAAAGGGAGCCTCCTTGTTGATATTAGTGACAGGATCTCTAGAAGCAATAATTTGACCGTTTAAAGTCTGAGAGAATTGCACAGAAGGAATAGTAGATTGTTGAGAGTATGAGTGGTCATGAAACAAGGAAGAATTATTAGGTTGTTGTCGTTGTTGTTGTTGTTGCTGTTGCTGTTGCTGCTGCTGCTGCTTCGACGACCGCCTTCTTCTTCGTTTAACACTCAATGTCATTTCTAACCGACCAAAACCTGGCTCATGAGGCCGTAGACAAGAGTCAGGAAAATCCGGCCCAAATATAGGCACTAATGCATAGCGAATATTCCAACATGTTCTAGAAGCAAGCCGTTTTCCAACATCATAAGGAACCCAAGTTCCTTGGATCTTGAGATAACCACCTCGAACTCTGCGAAGTTCCGGTTCCAACTCAGGACAATTGTCTACAAGTCTGACTATATCAGCCTTATTATTTCCAATAGCTTTCCATAAACCAGTGAGGTGAACATAACCTGTATAATAATCCCACATGACCCATTGATTATTGATAGAATACTCGTAGACAGTAAGGAAGTGCCGGTCATCAACCGAAGTGGCGTACCTTTTCTCGGCAATTTGTGAGCGTTTCGGTATCAATACTTTTTGATCATTCGGAATATCCTGGCCCAAGATATTCGAAACGTTGTGGATGTCATATATGACGGGGAAACCCATGGCGTAGTTGGTTGTTTCGGTTTCAGGGGAGAAAAAAATATAGAGATAAGAAACTTGGTAGCGGGGAAAACAAGAAACCCAGATAAAGCAAGCAAAATGGATTGAACTGGCTTTTCAAACCAATAGTCCTATGAATGCTTTATAACGAAATAATTTGTCTTGTCTTGCTATTTCTCTTGTATAGAAAAAAATCAAAAAAATCCAGAAATCAAACAAGGAATTGTGGAAAGAAGAGTCGAGATCCCAGAGAATAATTCGTAATAATCAATCAACCTGCAGCTTATCTGCACGCCGGTAACGAGGACGAGGAGGGGTGAGTGCGAGTGCTGTGAGGCAAAAGTGGAGGCAGTAGATAGGTGAGAAACCAATTCAAGTGAGAAATTTGTCAAAACTATAGATAAGAGACGACTTGGTGAAGGATGACTGCAATTAAAAAAAATCCCGTCTTGTTATCTTATACTTTGTTTCAGTTGCTTTGGCCTGTTTCACTGGCCGGCCGTACTTGTTGGCTGCTTGATCCCAATGGAGGAGGGGTTGACTCGAGATGATGATATGAGATGATCGGTCGGAATCTCGGAGACCGGTGGGGTCTAAGCTTTGGTCAACTGGAGAGCGATAAAGCAAGGACAATGCAGAAACCTTTGCTGAAACTTTTCAAAAACAGGTAGATCGGTTGTTAAAGTAGTATGTTTTTTTCTAGGGTCTATGAAGCCTGTTGTTGTTGAACAAATGAGTTGTACCAATGACGCAAGTGGGGGGTTTGAGGTAAGAGAAGAGAAGAGAAGAGGGTGTATATACAAGGAAAAGTATATATAGATACCAGTTTGCTAGAAACTATCTGGGACAAACAGAAAAAAAATAATGCAGATTACTACAAAATCCTTGTATATTACCAATAACAATTGAATTGAAGAAATTAGCTGTGTTTTCTCGATATATCAGTTAAGTTGAATTGGTTTCAATTGATCTGAAGCTCAGTACATTCCCTCACCACCACACACACCCACCCACCCAAAGTTCCGTTTCCCCCTGCTGCTTATCGCCCATTTAAGAGAGATCCTCGTTGGTGTAACCTTTTCCCAGAGAGCCACAAATAATAACCAGGGCTCAAAGCCAGAGAATATGAGACATAATACATGGACTTTGGAAGATTTAATTATCTTATTTAATTATATAATTTTTTGGTTGGATCATTACAGGTTTAAAACATTGGTCTGAAAATGTTTTTATTTTGTTCTCAATATCAGGGGGACCATCCTAGCTTTATGTACGTACGAGCTGCTAAACCAGGATATCGGTGGCCCCGGACGGACCACACCCCTTAACCGGTATTTACTGCTGAACATCACTGACTAGGCTGACAGCATGTAGCAACGATGAGCCGGAGAATTGAGACATTCAAACAGTTTAGTAAAGGAGGCCACGCAAGTCGATTTAAAGCATTAATCAAAGGCTTTATTTGCAGACAAAGATCTCAAGTTTATGTTTAAAAGGATATGATTTGGCCTCTCATATAAATGCAGCCAAAGCGATTTAACCCGCATCTATGCGGCAATCGAGTGCAGCAATGATAAGCTGCAGATGGTGAGAATACGGTAGAAGCTCGAGCCGCTGCTGTTGAGCCTCGAGAAAGCAGCAATTCTTTCTGCTTATCAATTTTGACCTCCAAGTTTCTGCCTCTTCAATTATTTCTTCCCTGTGTGTGGTGGTCTAACTCAATTTGATATTAGAGACAATTTCAAATAGCATCATCATTAATATACATGCAAACCAATTCACCTGATTAGAGCAAGTTAAAACCTATGTCATTAAATACATTCGTAGTAAATTAAAAAAAATTCCATTTATTTATTGCTCAGCCACCTTATGTCGCAGTAGACCCCCCAAAACTCAGATCTTCAGAGCTAGGTGCTGCCAGATGCGTCTGGCCCTTCTCTCTATACGTAGACACAGCAGGAATATTGGCAGGAATCCTGGTTTCCTTAGTCGAATATGGTCTCGGCTCAAGGCGTATCAGCGTATGTAGTGGCACATTCATCCACGGTGATCGATCCTGGGGAACATTCATAAAATAAGCATATATGCATCTTAACACGGCTTGATGCGTCACAATCAAAATGTTTTCCTGTCTCTCAAGCTCCATAATAATTGGCTCGAGTCTTGTGACTACATCCCTGTAAGACTCACCACCTCTGTATCGATATTCAAACTTATTCTGATCTCTGGCTGCGAAATCTTCAGGATAAGTTTCTTTGATTTCTTCATAAGTCATGCCATCACAAACTCCAGCATCCAGTTCATCCAATGCCTTCCATTGCATCTGCCTGTAGGGCAAAAACCTTGCAGTTTGCTGTGTTCGTTGCAGCGTTGATGTCCATACTGTCAGAGCTTGTGGTGAACGTGAGCCTAATGCATTAGATACTAATGTAGGTAATGCAGATGCATACTGATGACCTCTCGGTGACAGCTCGGCATCACCTCCAAGTTGACCACTGAGGTTATACATAGACTCGCCATGTCTCGATAACCAAATGCATCTGGGTTTGATATGTAAGTTCATCAAGTAATACACGATTCGTGACTGTAAATGATGTTGGATACGGTTCACAACCACCTGTGCATTCACATTGATAATTTTGACGTATGTAAGTTTCTCATTCATAATAGGCTCGTAAATCTGTTCATATTTCTTGATTCTTTCCATGAAATCCTGGGCGGCTTCTTCAGGATCCTGTCCGATATAATCCGGGGATGTGGTCTTCACGTCCATAACGTTCTGTTTAATCAGATCTTGGTCATCACACCAGGACTCAACAAACATCGACTCCACGCCATTCTGATCCATGACTTCTTTGATTTTCATTCGTCGCTCCTTTGTAGAGTTTGTAGCATCCAATATACCCACAACACCATCCTCAGCTTCGAACCATTTCATCATATCATGGATAGCCGCAATAGCAGCTTCACTTCTCATTCTTTCACCTTCGATATTCCCTGCATCGAAGAAATCCGCAGTAGGATGTGCAGTACTTAATCGTCGGTAAGTGCCGACATTAAAACATTTGGCATTGATAGATAACCAAGTAAGGTATCGCACGATTTTCTGTGCTATCAGTGACTTGCCTCGTGCAGGCAAACCCACCATTATAACACATAAATGCAGCTTGTCAGGTTTCACTGTGGTGACCATCTTTTTTAAGGACACAAAAACAGCAGTGATGGATGAGAGGGATGTTCACACGATCAAGACACTCTAAATAGTATAGCAAAGTAAAAAAGTAGGTTGGAAGTGCCTAATAAACAAATAAAAAATCTGAAAATCAGCTGATCTGGAACCTTGAAAGCTTAATAATAACCCTTGTCCTTCTCTTCTTAGCTTTATTCGCAGAATTTGTTCCTGAGTTGGCTTATGGTAGAGCTTATAAGGTTAAGGATTCAATTTTAAATGTGGGGGGGTCTCCAAGTGAAAAATTCGGGAGTTTCCGGGGCATTGCTGTGCCAGCCATGAAGAACGAGAAAAACGCCGCGGACCTGCGGTTCAATTGCGGAAAACAAATAAGAATTGAAAGTATCGGGATGTTTCCGATTCAGGCATCGAAAACCCTGCATTTTGTATGTGTTTTCATACCACATATGTTGCTCGGCAAATCGGCTAATAAATCCTCCCCAAATATCAAAGACCTCGGGGCTCAACCAGCCCAACTCGCTTCCCCAGAGATTAGATCTGGTCAGGTCAGATCAACTCGGCTCGGTTCTTATATAGAACGTTACCACGTAACTCAAATCACCAAAAAAGCTTTTAGTTTTATGTAGTTAATCATGCGCGAAAGATCTAAACTGGAAAAAAAACAGAAAATTGAAGATATGTCACCAATTGACTCTTCTTTGAAATCACCGAAGTTACTCTTTGAATACCATGAGATTCCAGTTTGGCAGCAGGACAATCATTTTATTCTCACCGGCTATGTCAAAGAGACTAGCAGTTATAAGAAATGTGTAGAATCACTCGCATATCTTCATAATGAGACAGGCAATATTTATACGCATCTTATTCCAGCCATTTTCTGCTTAGCAGGTATTGCCGTTGGCGCTATCAAAGACAATTGGTCTCGTGATACTCTGCCTCTATTGTTCTTTCTGTTTGGTGTCCTTGTATGTCTTGGCTGCAGTGGCACTTATCATTTTATGAAGTCACACAGTCACCGAGTGTCTATGATCGGTAATGCCCTAGATTACGTTGGCATTGTTGTTCTGATTGAAACATCTATGGTAGCCATGATCTGCTATGGATATTATGATAAGCCTAAGCAGCGACTCATATTCACAACAATCACTTCTTTCTTTGGCCTCATCTGTACTGTGATCTCCTTGAATCCAATGTTCCGAACTGCTCCATGGAGACCATTCCGAGCTAAAATGTTTGTATTATATGGACTCAGTGGGGCTTTACCTATTGTCAATGGGTTCTATCATTATGGAATTCACGAGTGCATGCAGCGCATCCAAGTCCCATGGATTGCATTAGAAGGATTATTATATATTTTAGGTGCAGCATTATATGGTTGCCGTGTCCCTGAGCGTTTTTATCCGGGGTATTTCGATATATGGGGCCATTCCCATCAGATATTCCATATATTGGTGGTTCTGGCTGCTGTTTGCCATGGCAGAGCTGTATACAACGCATATCTCCTGCATTTACCATCATCATCATAATAATAATAATAATAATAATAATAATAATAATAATAATAATAATAATACTCTCAGTCACTTTACTTAAAATTACATCACCCCCGTGCACTATGCATCTGAGATCGTGGGATCAGAGATAATCTCCTTCCAACGATCGTCTTCAGCTTTTCTCGAATCTATAAATGCCAGTGTTCGCTCAAAGTGCTTTCTAGGCGAATCACTGATAGTATCATCCATATTATTTGCAATATTTGTCTTGATAATTCCGATCATGCCGTTGATATACTTGATAGAGACTTCTTCATTGCCCCGTTCAAAGAAATAAAGGCAGCGGTTCAAGATTTCCACAAACAATTCAACCGACACGGCAACATCCATACAGCCATCAGCAACCCTAAGTGCACGCTGTAGACATTCCAAAACTCTCCTGCTGTCTCGGAATAGTTCTGTGTTCTCATCCTCTCCAAGAGCGGCAATCTCGGTTGCCCACCATAGATGACTAGCAATATACACTGCTCGACATTGGTCGGGTTTCTTGAGCAGTTTCGATCCGTACAGTGCACATTTAGAAACCAACGTGTCATGGTTCTCCTGGCTAAAGTTTCGAGTGGACTGCAATGCCCCTGCAATAATACAGATAGCCTGGTACTGTGACCTCGAATCTGGAATACTTTCCTCATAAACAGTAAAAGCCTGAGCAAAATATTCATAAGCTGCCTCTTCTGCTTCAACTTGGTCTGCGACACTGGCCGCATCTACTGACAGTCTTAAAGCAAGCTCGGGAGAATTGCCCGTTTGGTATATCTCTTCAATGATTCGATGGATAAACTTGAACGTAGATGCTATTTTCGCATCGAAATTTTCAGTATTATCACCTTCAGTAGCAGACTTTATTTTCTGGTGATATGTTCTGGCAAGTCTCAGCCCATTGACTACAAGAGCCGGTGATGTGAACTTGATTTTACTACCGCCATTAGCCAGCGCTTTCTTAGCACAACTCAATAACTTGGCTACAACATCTGGATCATCGCTAGACAACAAGTGGGAAATTTTTGCGAGGTTACTTTGGTCTCGTAGAACTACTGGCGAGCTGTCATCAGTGGTTGTAGAAATTCCTTCTTCTGTAGTGCCTTCCCTTATGATGATATCTAATAGTCCAAACACACCTTCTGCCTCTTCTACTGATTCTATCTTTCTTTGGTTTTTTAATAAAGTCAACAGAGCGCCACCAGCAACAGTTTTCTGTAAATTGGAAGACTGTGCCTTCAAGAGCGGAATGTAGTGCTCCAAAGAGCAAACAGAGAGAACATTCGGGTAAAAATTGATCAACAACAACAGGAGATCAAGTGTACTTTTCTCGCCATTCTTTCCTTTGCAAAAGCACAGCACTTTGTCGACCTTTGATCGATCTTCAGGGTACAAATTTAATGACAATCTGGTAATTCCAACCATGATGTTGACTATATCAACATCTGGAATCTCGGGCCGCACCTGAATGAGTTTCATTACGTGGTCAAAGAAAAGATCAAAAAGATCTTCATCATCTTCAGACTTTGGAGATGGTACCTGCGATGACTCGTCTTCTTTTGCATGTTCACTATCGGGTTCCGTTCCATTGACTGTGCTATTGTGTTCTGATCTTTCTGAATTTTCGTCAGATTCTGATAATGTGGTCTTTTGGAGAGCCTCTGTTGTTTTGTCGATATCAGTAGATTCGGATTCACTTGTAGCTTCAGATTCACTAGCAGCTTCTCTTTTACGCAAACCATAGTCAGCCAACCTATTGATCATAGTCAATAGAATAGTCTTCTGAGAAACCTGAGGATTGAGATTACTGGTTGCATTCAAAAACAAATCCAAAGTATGCAAATGAAACTCGTCAGGGAATACTTGACAAATGACGTCCAACAAATACTCCTGGGCCAAGACATCTCGACATTGAACCACTTGTTCTAAAATTGCTGGAAGTATCTTTTGTCGATAATACTCTTTATCAATTCCTTCAAGTTGAGATAAACGGACCAGATTAGATCCAACGAGGATTTGTAGTTCTTGCCGTTCTTTGGTTCTCTTCTCTCTTTCTCTGCTATGGCCCTGGTGCTGTAAACGTACCCAAAGTTTGTTCATCTCAATGAAATTGGTAATAATGAATTGAATGGAATCTTTGAGATTGCCGTCAGGTCCATCATCATTATTGCTTGGCAGATAGTCTCTAGAGCTTTGAGAGAGGTAATATCGAAGAAACAAGCCACGGACAGGGTGCTGAACACCTCTACACATTTCCATCATATCCTTCATAATCTCCTTGACAGGGGCTCCAGGGATTGACATGTATATAGTACCAACAGTGATCATTAGATATAATCGGGGTACAATATTGCCTGCGTACTGTACCAGTTCATAGATATCAGCAAGATGATGATTAGTGTGGTCATCTTTCAAATAAGCACCCAGGTATCCAAGAGCATCAAAACTGGCAATATAAAGCTCGTAATATTGCTTCGGGGTCAAGGAAGAAGTCCTGAGTTCAGCCAGAAAGTTCGATGCATGCTTGATAGCATCCAGTAGTTTGCCTTTATTCTCCAAACATTTCCGCATCAGCCCACTCTGCTGGCGAATGAAATTCAAAGATTCCTCCAAATGCTGCGTTTTTTCAGCAGGAGCTAGCGACATTGTAGTCAATCAATTGGCTTGAAAGAAACAGAGGCGTATGTGTGTGCTGTACTTGTAGGATAACGTCAAAGTTGAGCCACCCAGACAGCGCTTAGATATTGGGAGAGAGAGGGAGAGAGAGGGAGAGAAACTGACAAGAGAAAATTGGAGACGGTATATCTTGAAACAGAGAAGCTTTAACAAGATTATAAAAAAATTAGAAAATGCATTGAATAAATAAATAAATAAAATGTCTTAGAATATTAGGGAGCCACTCAATGGTATTTGTTTCATTGGTTCAGACATATTTTTGTTGGTTTACTAAACCTGATCGGCCCTCCAGGATCTTCTCTGTAACGATTTCCGAAACTAAAGATGAGCCATTATACACGTGAATTGCGCCTATAAGTAATATCAACGATTCTCTAGAAAACTGTTTGCGCTGGCTGAGATTTATCGGTCCTGGAGGCAAGATCAAGCCAGTATCCAGACGATTCGACTCTGTAAACTCATCTAATGACTCTTGCGAAAGTAGATTTGAGGAATGATATATGGCACTAGAAAAGTCCAGAAAATCGTTTAATATCGATGATTTTTGGGTATTTATAGTAGAGTTTTGCACATATATAGTGCAAATGTTATCTAATGCTTGATAGCCAATCCAATACAAGTTCTGAAAGTATGATTTAGAATGTGGGAACGATCTTAGTTTCGGGGATATTATTTCAAGTCTTAGTTTTTCTGGCACTTTAAACTGGTCATCGCCTACTAATCTGTCGAACAAAGTACCACCCTCCTGTTGGAAAGCATCTGTGCGGTTGTATTCTCGGTTGTAAGGCTGGATCACAGATGCAGCAGCCCTACGAACAGGAGTATTAGTTGATCCTGCAAGTAAATATCGGCTGAAATGCATGTGGGAGTATGACACCACTAAGTGATTGTGTTGTGTTGTAATGTGTTTTCTATATGTTTGAAGTAATAGGAATAAATCTTTGGTTTTTGGTTTTGGTTTTGTATTCCAAATGGATCTGATTTTATTGGGTCCCGTTTTTGGTTGATAGAGAGGCGACAGACTACAATAAAACAGGAGACAAGGAACTACCAAGTATCGAAAATTATAAGCTTTCAAAAGAATATGCTGGAATTACTGATGAATGACCAGAAAATTCTTTTTCTGACGTGAAAATCGAGTATAAAAAAGATAAACAGATGTATTTGTTGATTCTCAATTTGGCACGCACGCACGGCTGTAGTTCGAGTGGGAAGTTTGGTTTTGATTTTAATTTTCTGAGTGATTCGTAGGAGAAAATCTTTCCTTCTTAAATAATGTCTTTTCCAGGCACTCAGAGTCGCGGGATGCAAGGCTACCAACCTTCATTCGCTTTGTCACTGACAATCTTTCGCGCTAGAGTTAGCCTCAGATCAATAGTTTACACAAGTCTGTGTTATCGGGGAGGCCGTTGATGCGCCTTCTACGTGACTCTTAACTTACATATATGTATATATATAAGTACATAGCTAGTTATGTAAATGTAGAATTAATTCGGCTTGGATTAATGAACATACCCTTTTGTCTATAAACCCTGTATTTTGATTCTATTAGTAATGTAAATGTTTCTGTAAAATATTACTGTGAATGCTATTATAAATTCTATTGTAAATGGCTATATACATTTTCAAGCCTGACTATATGGCCCCATATACACATAGTAAGCCCTCACTATATACATATCTTGATCAAACTAACATTGCCTAGCTATCTCAATGCTTCTGAAGCAATTTAGTCAGCTTCTCAGGCGCTGGACAGCAAGTCGGATTCTTCTCCAATCCGTTTTCCTTATAATATCTGTCGCAGCAAGCATATAGCTCTTTGATATGCTTTTTACACTTGTCCTGATCAAAATGGTTGCTATTTAAGCAATCTACAATGTCAATAAGATATCATATTACATATTATATGCTTTCTATTACCTACCCTGTATTTTACAAGCCTCCTTCTTACAGATATTCTCCATTATCGTACAATATATGGGGAACGGTATATGATGTCAAGTTGGATTCATCACCAGTGGTGCGGCTTAATTTTTTTTGGTTTTTGAGTAGCTAGCCTTTTCTTTTTTATCTATGAAGGTAATTTTTTCTGTACAAATATAACCAGAGAAATCACCAATAAAGATGTCCTCGAAAAAAAGCGGGGTAGTGAATTTCAATGACCCTGTAAAGAAAAAGAAACCGTCCAAAAGTGTGGATCCGGTTCAGAATTTGACGTTGACTGTGCCAACTGTCTTAAGCAGTGGGTTCTTGATTCGTCCTTACAAAGGCACATCACTAGCAGGATTAACAAAGGTATACATTACTTCAAAGAACATCAAGCAGCTGGGTCTTTCACAAGGAGCTTTAGTATCTGTAAGAAGATTACAAGATTCTACAGGTAAGTGCTCTGTAGTAGCACAGATTCAAGTCGCTGGTTCTACACAGGAAGAAGACTCAGTGGAAATCACCAATTCATTGAGAAAGCTCACGGCTAGTTTGATAGGTGAACATGCATATATTGAAGAATTTAAAGGTCCACGAAAAATTTCTGCAAATATAAAGGTGTTATGTGAAGGTTTAACGTCTGATGAATTGGCTAAAGACACTCACAGCATAGAAATCAGATCTGCTTTACGAGAGGTAGGTTTGATGATCCCAGGACTAATATTCTCTTTAAAAGACTCAAAAGTAAAGTATCAAATTGCATCAGTAGATGGGTCCGATATTGAACTCGGCTTATCTGGATTATCGCTAGAATCGACACCTTCTGACGTTTCATTGTCTAAAGATATTGGAGCAGTATTTTTCTATGATCCAGAAGCAAAAGTCCAGTTTGAAGCTTCTGAAAAGCTTACTATTGCTGGTATTAATGGTTACAATTCTGTTGGTGGTCTTTCTGCCCAAATAAACACATTACAAGCCAAGTTGCAGTTACCACTACGATGGCCACAGTTTTACGATCGTTTCGACATGTCTCCAGACCGAGGCTTCTTACTTCATGGTCCACCAGGTACAGGTAAAACCATGTTATTAAGGGCAGTAGCAGTTGAGTCTGATTCTCATGTTTTCATTGTCAATGGTCCGTCCATTGTATCGAGATATTTAGGCGAGACTGAGCTGGCCCTGAGAAATATCTTCAATGACGCTCTCAAATACCAGCCGTCAATTATTTTCTTTGACGAAATAGATGCATTGGTTCCTAAACGTGATAGCGATGATTCTGGCGAAGCAGAGAGTAGAATAGTTTCTACATTACTGACACTTATGGACGGAATGCAGAAAGATGAATGGGTGGCTGTTATAGGTGCAACTAATCGTCCAAACTCTATTGACCCTGCATTACGTCGAGCTGGACGATTTGGACAAGAAATTGAAATCGGTATACCTGATGCTGGTTCTCGTTTAGATATTCTACAACTACAGCTTTCTAGAATCCCGAACAAGCTTAGTCCTGAATTTATTGATTATATTGCCAGTCATACCCATGGTTATGTAGGCGCAGATTTGTATGCGTTATGCAGGGATTCTGTAAACAGAGCCATTCAAAGAGGTATCTCTCTAAATCAACAACCTGAAGAGGTTTTCGTTGTAGAGAATGACATGGATAAATCCTTAGTGGACATTGTGCCAAGTGCCATGAAAGAGATCATGCTGGAAACACCAAAGATTTTTTGGAGTGATATTGGCGGTTTAGAAGATGTCAAACAGAAACTCAAAGAGACTGTTGAGTGGCCCATATCTCATGCAGATTCATTCAAAAGACTTGGTATACAAGCACCTAAAGGAGTACTTCTTTATGGCCCCCCTGGTTGCTCGAAAACATTGATTGCTAAAGCTCTTGCAACAGAAGCAGGTCTTAATTTTCTTGCTGTCAAGGGCCCAGAACTTTTCAACAAATATGTTGGTGAATCCGAACGATCGGTCCGAGAAATATTCCGTAAGGCTAGGTCTGCTTCTCCAAGTATCATCTTTTTCGATGAAATCGATGCATTGAGTGTCTCAAGAACTGCTTCTGGAGGAGGATCTTCATCTGGTGATCGTGTGTTAACAGCTCTTCTCAATGAAATGGATGGTATTGAAGCTTTGAGTGACGTCATAGTGGTAGCAGCTACTAACATACCAGATACTATTGATGGTGCTCTGCTACGTCCTGGTCGCTTAGATCGTCTAGTATATGTTGGACCGCCAGATTTGAATGCTAGAAAGAAGATTCTGCAAATCCAATTCAAGAAGATGGCTATTTGTGAAGATGTTGATGTTGATTACTTATCTGCAGCTACTGATGGCTGTTCGGGTGCTGAAATGGTTGCATTATGCCAAGAAGCAGGACTTGCCGCTCTTAATAGCAATATTGAAGCTCCAGAAATCAGTATGGATGATTTCAAGATGGCTTTAGGATATATCAAAAAGGCTATTACCAAGGAAATGATTGAGTACTATGAGGAATTTGAGCGTCAGGGTCGTGTAGCATAAGGTGAGTGGAATAGCGAGAAGAACTATTGGATGAAGTAAACTAAAATCAAAGACATTATCCTAAACTGGTAGACTTGAGTGAGTAACGGTAAATGCACAGTTCTTTCACTGCTATGCTGAAGTTTTATAAATATGCATTTTCATTTTTTATCAAAGCATTAATTTAGAGCTCTATAAAGTACAAGTGTCTTACGGCTAATAGCAGCAAGACATGAGCCAGTTTCAGACAAGGAGCAGGCAGAGATTTGACCGGGCATATGGTGGTCAATATGTGAGCCGTACTCACTGCCTTGCTCTAGATCGTATATATCGTACGCAGTGGGGGAGAGATTAGCAATGTACCGTGCATCATTAATCGAGACCACGGTATGATTCGAGAGACTGTTCGAAGACTCGGCCTCATCCTCATCATCTGCCAAACTACCGCCGACAAAAGTGCTTTCGTACAATGGTTTAGTATATCCACAACCACCTTCAAGACCATGAGGATCATATGCTTTCCACCAGCCACTTCCCGAAACCAAAACATTATTATGGAACGTTCCTAGGTCTCTAGTAAGACCGGTCATGATTCCTGGATATATGGTTACCAGCCAGTGACCCTTATTATAGTCGAGAATTCTGATTTTGTTGCCTCTTTCCAAAACAAGAAGCCGATTGTTGCTCGCATCTTCCCAGAATCTCACTTCTAGGCCCCGCTGTGCGAGACGGTAACTTGTAGGACTATCTGTACTATATGGATTATAGACAATGACCGTTCTGTCATCTGATGTAGATGCAATAGTGCCATTACTAGCAATGTCAATTGAATTGATAAATGAATCATGACATCTTGATCCATCGTAACGCTTCATTGTAGGTTGACCATTCTGTTCGATTATCACAGTGATTGAATAATTCGGGTGAGCTGCAACAAGAATATGATTTCTATATCGTACCTTGTCAACTGCTAAACCTAGATGTCGATAAATGCTAGTCAGACACCATTTTTTCAATGGATCTTGCTCTGTATCATATTCATCAAAGTTTTTAATCAACATAATCACTCCCATCTCATGGCCAATGACCAATAAAACGTTGTCACCATTGGTTTCACCCCAAGATATGCATTTAGCTGCTACTGGCAATTCATACTCTAATACCGGATAATTCGCGTCATTCTGGAACTTGACTGGAATAAAAGGTATGAGATCCTTGTTGATAGTGTCATCATAAGTCTGAGTAGTTGTAATCGACATTACAATAAACTAACTCTGATATTAATCACTTGTTGTTGGTCCAGTGATTATCAATATAGATGGACTTGTGTTTAACTTTTCATATCACTAAATTTTACCCGGATCGTATTAAGTAATTGCTTACTAAGGATTTGAAAGCCGCACCTAACATCACCACTCATCCCTTATATTATATACACTCTGTATAGGTAGAATCACTTTTCAAAAACTCGTATATAATCACCTTCATAAAGTTGAAAAACACGCATTTATATAGTGCCGTTTTCTTCAATCTTTGCCATTCATTTTAGTCCAGAATATCAGTGGCAATCACAATATCAAGCCCTGAAGGTTTCAGTACGGTTGCGAGACGCGTGAATCAGAGGTATATCGCCAAATTTATGCGGTAACCAGCCACTTTATATAAAGTACCACCAAAACCAAGATTTGGATTTTAAGGGGGTTTCAATTATTAAAGTTTCACGCATATATAATATCATTGACATTTAAAGAGCCATTTCTTTCAACTTTTAGTTGTTTCTTCGCTTCCCTGATACAGGTGTGAGCTAGGGATCTATTGTCATGACGATGCTTGGCAGCCAGGAATCAAAAGAATCACAGGATATGTTAATGTCTTATAATCTGGATTATCTCTCAACAGTAAATATGGATTCTAAAGCCGGCGGCCACTCCTTCAATCCTGATACAGAGTCGACCCTGGAGGTTTGTACTTGTAATGGTGAAGATGGCGCTCGACCTTGCGACTGTTTCAAGAAGCATCAAAAGATTGTCAGTCTTCTTGAAAAAGACTTGAATGTTGCTGCAGAAATTGGTCAAGCATTATTAGGGGAAAGGCAGGATCTGCAACAAGAAATTGAAAGTTTAAAGGACAATGTGGATGCTGTCAATAAGCAGAATGCGGATCTTTTGGCCGATAACGATGAGCTTCTAAGAGAGCTGGAAGAACTCAATGAGCAGTTTGCCAACTCTGAAGATCAGATAGACTCACTTTCAGCCAGCTTGGATGAAGCAAAGAGCAGAATAATATGGTTGAACAATCAGATTCTGCAGTCAAGAGTTCTGGAAGCTCAAGTTCACTCATTAGAACTGATTCGTGAATCACTTCAAAAAGACCTTAATACTACTAGTAAAGACAAGCTAGAGGTTGAATTACGTTGGAGAAACAGTGAACGGCTTTTGGAGAAGCTGTCATTGCAGTATGAGCAGTTTGAACAAGAATCATATGATTCTCAGGCTGTCATAAGCACAGAATTGTCAAACATTGTTGAACATGAACAAAACACAATGCATGGATTCGTAGAGTCATTGATCAAGGAAAATGACAAAATGGGTGCCACTATAGCTGGACTTGAAGCGAAGGTTCAAGCTCTGGCAGAACAACAGGCTCCTGCGGAACATTCGCCTATACACACACCTGTAAGAGAACGGTCCTCACTTAGAAAAAGCTTGGTATTGGATGATATAGAATCAGTTGGTCTCATGACGCCGCCCAACTCTCAAGGACGAATAGGTTTCTCTAACGGCTTCGGATCCTCTAAAAAACTAAAAGGGCATAATCGGGAACCCAGTTTCAATACCACGCCATTGTCCCCAGTCAGTCCAATGGCTACAGCTAATAAGCAGTTCCTATCCGAGATAATGCCTAAACTACGACGATCTAACTCACATGATAGTATAATGTCAACTAAACTGCCTATGGCTGAGTTCCTAGCTCCTCCTCCATCTCTCATGCCATCACGACTCTTCTCTCTTCCGGTGGTATCAAACGGACATATGGCAAGTAGTAATTTGTCACTGTCTCGTGTAGATGCATATGCTTTCAATGTTGCTGATAGTATAAGAACGTCAAGCTCTTATGATGATATGGACAGTAGAACTCTTCTCAGCAATATGGCAACCACATCTAATACTAATCTAAAGGGCAAACCAAGCATTGCTGATTCTCTGGCAGAAACAATCGGCTCGAAATTATCTGATCGTTCTACAACAGTGGCTACATCGGTCTCTTCGCCTATAAACAAATCATGGGCATCAAGTTTCTTCAACAGAATTGGTCGAATGACTTCCGCAAACCTAGTTGAAAGCGTCCTTGAGGAAGATGATGATGCAGATGGCTTCAATGAATATGATGATGGAAGCATCCAGGTTGTTCCTGGACTTGGTTTCGCAGTATGACTGAACTGAACCCGTCATTATAGGATTTCTTAACAACAATGCATTATATATATGAGCTGATTAAAATAGTAATAATAATTAAATGGAAAAAAGGAAGGACATAGCTTATGACCAAGATCCAACCTTGAAAATAGGTGACGCTTTGGATTTACTCCTCTCCTTGGCTTTGAGAGTACGTGATGGTGACATGGCAGCCTTTCGAGCCATCAGGGACTTTCCGGAATGTTTCTTTACATTCTGACGAGCCATAGCATTCTGGTATTTTGTACTCACAGCTGAGGCTCCTGTCAATGACTGTAGAATCTGAACTTCTTTCAGAGCCGTGGCTTTTTCGACTTTCAATGTGGAAATGAGAGACGTCGAGGAACCAGTTAGGCTCGAACGCAGTTGAGGAGGCGGCATTTCATAGTCCGAGGATGACGAATGCTTCGATGCCATTGATTGCATCATGCTTTGTTTCCTGTCAATTACCACCGATCTGGAAGACATCATAACAAAATCCTCTTCATCACGAGAATCTGAGTCTGTACCGAATATCATACCATCTTGTTTAGCTAGTGATGTTGTGTCAAGTGGCCTGGAATTATCAAAAGTGTTCTGAGTTATATCTTCCGAAATATCCTCGTCTAGGAAAGAAAGGCTCTTTCTAATTGCATCTATCGACATTTTCTTGGATGGTTTCTTAGGAGCACGAGCAATGGGCACCACGCCTTCATCAGTAATAGCTCGATCGCCGCTTAGAGCCTCTGCATCTGCATCTGCATCCTCAGTCTCATTATCTTCATTAGTACCATCATCCTCGTCATCTGATTTTCCTGTAAGATCAATGAAATTGGCTTCCGTTCTCATTCCTTCCGCAATTGACTCCACAAATGCTTTGGCCTTTTCATTATTGACAATCTCTGACAATCTCTCCTCCTCTAGCAACTTCTGCCTCTTACGTTCCGCTCTAGCTTGAAGCTGCCTCATGTATTCGTCATTATCTTCATCCATATCTAATAGATCGTCATCCAAGAAACCTGCTGCAGCGCGACGCTTTCTCCAGTTACCATTAGCGACGTCATCCATAAGCTTATGTATCATCTTGTCGTCCTTAGCCCGGTCTTCCTCCATTACTAGCTGCTGGATTTTACTTTGATCAACAGTTTCATTACTGTCATTGTCAACAAGATTCTCCAGGTTATAACCCTCCACATCACTGTCAGACTCAGCACCACTATCTGAATTGCCGGCGACATTGGCCCATTCATCTTCCGATTCCAATGCTTCATCCTCAAAAAGTCCTTTTGCTGCCTTCTTTGCTGCTTTCTTGGCTGCCTTCATACGTTGTTTTTTGGCACGCCTAGCAGCCTCTTTTTCTTCCGCATCCAACTTAGCTGGTTCACTTTCAACGACGACATCTTCAAGTTGATTGAAATCATAGTTCTCTTCATCGCTACCGCTATGAGTATGAGTGCTTGTGGTGAAGAGATGTGTTCTTTGAGTCTGACCTCTGAAAATATCTTCATCATCAGAGTCTTCGCCAACAATTATACTTTCAGAAAGTATGCCCCTCTGCTTCTGAGCTTTGGCATGCGGAGTAAGATCACCGTTGGATTGGGTTTCAGCAAAGAATTGACCGAGAGCTTCTGGAATTTGTTCATCACCAGATAAAACGATATCTTCATCCTCTGAGTCAGAATCAACTTCTAGTATTCGTCTTCCGCGTGATCGTACAATGTCGACTTCAGTGTCTTTGTTTTCTTCCAAATCTGAATCTTCCTCTTTTACAAAAGAGTCTGGCCGAATCATACTTGATTGAACCTCAAGAGTGGGACCACCAAGCACTCGTTGAGTGTTGGTGCTTGGTACCTCGTTTCGCATTTCGACAGAAACATCACCGAATAATGGCTGAGTAGGAGCTGTATCCACTAGTTGAGTTTGATCTAGAGCATCTGCACTGTTGTCATTATTGTCAGAAAATGTCTCGGCTGTCTCCCCTACAATACTTTCATCATCTGAATCGTCACTTCCAGCTATATCCTGATTGTCACTCTCATCTCCACTGAACTCAACATCTGCAACAGGCTCATCAGGGTCAAAATCTGCATCATCTTCGTCGTCATCCAGGATATCTCTTTCCTTTGGTCGCTCTTTTCTACTAAGCACCTCAGCCCTTAGCCTCTCCCGTTCCAAAAGATCCTCCACCATTTCCTTTTCCTTCACAATTGCCTCTTCGGAAACAACGATTCCACGTTTCTTGAGGTCATTGATTCTCTCTGCTTTCTGTTTAAGAGCTTGTTCTCTCTGCTTAAAAGCTAAAGTTTCCAACAGAGATGACTTGATAGGTGTCTTGTCATTCTGATTGTTCCCTTTTTTAGCAGAGCTAGTGGGCATCTTAAATACGTCGATCTTAGCCAGATTCAATAAGCGTTTATAAGCATTAGGGATAGTGGCAGCGATAGTGGTTGGAATGATTTCCAAGTCTGAGTCTGAGTCTGAGCCCTGATTGGCATTACCACCTTCATTCTGTTTTAAAACAAAACTTGAGAGTCTCCTCGGTGTTATTCGTGGAGTTTGTTTCACATTTTTCTCAGCTTTTCGGGTGGAGTTAGATAGAGGTGTTTGGAACAGCTCAGATGATAGTTCAGGTGCCTTCTTCTGGGGTGTAGCCAAAGGTAGATGGTGAGTGGCTTTTGCAGGACTTGTCGATGGAGTGACATGATCTACTTCTTGATCGGAGACATCTGACCCCGTGCTGGCAATATCACCTCGATCATCGAAGTTAGTTAAAAAGTCATCTAAGCTAGCAAACTTGGTTGTATGCATCTCCGGAGCCAAGTTTAATCCTCGCTTCATTCGCTGAGTTTCCCTCTCGGCAAGTTCCTGTTCCTTTTTTGACATAGGCTTCTTTCTTCGTAAGTTTCTAGGTGATGCATTTTCTTCGTCTGAGTCATACAATCCAGATTGTTTGACCTTAGGAGTTGATTCGGGAATCTTTTTTTCGAGTTCAGTTTCTGAATCTGAGTCGTATAAGATGGGCTTCCTCCACTTCTGTATAACTGGGCTACCGTCTTCAGACTCGCTAGCAGGTTCCTGACTTCGAAGCACTGTGAACGTTTCGGCTGCGTCCAATTCAGAGTCCAGGGGATTATCGAGAGAGTGATATCTAGCTGCTATGTTCGGTGAAACATGCGCAGAGTATTCGTCATCAGCAAAAATGCCTTCCAGTTTGCCTGTGTCGTCAAAAAGACCCTGACCAGACGGTAGTTCATTCTCTTCAGATTCGGAAGGAACTTCATAGTCAGAACCGGAGTGCACTGACATGGTAGAAGTAACATTAATATCAGATACTGATTCTTCAACAGTTGTCTGTATCTCTTGTTCTTGTTCAGGTTCTTCGGGTAGTTCAGAATGTGCAGGTTCTTTTTGGAGAACAGATTTTGCAGGCGATTGGCATTCCAATTCCTGAACTTCTGTATGTACAGATAATTGCTCTATTGGCTTCGAAAATGATGGCATAATTACACCCATATTCTTAGTTTCAATTCGAGCCTCACCTTTTGCTCTGACTTTTTCTCTGAGCTGGTTAATCAAATCTAACGGGTTTTCATTATCTTGTTCATCATCAGAATCATCTTTGTCATCATCAAGGGTACCAAGAAGTGCTCTGATATGTGATCTCGGTGTAAGGGGAGTTTCTAATTTATCACCAGTTGGCAATGGACTTGAAATAGGATCGCTGGCCATATCTGATGTTGGTTGTTCACAAGTACGTTGAGAAGAGTTGAGGTTCAAAAAGTCATGCATCATTTGTTCGGCATGAATATCGTCAGAATTTGGCTCTGCAAGCTTTAATAAAGGCGGTGGAATATTACTCGCCGTTGCTGACAACTGGCTCGACATTACGCTGTTGCTGTTGTGGTTCTGCATGCTTTGACCAGTGACTTTGATGTCGTGAAGATTGGGTTGGGTTGGGTCAGTCGTGGTGGGTTCGCGTTTCGCGTTCACGCGAGTGAGTGGGTGGGGTTTGTGGGATTGGCGTTGGAGACGAAAATTCAGGGGCTACCAAATGAGTAAATGGCTCGACAGAGAGAGAAAGAGGAAAAAAATTAAAGAAAGTTCTCTTATTGAAATACGTAATGATAATTATTTAATCATTGAGATATTTTAATTGTTTGTTGTTCGTTTGTTCGTTGAGCTAAGCTATATGCTCATCGCTTTATATCATCACCGTATATCATCACCTTAGATCATCACCCCTATCACCTTATCGCTCATGCACTAAATGACCTCCAACCCAAACCTTGGATGTATTTCTATCATCTCCAAGATATAACCACTTCAGTGCATAGTATTCCAATGCCTTTTCCTTATCATTAGGTATAGCCCACGGGAAAAGATCCACAGCTGAGTCAGTACTAGACAAGCTTATCAATTGAGCATCCCACATTTTACCTACAGAGAAATTACCCAGCTTTTTATCCATAGAACAAACTTGAGCCCCACCTAAAGTAGCTAAGAATAAAGCTTCAGCAGCTGACAAATTATCTCTTGAATCATTAGAGAAATGCGCCACTTCTCTAGATACTAAGACTGCATGCCTTGCTACAACCAATATACTAGGAGAGTAACCACCAGAAATATCAGTACCAAGTGAAACCTTGATGCCTTTGTCAAGAAGAGACCTTACTGGGGCCAATCCACTACCAATTGCAGAATTACTAATCGGACAATGACTAATGCCTGATTCTCGTAAACTAATCAGCTCTTTCTCTTCGTCTAACAAGTGAACTGCATGTGCTAGAATAGTTCGATCATTAAGCATCCCTGAACGATCATATACATCACCATAATGTTTAGCTTTAGGATATAAACTTCTTACCCATTCAATTTCCCCGTGACTTTCAGCAATATGTGATTGTGTTGGAAGTTCATTGGTTCTAGCAGTATCACTTATCCATTTCATGATCTCTTCGGTACAAGTCGGAGCAAATCTTGGTGTTAAAATAGGACACACATATTCATGAGTAGGATCGATTTTCTTGATATGTTCAATCACTTCTAGATCATGTTTCTTTGATTCTTCAACGTCATGACAGTAATAATCTGTGGTATTTCTTATCATACAAACTCGGCCCACAAAAGCCCTCTGTTTCTTTTTCAAAGCCTCATCTGCAAGAACATTAGTGGCCTTCCCATCTATAGTAGCATAATAAGATGCTGTGGTTGTGCCGTTGGATAATGTCCTTTCAATAACTTTAGAGTATACTTCTTTAGCAAGATCAACATCACTCAAAGAAGACTCTAAAGGGAAAGTATATTTTTGCAACCAATCTAATAAGGTAGAATCACCAAATATACCAACGTTTGGATATTGAGAGGCATGAATATGAGTATCAAAGAAACCCGGGAAGAAGAATTCCTGGTCATTTGACTCGATAATAGATATCTAAAGTTAGAATTTAATTGTGAAAATAATAGAATCATTTATGTATAAATTTCTTACATTGTTTTGAAGTTTATGCGTGGTTTTGATAGCATCAATACTAGTATTTTGCTCAATAAAGACGATTCTACCATGCTGATCTATACCTACACCTGTTGAGTATAAGTATTGTAGAGAACGATCTTCTAAAGCATGAATAAACGATCCATAGAACAAAACAGAAGCATGTGACGCAGCTGTCATATTGAATTGTATAAAGGTTTAAATTAGAAGAGAAGTTTTCGTTGCCGACTAGGTTTCTTATAATCTGTGGGATCGAGGGAGGGAGCCTGAAAAAATAACTGGGGGCCGACGGCATATCCGGGGTTTTCTGATAAACCGAAAAGTTTAGCGCAGTTGTCCGCAATTAATGTTGTGTGAGCAGTGACATCAACGAACGTGACATAACTTCGCTATTACTTTCCTGAATAGTTTAGAAAAACCTCACATCATAGTGGGAGATATATATGAATGAATTGGTATATTTGTGAGTTTTCATGTTAACCGAAATTAAACATAATAGCATTAGTAGGTTTAGCAGTGGGTGTAGCAGTAGCACCAATTAATTAGTAGCTGTAGTAGCATCATATCAAACGTTTATTATTCAATTCATTTATATTACATCATTACATTGTTCAGTAAAGACTCACTATACTTACATCAAACGGCATTTAACCCAGCTCAATGTAACTAAAGAGAGTATATACTCCTTCATACTAGACCATAATGATCAAAGCAAATCAAATCAAAAATTATAAGATCCAATGCAAAACATCAGCAGACCCCCTAACATGCGCTGTGCAATGCATGCCGGAAACCTGGTCGACAGACTTCATGATCTCTGCCAACACCTCAAGGTAAGTATGAAGAAAAAGAAGAAAAAAAGTTTCAAAAATTCGGATGGGGCTAGGTTTATATAGTTTATTTTCCATGCTTCTTCCGGGTAACTTTATTTTCTTCCTTGATTTGCTTTACTCTACTACTACTCCTTTAGAAACCGAACTATACTAATCAATTCCATATCTGATTATAATAATATTCAATGCATTTTTAATTTTAATTATTTCTTTGTACTTCTCTTCTGATTCACAATTCAATGTTTTCTGCTCCTATTCCTACTTCATATAATGCACTATCTGTATCATCATCTGCATCTGCATCATCATTATCATGAGATTCTGAATCAGATTCAAGCTCCGCTGACGTATTAACTGCCTCCTCCCAATCATCCTCTGTTCGTCCCATTCCCATATAACTACCAATCATTACAGGCTCGCCTTCACAGCTGTCGGCACGCAAATGATGGGTTCTGTCAACCATAACTGGTGGATCTAAAGCAAGTTCACCGAATGATTGACTTACAGAATCATATGATTCTGGTGTAGACATTGTCGGACGCGAGTTTAGTGTTGGTCTAGACTGTAAGCCATCCTTATGATCCACATCAACATAACTGCCCATTAACTCGCTAGATTGTTCGGTAGAAGAGCTTATAGGACGAATGCCTGCTATAGGGGTTGGTGTGTCTTCCCTTAAGACCAGTGAATCATCATCAGCATCATTGTGATTATTAATATCATCAAGTTCATCCTCATCTTCCTTGTTTATTTCAATAAACTCGTTGCCGTAATCTTCAATCCTTATTGACGATCGCCTTGTGATCTTAGGCTCAGATGGAGCAAAGTTGATGGCATATTTGTTGTTCTTCACCGACAATATTTGTTTCCAGGATTCATAATCATCTTCATCTCGTATCAAAAACCCAACAAGCATACTAGGATCCATTTCTTGTAAGTGCAACTTTCTTATTCTTTTTGTATGAAGAGAATTAAGCGATTCCTCAGACAATTGTCCTGTTTCCCGATCTTTCTTTAGAAATGGTTTCCCCTGATGAGGATCCAAATAGAAAAGATAATTACCTTGGTACCCAAAAAAATAATGCGATGCAGATGGCCGCCCACCAGCAATACCAACCGACTGGGGGAATTCCAGGAAAGCTTTCAAAGTGTTCCAATAAATAGGATTCACATGGTCTATGCCTAACCGTAGACAAACCAGAATCAAAGTCGGCTTGAACTTTCCATCACTGAGCGCAACTTGTAGAAACTGATCTTCATAAATATCCGAGCCATTGCTGATGTAAACCCCCAACTGTCCAGTGGCATCAGAAGGAGTCGCATCAACCAATGCGCGAATACTGCTGGCAGCAGCACTTGGGCCGAACCATTCGCCCGGTTTCTTGCCACAAACGCGTTCACCATGAGAAACAAAGTTGTGTACAGAAAATGGCGAATCTTCATCGTCACAAAAAAGATTCGCTATGCTTTGTTCTAACGGTAAAGTGCTTTGGTTAGCGCCGCTCTTCCTCCAAGATCTACCTAGTTTGAGCAACATCAATGCATTTGCCAATAACGATTGGGCAGTTCTTATCATACAACCCCAACCAACATCAGAAGTGAAGCCATTAAGATCCATTCCAGAGCCACGAAGAAACCCGCTTATCGTGATAGATGACGGACCTTCTTTCGACCGTGGAATTAGCGGAAATCCAGTACGATAAGTCAGCCACATTCTGGAGTTGACATCTTCTAAGAATTTAGCCGACCATTGATGGAATTTGGGTTGTTCTGTTTCTTTGTCGTCTAATACTTCGTTTGTGTCACCAGTTTCATTATCTGAGGCTATTGAAGATGGCGGCGTCACTTCTGAGCTTTGCTTCATCTCTTTAGCTACAGGTTCATAGCTGACACCTAAGCAAACAATGGGATGCTCCAAGTCTGTATTAGCAGGCTCGGAATCCCATAGAAACTGTAGTACCCTTCTAAATCCAGGGTTCGACATAACTTCAGGGGTTTTAAGAGGAGAATGATGATGATATAAGTAATAGGCTGGTTTTCAAATCCCAAGTTGTGAGGCAAAGGTGCTTTTTATCAGTCCCAATCGTAGTGCGCACACAATCTCGACTTAGAATTGAGGTATGATTAAGAGATCTTTATATATACTGGTTCAAAGTATAATTAATATCTTTTTATAACTTGAAGAACTCAGTTTTAGTTATCTGTGATTATTTTATAATATATATCTATGTTTTTTATCTGTTTTAACGAGAATTCTCCGCAATAGTAGTGTCTTGTTGATCAAAGTACTGCTTAGTCACTCCGTTGGGGCATATTACGTAACGGGTGGGTTCTTAAAATCCTCGTCCGATTCTGACAAGATCTGACCCGGCGTAGGCGCTAGTTTCGATTCAATTGGAAGGTCTTTATCAACCTTACATCATCACATAATGACTAAGAAGCACAAGCCAAAGGATAAGAAAAAGGCAGCACATGCCAAACCAGGCTCTAAGGGCAAAGGTTCTAAAAGCTCTGCCAAGGTTGATAACCGGATAGCGCACAACCTGAGGAGAGCTAAAACGCAGGCTATAACCAGTGCTGTGATTCACAACCCATCTATGCGGGATGAAGCCGTGTATACGCGTGGAAGAGCTCGTAACTGGATGTCCATTCCTTATAGGCAAATGCCTGTGGAGTTTGTCAAGGGAGGTTTATTATTTGGATTGGAAGAAGGCGAAAAGAAGAAGCATGAACAGCTAAATGAGAAGCCTTCTTCAGCCCATGATTTAGCAAAGGAGTCTATTGATGAGTTCGATGAAGCCCTACGCATGATAGCTTTGGATGAAGATGAGGATAATGAAGATGATGATATTCAGGAACCAGCCGTTCAAAAAGTAGATGCTGATGATGCTGTGATAGATTTGACTGTTTCAGATGGCGAAGAAGAGGAAATGGAAGTTGATCAAGATGTCGATAAACAATATCTGAAGTCTTTAATTGATGAAGATATGAAAAGAGCATATTTATCAGCCTCTGTTTCTACCAGTACTTCATCTTCGAAACCTTCACCACCTACCATGCCTACAGAATTCGCAGCTCTGAAGTCCTCCGATAATGTCGTCGAAAATGCTGTCAAACTTTCTGTACCAGCAGTTCCTGGGAGAGAAACTGAAAGTCTGGCTGTCAGGTCTTCTCCTATTTTCTTATCTGATGATAGTGATGACTCGGCTAGTATCAACTATGACGATCTGATGTCGGCTCAGCTAGAAGGCCCTGGTCATGAAATGTCGGAGGAGGAAATAGCAGTTTACGAAGATGCTGGTACAGAAAGTGAATCCGAGGATGAATGGTTGGATATGCAGGATCTTTCTATTTATGAACTCGGAGGATCGGACTCGGAACTGGAATTTGGCAATGCAGTGAAAAGTAAGAATATGACCAACCAGTATGATCTACTAGAAGATGACAAATCCGAGGATGAGTATGTGGTTGAATTACCCATCGTTCATATATGGGGAACACGACATGGTGTAGATGACACTCAGCTTTTGGTCGAGTGGGAACCTGGATTCGAACAATATGATTCTAGTGTCAAGTACCAGTACCACCCAATAGAGCAGATATATACACTTTTTGGTGAATACGGTTTCACAGAAGCACAAATAGACAAGAGTTTGAAGGCTAAAGGAGCTGAAATAGGTGGATCCTCGACATCTTCAGATAAAGACAGCATTTCGTCTATTGACTTCAAAAACGACTTCTCTGTCTTGGATTACGAGGATGAACCTGAGATAAGTGGAAGTGAGGTGGAAATTCTAGATGGAGATTTCAACTTTGGTCCTTTGGTGAAAGCAAAAGACCCTCTTGGTGATGATGATGATGAAGATGGTTATGATAAAAGATTACGTGAGGCATTGAATATGATTCAAACTGACTTGAAAAGTGCTCGAGGAAAGACTCGTGAGTCTAAGAAAGCCAAGCGAAAAGCACGTGAACTCTTGCATATGGAAAATAAGCTTACTAGAAGAGCCAAGAAAGATACTTCCGACAGCTCTGTTCTAGATCTTTATAATCTTTACCCTGTCAAAATGACATCAAAAGCGGTAATGATGCAGATCGAGTATTTTCTAGATATACCAGCAAAACAAACTCTTCATTTCCCTCCTTTTGGTGAGAAGTCAAACGTAGTCGTCCGTGAAATGTGCAAGGCATATCAACTCCATGCTCAGATACAAGGCTCAGCCAGTTCTCCATTCTCGGTTATTGCTTCAAAAACAAAAGCTAATAATAACGGAGTCGAGAAGGATAAAGGCATGATTGAAATTCTCATGAAGAGACGAAAGACGCATAAAAGAGTGGATGGTTCTCAAAAACAGAAAATTGCTAAAGCAAACACGGGAGCACCATTCGAGTCTGTGGATATGTCTATAAAAGGAAAGAATGCTAATACCGGTGGTAACCATGGAGTAACCAAATTGAGAGATGGCGAATTGGTTGGTGCTTACGCTGCAGTAATTGGAATGGATAATATTGGTCATAAGCTGTTATCTAAAATGGGTTGGAGCCATGGTTCAAGTCTGGGAAAAGAAGGATTAGGTATTAGAGAACCAATTACTGCTGTAGTCAAGACTACGAAGATTGGCATAGGTGCGAATTCTGGTGCGGAATTTATGCTGACTCAATAGAACTACAAAGAAAAGAATTTTTCGCTTCATTTTGCATATAATACATTAAAGAGCATTTGCTCCTATAGAATAAAAAAGAATCATAATAGAAATTTATGATGCATGATTGACAAAGTTGTGGATAGAAGACGTTATTTGTACGCAATGAGATACTTGATTTGCCATTCTGTCCAAGCATGCCTCATTTGGGTTTCGATAGAACGATGCAGGAAATGGTTTCCCGTATAGTGTCTGGTGGATTCTGTCACCAAAGTTGTAATAGTGGTCAGGCTGCCGCAGAAAGTTAGCAAGACTAGGACATTTTGCGACAAATTCCGGGAATGGATGCCTGAAACATTCAGTCACTCTCTTAAGATGATTTCGTGCTTCCTCTAATGAGAGTTTATCTATTTCGTCCATTTGGAGTTCTCGATAAAGGGCGGGAGAGTACTGATACGGGCTTTGATTCTCACCTATTGTTATATCAGAAGTGGAGGAGACATTCTGAGAATCTGCTTTCAAGGATACAAATGTTCCATGATCTTCAAGAGCAGTCGTATCCCCATTCGGTTCCGTTTTAGACGACTGAAGTGGCGTGCTAAGTTTCTCTATACGACCGCCTATCGAACCAGCAGGACTTGGTGAGTCGAAGTTGCTAATCGACATGGATCCGGAAACGTCAAAAACAGAAGATTCTAGTGAACTAATCGAAGCAGTACTAGAAGATCTTGATTTCTTCGACGATGAATGCATATTGAGTAATTTCTGACCCTCCGATGTCTGAGCAAGGATATTCTTCAAATGTTCAAGTTCCTCTCTGGCATTGAGATCGGACACGCTACCAAAAGATGCATATGATGGTGTCCTTTGTCTTGAATCGACAAACCGATCAGTGGATTGAGGCTGTCGGCTCCAGTTGTTATCTGGCTTTTTGATACTATCGGTTGATATGTTTGAGATGTCTGACAGGACCCTGTGTGTATCTCGTTTCCTGTTAAACATTGAGTCCTCCTGTGATTTACGCCTCTGAGGATCTACAGCAATATCTAGCATGTTCACCTCTGCTTCTAATTGATCCACAGAGGTTTGATTTGGCAGTCTGGAAACAGAAGCTCCATCAACAAACAAACCTGCTTTCAATTCAGTAGGAGTCTGAGAAATCTGTGGCCTTTCAGATACGCCTTCTATTATATCTTCAGCTGGATTTTTATACGTAACATCTTGTGTCTCTTTCAATATGTTGATTTCCTCCTGTTCTCGCCGACTCTCCTCCTGTTCTTCCTCTTCGAGCTCTTTGAGTGAGCTCATCCAGTCCACAGCAGTATTCTCAGACATCTGATTCGGGCTCCTTGGCGAACTAGGCTTTCTGAGAATGTTTGACGGGAAGCGTGAGATACCTCCAAACGTCGTTTCATCTAGTTTATCAAAAATCGTGTTATGATTAATGAAAGGGCTGTGGTAAGGTGCCAAGCCAGATATTATGCTTCTTCTGGAGCGAGTAGCTAGACTATCATCGTAGTCAACTACCGCTGTGTCATCTGTTAAATTCAATGACATGTTGTAGGTATTGGCCGTGGTATTAAATATTTGTGACGACGTTACTCGGAAAAGTAAACAAACGCAGCGGTAAAAATGGGGTGTGCGGCGTGCGTTGTGCGGCGTAGTACGGCGGTAGCATCGCGCTGATTTCGGTCCGTAGTATAGATATTGAAATAGAAATATCCACCACAGAAGAACTACACATTTCTCGATCTATTAATAATTATGCTCTAAAAAGATGTGAATTAATTGAACCATTTACCCCCTATATTGTGACATGTTTCTTACCTGAAATCATATACCGTGATCGCAGGTGTCTCTCCACCCACAGAATGAAGAAGCATAACCTCGTCACTAAAACCCAAAATCTTACTGAGACTATGCCCTAGTCTCCATTCATCTCTATCTCCTGTATCCTTATCAATGCCTCCAAGACTCGGAGATGCGCGGGATTCCAGATCCCACCATCTTATCTCAGTACCTCGTCTAGACACTGAGACAGCCCTTTTTGAAGGACTGATATCAACATGCCCTATTCCACTACAATGTCCCCAGAGTGTATCAACTTTAAATATTTTTAGTTCTGTTGAAGCTTCGACTTTATAGGAAACAAGTAGATTCTCATCATTCCCACTGAGAATATATGGATATGCGTATGCCAATGACGAAGGAGGATGATGTCCATCACAAGGACAATATGCGGTCCTTGATTGTTTGACTGCACCAATATCATCTAAATGCAGTTCCTGCATACCTATATCCCATCCAGTGATAGAAGGTCTGCAAAACACGGCTGTAACTGCTATCCAATCGCCATTCAAACAGGATTGGCTGACAGTCAAAGCGAACTGATATTTCAGCAGCGATGCTAGATCATGAATATGCCTTATATTATTATCACTGGTAGAAAACACATTTAGTGTACACGGTTTTGATATGCTCGCAATAATAGTTTTATAACTTGCAATTCTCTGTACTGGTCGATCATCGGTTTCTGCAGTATGATGCATAGTTCTCGCTATCTGAAGTCTACCATCCATACTGTTCTGAATAGAGGTCTTTTTGATATCTAATATTGTAAGCGCACCATCTGAGAAGCCTATGCATAGTCTTAAAGACTGGTTCTTATGTGCGATATCTGTATCAGGGGTTAACGACGCAGCTAAAGCCGTCACATGTTGAGACAATGTACTGTCAATAACCTCGGAGCTAATTTTAGTACCGGAAGTTATAGGCGAGTCTGTAGCAGAAACCCACAGCTCTAATGATCCTGTTACAGTGAACAAGTATTTACCATGTACAGCAAAGTTCAATTCTCTATCACGATCTCGGCCATAAGCACAATCCAGTGACTCGGGTAATGCAAAGTCATGTATAGCACATGAACCGTTTTTCCAATTGTAATGGAGTTTGAACAATGATTGCCACATTAAATGTGCATTGTCATCCTCTGACGGTTGAAGTTGAAACGTACGTTCACCTCGAAATTGATTTTCTAATAGATTCTTCCAGAGACTATTTTCGATAGTGATTCTTTTCCATTTCGAACAAACCAATCTACAGGCTAGTAAGGAATGTAGGTCAAGATGTGAGAAGATATTTACAATCAGCTCCTCGGTCAGATACTTGAATTCGGGGAATTTGGACAGCCGCTTGACAGCTACAATTGTATTTTCTTCAAGCACATCATTACTCTCACCGGACCGATACGGCCGTTTTAAAGATACCATAAGACAATATAATGTCTATATGATGCAAAATAAATAACTAATTATATTATATAATAATATTCTATCTGATATTCGTAATGTGAAGATAGTCATTTCCATTTCCCCCTACAATTCTGAGTTGAAGGTGCGGCTCGCTACCGGGTAATCTTTTGAGTCCACGTCGACTTTTCGTCGAAAAATGTGTGGTGGTGAGTGAGCGCGCTTCCTTTCACTTTCACTTTCACTTTCACTTTCACTTTCACTTTTCACTTTTAGCAAAACACTTGTTACCGAACTTGAACTAGCGACTGTAGTGGCACACATTTTGTCTGATTGAATTGTGTGAAGATGCAGATGTTAACTAAGGTATGTAAGCGTAATTGATACCTTGGCCCCTTAAATTTCCAGGCTATTTGGTGTGTTCTACTCTGACATTTGGATACTAACAACTTTCACAGTTCGAATCTAAGTCCTCAAGGGCTAAAAGCGTTGCTTTTCACCCCAAAAGGTATGTTGTATTTGTTATATTTATAATATAACTACTTCTATGTGTATGATTGAATCATAGCATGTCTTGTTGCTGTGTTGGATTGTATTACACGCTCTAGATCCTTCAAGTCAACAGCATTGTAGTGAAAATTCCCGTTATTGAAAAGAAATGGAACTAACTTTAGACCATGGATACTGGTTTCTCTATATTCTTCGACAATTCAACTTTGGGATTATCGAATGGGGACTATTATTGACAGATTCGAAGGACATGAAGGCCCTGTAAGAGGGGTGGCATTTCATAAAACTCAGCCGTTATTCGTATCTTGTGGTGATGATTATACTGTAAGAGTTTGGTCTACCCAGACTAGAAAATGTTTGTTTATTCTGCAAGGACATTTGGATTATGTTAGAACTGTTTGTTTTCATGATGATCTGCCATGGATTATGTCTGCCTCAGATGATCAGACGATTCGAATCTGGAACTGGCAAAACAGAAAAGAAATTGCCTGTTTGACAGGACATAACCATTATGTCATGAGTGCACAATTTCATCCCAAGGATGATCTTATTGTATCTGCGTCTTTTGACCAGACGGTGAGAGTATGGGATATTTCCGGTTTGCGAAAGAGGCACTCAGCTCCTCAGAATCAGATGGGCCGATCAGGTAATTTTGAAGATCAGTTTGGCCGATCATCGCCGTCTCTTTCAGGACCTAATGGACCTCAACAAGATATTTTTGGAAATACTGATGCTATTGTCAAGTTTGTTTTAGAAGGTCACGACCGAGGTGTCAATTGGGCATCTTTCCACCCCGGTGGCTCGCTAATTGTCTCTGCTGGAGACGATAGGGTTCTTAAAATCTGGAGAATGAGCGAAACTAAGGCTTATGAAGTGGACACTTTCCGTGGCCATTTGAATTCTATTCATTGCTGTTTATTCCACCCTTTCCATGATATGGTACTGTCTGTCAGCGAAGATCGAACAATCCGAACCTGGGATTTGAACAAACGGGTGCCGATACAACAATTCAAGAGAGAAGGGGATAAATTCTGGTGTATTGCTGCTCATCCAACGTTGAATCTCTTTGCTGCTGCACATGATGGCGGTGTGATGGTTTTCAAGTTAGAGCGAGAGCGACCTGCTTTTGCCTTACATCAAAACTTGGTGCTTTTCGTTAATAGAGAGAAAGAAGTTGTTAAATATGAGGTTGGTGCTGCTGCTTCTGCCAGTGCCACTGAATCAAGAAGTTTGACAAGACAGCCTACCCGTGCTTCAGGAGCCTCGCCTGTGCTTTCTCTGAAGAAGATTGGTAACTCATGGGTTCCCATGCGATCAATGTCGTATAACCCGGCTGAAAGATTGATCCTAGTAACTACCAAGGCTAGTGACAGCAATGGAAGTATCTATGAACTAATCTCAGTTCCAAAAGATTCCGCTGGTGCAATTGAGCCTACAGGTACTTCTCATGGTGTTGGTGATGCTGCTGTGTTTATTACTCGAAGCAGATTTGCTGTTTTGAAGACGAATGAGCAGACTATTGAAGTAATGGACCTTAAGAACACTTTATCTAAAAGTGTCAAGACCCCACTCCATGCTAAGGATATGGTTTATGGTGGTCAACAAGGTGTGGTACTTCTTCTTGGTTCAACCTCTGTATGTTTATTTGACATTCAGCAGAGAATTGTAATTGGTGAACCAGCTCCGATTCAAGGAATTAAATACGTGTCTTGGTCCAATGATGGACAATATATTGCCCTCCTTGCTAAGCATACCATTACTATCGTCAACAAATCTCTGGAGACTGTTTCCTTCATTCATGAAACTATCCGAATTAAGAGTGCTGTCTGGGATGACAGCAATGTACTGATATATTCCACCTTGAATCATCTCAAGTACTGTCTTTTGAATGGAGATAATGGTATCCTCAAGACACTGCAAAACACTGTTTATCTTACAAAAGCGAAGAACAATTTAATCTACTGTCTTTCTCGAGGAGGCGTTATGGAAAGCTTGAAGATTGACCCGACTGAGTACCGATTTAAGAAGGCTTTGGTGAACAAAAATTTCAATGAGGTAATTCGATTAATCAAGTCATCTCAGCTTGTGGGGCAAAGCATTATAGCATATCTTCAACAGAAGGGCTTTCCCGAAGTTGCTCTGCAATTTGTCCAGGACCCTCAAACTAAGTTTGACTTAGCCATTGAGTGCGGAAATCTTGCAGTTGCTTTCGAACAAGCTAAAGAGCTTGCCAAACCTGCGGCTTGGGAAATTCTCGGTAAAGAAGCGTTGGCACAAGGTAATCATGATATTGTTGAGGATATTTATCAAAAACAGCGTGATTTCGATCAACTAGCCTTTACTTACTTGATTACTGGTAATAATGGAAGACTTCAGAAAATGGAGCAGATTGCCGACCATAGAAATGACAGTGCAGCTCGGTTCCAGACAAGTGTCTTTTTGAACAGTGTTGAAAGCCGAATTCAGCTTCTGAAAGATGGCGGTATGTATCCTCTTGCGTATTCCTTGGCCAAGAGCAGTGGACTGATAGACGTTGCTGAGGATATTTTAGCCGAAGCTGGCTTATCTGAAGGTGATATCAATGTGACTGTGCATGATATTTCTAACGACGATGTACCTGGAATTTCTCACCCCACATATAAGGAGAACTGGCCACTGAAGAAGCAGTCCCTTTCTTTCTTCGAGAGAGCGCTTATGGGCGAAGTTTCCGTTAATGAGGAGCCTGATATTGAAGAGGATACGGTAGTAGATGGTGTCACAAGTTCTGTGAATAACCTGACACTTAATGGTGATGCTGATGATGAAGTTGATGTTGATGAAGGTGCATGGGAACTCAACTCAGAGGACCTTGGATTGGATGAAGATGACACTACTGTTCTTGGAAATGGTATACCTGTCGCTGGATCTACCGTCGCTAGTGGTTCCGAAGAGACCGAGCTTTGGAAGAGTTCTCCTGTTCCTGCAGATCATGTAGCTGCAGGGTCTTTTGAGACAGCTGCCCGTCTTCTAAACCAACAAGCTGGTGTCACAAACTTTGCTCCATTGAAGTCTCGATTTTTAGATGTATATCGTGCTTCTAAGCTGTATATGACTGCTAATGATGGTTTATTACCTCTTACATTCTACCTCCGAAGAAAACCTGATGAGGACGATGAGACGACTGCCAACAGAAGTCTTCCTCTTGTTCCTGGCTTAGCTTCACTTGATTCTTCTTTACAAGATGCTTACAAGGCATTTGCATCCAACAAACTCGAGCTTGCTATTGAATCATTCCGAGAGATCTTATATACCGTTTTGCTGATGGCTGTTTCTACATATGAAGAGGCAAGCAGATGTGTCAAAACTATTGCTATCTGTAAGAATTATATTCTGGCTTTACTGATAGAACTGGAAAGAAGAACACTACCTGCAACTGGTGATGACAATATTAAAAGGAGCCTTGAACTTGCTGCATATTTCACTGTACCTAAGCTTGAAGGTGCCCACGCACTTATACCTCTCAGACAGGCTATGAGACTGCATTTCAAGCACAAGAACTTTGATCACGGTGGTTATTTTGCAAGAAAATATTTGGAGAAGATCGCAGAGGGTGCAGGTAGTAGCTCTGGAGCTGATGTTGCTGAAAAGATTGCTGCTAAGGCTGCACAGTCTCCTTTGAATGCTATCGGAATTGACTTTGATCAATTTCAAGAATTTGATATTTGCCCGGCTACACTCACGCCGATCCGTGAAGGCTCTTCCTTTGTGCTGGAACCTTTGACAGGCGCAAAATACAAGCCTGAGGCTAAAGGATCTTTATGTAAGATTACCCAAGTCACTACTGTTGGTGCTGCTGTAAGTCGGTTACAGTTCATGGTCAACCAAGATAATTCTATCTGGAAGAGTTGAAAACTATAAGGGTTGTAAATGCTGTTGTTCTACTTTGTTAAAATAAATATATTATTACTATGTCTTTAATATGCTTATACTGGTATTTTTTGAATAGATGCAAGGAATTTTTGTAGATACTCAAAAGGGTTCTTTTTGATTTCTTTTGGTATGGTTTTCATAATATTTTTGTATTTCATGGAGTCTTGCGGTGCCGTTCTTAACGGTTTGATAAGCTCGGAAAGATAGTCATAAAGATATTGCATCCCTTGGAGTTCAAACTTAGATAGCATTTTAATATTTTCAGAATTCATGTTCATGTAATAAATAGTTGTAAACCACATAGTGCGAGAGAAATGTGGGAATCTGAACTTTTGCGGAACTTTGGTATTCTTCTCAATGGAGGTCAGATATAATTGAGTTGGTATGTTAATAGGAGTCAGGAAGTTACCACCAATGACTAAGGAGTCTTTAGGAGTATATACAGCATGTATCCACCCTGAAGGGATTATCATTGAATCTCCTTGGTGAAGGTCCACTCGATAACATTCACTGACTATGTCACCAAAAAATACTGTGTTCTGATCTGAGGATAGACACCACTTCTCGTATTTGGACAGATTTTGCTTGGTAGGCTGAATAAACAAAAACGTTTTAGCTCCACGGCATACATGATAGAATACAGAAGATCCTCCAAAATCGACATGAAAATCCGTATACGAGTTCTTCACAGACATCAAACAATATAGAGATACTTTAGGAATGTCGTCTTTCGATCTCAAGTTTTCGGGCCATACTTTATCAAGAAGGTCAAGATCTCTCACTATTTGCGGTCTGGTAATATTTCTTCCAAGCTCTGTACCACTAATTTCGAGGCTGATGACATTGAATATCTTTTCTTTTTCATATTCAGGGGTGTAATAGTACTCACTCCATTGATCCATTGTCCAACCGGGGGAGTTCAATTGACTACTAACATCCATGACTTCAACAGGAGTATCTGCACCAACCATTTCGGTGACTTTTGTCACAGTGAGATCATTTGGTAGCTGCATTGCTAGATTGTGGAAATTAGGTTTTCGTATAATCACCGGCGTCTTAATACCAGTATGTCGAGCCCAATCCAACGTCAAGTCATGACCATCACTTTCAGGAAATTGGCTTGATAAAAAAGCTGATTTGTCATTAAATCTTCTCACATATGCATGCAGCTTTGCACCATTGTCATTCTCTTTAATAATGGCTCCTATGTCGCCATTATTCATGGCATTATAGTCCAAATGTAGCCTCTTACGAGACGAGGCTCTTCTTAACACTGATGGCCCATATTGTGAAATGCATTCTGGGCAATGATACTCAGAAATATTTGAAGCTTCTAAGCTGGAGAGTTTAAGGCACTCGTTGTGATACCATTCATCGCATATATCGCATTGAATCCAGTCTGGTAAGATACTATCGCTTGTAAGAGCAGGACAAAGCGGACATTGTGTCTGTATAACCTCGGTTTCTGATTTTTGATTTTCTACCTTGATTGATTTCGCTGTGGCCTCTTTAGCTGGCCTTTTTGTTGGCATTGGCTTGATTAGACTTCCGCTTCCGTTTGGGGAATAGTATGAGGATGTGCAGGGTCGGGTTTTGATGAAATGAGATATTACTAGTGAATTTACAGAAACTACCAACAATCCACGTTGTACTAACTTGTGATCAACTTTTTATAGATTTTTAAGCCTTACTTGAAATAAAAGTTCTATATATATATTTTCTTTTTACAGCTAGTTTGCTGAGCAATTGCCTACTCCTATCTTACTCTGCATCAAGCATGCTGCTCACCGATATAATGATACATGCGGCTTAAATGTTACCCGGACTGAAATTTCCAGATTCAAAAATTTCAGTTACATGACATTCTGGTTCCGAACTCACCACTAAAGCATAAAGATCATATATATCTAGTCCAAGTGAAAAATGGTTTCAATAAGTTGTAGTGCTCTTCTAAGGACTACAGGTCTGAAGAGTTTTACAAAGGTTCCATTGTCTTACATAGGTGCAGTCCGTGGTTATGCTAATCATACCGGTTCCGATTGGCAAGCCGAAGCAGCGAAATCAAAACCAGAGCATCGAAAATCGAGCAGTAATTCAGAGCTTACTAATGCTGTTCGTGATCTTAAAGAAAAAGGTGATAATCAGCCTGATATTCTTAGTAACTACACCAAAAAGTTCGTTCCTTACGCAACCTACGATCCTTTCGACTTCTCAATGACAAAGCTTCGACTTGAAAGATTATATAAAAAGCATTTACCAGCAAAAGATCCTTTCAAGGCTTCTGGTATCAATCCTCTTCGAATCTGGAAGGAGCCTGCTGAATTGTCTTGGTTTATCAGTTCTAGTGGTAGAATCCTCCCTGGACGAATGACTGGCTGTAAAGGCAAGAATCAGCGACGACTTGCCAAGACAATAAGAAGAGCTCGAGCTGCAGGTCTTTTATCTACTGTGCATCAAGATGTCAGTCTTTTACCAGAGGTTGAAAGAGAGAGATAGATAGAGTTAGGATTTTGCTGATTATGTCAGCCAGTTTTCATGGGAACACAGAATTAAGCGAGCTTATTAGCAAGTATAAACTTGATGTAAATAATATAAATTTATGGTTTATTCGGATGATTTCTTTATAGCTAATTAATTTGAGATTCTAGAAGTCGGTATAATTTAAGTCTTCATGTCGCCAGCCGTGCCTCTAACGCGACTTCTCCTCGAACCCAACGCGCATACCAAAAAGCTCTTAAAATCTACCTCAAACCCGCCAGCTTATACAAATGACGGACTCAGACGTCCCGAACTCAGATACTGGCTGGGAATGGTTTACTACTCATTCATGGGATTGGTGGGATCGCCAACAGCCTCATACTATTGTTAACCGGACAGCGAAATATTCATCTGCTAGTCCTGTTGATCTACGTGAAATAGACATGCAAATAGACGTGCAAATAGACACACTTGGGACTAATCAGAATGCCCTGTATATTTCAGAAAATGAAAGTGAAGAGGCTATTACAGATATTGAAGAGTCTGATCGGCATGTAAGTATTATTCTATCCTAGCTCCACAGAAGATCTAAGAATCTAACTATAGAATGAAACCGCCAATACATCTGCATCAAGTCCAACTATAACGGTTTCCGGAAAACAGCAAACTATTGTTGATCTCAGTCATGCTGTACATGTATCTGGAAATACAACAATCTATGAGGATGCTGTGATATATGATACCACACATCCTCCTGCTCCTCCTGAGATTTCAGCCAATATGCCGGTAGAATATATACCCAGTATTGGTGGCGGCAGAGCATTGAGAAAGCGTACAATTGAGCAGTTGTATCCTTACAGAGTTGAACTTGAAAGGTATCGTTTGAATTTCAAAACTGCTGGCATAAATGTGTCGAGAAAAGAATTACGGCATGAACTAAAATCGGTTCAGAATGAAGTTCAAAAAGACCCGGAGCATGACAAATCAGTACATTCTCCCAGAGTTTCTAAGAGTCCACAAAAGAATAAATCCGCTCGAAGAGCTGCAGCTGGTGCCAGCAAAAGTCCTGATATTGCGAACACTCGTCGTGGAGCTCGAAGAATCATTGAAACTGATTCTGACCGGGATTTGTCTGAAATTGAGAACAATGGAGACGCAAGAAACGATAACTCGCATGTCACTTGGGGTGAAAATGATGTCTTCGCCCTAGAGCCCGATTCTCAATCTCAATCTCAAGATATCTTCAGACCTCCAACCATCCTTCAAAAAAGGAAGGATTTCAGTTCTTCTGAATCAGAAGATTACTCTGCCAGCTCCGAGACTTCGGATTCATCTTCCGAAGACGACAATATAATGGTTTTGGAGGAGTACAAAAAGAAAGTGAAGGGAGTATTACCACCGTCGTTTATTACTTTGGAATATAGCAAGTACCTTGAGAAGGAGAAGCAAAAGAAGACGGAATCAATACGTGACAAGGCACGAAAACAAGGTGGAAAATACCAAGACCAAGACCTGGAATCTGCACACAAGGGTATGGCTAGGAGGAAAATTGGCAATCCGGTTGGTTCAATTACAAACGGAGATAGTTTCTGGGAAGACGGTGCAAATGACGGCGATTCGCAACCCATCAGTGTCCCATCAGAAAGCACAGTAAATATCATTAACAATGAAGCTGATGAATCAGGTGATGATGGTTTGGATTCTGAGCCAGAGTTGGGCTCTGACGTCCTAGAACAGGATGAAATCGATTATATGCCGGCTACTTCATCTAAAGGTCGATCTTCATCAAGTTCAAAATACTCTGCTAACAAAAATAGCCGGAAACGACGGGCTCGTAGTCCAGTCACGAGACCTCATACCAACTCAAGAAACACGTCAGTGAGACAGAACTCTTCAAATTACCGAGCCAAGGATGTATTGAGAACCGAACGAAAGAAAAAGAGTCTTGAAAGAAACAAACAACTTTCAGTTGCTGATATATGCCAGGAAATGAGATCCTCTCAGACCCCCATTCCTTCTTTCATTAGTGTAGCAGAGAGAACTGCTCGAACCAAGACCAATTTCCGACCCGACAGCTACGACAAGAAGTATATCAGTATAGAACAAGCATCTGACTTGACCTTGGACTATGAAACTGATGACAATGTTGTATCAAATGTACTTCGGAAGTGGGGAGCTGGAAAGCTTGTTAGGAAACGACCCAATTTCAATTCACAAAAGACGATGCCAAGAATTGTGAGAGTTCATTCAAAACGTCCTGCTATATCTAAACCACTTCCACGAGTACCAAAGAACTCCGGGGAGACTCTCGCTTCATCACACAAGGTATTGGAGGTGAAATCTCGGCTGTCAAGACAATCTTATGTGACAAGAAGGGCCATGCAGCATTCAAGTACCATATTAGAGGTTCCCAGTGGTAAATATGCCATTCGGAGAACAAAGCTGAAGCAAACAGCTAGCACTGTCAGTTTACTAGAATCGCCGAACAAGGATGACACTTTCATGTGGCTTAGAAAGTCTGCAAGGGAGCCTTTGAAACCGTTGGTCAATGTGTCTAGTAGGCCAAAGCAATTGAAAAAGGCTGGCACTCCTAGTCGTAAATCAGTTGACGGATACTCAAGGCTCACACAAGTACATCAGCTGGATGATTTTGGTGAAGATCTTCTACCACCAGACTCAATCGAACGGAACGTTGCTGTTTCTGACAACTCGTTTCGTCGCTTTTTACAGCAGAGCTTTCCTGTCACATTTGACGTATACCGCCCACCTAAAGATCTTTGGTTTGCAGAAGATACTTTCTTTGGCAAAGGAATTCTACAGAGTCTGTTGTCAGTTAAGAAGCCTACCTCAATTACAGCTTTGGAAAGGATAGAAGTGACCATAGGAGAATCGACAATCTCATTGGATGATGCTGTTCTCTCAAGCTCTATTGGACTGATTATTTCGATAATTAAGGAGTGGAACTCTGACCAAGATCATGTGGAGAAACTGTACGAAATATTTGAGAGCCTATCGGAAACTCTTCTGCGAAGTTTTGCCAATGAATCTTGGATAAATCTCAAGATGATAAAAGCTTCCCTGCAAGAACTGTTGCAGACTATCAGCCCCCTGCCAGCCCGAGTTGTCACATCTACGTTGACCATCCTTTTAATGCACTCGACTGAGAAGATGCTTGCGGGATCTAAGGGTGTATACACCAATGACGCTGATGCTGGACGTCTTATCGATGCTGGATCGAGAGCACTTGAAGCTCTTACTGTTCATCAATCAGACAAACTAATCGATTTGATAAGGATTCATAGAAGCAGCTTGAATCGTGACATTTTCCTGAAAAGTTATCCACTGGAGCTACTGGCGATTTTGGCGATTGTTTTGGATGATATATCGTACCTGACAAGAAGCCCGAGTCGTGGAATATTTGGTGTTCTTGACCAAATAGCACAGTCTGATTTTGATCGTTTTGGAAATGATTGGATGTGCCTTGAAAGGTCATGGAAATCCTTGTTTTTTGTTTGTTATATCAAGGAACTGATAAAGCCGCTTCTAAGTAATCTGAAGGTTCTTACTTGGACTTGGAAGGTGCCTTTTCTCGCTATATCGAGGCTAACAAAGAGTTTGACGACTGATATGGGTAGCACTGTCAATGGTTCAGGAAGATATCTCGCCATTTTGATCCAAAGATCCATCCACTTGATACACCATTGGAGTTGGCCATGTGATACTCAGTTAGTCGTTGTGTTGTTCTATTTCTTCGCTAATCGACAATTCAACAATCTCGAGTCCCCGGATGAAATTGGTATTCCTACTGTTATTCTATCCCCAGAAGATGTGACCAAGTTTGAAAAGAGTGATTCTGCATTTGAAGCTTTTTTGAAACTGGTAGGTATTACCATCTGGAAAATGGAAAACAAGGTAGAGCTCAGAAAAATGACTGCCAGAATAACACCTCTGAATTCGCGATATTATAGTCGCTCATCTGAATTAAGATTATCTGATTTAGGTGCTTTGTGTAACCAGTATAGTCTTCTTCTGATGATGTTTGCATATTGCCCAAGCGATGTACGTCTCTCTGTTCTGCAGCTTCGTGATACTAGTGAACTGAATGAGTCCCATATTCGAGTACGACTTCTAGGGGTAGAAGCATGGAAAGTGTCAACAATTGTTCTTGTAATGGAAGACAAAGATATTACAGCTTGTATGGATTGGTTTGACAGTATGTTGATTGACTCACTTGATGAACTAGACAAGCTGGAGAAGACTTCTATGGGTGAAGACCTAGCAGAAAACGAAAGGAGACTGGAGAACCGGCAGGTATACTGTGATTTCTTCGAACAAAGCTTCGATATGCTTTTGCAGGTGCTCAATAGTGTTTATTCCTTATCAAAGTCATCTCACTGGTTTCACTTGCTGTCGAAAGTCGTTCTTCGTGTATTCGACTCGCATATATCGCCTACTGTAGACTCTATCTGTCTGAAACTTATCTCGAAGTTTGTTGATATTTCCAAGGAGCTGTCAAAGGGGCATGTGTCTTATGAGGTAGATGCTTCAGTTTCCTATTTCACTAAAAGCATATTTGGTCCGTTTCATCGCATAGTTTCAAACATGATAAGCTCAGAAACTTATCCTAGTGAAATGGCGCTGGATAATGTTAAAATGGCAGTGGATATGGAAGCAGGGGCTGCTGAGTTCCTAGTTTCGAATCGGCAGTATGACTGGAGTTCGTTTGTCCTTTCGCAATTTTCTTGGCGATGGCTTCCTGACAGTTATTATAGACGATTATTGCAACCTCTATGGCTCCAAAAGCTTTTAAAATTTGGCGCATATGTCTGCGAGCCACCTTTATTTATTGAGTACTTTATACACAGTTTGGTTCGGCCAACAATCGTATATGAACAGGAATATTGTAAAGAGTTGCTTAAAATATGTGACGAATCATGGGTTAGTCCATTGAAAGAGTACATTCCTAAGATTGCATCTGCTGATGGGTTTATTAAACACAGACTTCCTATGCTGAAGGATATGATGGTTCTCCTTTCTGCAGAACAGCTTGAGCAGGAGGCTCTTGTTCGTCAATATGTTGGCTATCTCCTTCTGGAAATCAAGCAAAACTATATTCGGATGAAAGGTACTGATCAGGAGGAAAATTACCTTAGACTCGCGGAGTATTGTATGGGATTAGTTGTTGAACATCTAGAACTTACCAACATTCCTAACTTGCAATGGTTCAAAAGTTCTGCAAATTTCCAGAGCGCAAAATCGATTGTTCTTGATAGAGCTACCGTCCGGCGATACTTAGGTCTGAAGTTGGATCGACAACATAGACACAACATGTCACGGCTCGTGATGTTCATTGTATATTCACTAGAGTCGTCATTGGTCAATAACGATGGAGAAAGTTTTGTGTCGGCTCTGTCTGATGCCCTTGCGGATAGTATCATCAAGCATAAGAATTCCTGCTTGTTTATCATTAATGATATATTCACTAAATATGTTGTACTATCAACTTATGATGGTAACCAACTTGCTGAGTGTGTTCTTCCAGCAATTATGAACACATTCATGATGTTTATTAAGACTGGATACGGCATGGCAGAACCGACCAATTACTTGCCTATCATGACGGCTGTGACGGAATACTTTGAAGATGTTTTGTCTTCTTCTGAGCCTAATGTTGTCTATTTGGATACAGCATATTATTTATTCGAGGCATTGAATTGTCTTTTAGAGAGTTCGATCCAACTACTGGTCGCTGATAAGCGTAGTGAATGGAGTCTAATTCTTCAAAAAAACCTGGATATTGCCTTCAGATTAGTGGCTACAGATCATGGTCATCTGAATCGGCAGGCTCAGGAACCTCGACGTCTGCCATATTCTGAGTCTGATCCGGCAGTAATGGCCATAAAGCAGTCTATCAGTCACTATAAACGAGATCCAATGCAAAGTACAAACACAAGAGAGGTATTTGTTCGCTATAATGGTTCTGTTGGTGGTTACGGAACTGCTTCTGAGAATAGCCATAAGCTGGTCTTTTACCAGAGGTTAAGCCAAAGACGTACAGAATATTCAATTCTAAAGTATGTGAAAACTTACTTTCACTATAAGCCTTTAGTTTCACCTGAGATAAAAGCTAAAGGCGAGAAACTATTGAAATCACTTCCTTCTGCTCAAGCTGAATGGCTTTCAGTCAGAGCTCCGAACATTGGAGGCAGGGGTCATGGCAAGACATTAATCGATGGACTGATTTTCTAGTTGAAACTTAGAAGTTTCAATTCGCATTTACTCTGTATTATTATTTATTAATTGCATATTGTATTATATTAATATTTTTCTTTCATTGAATGGTCATAAGTATTAAAACCCCTCTCTGCTGATGGTGCGGCGGGATCTTTGTCCAAAAAATATTTTGTCAGAAAAAAATCATCGACGAATATGAAAAATATTTTTTTTTGGCTTGACAAGCTATAAAAACATTCTCGAACTTATAACAGAGAAGATGGCAGTTTCTCAGCTGAAACGGTTAAAGGCATCTTTAAAAGAGAATGGAATTATAGGCCAGAATCCTAGCAAAAAACAGCGTAGGAATAATGACAATAATGCACTTAGTCGTAGAAAAAGAGAAGAGGCTTTAGAGTCGATTCGTCAAGCTTTTAATCCATTTGATACAAAAGTCAATCGACAAAAACAAGATGTTATCAATCGTAGTGTTCAAGGATCTATTGGTAAACCGACCCTTAATAAGCAGCTTGAAGAAGAAAGCATGAAAGCTGCGCAAGATCAAAGAAAATCGAGGCATAATAAGATTGGAGGATTGATAGATCGAAGATTCGGTGAAGACAACCCTTCAGTATCATATGAAGATAAAATGTTGGAGAGATTCACAAGAGAGCATCAGTCGCGGTCCAGCAAGAAATCACTATTCAATTTAGACGAAGATGACGAAGATGACGATGAAGCCCGTTTTGTAGGTAAATACGGTAAAAGTCTGTCATTAGCCGATGATTTCGACGAAGGTGATTTAGGTGTAGGTGGTGCCGATGAAGAAGGTCGAGCGGCATGGGAAGCAAGGAAAACACGAACTTTGGATGGAGATGAGCCAGAGGAGGTCGTTGAGGCTGTTCCTGAACGAAAAAAGTCAAAAGCTGAAGTCATGAAGGAAGTCATGGCTAAGTCTAAAGCTTACAAGTTTGAGCGACAACAAGCTAAACTTGAAGATTTACAGGTTATGGATGAGCTTGATGATGAGGAAAATATTAGAGAACTCATGGGTGAACTGCAGTCTGTTAAATCGTCATCGCTAGATACTGAGAAAGCTGTTAGTAATGATGCTGATGATAAATACGAGCAAGTTATACGAGAAATGACATTCGATAGGAGAGCACAGCCAAGTGACAGGACTCTGACTGCAGAAGAAAAAGCAAAGGCAGAAAAGCAGAAACTTGACCAGATGCAGAAAGACCGATTGGCTAGAATGGCCGGTGACTATGATGGTGGTGATGGAGTTGAAGACATTGACTTTGATGAGAATGTTGACATGGAATCCGAAGAAGAAGTTAATGATGCTGCTCAATTTGGACTACCATCAATTGAACCTGAAATCGAGTCTGAGCAGGAAGAGGAGGAAGAGGAAGAGGAAGATGAAGATGAAAGCTTAGTGGCTATTGGATCTAAAAATACCGGTACTGAAGTAAGTTCTGCTTTATCAGGCCTTCCTTGCCCACAAACACTCAGTGATTTCATGGTTGTACTATCAACCCATCCTCTCTCTGAACAACCGGCCATTCTTCGGAAAATTGTGAAAAATTATGATCCTTCACGTGCAGAAGGTAATAAGAAATTAGTTGGTAGGATGACTGTATCTCTCGTGGATTACGTTTGTTGGTTGGCTGGTGAGAAAACAAAAGAAATCGCTAGAGATACCAAGCCCTTTGATGATCTTATTGCACAGTTGAAAACATTAAGTCGGTCTTATCCAGAGAAAATTGCTGAAAGTTTCAGAAAACGACTAGAAGAGTATAGCCTTGAGGGATTCTCTGAGGTTCTGGATTTGTCTGATATCTTCTTTTTCATGTTGATTGGTGTAATTTTCTCTACCTCAGATCATTATCATCTAGTTTCCACAGCAGCAGAACTTCTGATCTGTGGCTGGAGTTTAAGAAACCCTTTTGAGAATGAGAAAGATATATTTGTTGGCCTTTTGTTAGCGAAAACATTCTTGGCATATCAAAGAATCTCCAAGCGATTTGCCCCAGAGATAATTTATTTCTTATATCAAGCATTATCAGTATTGGTTCCAGCATCTACAAATCCGGCTAATCAACAGCAAGTCCATGATATTTATATTCGACCAAATTTAATAGGAAATCTGTCGGTAAAGGATGCTGAATTGAAAGCAGTGACCAAAGATAACGTTCTGAGTCTGTCGTATTTCGAGAAAGTTTCCAAAAAGCATCGACCTGGCCTCTTATCTTTAACTCTTAGTACTTTGGATACTGCTGTTGACCTTTGGAGAGACTTGACGGCTTTTTCTGAGATTTTCAACCCATTTGTTGAAGTTCTGGAGCCGATAAGTAGCAAGAGTTCTTTGCTCAAGTATATCCATACTAAGCTGAGCAAACAAGTAGGTTTTGCGGTCAAAGAGAAAGTGCCATTGCTCTTACAAGATCACAGACCTATACCATTACAAATGCATGCACCAAAGTTCGAAGAAAACTACAGTCTAGACAAGAAATCTTACGATATAGACAGGGATACTCACGAACAGCAGAAGATCAGAGCCGAGTACAAGAAAGAAAAGAAGTCTGCACTTCGGGATATACGAAAGGGCAGCAGGTTCGAAGCTCGAGAAAAGCTCAAGGAACGTATTTCTACGGACAATGCTTATCACGAGAAGCTTACTCGATTAGAGAGATCTATTGCTACTGAAGAAGGGGCCGAAAAGAACAAGTATGAACGGGAAAAGAGACGAAGGTAAGGTAAGATCCCTGCTATATGTATATGTATGTAATTAGAGCATTTTCAAATATATAATATTTTAAGTTTGTGTTTTTTTCCTTGTTATGTATATGTTTGTTCGGTACACAACAAGCTCATGTGGGGTATGTTTTTTGCCTTTTTTTGGTTTTGCTTTTCAAGATCCTAGAGGCCGAGAATTTCCAGTTGAATCTGCCAACACACCATCCCAGAACAAGGTATTAAAACCCGGGATTTTTCAGAAAACATCCAGTAAATTGTGGAATTAGGAGTAGTTAGAGATATTACATTGATATTAAAGTAGAGAAGCGGAGAGGAGTTTTTTTTCTGCTCTTATTTTTCTTGTCCTTTTAGTTTTAGTTGTATTGGTCTGGAATATTGAAATCGCGCACAATGTCGACCAAATCGTTTCATCTCTGGCTTATAGCAGTGATTTGTTTACTCTTCCAGGTCAGGCCATTTAATGCTTTAGATGATGAATACAGAATTGAGTCACAGGCTCACCAGCTTTCTAAACCTTACTTGGATAAACACTTCAGTAGTAGATTCTGGGATTATGGCGGTAATGCGCTCATTAAGAACGACAAATACGTTCGATTGACCCAGGATCTGCCCAATCAGAAAGGTTTCTTGATATCCAAAGTGCCAGCGTTACCACAGAGCTTTCAGATCGAATTTGAGTTTGAGATCAGTGGCCAAGCGAGATCTATTTATGGTGATGGTATGGGTTTCTGGATTCTGAACGAACGGCCCAAAATCAACCAAGAATTAGGCTCTGCTTTCGGTCTCAGTGATCAGTTTAAAGGCACTGGTATCTTTATTGACACTTACAAGAATAATCGACCGGGCAAATCATTCCCGTATGTCATGCTTATGAAAGGTGATGGCCATGAGAAGTATGACCAGGAACACGATGGTTTAGCCAACGAAATCGCTGCATGCAGTGCAAGGGGCATTCACAATCCTAAACGACCTAGTAAAGCACGAGTCACATATGTCAAAGGTGGCTTTTTGTCCCTCGAATTGAACTACAAGGGTAAAGATCGAGACTCGTGGATCAAGTGTTTTGAAGTTCCTGCATATGACGTGGGTTCACCAGCCTATTTGGCGTTTTCTGCACAAACAGGAGAACTTTCGGAAAACCATGATCTTTATTCTGTTAATGTTTTTGCTCTCAAGAAGGATTTCCAGTCGTTTGATGAGATGGATTACTATGTAAACAGAAACCAGGACTCGAGTTATTCAAAGGTATTGAATGCGCAAAATAAAACCAAATCAAAATCCGGGGGAGGATTCTTATCGTGGATCTGGTTCCTAATAAAGCTCATTCTCCTTGCAGCGGTTTGTTACTTTGCCTACACTGTCTACAGGGCTCAGCAGAGAAAGAAAAGGAAGGATGATTTGTTCTACTTGTAGTGATTTTTAAAAAAAAACTTGCATTTGACTCAGCAGTGGGTTCTTTGTTTTCATCTTAATAAGAAAATTATTGTTGTAATGATTCTCTGAAATGTATTTCTATAATACGGCATTCGTAAATGCATCTTTTGAAGCCTCGGGATGTCGAACATTCCATGCATAATAATAAATCAAAACAGCAAATGGTTGGCCAAAGAAGAAGCTTAACCAAAAAACGCAGTTGCCAATTGTAGTTCCTGGTCCTCTCATACTCTCTAAAGGCGATGTTATGATGACCAATGGAACTTGGAGAAGCATACAAGCAAAAGCTACGCCAATAATCTGTTTGGTAGGAATACCGACAAGCATCTCATGAAGCACAGCAGATACAAAGAATACAAACACTTGGCAGAATAATTGAGAATATCCCCTTTTCAATAATGGAATGTACAAGTGTCTTCGGAAATAATTGGTTACAGGCTTGTTCCAAAGTTTCCAATATGTACCAACAGATCCGGAGTTCCACCAATCTTGGTAGAAATCGCGGTCTGCAAAACGCAAGATTTCAGCTAAAAAGTTGAGATAGCATTGGAATAAGAAGAAGAACCCTAGCAACCAAATTATCATTGAAACACTGGCCAAGTTTAAGAGACTTTGAACAATTCCCGTGACATCGCCAGCAATGAAAAAGGGTAAACTAGCTTCTAGCATGGGAATAGCATATTGGCCGGCCAGAAACCAAATCAGAATTCCGGTGCCTACCATTTCCAATATTCTTGTGAAGACAAACTTCCACCTGATTTTTGGAGATCTTGGATAAACAGGCTGATACATCAATGTAGGAGCCCACCAGAAGTAAATAAGGTTTCTCAACGTGAGATTCGAAGGGTAAGGTCTGCATTGATATAATTCAGGGATTAGAGAAGGATCATTATATCCAGCAAGATAACGCAAATCACGGTTCACCAGTGCGTATGAGGCGATTTTCAGGCAAAGAATCAAAGCATGGCACTCACATATGGTACCAATTAAAGGATGCCTTATTCTGTAGTATACGGTGAAGCTGGTGACAGTTAGGGCCAGCAAACAGTTGCTAGCATGAGCAAATGCAAATAGAGCCCATAGATGCTTGGGCCTGTGAGGTGTTTCGGTGGACATGTCCATGGATTTGTCTGAAGATTTGTCTGAGGGTTTGTCTATAGACTTTTCTGAAGACTTTTCTGAAGACTTGGCCGAAGACTTTTTAGGCCCATCTTGTAACAGCTGATTAGCTAGTTTCTCAATTGCCAATGCAATAAATAAATGTGCTGGAGCAAGAGCCAACAGATAAATACCAGTACGGACATCTTCTTTTGCGATTCCGAGACGGAAAAGTGTCATAATCAGACCTTGGCGCTTGTAATCGTCAACAAGCAGTCGGATATTACTTGCTACCAGAATAATTGTAGCCAAATGATGAAACCCTGCAAACGACGTGTTTGGCTGAGGATTCTGCTCTCTTGTAAGTAATGATTGTACATGTTTGGTATGGCCGGGACGAATGTGCGCAGATTGCTGTGTTTTGGTTTTACGGGACAACAACCGGTAACTTTGAGCCTTGGAATTTCTGGTGATGACTTTTGTAGCATTATCGTACATGGCCTTATCGTGTGTACTGTCGATTTCAGCACGGAATTCGTTAATGGAGGAGCGGGTTGATACAGAGGATGAGCGGTTAGAAGAAAGAGAGGAGTCTTCTTCTGAGCCAGAGAAGGAGAATTTCGACTCGGCCAGTTGAGAATGCAGAAATGGAAGTGTGCCTTGTGCACTTGGAGTTGGAGTTGTTGTGTCGAACTCTTCGTCAGCTGGTGGTTGTTGTGTCTTGTCTTGGGTTTTGGCTAGGTTGTTGTTGCGATGAGAATTAGAGATGGAAATGTCGACTGGTATCACCTCGGATAATGAGCTTGCCCAGGAAGATGACGAGGACACTTGGGTTGGGGCATGTGAAAGAGGCAACATTGCTGCTGTTGCAGCAATCGGAGTAGCAGAAGTAGACGGTATGGAAATCGATGCTAAGGCCACTGGCTCCCAGGAATTTCCGTCAGGGGTACTGTAACTCCCTTTACGGTAGTCGTCGCAATCGATTGGTGGTGGTGATGGTGGTGGTATTAAGTAAGACATGAGAAAAAGATATCACAAAGAATGATGAATGATGAATGGTTGACACGTAAGACACGAAAGATACGAAAGACGTATCAAAAAAAATTACGATACACCTATTTCAAGGTTTCTAAGCTTCTCGGGTTTTTTTTTTCAACTGTTGGCAAAATGCTCGTTTATAAATATCTCTTGTCTCAAATTACACTTTAGTTCAAGCAAAAGTTATTTTTTTTTTTGAGTTTGAGGAGCAGTAAAGATATTCTTTCTGATCACTCCTGTTTTACAGCTATCAATAAGACAAGAAGGTTTTGGATATTTCAAAATACACAAGATAAGTCAATCAACAACTTTTTTTTAATTTGGATGAAGTTGGTTGGTTTGTGGTTCCGACTGCTGTTGCTTATATATTACTCGTAATCATACCTGATGTATCGCATACGATCTGCGATCGACAAAACTCGGTCCCTTTTGGTTTGCCATTTTTTCGGTTTTCTATTTTGGCTTTTTTTGCTTTTTTTGTTTGGCGCCATCGCAGAGCGCGGCAGAAAACGGATGAAGCCGACAGGCCAGGCCATCAGCTATATGCCCATAGTTATATGCCGTTACGGATTAACATGGGCAGATTTAGACTCGTATAAGAAATGTATAGGGTTTTATATAGACTATTAGATCATATTAAATTGTCTTGTTTACTGAACAATTATCTCTTTGTCATATTGTAGCCTGATGTATATGTCAGGTATGTTTCCCATTTTCCCTTTTCTCCATCCGTGTCTCGCCGTAACTTTATCTGGCCAACTTTTCCCGTCACGACAACTGCTTTTCGTGAGATGCCATCCATCCAAGGCGTTCTGCTTCTGGCTGCGCCAGCCTCTGACTCTAATATTTTTTCCTAGATGAGGCGGAGTTAATAGTGGTGGAGAAGTTATATACGAGATAAAGCATACTGGGGAAAAAAGAGACTGGAGTTTGTTTTTTTAGTTTGTTCACTTTTTCCCCTTGTGTTCCCTTGTTTTAACTTCCTGATTTGTGGCATCTAACTTCATCGGATTTATCTTAGCTAGCTTCCGTTGATCCTGTATCGCCGTCATCCTCGATTAGGTTTTTCCGTTTTTGGGTTCATGCCGGTTAGCAAACCTAAGGTAGCCATCTCCTTACCCCTGGTAGTCTGCTCATCTGCACCATGTAGCTTGTAGAATGTAGTCTTGTTTGCGTATGATCAGATGATTATATCATCATAATCACATTATCGAATGTTAATACCTAAAGAGATATTCTGCATAGAAGACCACTAGTTTTTTGGGGTTTTTGTGGTTTTTTTGGTGATATTATGTTTTCTTAATCTGGTTTATTAGGTTTTGTTTTTCCGATTGCATTGCCATTTTTTTTTGGTTATCTCTTACAAATCTAAATTCTTATCTACGTATGTCCTCCATAAACAGCATTCTATTACCTTGTAGTATTTTAGCCATATAATCAAAACTACCATAATGGTATTAAACTTGTAACTACTCTTTATGTATGTAAGCAGCTGACTACAATCTGCCGCTGCTATTGTTTATCTTACTACAATTGAGCTGGAACATTGCGATCGACAGGATCATGCCCATATGATAGTTTCCATATCTTGTACATTTGGCCAAATTCCGATGAATGATTATCAAAGCTTTTCTTTGCTCGTATAGCATGTCTAACATCACTATACTGTATTGATATTGATCGATGTTCGCTGAACTGTGGCACAATACATACAATATATCCGTGACTTGCAAATGCTCTGGTGATCTGATCGAATGTCTCGTTTGTCTGCGTCATTGGCAGCAGATCTTGATCTACATGACGTTCTCGCAAAACTAGACATCTTCTGACTTTTTGAGTAATCATAGCTTGAACGATTTCTTGTGATTGGGACAAGGTCTTGAGCTGCACATCTAAAATATCCATGTCTTTACTAGGAAATAGAGACATACCATTCACCACAAAACGCCCTGAATTAGCATGTTCATAGAATTTAACACCAGCTTCCACGTCTCTGAAATATAGTTCCATCTTATAAGTGTTGCCATTTCTTGCCTGTGACATCAGGCTTTCACTATGGCCATTGTCTTTCACAGCTTTGATCTTCTCTAAAGGGCCACCACTGACCTGCGAGATTACCGATGGAATGCCTATGTTCAATGGAATATTATGAAACAAAACAATTCTCTCATATGATGGGTGTTTTCGGTCCAGTAAGATAGCAGGCAGAATGAGACTATCTGGGCCCACTTTCGTAGCATGCAAATGCTGTGTAGTATGTGCCATCACCATGTCTTTAGGCAACGGCGGCGGCGGCTCTGTAGACTCTTTAATCGTTGCTTTCAACGACTCTCTCAAAGATTCTTTCAATGAATTTCGTAAAGACTCCTTTAGTTGAGGAGAACTTACAGATCGTTTTTTGAACCATGACTTTCGTAGTGATCGTTTGCTTGAAATTATCTCATCTTCTGTATTGTTCAACCTGTTTAGTAGAGACTCATTAGCTACTCCTAACGGCTCACGCACAACGCATTCCTCTCCCGTATGATCTAATCCAGATACATAAGACAAAATTCTATATCCACGACTGTATATCATGTTAGTGTTTGATGATATGTAGGCAAAAGTTACGCGGTCTATGTTGCTGCATTTATATAGGTTATGGCCATGATTCCATAACATCTAGCCCGCCCAACATGGAGAACCTCAGACAGCAAAGCTGCTTAAAGATTAAAAATGAAAATGAAACAAAAAAGAATTTTAAACAAAATATCCCTCTCCTCTTCTGGACGTATCTATCTTCATTAGCTCTCGTAGAGCCATGGTAGCGTACTGCGATGTCTGTAGTTTCATTCTCAAAACAACAGCCATCTTGGAACCTTCTCCTGCATCTTCCGATACTTGATCACTTAAATCAAATCCTTTTTCGATCAGCTCGAGATCCGTTTTCACAAACTGCTCGTTGTCAGCTTCGTAATGTTTGATCCAGATTTCAACCGAGTCCGGCTTGGCAACCACATGCCTATAAGAACCTGACAGAGAGAAATCTTTGACGTTTCTTCTCATATTCAAGAAATCGAGCCCATCTTTCTCCATGACCGCTTTGTACACATCTTTAAGTTCGTTGTCGGGATAAATTATGTCAAAACCGGGTGTTGGTAAAACTATATCAAAAATAGTTTTAGTCTTCAGGTCTTCCTCGGTCACCAATCTGGCTCTGGAAATCTTCGACTCTCTGTTTGCTTTAACATCTTCGTATCCGTATTCAAGATCTTCTATAACCGCTGCGTCATTTTCGTCTTTTTTGTCTTCCATAACCAAGTCACCAGGAACCACGGTCAGCCCATAACGCGCGATTCTTTTGCTGGCAACATAATTCCAAACGTAACTTTGGTAGGCATGAACATACATGACTCGCAGAGTTCGAGGGATCTGTGCAATGGCATTGGCATATCCTTTAGGATCTTTGATCAGATTTTTCAAAACCGCACTCTCTGCTACGCATTTCCTAGGCATCAGTTTCAGAGCCTTTTCCGCATCTCTAGTTTCTAGCCACAACTTTCGTGCCTCTACACTTTCCGGAATAGTGAATTCTTGAGGCTCTAGCAAAAGGTTAACAGCTTTTTCCCATTCACTGTTCAGCAATGGAATACCAATAGTATGTGTAGATACTGAGAAAGTACCGAATCTTTGCATTCCATAGTAATTAATAAATCCATTTGTTTTAAAAGACTCGACTCGGGCAAAGATATCTTGCTCTATAGAGTCGGAAGTATCTTCTAATGCACTTCTAACATCTTTGATTGTAATAACAAACTCATTACCTAGTAATGAACCTAATTTCAACGGATCCTTTTCGTATTTGAACCCTCCAAGTTTGACTCCTCTCAATGACTTGTTTAGTCCGTTTAATCTCTCCACATTCATTTTAGAAATACATGCTCTTTGTACAGTGACTGCTCGCCTATCTTTGGTTCCTGCAAACGAGATTGCTCGTGACGGCACTCGTAGAAAACGGGATATCAAGTTTGCAACCTCCATAGTGTCCTTGTTCTCTTTGTATAATTTGAAATGCAAAAAGTTGTGACCAGCTTTCTTACCGTCGGTCAGCTCACTCTTGTCCATCTTTGATTTCCGACGTCTGCTGTTTGAAACAGATGACAATGTCAAAACAAACCTATTTTCCGACGTCGTCCTGGTTTCAATTTGAGAGTTGTAAGATTCTCTAATCAATTGGTGAACTTTTCCTCGTTCTTCTTTGTTGTTGAATACCTGTGACGATTCAAACTGGCTGATTTCTTTATTAAACAGTTTTTGGATCTCTGAAATCACTTCAGCGCCAAAAAAATTGGCTATTTGTTGTGTTTGTTCATCTGAAGGTACAGGTCCAGCAATTTCAGTTTTTTCTGGCTCATTTTCTGTTTTTTCTGTTTGTTCATCTGCCTCAGACTGATCAGCAACCGCAGTCATTCTTTCCAGCTCTCGTTTCTCCAAGCGACGCTCCTTTTTATTCAAAAGACCTAGGTCTGTAAGATGTATAACCGAACCATCAGTCGCTATTTCGTTTACCAAAAAGTCGGTGTATCGCTGTTTCAAGATGCCCCTGAATCCAGGAACCGATGATGCGATGTACTCCGTGATCCCTACCTCTGGCTCAGTGATCCCCTGTCCTCCAACGGGCTTTGGCTCTTCATCTTCATTAGATACTTTGATCTTCTTATCAATATGATTATCTTCGGTATCAGACATTGTTATCTGATGCACTGTTCTTTTTTCACTCTCAGGGTTTGGAATCAGCTCTCGAGGACTGATTTTTTTATTTTTCACATTCATTCGGAAAATTGGCTCTGTTTCCGCCGCACACTATGGATCTGCGTCAGTAAATGTCGTGCTCCAATTTTCCTATTTCTCCGTCCGAAAGCCGCAGCACTGAACTTGTATACGGCACTCTACAAAGGAAAACAAAGAAACGAAGCAAGAGCTGGTTTCTTTTTTCGCCACAACTAGTCTATTTTATTCTAACGGTTTCAAGCTGAAGCTGGTGGTATTGACATTGCCAAAACATGTCTTATGATAGCTTTCCTCCGGCCGACGACGATGAATTGTCAGATCCTAATTTTGTAGGAGCAAGCGTGCAGTCGTCGGTTATTAACATTGTCAACACGATTATAGGTAAGGATAAGATTATGAAAGGGAGATTGATGGTATGAGGGAAGTTTTGGGAAAGTTGAAAGAGTTAAAGGGCATTGGATTGTTTGATTAAAGTTGCTTATCTTAAGGAAATCATTGATAAGACAAATTGATTCAGCGCACCCAAAAAGAAAGCAATTGTGTAGAAATTCTATGCAAATCTGGGTATTATTCAGTTACGGTTGCTTTTGCCTCATGTTTGCTATATTCGCTCGTTCGTTGCAGCCCATATCTTCCAGATCATGTTCATGCCTTAATGGTACATTTACTAACTCTTTCCCAGGAGCTGGCATACTGGCTATGCCATTCGCCTATAAATCAAATGGTATCCTGCTTGGTACAATTATTATCTTGCTTTCAGGACTGACTGCGGGGTTTGGACTATTCTTACAAGCTCTGTCCTCTAGATTTGTAACCAAAGGACATGCTTCATTTTTCAGTCTATCGAAAGTCACATACCCTTCGCTAGCTGTTATTTTTGATATTGCCATTGCAATCAAGTGCTTTGGTGTTGGTGTGTCATATATTATCATTGTTGGTGATTTGATGCCCCAGATTGTAGAATCGTTTGGCGGATCAGCGCCTTTACTACTTGATCGACGATTCTGGGTTTTGGTTTCTTTGTGAGTATAGATATGTGCATATTATATTTGCTTTTCTAACATTAGCGGAATTGTTGGCCCCTTATCTTTCCTTCGAAAACTGGACTCGTTGAAGTACACTTCGATCATCTCCCTAATATCTGTAGGATACCTGGTCTTAATGGTCGTGGGCCATTTCCTTATCGGGGACACAGTTAGTAAAAGAGGACCTGTCAACTGGGTTGAGCCTGCGGGAGCCTCTGCTGTTCTTTCCAGTCTTCCTGTCATTGTCTTTGCATTCACCTGTCATCAGAACGTAAGTAACCAACCAATACTTTGTGGCATCTTTTTCTAATTCTAACTTCTAGATGTATTCTATACTCAATGAATTGGGTCAAAGTTCAGATAGTAACTTCAAGAAGATTATCGGTGCATCTGTTGGATCCTCTGGATTCCTTTACCTATTGGTAGGGCTATGTGGATATTTATCTTTTGGTAATAATGTCGGTGGCAATATCATCAGCATGTATCATTATTCCATATTCTCTACAATTGGCCGTATAGCAATTGTGGTGTTGGTCATATTCTCATATCCTTTACAGTGCCATCCATGTCGAGGTTCTTTGAACCACATTTTGCACTCGATAAATGAGAAGTATGGCAAGAAAAATGATGCTCTAGAAGGTCTGTTGCCTGGACAAGTTTCTGGTGACCCTGATCAGTCGATTGTGTCAGTTCAGAGTTCAGTATCAGGTGCTGCGCATGTAGTTGCAATGGATAACACCAAGTTTATCTTGCTGACAAGCGCTATTCTCATATTGAGTATCATCACCTCTATCAGCGTCAAATCATTAGAACTGATGCTTGCCTTTGTTGGTTCTACGGGCTCTACTTCTATTTCGTTCATATTACCAGGTGTATTCGGATATAGCTTGTTGGGTTCTTCGGAAGCTTCTATTATCACCGGCTACAGTCCTGCAACAGTCAAAATATTCAGGAATCTGTCTGTCATTTTGGCAATCTGGGGTTTCACGGTGATGATAGTGTGTCTAACTATGAATATCTGGCTCCATTGGGGTTAGTTTGAAACTGTTTATTGCTCTTTGAAATGGGCGACGTAAATTCATTCTAATATAGACCGAATCAGATAATTCAACATATTTACCTATACATAAGAATATATACTCTGTCTTCTTGGTAAACTGTAGGAACAGATACTTGTTTTGTTGATAGCTATTGTGGATGCCAGAAAGAAGCATATACATAGTTTCAGGAATAATCAATTAGTTCCAACAAACCCGGTATCAATTCTTTTCCGATATACTGAATACGCAAAGAAATATATTTTCTTAAATTCCCCCTCTATCACTGTTTTGGAGATCTTTGCCTAGGTTATGGCTTGAGCTCCGAAGGTTCCAAATATTACTAATTCCATTCTGAGACGGCTTAACTCCGATCGGACATATGCTTAAAACTTACGGAAAAAGTAGTTAAGGCAAATTGTTTATAAAAGAACCACACAACCTCAATAAATTGCAATTGATATTCATACTTACAATAATTGACTAACTTAATTGCCTCTAAAAATGGAATATACTCGTCTTGGACAGTCAGGTCTCAAAATCTCTAAGATCCTCTTCGGAGGTATGTCTATTGGCGATAAGCGATGGGAAGAGTGGGTCGTTGAAGAAGAAGAAGCTCTTGAACTTTTGAAGTACGCATACGACAAGGGTATCAGAACTATTGATACTGCAAATGTATACTCTTTTGGTATCTCCGAGGAGATCATTGGTAAATTCTTGAAGAAGTACAACATTGATCGAAAGAGTGTTGTGATTCTAACCAAGTGCTACTTCCCCACAAACTACTCTTGGGCAGGGGATATGAGTAGTAGCGAATACGTTAACCAATGCGGTCTTTCTCGAAAGGCCATCCTGGATTCCGTTGAAGGTAGTGTCAAGAGATTGGGCACTTATATTGATGTCCTACAGATCCACCGATTGGACCACAATGTTACCAAGGAAGAAATCATGAAGTCTCTAAACACTGTAATTGAATCTGGTCAAGTCAGATACATTGGTGCTTCGTCTATGACAGCTGTTGAATTTGCACAGTTGCAGTTTGTTGCCGAGAAGAACGGCTGGACCAAGTTTATTTCTATGCAGAACTTCTATAATGCTGTCTACAGAGAAGAAGAGCGAGAAATGATTCCTTTCTGCAAGGAAACAGGCGTTGGATTGATCCCTTGGAGCCCAATTGCTCGAGGTGTGTTGGCAAAACCTTTGAATGCGGAGTCTCACCGAAGTAAAACTGATCAATTTCAGAAATATGTTGCTTTAGGTGGCACTGAAGCTGACAAAATCATAATCAATCGAGTTGAGGAGCTTTCCAAGAAAAAGAACTGTTCCATGGCTCAACTCAGTACTGCTTGGGTTTTGGCTAAAGGTGCCACCCCTATTGTTGGTATGAATTCCAAGAAGAGAATTGATGAAGCTGTTGCTGCAATCAAAATTGTTCTTTCTGAAGAAGAGATCAAGTATCTTGATGAACCTTATCAAACTCGTCCTGTATTAGGCATCTCCTAAATATCTGATCTGTTGGTAGGGCTTTTTTCTGTATGTTCATAAGATGGTTTTATAATATATAGTTTTATAATATATAGCTTATAATTTAGCTTGATAACAACTTTATAATTTAGTTTGTTTATTTAATTGTTGTGAGTTTTTTGCTATGAATATGTTTTATAGGAAGGCCCCTTTTTATCTCAGTCACCAGCCGTTGGATAAGGTAACACTCGGTAAAACTCTATCGAGACCTCACTTTCTTCCTTTCATTGTTTGTTTGATTCAAACTTAAAAGTGACGGAACTTTATTATTTACTGCATAATTGTGCAGTCTCCTAAAGATTTTAAATTGACTAGTGATGATGATGCGTAATTGTGCGTAGTTCTCATCTGAGTTCAATATGGGCCCAATCCGCGCGCGCGCGTACCTTACATCACTTTCCCGATTGGGTAGTTGTATCGATGGGTGGACAAAGCATATACCAACTCAAACAGCATAAAAAAGGCCGAACCAAACATACAGACACTTATAGTAATAATACTATATTAGCTAGCTACAATTGGCAGTTTTTGATTTTGCTTTCATAGCCTATTGGTTGGTTGATACCATACCCCTTGTATTCACTGTACCTTCCGAATCCCAGCAGGAGTTTAGTGCTCTTCGAAGCCTGCCAGTAGAAAAGTTTCGGACAACCGATGCCAATTCCCCTTTACACTTCAACAATAACCCTTTCAGAGCTTGGAATCACGAACAAAATCAAGAGCAGAACCAATATCAACACAACCACAATATCTAGTTTCAATTCTGGGTTTTTTGTAAAGCATCTGATATTTTCTATTCTTTAGTGATTACTCTTGTTTTGTTGGCTATTCATTGTCTAAAAGTGATTCAAATTTATACCCCTGAAAGTAATTAGAAAACTTGGACACCAAGGCTATTAACTAGCGATAAAACCGTGGTTTTCTTTCAGAAAAGTGGTCTAAAGAACCAAGCATATATTTAACATTTTGCAGTAACAAGCTGCCTATCTAAGAATACTCCAGTAAAACATGAGCTATACAAACAGTTACCTTCGTTCCGAAAGGAGGGATGAAGGATTCTCCTTATCCTATATAATGGGCGACCCGTTTGCGCTGTCCACAATTTCGATTTCTATTATCGGGTGGATCATTTCTTTCGGAGGCTCTATAGCCGTGGATGTTGATGGCACATACCCTACTTTGGCATGGTGGGGTATCGTGTTCCAATTTTTCCTTATTGGTGGGGTTATATTTATAATAGGATATGACCAACTATATCCATACCAACTAGCCCTAATTGGTTTCTTGGCTATTGGTACTGTCTATAGTACTAACTCGGTCAATAATTTCGTGTGGACTAATACTCCTGCGTCTGGTGCAGTAGCTGCTGGACAGATATTAATATCCATTATCAATCTGTTATGGCTATTCTATTTTGGAACCTCAAGTGACGAAACTGTTCATTCCTTCGTCGACTCATTCTCTGTCAATGGAGGTGTGTCTACAGGTGGTAGTACATACTCTAGAGGTGGTGCTGCTTCTGGTAGAGGATCTGTTTTACCAGGCACCGAAGGACGTCAATCAGCAAATCCTTTTGGCAAGTACAATAGTATGGATATGCTTTATAACAACAAGAATTCTACTACTACTGCTTCTGGTGTGACTCCTCTTGATGGTGGTGTTGGTGCTGCTGCTGTTGCTCCTGGTTCTAATACACAAGGAAATGGTAATGGGGAATATCCTCAAATGTATACATCTGCTCAATTAGGTGCATTTGAAAATAGTGAACAGAAACGTGACAGTAGATATGGCACAAGTTATGCCTCAAGAAGCTCTGTTGGTGAATATGGAGGATTCTCTGTTGCTCAAGATAGTGAGCTGGATTCGCCAGTAGTTTACCCTTATAGAGCAAAGGCTATCTACAAATATGAAGCTAACCCGAAAGATAAAAATGAATTATCTTTGGAGAAGGGAGAAATTTTGGAAATATCGAGCATTACAGGTAGATGGTGGCAAGCTAGAAGAGCCAATGGTCAGGTAGGAATCTGTCCTAGTAATTATGTATTACTTGAACAGAGCAAGTAGGAAATTTCGTGTATAAGGTCAGGCTTTGATCTCAATATGATATTCTGTGTGTATTACATTATAAACCTAAAACGTGAGGAGCGGGGGAAGGGGGATGTTTAAAACTCTATGACACCTAACCGTCAGCAACAACAATATGAATGCTCCTTTTTTGCTCTTTTTCTGTTTCTAAAGCACCTTGTATCTTTTATTTTTGCTCTTGTCTTTCTCTTACTTTGTCCGTTATTTCTCCTCCTCAATGTCATCATCACTGCTTCGACTATCCTCTGCACCAGTTCCATTAATAACACGAATAAGGACTTTAATCACAGATGTGAACCAGATTAATATAATGACTTGTAAAGCTAAAAGTAAACCAACAAGCCTCCAATGCACTGTTTTAGAGAAGCATTGAATCAGCTCGTTGTTTTCATCATAATAACACTTATCCTCGATAAGATCAAAAGCATCAGTCATTGCCGACCAAACGGTATACATATACAAAACATGTCTAGTAAGAATCCAACCAAATAAGAAGAATACAAAGGCAATATCACATAGCCTATTAAACTTCATATATTTAAGGATTTTGGCCAAAGATAATTGAATATCTGCGAAATCCATATAAACACTAATCATTATACCTACTCTGGTATAATAATGAAAGTGGCTAGCCATACAAAGAATAGAAGCAATGATATGATGAGTAGTCATTTGATAATGATCCTTTCTTCTGGTTTCGACTTGTAGTGTATATATACAAGCCAACCAGAGACTGACATGGGCGAGATAATATGCTTTGACAAAAGGCCGAAGTTCATAATGAGGCCAGCCAATCCATAAATGTTGGACAGAAGTCATATAATCCTCGCCATGAATGATATATAAACCAGCAATAAATGAAGCACTGTAATGAATTAAATACCAGCTTTGTTCTGCGAATTTCGTAGTTAATTTTTTGCTTCGAATTCCTGCTATATTTTTCGAAATCCATCGAAGTATATGCTGAACGAAAATGGCTCGTAAGAATACAAAACCAATGATCCAGAACAACACAAAATATATGTCGTCGAAACCAGCTCGAGCCAGGCCATTTGACGGGTTAATATATTGCAAATATAATGCTCGGCTTGTATAAGGTTTGAAAAATGGTATTTGATGTAAAAGCAGACCGGCAGCGAGAACAATCGATGCAAACTTCAACTGCCGTTCATCCAAGTATTTTGCCCATGAAAGATCTCTTTTATTTATCAACTTTTTCTGTTGTTTAACACTATTAGCATGAGGTAAATGATCATTGGTAGTGATGGCGATATTGGAGGGAGTCTTGATCTGCGAAAGCGCAGCATTTGTAGGTGCCGCCGTATCAGCAGAATTACCTGATGCTTTTGCACTTTTACTCCTCGTTCTCCTATGCCTGGGTGTATCAAAGGATTTATTTCCATTGATTGACACGTCTCTTGATATACCGTTAGGTATTTGAGCTTGAGCAGCGCTTACTGCTATACCGGCTTCCCTCATTATCATATAACCCCTTTATCCAAAAAAAAAATTCAAAAATTCTTTCTTTCAAAATGCCTTATCAAAGTTTCTGATTCTTGACAATTGATGATTCCAAAAAGAAAAAACTGCCTATAAAATGCTGGAGTTACTGCTGGTTGTTGTATCAGGCTAAGTTTAGCTGTCGTCGTGGTCAGTAGCAGGAAAAAAAAAAAAAAAATTGTGAAGTGAAAATTCGATAGTGGAGCCCTTTACCACTCTCTCTGTTCCTGGACTCAGGGCAAGGAGGCCGAGTTAGTTTCTGCTTGATAAAACAAATAAAAATAAACAAAAATAAAATAAATAAAAACAATTGAAGGTGAAGTTGATAAATAAACATAATTTAGTGAATATATAGTTATAGAATGGATTGTAGTATAGTTTACTGGATTCTATGTTCATTGGAATTGATAGACTTATCTTAAATTCACCCAGAGATTAAGATGTATGTATATAGGTTGGATTACGTAACCAATTCAAGAATATGCCATTTATAATATCTTCCAAGTCATTTCATTCATTATTGACAGTTTTCGCCCGATATTCCGTCGTCTTCGACGGTGAATACTTGGCTTGTTGTCTGTGCTGTGTCGATACCTGAGACATCGCTAAGCTTACATTAATACCAATGACAATACCAAAGTGTGCAAGCTCTGTGAAAGTTAAAGCCCTTGTATTTTATTTTTACCTAGATCTCATAGAAGATTCATTTTTATACCATGTTCAATTGTATTTATGTTTGCATGTTTTTTGCTCACTGTCTTCTGTTCTTTTTTCTAAGTGCATATTTCCCCTGATTCTGCTATCAACGGTGTGCACTGCCTATTTATCTATCCTACGTACTACTCTTAATGTCCAATTAGCTTACATATATAATTAACAACAATTAACAAGAAAAATAAAAATGAACATCCCTAGATATTGAAGGATGTATATTTGTAAAAAATAAAAAACAGATTATACATTTTAGACTTATATGGAAAAAAGTTCAAAAAATAAAAAGACAAAAAAATTGGACGACTCCGGAATCGAACCGGGGACCTTTTACATGCAAAGCAAACGTGATAACCAACTACACCAGACGCCCAATGATAGTTAAGATTCTAATGCTATGTACGTAGAAATATATACAAGTGAGTCACGTGACTGAAACGCAACAGGGTAACCCCGTACTAAGCCGGGTAACCCCATTCATCATCACCACAATGTTCTATCGTTTTCAGCGCTTAAAACCAAACATAAACCAACCAAAAACAACTCAATTGCATATAGATGCATGAGAATATTTAATGGACTAATTAATTAACTGAACTTATATAACCTCATAATCATCAACATTAAATATAGTGTTTAGTAACATGAAATCAAGGAGATACCCGTGGGTCACCGGTATTAAGCAACGCATTTCTAAAATCGGTGTTTCCATCTTCTGGTCGTATTAAAATCTGAGGAATGTTTTCTGGTAAAAGCTCAGGGTAGACCTTAGAGATGGTGGATATTACTTCGTTGTACCACAGCTTGTAACCCTGGCCAGAGAAATGTAGTCCGTCCGTCAAGAGAGCACTCAGTCTCTCTGTCAATAGAGGATCAGACCCAGCTTGACCAGGATAAGGCAAGCCTGACTCTTCCCTATATCCAGTACTATCAACAAACGTTTGCCAAAGATCTATGTACCCAATGTTGTGTTTCTTGGCAAGTTCGACAGCTGCTTGACCATACTTGCGTTTGAGCAGAGTTTGGCGACCAGGCTTCTCTGGAGTCTCTATATTAGCAGCAGGGCCAACAAGAATCACACGTATATCACGTTTCTTTGCGATATTGACCATGTATTCTAGATTTTCAACGTATCGTTCCAGTGTCACGTACCTAGGACCATTTAGGAAAGCGTCGTTTGATCCAAAGAAAACCACCACCAGCTCAATTTTGGTATCATTAATACCATCTAGTATAGGCTCAAATATATGGATACCATGCTCAGAGGTATATCCGCCAAAGCCTCTTGTTATGACGTCCAGTCTTCGTCTATAAGCAGTCTGTAAGGCTGGAGTGAGATTAAACCCGTACTCGGGCTCTGTGCTGAGCTCAGTGATTGAGTCTCCGAAAAGGAGGATTTTCCCCAATTTGACAGGCATTGTAACCAAGAGTTAATCTGGTATGTTATATAATATGTGAGTTGTTGGGATGCCGTGGTATTTATATACTCTGAAGCGCGGAAAATCATTGTCCCCAAACCCCGAGTGCAGTCAGGGGGACATGAATGCATGAGCAAAAGAAGCACAGAAAAGGAATGTGACAAACAAAAATATATAAATTGATCAAAATGCTAATAAAAATATAGCTGATTGACGATATGTTTTGCATGCCTTGTACAACTTGTCTTTCTCTTGTCTACTTGAGATTGAGTTGAGATTGAGTTGAAGTTTACCCCACGTTTCCTTTGGTGGGGTCAGTCCAGATCGGAATAAAACTTTAAACATTTTGCCAAAAAACGAGAGAGAGAGATTCAAATTCTATAGCAAAATATAAAATATATGTACAAGGAAAATATGCATAAAACTTCACCAGACTATTCATACTTTGATATGATACGGCTTGAGCTGAGAACTGGTCACTTTACTAGGACTTCCGATCATTGCATCTGCCCCACTTACACTTTTAGGGAATGCAATGACGTCTCGAATAGAATTGGTACCTGAGATCATTGCCACCATTCTGTCAAATCCAATTGCAAAGCCAGCATGTGGGGGGCATCCTGTACCAAATGCTCGCAACAAATGACCAAACAATTTCATATAATTGTCGATTTTCAAAATCTGTTCAAAAATGTATTTTTGCAGAGAAACATCATGGATACGGGTACTGCCACCGCCTAATTCCCAGCCATTGACCACTAGATCGTAGTGCTGGCCATGTGCTCGAGAAGGGTTGGACTCCAGCAAGTCGTAATCCTCAAGTTTAACCATAGTAAAAGGATGATGGGTTGAAATAAAAGCGCTGTAATCATATTCCGGATATAGTTTGTCTTCGTTGTCTAACTCCACTGGATTGAAAAGTGGGAAGTCAACAACCCATGTAGCTATGAAATCGTCAGGGGAAACACGTGACCCATCCTGTTTCAGTCTTAAATGCTTGTATGGAGATCGGTCTGTAACCAGCTGGCGGAATCTGCCAAGAGGTGTCGGGTTCTCATAGGATAGTTCCTGTCTAGTACCGAATGCAACAATGTCGCCTGTGTCTAGTTTCAATGTTTTAAATATCTCGGAAATTTCTTCTGAAGATATCAAACCATTGAGCCAAGAAGCAAGAATATCTTGGCTGAAATCAACAGGTACTTGTTTGACAATAGCAGGCCTAGCACTAAACTGATCATTATGAAACACATAATCTTCCAAAGGACCTGCCTCCAGCTTTTTTATGACAATTGCTTCAAGAACGTTAAATAATGGATTCTCAATGGCGTCAAGAGAGAGCTGTTCAATTTGTAGATCATACCGTAAATCGGGCTTATCTATACCAAACTTTGAAATGGCGTCTTTATACGATAATCGAGAAAAAGAGACGTTCGATTTGGCATTCGTTTCTACCAAACCACTCAGGTTGTCAATATCTTCAAAATAGTATAATGTGCCTGGAGATATCTTCTGCCACACCGAAGATACCACACTTTCTATAACTTGCATCACATCTTTGCCATTAGCGAAACTCATTTCCAGATCTAACTGAGTGAACTCAGGCTGACGGTCGGCTCGCAGATCTTCATCCCTGAAACATTTTGCAAACTGGTAATATTTGTGAACACCGGAAGCCATAAGAAGCTGTTTATATTGCTGTGGGCTTTGAGGTAACGCATACATATACTTAGGTCTTCTCGTAGGCACCAAGAATTCTCTGGCACCTTCAGGAGTTGATTTGAAGAGTAGTGGTGTTTCCACTTCACAGAAATCTTGAGAATTCAATGTGTCACGACAGACATTCATGATAGCAGCTCTTCTTCGTAGATTGTCTTGGAACTTTTTTTGTCTCAGCTGCATGAACCTATATTCTGCAGGAAACTGGTTAGCGAGATCACCGGAAGTGAGTTGAGCACCAACTTCATCTGACTGATTCAGCAGAGATACCTTAGAAACAACAATATCTTTGACAATGTCGCTACCGTTTTTAGATTCTCTTTCTTCCAATATTCCTTTGACCGACACAGCGCTTTCAGGTTTCAAAGAGCGTATCCAACTACCAGATCGATCTACCAGTTGAACAACATCACCATTAGTATCTCTAAGTTTGGCAAAAACCAATTTCCCCGAGAGCTTTTTTGGTTTTTGTTCTATCCAACCGTTTAATACAACATCTCGACCATTCTCTATTGCAGGGAGTTGCTTAACTGTGGTTGTTTTCCTGTCGAAAATGACTATAGATGTTAGAATTAAGGATGTTATATTAGTGGACAGTTTTTTAGATACCAACATTTCTCCAAGACGCTGGACTTTTCCGGCAACTTTGTACTAAAATATCTCTTTGAGACTTTTAGACAAGTGCCCGAAGATTGTCGCAAAGTGGTGGACATTCTTAATGCCTGCAGTTTGTTGCAAGAGTCTCAGACTGAAATATTGAAAGTGAAATTTCACTGGTGAGTGAGTGAAAAGCCGCACAAGGTGCGGCGCACCGACTCTTCTCGCTGGCTCTGGTACTTGAAATTGAATTGAATTGCAAGCATGTACAAAAATAAGCATATAAACAGGGGATATTATGTTTTAGAGAGAAATCAATATATTAAGAGGTAATTTCAGGTTTTATTGGGTGAAGTTCCTAAGAAGTTGATCTGATACTGACCATCTAGTCTATGGGATATCATAATGATAGGGAATGGACAGGTCCGACCATTCGCCTCTAGAAACTCACAGAAACTGAAAAAAAAAAAATTTGAATATAGAATAAAATAATGAATATAAATATGAAAAATTCCAAATAATCAAATTTCAAAGACTCTTCTAACAAACCTCTTAATTCCCGTCAGTTCCAACCAGCTAAGATCTCATGGTTTGGAAACTCCCACCCACCTGCAATTGCCACACCTACCAACCTACAACACACTTATTTATCATCAGAGAATTGCAACGAAAAGACCTGAACAATGGATCATATTCAGAGATTGTTAGGTCAAACCAGCGGATTAGGTGGCCTTGGAGGCGGCCAAACAGGTCTTGTAAGTTAATAAAAAAACCCTTGTGATATGATTAAAAAGCACAGGCAGCTAACTTTTTTAGGATTCACCGGTAGTAGATAACTCGGAAACCGTTTACATTTCCTCATTGGCACTACTGAAAATGCTTAAGCATGGAAGAGCTGGTGTACCTATGGAAGTAATGGGATTGATGCTGGGAGAGTTTGTGGATGACTTTACAGTACATGTTATAGATGTTTTCGCCATGCCTCAGAGTGGTACAGGAGTCAGTGTTGAAGCAGTTGACGATGTTTTCCAGACTAGAATGATGGACATGTTAAGGCAAACTGGACGTGATCAAATGGTTGTAGGATGGTATCATTCTCATCCTGGTTTCGGATGTTGGTTGTCGTCTGTCGATATAAATACCCAGCAATCTTTTGAGCAGCTCAACCCAAGAGCTGTCGCTGTAGTCGTTGATCCTATTCAATCCGTTAAAGGTAAAGTAGTGATTGATGCATTCAGATCTATCAATCCTACTACGCTTGTAATGGGACATGAACCTCGACAAACCACATCTAATTTGGGCCATTTGAATAAACCATCGATTCAAGCCTTGATCCATGGATTGAACCGACATTATTACTCCATCAACATCAACTATAAAAAGACTCCATTAGAAGAGAAGATGCTGCTGAATCTGCACAAAACTGCATGGGCTTCCGGACTCGAGATTAAGGATTATTCATTGCAAGAACATGAGAACTTGGATGCTGTAAAGAAAATGGTCAAATTGGCAGAACAGTATACAATTCGAGTCAAAGAAGAGAAGGATCTTACCGAAGAGCAACTAAAGACGCGATATGTCGGTAAACAAGACCCAAAGAAGCATTTGGAAGATGCTGTTAACGAAAGACTAGAGGAGAACATTGTTTCTGTTCTTGCTGGAAGTGTGGATACCATTTCGTTCCATTAGACAGCCATGACAAAATTTTTTGGTAGTAACTATAATTTACTACATACATGCCTCCCATATAATGATTGTGCCATCTATACTTGCAGATATTAGTAGGTCCTTGGTAGGATGAACATATACACTTAGAACAGGACCTTTATGTGCTTCCAACATGTCTACCATTTGCTTCGATTGAACATCCCATATTCCTATATTATTGTTTGAAATCGCATGCATAATATAAGGTCCTCTCTGCATAATGAATGCAGAGCTGCTGGAATATTTGAAGCTCGTACTAGCAACCGCCGGTTCTTTGTAAGTTTTGGCGCATTTGTTCAACATATAATTCCAGAGCTTAATAGAGCCATCCAATAAACTAGCCAGGACATATTTGCCGTTAGGTGAGAACTCTACGTACATCACAGGAGTATTTGCAGAGTCACAGACCAATGTTCTCAAGCAATGTCCTGAAGCAATATCCCATAGTCTAATAAGTCCGTCATGACTGGATGATGCAAGAACTGTACCATCTCTAGAAAAGTTCACAGCAGATATGGGGTCCGAATGAGCTGCTAAAACATGCATACTTTTCCCATGTTTGATATCCCATACTCGCACATTTTCATCGGCTGAACCAGTAGCAACAAGATTGCCCTTGTAATTGAAATCTATGCAGGTAACGTGATGTGTGTGACCTTTCAAGACTCTCAATGCTTTGCCTGTACGCGTGCTCCATATTCTGGCCGTTTTATCATCAGATGCAGTGGCTAAGAGATGTGGGTCTCTATAAGACCACACCAAATCACATATACCTTGAACATGGCCAATAAGTGTTCTTACCGGCTCAAAAGTCTCTGCATCCCATATTACGACTGTACAATCATCGGCTTGAAGTTAGTAAAGAAAAAGAAGCTACAAGAATATTCCAGAGCATGATTATAGCTAGACTAGACAACTTTTAATGCCAATACCAACATCTACAGCTCATACGGAAAGGTCCAACTTACATGAAGATGCTATGTATCTACCATCAGGACTGAATCTGGCACTGGTGACAGCGGCTTTCTGCTTTTTCAGTGTTGTTTTGACGCGGTAAAGCGAATTCCCCGGAGGATAAACTAAGTCCGAGGTCATTATAAATATATATATAATAACAATAAATAATACAGCAAATCTACGTTGTCTACGCGAAATAAAGTTGATGTGAAGAATCCAAAAGCGCCGCTTTGATCTGGCCTCAGTCCAAGTTCCTGTCCAGTCCCAACTTTTGTATGCAAAGACCAAAAATCCAAGCCATCACCCACTTTCAAAGTTATCTTCCAACAGTACATACATTTGATCAACAAAGTACATCATGGTAGGTAGCTGATACATGTCAACTCTATAGTAATTATCAAGGATTTTGCAAGTTGGAGTCTAACAATAATAGTCATTGAAATTCATTCCAGGAACCGGCGCCAAATCGCAGATATCTACCGCAGAATCCGCCACCTATACATCCGCTTCAGTTCCTCTGCCAGATTCTCTTAGAGCTGGCCATGCTCCTACACCTGTTGCTCACTCATTTAATGGCCAGCATGCTTTACAGAACCGATTAGAAAGATGGGAAGAGACCCAGATGGAATTCAAGATGGAGACTTTGAGACGGACCTATGGAGCTGGTGAGCCTATTAGAAGAACCATGGAACTTGAGATCATCAAAGCCACCGATATCATTCCTAATATTATGAAGTCTGGAGAAAGTATTCATCAGGAGATTTTGAAGAATAAGGATGCATCTATTGATTGGGAAGACATTTACATGGGTAATGAAGCAAATGTGTTTGATTTCCACAGTGAATTGGAGCGTACCATGAAGATATAAACAAGATGATGTGATTGTAGAAATAAATTATATTCTTAAATTAGACTGTGCAAGTTTTGTGGCTATTTCCCGGCTCTAACCCATATCTGTATATAGCTTTCATCCAAGAATAAGAACTCCTGCCTTAAAGGTTCCACATGAAGATCTTCCAATCTAAACCATTCATTTCTGCTAGTATCATGCACTTGTACAGCATATAGAGGCTTTTCACCTGTCTTCACTTTGATGATATTGGCTACAAGGTTGTAAGTTGTACGGTCAGAAGGACCCGCTTCTCCTTCAATATATGGCGACATATCCAGGTTTTGTGGCGAGAAACTCACTACTGTCGGATTAACACTTTCATCTGTGTTACCCCGTCGGATATTCAATATCAGGTATTGCGGAGCCTCTAGCAACACATAACGTCTGACTTGACCCGGTAGTTCGTGGTTAGTCTTACCATTGTATTTTACCAGTAACTGATTCAATGATACCTGAGGAATTGACTCTCGTTCAAAACTGTCTTTGAAAAGTGGAGCTGGAGGTAAGTCAAGACTGAGAAACAAGAACGGAGTTTCTTGGACTTTAGCTCGAGAATCAACATCAAACTGCAATACACGATCATCCCGCACAGCAGAGGTTTTGATTTCTTGTGATATCACTCGTAAACGACCTTGGAATGTCCTTTGAATGATGCTTGACTTTGGTTTTGACCGTGAGCCTCCAAGAGCAAAGTGTAAGTTGTTTAACAGGTAAGTCATGAAACTGAACGGATCAGCCTCCTTATCAGACACGAATTTTTTGTTTGAAGCCGTAGAAATATACTGTAACAGTTCATGAGGAGAGACATGTGAACGGAATGCTCTTGGATTCCACAATTTCTTCACCAAAATGCTCATTAAGTTGGCCAATGCTGGGGATTTGTCGCCAAAGTCAGCTAACAACAGATAGTTTCTCAACGGTACAACGTGTGAAATAGCCTGGATAACACAATTGGCATAGTCATTTGCTTTCAAGTTGTTTAGACCCACCAAGCTCTGGTTGTAGGGTTTGCGGTCGAGATCATAGCATACATTCGGCGCTTGATCTAATTTCTTCACGTCTTCTTTCGTATAAACAGGCCTAATGACATATTTGATATCATCTAATGCACTGGAATGTACCTCATAATTGTCAGGCAATACATAGACTTTCAAAGTCTGAAGATTTACGTACATGCGATGATCTTCGTCAATGCTATGGAAGTATGCATATGAGGATTTGCCTCGACCTTGGTAGTACTTGCCGCAGGTCAAGCAGGCATAAACATTGACATTTGACAAAGAAACGGAGCATATTTTCTCGAAATCAAAGTCGAGTAGTTTACGGTTGATACTAGGAAGATATAACGTTTCATCGGCAATGTCTTCAGGTTCAGATTTAGGTTCAAGATCAAGCTTAGCATCACGCTCAGCATCAGATTGATCTTCCTCGGTCTGAGTTTTCAAGGAACCTTGATTTTCGACTCGAGTTTCGACTTCTCCACTATTAATTACTGCCGAATTGTTACTGGCCACAATCTTGCGCCTTTTGACATTTCCATTGGTCATTGAATTGTATGACGTTGGTCGTATATGCTGGCTTTGTTTTGCCTGCTGATTTTGATTTGGTTGGCACAGAAAATATCAGCTCCAAGAGAATCTTAACTCCACAGATATCTCAGTTAATAGTAAAAACAAAAAACTCACAATTTGTCAACAATTGATACACAAATAATAAAATTAAATCAAACACTTTTATAAATGTATTTTTGACATTTTTTTTTTGAGTTTTAGGGCAGAATTGACCAAATTGTATGATATTGTATATGTCTTTAGTCACATGACCAGCCGTTGAGATAATTTTTTTTTTCCTTTTTGTCTCTCATTTTTCGTTGGATATCTGAAAGAACTTTGGAATACTAGCACTAATACAACGAGAACAATCATAAACACAAACACGAAAACGAGACATACAATTGTGCTCACTGTGTCTATTATCTAACAACTGCTTCTTTTAAAATTTCAATATGTCCAAATCTGCTAACCTTGGTCCTGAATGGTACGTCTAATCTGATCCGATTTCTGATCCGCAAACCAGCCTGAATTTGATATAACTGGTACTAACATTATAGGTTGCGAACCCACTCTAAAACGTCTGGTCCTGCCCGATTAACTAGTCATGATGAAGTGCTTGCCAAATCTGTGGCTGAAAAGGAGCAGTCAGTGCCTAGCCCCAGCTCTAAATGGGCAGGTGTAGCAGCAGCAGCGAAAACAACTTTGAATCCTCTTCCACAAGCTAAGAAACCTTTGCCAGAAAGTAAAAGTTCTGATCTTAATGTATCCCATGAGCATAAAGAATCTCATAGAGTCGATAATGATCATAGCAATGGCCATCATCGTAAGGTCCAAAACAGCTACTCTGGTGATAACCAGCATAGTAATATACGTGCGCCATATTTCAACAGAAATAAGAAAAATGAACCTCATGACTGGGATATTAGTAATGATGTGGCTGATGGTGATGATGACAAGTCCAAGGCTAATGCTAACCCCACCAGCAACAGCCATGGCTTTAGAAGAGCTAGGAGATGGAGTTTTGCCCCACCAATTCCTAGACTACCTACAGGTCCGCAGGTTTACACAGAGACTGAGCTGAAAGAGATGCTTGTGCAGTTGGAGAATGATGCAGAGTACTCTAAGCAGCTGAACACAGAGATATTTGCAGGCATTGACAAGGCACCACCTGCACCTCTCGCTAAAGCTCCTAAATTTGCGAAAACATCCGTCCAGAATTCAGCACGAGCATCGTTTGAAAATCCGTCAAATTCTCATACGATTGACTCTCATTTTGTGCAGTCTCCTCTGGATACATGGAGCCCCCTTGGTAACTTGTTCCCTGCTTCCAGGACCCCCACCCAACCTACCAATGGCAGCTCTATCTTTCCTCCAGGACCAGTAAGAACTCCCAGTTTAGGTGGTCCTGCTGGATCGCCGTTTGGATTTACTGGACCTCCTGGTCTACAAGGACCACCTCCTGTTATATCCCCTGACCGAATTTTTTGGATCTATAGAGATTCGCACAATGTTGAACAGGGTCCTTTCAATGGCCACAGTATGCAAGGTTGGTACAAAGACGGTTGGTTGCCTGATAACCTCCAGTTGAAGCGTGTAGAAGAACTGGAGTACCTTACTCTTGGCCAGCTGAAAGCTGCCTTGAACAACAATGTGACTCCATTCTTGGTTCCTCTGCCACCTGTTATGCTTGCTCCTGCTCATGCTCCTGCTACTGCTCCTGCTCCTGGAATGTATGGATGGAGTCCATTGCGTTCACAGTCTCCGATACCAACCCCTGGCACTTTGCCAGAACGAACACTGACTCCGTCTCAGAGTGCCTGGTCATTTGGTGTCGCAAGCTCTGTACCCGCAGTGAGATCAGCAGTAACACCATACAGTGCTGCTAAGGCAGATGTAATCGAGCCCGAAGTCCCAGCTGTAGAGACAGCAGAATCGGTAACTTCTGCTGTTGAGGCGGTCGAACAGCCTGATACAGTAGACAGAGAGGAAGCCGTTGAATCTGTCGAAGAAAAAGTTGCTATCGAGAAAAAACCTCCTACTCCAAAAGAGGCCCCTTACAAGGTAAACGCTGCGCCTAAAGAAACTCCTGATGTCGAAACTATACTCGTTGAAAGCGAATCTGTAGAAAACGGAGTTGTCATCCAAGCTTTCCCTCCTCCACCTCCAGTTGCGGAACCTAAAAAAAAGAAAGCGCTGAGCAGTGTCGCTGCCCCATGGGCAAACAAAACAACTTCTGTCAAATCAGACAAAAAACTGTCACTTGCTGAGATCCAGGCACATGAAACAAAAAAGAAGAAGGAGGCAGCCGCCAAGGCATTAGCAGAAGCTCCTGAAATTGTCGAACCAACACCTAGGCCTAATCCTGTTCCTAGCCCAGCAAAACCATCTGTAAATCTAACCTGGGCTTCCTCCGCAGCTACGAAGCCTATTAAAACCTTGGCTGAAATTCAGAAAGAAGAGCTCGAAGCCAAAAAGAGGTTGGAGAGTCAGGCAGCTTCTACTGTAGCTGCTAACACACCATCCGGTATTTCTTATGCTTCAATTGTGAAGCCTAATGATACAACTATCGGTTCTTTGCGACCTTTAGTATCTGCACCAGCACGTGCATTACCTGCAAGTCATGCTAGTGGAGCTTCATCAAAATCTCAAAACTCGAACGGTCTGCGTCCTGCTGATGCTCCAGAAAGTATATGGACGACTGTAAACCGACGAAAGCCTTCAAAAGCCGCAGACTCGGCTAGTTCAGTCGTTGGAGCTCTACCGAAACTACCGCAAGCGGGTGCCAGGAGCGGGGTAGCCATGGCGCGACCAGCTGCTGTACATACAGGCCCTGGTTTATCTTCCCCAACTCCTACCAAATATGCGGGTATACTGCTTGATCTTGTTCGTTGGGCTAAGAACACTGTTCGTGGTCTGAACCCAGGCGTCAACAGTAACGAGCTGTTGTCTATTATTTTATCATTTTCAGCCACACCTGACTCTAAGGACATGATTGCCGAGATGATCTATGCCAATAGCTCTATCATGGATGGCCGAAAGTTTGCCGAAGATTTCTTGAAGAGAAAACAAAAGGCTGATCCTGAAAATCAGACTTCCACTCAGGCCTGGAACGACATGCTTCAAAGAGAATCAGCAACAAAGACAGAAGACGACTGGAATTCTGCTGTCAGGAGAAGATAAAAAGGAAGAAACACGAAAAATTAGTAATCTATAACCCCTCTGTATATTTTGAAGACGAAATCTTGTACATATATTGTAAATACTAATATTATTCCATTGGAGATTCGATGTTAGGTTTTGGCTTAGATTTGCTCGGGCTGGGTGTTTTGACCTTTCAAGCATAGACCGACGACATTCACCAATATGCCCGAGGAGAGACAACGCAGTCAAAGCCCGCCACGACGAGGCAAAAATGATAAATATAGAAGGCGCTCGCGTTCCCCAAATAATTCTAGTTCAAACCATAGACGTAGAGAACGAGATGACAAGGTCCGCGACGAGGATCAAGATCAAAATCGAAAACGAGTCCGAGAAACACAAACTCAGGAAAAACTATCAGAGTCTGCTGACATGCAGAAACCAAACTTCAAACCATCTGGACTACTTATAAAAGAACATAGTTCCATGTCTAATAGTAAGACTACCCTGAAATATTTTGAGCCTGCCGAGGGATGTCGTGCGGACAAGTCTATTCGATATCGGTTGTACCAGTTTGATAAAGATGATCCGGACAAAATCAACGATGTCATAAAACTTAACCAGCGGTCTTTCTATTTAATAGGACGAGACAATAATTTGGCTCACATTCCACTGGATAATACCACTAAAGCCTCTGGACAACATGCGGTAATTCAATTTAGACGGATGGTTCACAAAACCAAGTACGGCGAAACCGAAGAAAAAATACGACCATATCTTATTGATTTAGAGTCTACAAACGGTACAAAGTTGAACGGCAAACAGATACAAACTAGTCGTTACGTTGAATTGATACATAAAGATATTATACAGTTTGCAGCATCTCCAGAATATGTGTTTCTAACTGACTAACAATACACACACAAACTTATCTACTAGGACTGTTCCTACCACTGCTGTTACCATCTCTTCGGAAAAACCTGCCAATATGCTTGAAGTTCTCATTCAACTTGATAGATGGCGCTTCTCTAAACCGCTCCAAGCCTTTTTCAAGTCCTTCTTTGATCATTATTCCACTGTTGCTTGGAACCCGATTATTGGGCGAAGACATTGACACATCTGAAGGTAACCGTAAATGCCCGGCACTATTGGCCGCACTGATATCTAGACCACTGGAATTGACGTTGGGCAATGTGAGGTTAATAGGTGTGAGGATTGGCGACTCATCCACCAAGTTTTCATGTGCCTTGATATGCGAATTGAACAATTCCAATAGTCTGTTCTGGTTTGTACGGTTTGTGATACCTTTGAGTTCAAGAATTTTGACAAAGTTTTCGGGGCTTTTGTCACCGATAAGATAAACATAGTTTTGTACCAGACCTTCAGGTGGGTCTGATTGTGTGAGAATGACCTTCAGTACAGTCTCGACTCGATTTAAAGAAGAAGCAACATGTCTGGTGAACACAGAATTGGATTTTTCTTCTTCTTTGTTTCCTGTCGAGTCTAGCTTGGGTAAACTTAAAAACATTCCTTTCAAAACGTACAAATCAAGTAGCATTTGCTCTGCACATACTTCAGAGATGGGCCTGCATCTTACTGCTGTCAGAAGGAATCCATTGGTAACAGTTTCCACTATTCTATCGCATATAAGCCTCAGATGTACCTCCTTATTGATTTGTTTTAATATTGGTTTGGCTTCAGATTCTACAGCCTGGCGTAAGTCGGCGACGTAAGCACTTTGGTCTCCTACAGCCTGTAACTTCGCCCAGTTGGTATTTATCATGCTTCTCCATGCATATTCACAAGCTCGGTCAACCCTAGCAACAAGCTGACTTATAGTCAAGTTAACGATCTCCAGGAATTTGTCTTTTTCGTTCTCAAAATCCACCTGATCTTTTAAAGGAGGATCAATCTGGTCCATGAGTCGTGTTTCTAACTGGTTAATGGTGGTGAAACAGTAATCAGCAGTGTTTAAAATAATGCAAGTAGCTTTTACGTCCTCATCCGTAGCCAGCCTATTAGGAATAAATGCTTTCAGAACCTGGAAAGAATAAATGTTTAGGTACTTTTTGAATAAGGAAGAAAGTTCCAGTAATGGTTTACCAGTAGACAACTTAGAGGCCTGAGCTAATAATTGTCTGTAGACCATAAACAGATCCGCTGATGAAGGCATAACCGTTACCTCAGTACCTTGGGATTCCGAATCTTGTGCTAGTGGCCCTGTAGACCTGTATTGTTGTATTTTAGATTGCAACAGCCTGTCTTGATGCTCAACCCAGATGTTCAAATGTTCCTGGAAAACCGTTGACAATGTGTTCGTGAAATCTCTATTGTGAAATCGCTTATTCAAGAACTGCTCAAATTCCAATGTTTCCTGTAATGCAACGAGGAGCAATTGGACGTCAATGTTTTTCTGATTTAACAATTGTCTCATATCGTCACGTGTAATGTCACAGAAAGCTTTGCATATTTCCTCAGTAATATTCCATTCCGGAGCAAAGTACCTAGCAGAATCCTCGGTATGTCGTATAAGCAGTCTTTTCAGATATGCGTATCTTCTGGTCACGTTTTCTAAAGCACCGGCTTCATCACCTGCCCTGAAGATAGTCGTATACTCCTTCAATTGAACAGAACAAAACCAAGTAATAAGCTGCTCTCGCGAGTTATTCGGTAGAGTATCTAGGACTCTACATGCATCTGACAAACTACTGCTGGATATATTGGTGGTTCCATTGTTCTGCGGCTGTGATTCAAAAACACTGCCAAAATCTTTGAATATTTGGTCTACAATTTTAGTTTGTAGTTCACCAATTTGTCTGTTTAATAATGCAATATGGTTTATGCTTCTGTAAGGTTTAAAATGTGACATTAACTCCAATACAGCAGGCAAGGTCTGGGTCATCTCCTTGTATTGCCTATGACGTACTTGAGACTGCAGCTGAGAATACGCAGTGGTCAACATTTGTAGCCGTTTCAAAACCGTAATTGATTGAATCAAGTTGGATTTGGTTTGGTCGAGGTTTTTTATTCCCGCCGTCATTTCTCTGATAGTGGCTTCAGTATCACGGCCCTTCATACGCAAATCCTTGACTTCTTGAGTCAATTGCGCAATCTCACGAGGCGAATCTGTGACCAATTTTAAGTTTATCAGATCGTCTGTTGATAAATCGTCAGGAATGCTCAATTTATAGTCTAGATGTGATTCATATAGACCAATGTTTTGCTGTATATCGCCCAGGCTCAACAAGCTGGCGCTCTCGTTGAACAATTCATTGAGATGGCGTACCGGGTTATAGTCAGCTCGATCCAAAGGATCTTCCATGGCTGCACTCATGGAGCGTTAAGCACTTGAAAAGTGTTATTTGAATGTTGTATAGTCGTTGTGGCTGAGAGCTTAGAAGGGAAGATCATATATTGTAGTGGGGGAGGCTTGTCTTTAGGTAGGTAGGTAGGTAGGGTAAACCATTATCTAGAAGCCGAGTTGGATCCATTAAGAACCAAGCAATAGAATCAAAGGTATACGAATAAAATTACCAAAAAACAATATAATACGGATTTTTTTCGCACAATTTTATTATTAATATCAATAATATTCATATCCAAATATACGTATAAAATATTTCTTTGAATTCTTGGTTTGTCACTCATCAATTCAAAACCTCTGGATCTGGGTTATACAAGCTTTAAAATCCCACTTTGCTCCCAAAAAATCATTTCCTTCCCTCAGCTTCCAACGTTTGTTCTTTCAGACTACTTTTGACAAGCATCATATATCATTAACAGATAATATGTCGCTCAAACTCCCCAGTGCTCCAGGAGCAGGGCTTTTCAAGCAAGGTTATCAAACCTATCAAAGTGAAGATGGTGCTGTTAATAGGAATATCGCTGCTGTACGAGAGATTTCATCCATGGTTAGGACTTCAATCGGTCCTAGCGGCAGAAACAAAATCATTGTGAACCATTTGTCAAAGATCTTTCTGACTAGTGATGCTGCTACTATTCTACGAGAACTGGATGTTGTACATCCGGCTGCTAAACTGGTTGTTATGGCTAGCGAACAACAGGAAATAGAGATGGGTGATGCCACGAATTTCGTGCTGATTTTTGCTGGTGAACTGTTGAATAAAGCTGAATGGCTCTTGCGATTAGGCCTTAGTACTTCTGAAATCGCTCAAGGTTACGATTTAGCCAAAAAATTTGCCATCAAATGCCTTGAAGAAAGCGTAGCTGAGAAAATCGAAGATTTGACTGACGCGACTGAATTGACCAAAGCTATACAAACTGCAGTCTCTTCCAAGCAGTATTCCAATGCTGAATTCCTTTCGAATCTGGTTGCTGAAGCTGTGGCAGAAGTTTTACCAAAAAACCCTAAACTTTTCAATGTCGACAATGTCCGTGTAGTCAAAATCATGGGTTCTTCATTGGAATCGTCAAAAGTTATCAAAGGTATGGTTTTCGGTAAAGAACCAGATGGCACAGTTCATAAACTACAGGGCAAGTCCAAGGTTGCTATTTTCACATGTCCTATCGACATTTCTACAACAGAAACAAAAGGCACTGTACTCTTACATAATGCCCAAGAGATGTTGGACTTCTCCAAAGGTGAAGAAGACCAGGTTGATGAGATCATGAAAGGTCTTCATGATGCCGGTATTCGTGTGGTCATTGCTGGTGCTGGTCTAGGCGAATTAGCTTTGCATTATCTAAATCGATATGGCATCTTGGTTTTCAAAGTAGGCAGCAAGTTCGACTTGAGACGGCTTGCTAGAGTCTGTGGCGCATCTCCTTTAGCGAGATTAGGTACTCCTATGCCCGAAGAAATGGGAACTTTAGATGTTGTTGAAACCATTGAAATTGGTGGTGACCGAGTTACTGTGTTCCGTCAGCTTGAAGACTCTCAAACGAGAACTGCTACTATTGTCGTTCGAGGTGCCACTCAGAACAACCTTGATGATGTAGAGCGAGCTATTGATGATGGTGTTAATGCTATCAAAGCACTTACTAAGGACTCAAGACTTGTAGCTGGAGCTGGTGCTTCTGAAATCGATCTTGCTTCAAAGATTGTAGCACATGGTGAAAAGACTGCTGGTATCTTACAGCATGCAATTAAAGCCTATGGTGAGGCATTTGAGATAATTCCTAACACTTTGGCTGAAAATGCTGGTCTTGATTCTCAGGAAGTACTTTCAAAGTTATACGCTGCACATAACAGCGGTGATGACAGTTATATCGGAGTAGATGTTGAAGACAACGATGGGTCTGGTATTATTGATGCCAAGTCTGCTAAGATTTTTGACATTTTGTCTGCCAAAAGATCTGCTATTGATCTTTCAACAGATGCCGCAACTACTGTGCTTTCAGTAGATCAAATCATCATGGCTAAGAGAGCTGGTGGCCCTGTCATGCCTAAGCAACAGGCGGGCAACTGGGATCAAGATGATTAGAGCATTACAAAAAGCTTGAAGTTCAAACGTCCAGCGGAAAAAAGTTTATGTGTATACGGATATGATGAGTTTAGATTCAGTAAATAATGCAACAAGCTAAATACTTATAAAACTAAACTAAGCTAAACTAAACAAAACAGTAGAATACTTTACGATTCACGTTTAAGATTTAATGGAGAAATACCTGTATGTGTTGTGAGAGGTGGAGCGATAGGTGGAGGAGCTTTCCTACTGGAATATCCAGAGGTATTGACAGGGCCAAAATGTGCCCTGCTAGACGGAGTGAAATCAAAAGCTTGTGGCAACGAGAAACTATGCGATCTTGGAGAATATTTGTAATCATTTGACCTCTGTAAACCGGACATTGCTGTTGTTGTTGGTGGTGGCATTGAAAGTCTGTTCATAGCCGAGTTAGCAACAATTTTCTGCTGTATTCTCAACAGTTCCTGTTCTCTTGCATTGTTTTCAGTGCGCTTTTGCAAAAGTTCATTCTCGATATCGGTTTCAATTTCGTCCAAAACCTTATCACTGAAATCAGGTGTCTTTGGTGCCATATCAGGCACTGAAGACATTCTTCGAGCTATAGACTTTGTAGAGGAAGAGACACTCATATCTGCATTGTCATTAGCCTCAGCTTTTACTTCATCCTCTTGAGTCTTGTTAAAAGCAAATGACAGTCTTAATGGAGGACTTTGAATCCCATTACCGGAACCCAAGTCTTTCTTAAGTCTATAACACAGGTTCTCAGTTCGATACCTCTCATATAGTTCCAAGTGTGTCATTTCTTTCAAATCCATCATGTGTGTTACCAGTAAAGCATTCTTTAGATATACAAAATCGGAATAGTCCGAGTTTTCAATATCAATTGAACCCCACGGATACTGACGCACAAACTTGTCGCCTTCAATATCAGTTGAACAGATTAAAGCCAATGGCATCAATGGCCGAGAATATACAGGACTGAGTTCTGCGGTACGAGTATCTGAAATGACTTTTGGTGCACCGCCGACTAAAGTTGACTCGATATCTGTATCTCCATAATCCTTCAAATGATCATAAAAACTGCTTTCGGGCAAAATCGTGTTCGATCGCTGCTGCTCCAAGTGCAATTGATATTCATTTTGTAAAAACAAATGCTGGCTTTGGAACCCATTATCATCATCTTCGTCTTCATCATCCTCGACTCTAAAGTCATAAATAGGGAATTTATACTTCATAATATCCTCCATAATTAATCTTTTTGAATGTGCTAATTCCATTTTCGTCAATTGGTCTGCTCTACCAATCACGGGGACTACATTGACTTTACCAGCCATCTGTCTCATAAATTCAACATCCAATTCTCTCAAGCCATGACCTGTAGGCTCTATAAAGTAAATGCAAGCATGTACTCGATTATCATTGAATTTAGGATTTCTTTTGATTCGCAATTCTTCAGCTAGAACGTCATCAAACTGTTTCTGGAGATATTGTCCAATAGATGAAAACATGCCTGAATTGTCCATGTTATAACCAAAACCAGGAAAGTCAATGATCCTCAAAAAAATCCTACATTCATGTACTCTATCCCATATTTCTAAACTATACGTGTCAATCTGTAACGGCACTTCTTCACTAGGATCAAAGCTGCCCTCAAAATCTCCAAGGCCTCGGTCATTTCTTGTAATAACCTGCTTACCTTCGCACAAGGAGTTCACAAAAGTCGATTTCCCTGTACCAGGAGCCCCGCAGACCATCATAGTGAAATTGATCTTTTTAATGCTTTTACGACGATGCTAGAAATTGAGGTTAGAATGTTTTTCAAACGAGTAAAGCCTCGACAGCTCTTAAGAGACTTCAGCGAAAAATTCCAAATATAATCGATAAAAAATCCAAGAAAAATCGTAAAAAATCCTACTACTTACAGGAAACATGTTGACAACAGCTGGAAAATGATTTCTTACAGTTGTTTGTTTTTAAGTCCTGACGTTTTGATCGCTCTGCGTTACGATTTATGGTCCTTTCGTTTCCGGGGGTCTTCTCTCATTATGCCACTGTCATTATATAGTTCATCTGGTGGCATTAACTTACTAAATAAGCTACGAGTTGCCTAATGGGGGAAAACCATACAATTGACGGTTTTTTCAGTGCTCGGAAATCTGCTAATATAGAAAATAGGGTTACTAAAAAACAGAAGCTTGATGGTGAAATTCATGAGTTAAGTAGCAGTAAAAATATACGATTCCATAGTGAGTGGACGATCAATGAAGATATTTTAAAACGGGTTTATCACCACCAAAAACACCACGACGGCCATATGGAAGATAAAAGTGCGGAGAAGAAAAAACTTAAAGTTGTTGCATTTGATCTGGATTCTACTTTGGTGAACACGAAAGGTACTATACCTCATCCTAGGCACGAAGACGACTGGAAATGGTTCAATGAACATGTTAAAGACAAATTACGCGATACAAACGAACACACAAACTCAATCTTAGTCATATTCACAAATCAAGGTGGTGTGGTACCAAATGGGAAACGATATGGGACATTTACAAAAAGACTGGATCATATTATGGCTGACTTGAATAAGGGGGTGGATGATGATGGCATTGAAGTATGGGTTTATGCTGCAATCAAAATTAAAGCCTCGGACCCAAAATCCAAAACAATAGCACAAGCTGGCACTGGAGAAACAAAGATTCCAAAGAAAGCATTACCTAGAAAGCCTGATGTGGGATTATGGCTTCAGTTGGTCGAGGATTTGAAAGCTGATTTCCAAAAAGAAGTAGATATAGATATGGACAACTCCATCTATGTTGGTGATGCAGCTGGCAGACGCAATGACTTTAGTGACTCTGATAAGAAGTTTGCTGAAAACGTTGGTTTGCAGTTCTTCACGCCGGAGGAGTACTTTACTACTAAGCTGCATGATCAGTAAATGGATATGGTGTGCGGGAAAACCGGGGATATGTCCAATATCGAAACTGCATAGCAAGCATGAATACGGCAGTATAGAAGCTAATCAACCGCTAGTTTTGATTAAAAATATGAGGAATGCAGTGGTAGAGAGTGGATGTTTACGTGTTTTGCGCTTACATAATCGCGTAATTGAATTTATTCAATTTTTCTTACATAACTTTTACTGTGTTGCTTACCTAATCGCATAATCACTGCTGATCGTTGCCAAAGTAGGAACACCAAACGCTTATCAGCTTAGGAATCACCCGGCCATCTCCAAAATGGTACGAGCTCAACACTTGATTACGCAAAAGACCGGTGCTTTGATATCTAATGAAAGGCCACGGAAAGTGAATAAAAAGCTAAGGAAATTGTAATAAATGCTTTAAGACAAGCATATCGTGCTATAAAGATTCTCTTGTCATTTTTATTGAGCTCTCTAAAACACAACACCCCCCGCAATATTCAATGTCTTATCGCTAGAATGCTAGCCGGTGTGGCAGACTGAAACTGAGCATATAAAGGACAGTTGCCCCCCAAAGAAAAACTTTTCTCCTGTATATCACTATTCAGTTGTATACAAATGTCAGAAGTTATTACAGATAAGGTTGTAGGTATGGGCGTTGATAATCAAGCTGTTGATCCTCCTAAAGGATGGCTCAAGTGGCTTCGACGCTCAAAAAAGACTGTAGTTTCCAAAGAGGAACAATTTGAAAGCCCTCCGGGTATTCTGGATGACGTGGACTATCAAACTCCTCAGGATAAAGAGATATTGTTGAGACAGATCCAAGCCGGAAGCGCTGACAATATTTCATTCATGACTATGTACCGCTACGCCAATACAAGCGATAAATATTTGCTTATTTTTGCTTGCATATGCTCAATTATTCAGGGTGCAGCGATACCGTTATATACTATCATTTTTGGTGGTTTAGTTGAAGAATTCAGTGACTATTTCACTGGTAGCGATCCTGATCCAGTTCATTTTCAGCACGTGGTGAATCACTACACTCTTTACTACTTATATCTCGGTATAGCAATCCTCGTTACTGGATTTATTGCTTCCTATATCTTTACCGATCGTGGTGAAGTTCTTACATCCAGAATTCGTGAGAACTACTTGAAAAGTGTTCTCAGACAGAATGTGGCTTATTTCGATAAGATCGGCACAGGTCAGTTGACAAATCAAATGGTTGCAGAGACTGATAGAATCCAAAGAGGAATCGGTGAAAAAGTGGCAGTAATTCTCAGCGGATTCGCTACTTTTATTTGTTCCTTTGTTATTGGTATGGCGAGATCTTGGAAACTCACATTGATCCTATCATCAGCGACTTGCTGCTCGGCTTTCAATATGTTCTTCAATGTCTATGAATTTGTTAAATATGACAAAAAAATGCAGAGCGCATATTCTAAAGGTGCATCCATTGCAGAAGAAGCGATTTCGTCTATCAAAAGCACGATTGCCTTCTCCACTCAGGAACGCTTAGCTAAAAAATTCGAAGTGTTTCTCACTGAGTCCGAGAAATGGAATATCAAACGTTATATGTTCCTTTCTGCGATTTTTGCTTTTATGTGGGCTATTATGTTTTTCATGTATGCTCTCGCTTTCTGGGAAGGATCTCGATTGATCGTCAATGGAGAGCTTAAAGTTGGAGTCGTGGTAACAGTTATTTTAGCGTACCTTGTAGGTTCTCTCATTCTTACTAGTATTGCACCTAATCTCCAAGCAATTGGTGAAGCCGTGAGTGCAGGCAAGGGTGTTTTTTCCGTGATTGATAGAGTTTCTCCAATTGATAGTCTTGACGATGCAAGCGGTATTCGACCGGAGACTATCGAAGGATGTATCTCCATTCAAGGTATAAGGTTCATTTATCCGTCGAGGCCGAATGTCACAGTCCTCCATGATTTCAATTTGGAGGTTATGCCTGGACAAACTGTTGCTCTTGTTGGTCTCTCAGGATCTGGGAAATCTACTATCATTAGTCTTATTGAACGGTTTTACGAACCTGTAGCTGGAGTTATAAGAATAGATGGCAGAGACATTACTGATCTCAACGTTCAATGGCTTAGGCAGCAAGTGGCACTAGTATCTCAAGAACCTACTTTGTTCTCTGTGTCTATTTATGAGAATATATGCTACGGTCTGGTTGGATCTGAATTTGAAAATGCTGACGAACCGACAAAGAGACAGCTTGTTGAAGAAGCTTGCAAAGAAGCCAATGCTTGGGAATTTATTAATAATCTTAGTAACGGTCTAAACACTAATGTCGGAGATAGGGGATTGTTACTTTCGGGTGGACAGAAACAGAGAATTGCTATAGCTCGAGCTATCATCTCAAACCCGCGTATCTTGCTGCTTGATGAAGCCACTTCAGCCTTGGATACAAAATCTGAAGGTGTGGTCCAGGAAGCATTGGACAAGGTCGCCAAATCCCGAACGACTATTGTGATTGCACATCGTCTTTCTACTATCAAAGACGCTGACAAGATTGTGGTACTTTCTCAAGGCAAGATTGTAGAAACAGGAACTCATCATGAGCTGATAAATCTTGGCGGTACTTACAGCCAACTTGTGAAAGTGCAACAGATTTCTTCTGGTATAAAGAAGGAAGCTAATGATGATAGCATTCTCTATCATACGAGAAAGGAAGGTCTTGATGATCAGCATGTTGCTATTCATCAGCTTTCGACGAAATCCTCCACGGACAATATTGAACTGGGATCTCTAGAAAAGGCTGCTGAAAAGAAGAAAAAGAAGTCTATTTTCGCTCTTCTTAAGATGCTTTATGCTTACACTACTGATTACCGGTTCTTTCTATTTTTTGGTTTGGCAATGGCAGTTCCTGCTGGTTGCGTATATCCAGCGAATGGTATGATGTATGGTACTATCATGAACTCGATAATGGGACCTGTTGATGAATATTCTAAAATGAGATCTACTGTTAATGCTATGAGTGGTTATTATTTCATGACCGGAGTTCTCTTGATTTTCATTTATTTCTTTGAGATTATGGCCCTATCGTATGTTACGGCCAAAGTAGTCTGGAGAATAAGAAGTAAACTCTTCCGACACATTCTTCAAATGGATATGGTTTATTTTGATTTACCTGAAAACTCTGTTGGAGCACTGGTATCTCGACTGGGTACAGATGGTCAAGCCGTTGAAGGTCTTGGTGGCCCTACCTTGGGTCAGCTAGTGGGCAGCATCGTCATGATAGTCGGTTCTCAGATTGTGGCAATTGCTTGGAATTGGAGACTTGGTTTGGTAGGACTGTCACTAGTTCCTATTGTTCTTGGTTGTGCTTTCTGTCAAACTTGGATTCTGGTGAAATTGGAAGACAGAGCTTTATTGGCATACGAGCAAAGCGGAGCATATGCTGCAGAATGTGTAAGTGCGGTGAAAACTATTATTTCTTTGACTAGAGAGAAAAGTGTGATCGAGCATTACCGAGGCATGATTTCCAGTCAGGTTGTTAAAAGTCGAAGACAAGTCGGTTGGACCTCATTACTATTTGCCATGTCAAGAGGTATTTCGCCATGGATCATGGGTTTAGTTTTCTGGTATGGCGCTACGTTACTGAAAACTTATACTATTGATATCAAACAATTCTTTGTGACATTCATGTGTAGTATCTTTGGTTCTCAAGCTGCAGCAGCTTTATTCTCACAATTCCCAGATATGGGCAAAGGCAAGTCGGCTGCTCAACATGTGAGTGATGTTTTTGAATTTAAATCTTCTATTGATACACTCTCTATGGAAGGATTAGTAATGGATAACTTCCAGGGTGAAATTGAGTTTGATGATGTCCAGTTTAGTTACCCCACACGACCTTTTGTGCCAGTGATTCGAGATCTTAATCTGAAGATAGAAAAGGGTCAGTATGTAGCCTTTGTGGGATCATCTGGATGTGGCAAAAGCACAATAGCCAGTCTTATTGAGAGATTCTATGACTCTCAAGGGGGCCAAATACTTTTAGATGGATATGATATCAAATCGTTGAATATTGCCGCGCTCAGAAGACACATTTCTTTAGTACAGCAAGAGCCTGTTCTTTATTCTGGCACAATTAGGGAGAATATATTGCTAGGAGCCGAGGAGGATGCTGTTGTATCAGAAGAAGGATTGATTGACGTTGCAAAAGAGGCCAATATACATGATTTCATCATGTCACTTCCCGATGGTTACGACACTATCTGTGGATCCAAAGGTTCATTACTTTCAGGGGGTCAAAAACAACGGGTTGCGATTGCTAGGGCATTGATAAGAAACCCTAAGGTTCTTCTCTTGGATGAAGCTACGTCCGCGTTGGATAGTGAGTCTGAGAAAATAGTGCAAGAGGCCCTTGACAGAGCATCAAAAGGTCGAACTACGATCTCAATTGCTCATAGATTAGCTACCATTCAAAAAGCAGATGTGATATTTGTGTTTGATAATGGACATGTGGTCGAGAAAGGTACTCATCAAGAGCTGTTTGAAAAGAAAGGAAAGTATTACGAACTTGCCAGTCTTCAATCATTGTAGATGAGAGTAAGTTACGGTTAATACATTTATAATATTTAATAAGGTTTAATAATGATTAACAGTATATGTTATACATGTAAAATAACATTTCTTGTTATATCTTATACCTCTATCTTCTCGTTCCAAGTCTTATATCCGTTGATAGAGACGATGATGCGGCTGAAACAGATGACTGAGTGCTCACATAATCAGTCTCAACTCTACACCTCGGCGTAGATTTGTGCACCAATGGGATTCATCCCAATGAACGGTTTTGAAATGTTCAACGAACAAAAATCATAGTTTAGCTTGATATTCTTTGACTATATACTTCAGATAGACGCACAGATTACAATGCTTTCTCGTAGTATTCTGAGAAGTAGTACCTTCTACAGGCCAGCATATAGCATGGCTACACGTATGCCCTTTTTGGCCAGAGGCATAAAGTTCCTTGCTAAGGAATATCCCGCTGACAAGGGTTATAAGCTGTTTTCATCAGAACTAGAAAAGACTATTGCCGATACAATTGAAAAATATCCAGCTAATTCTATTGCATTCCAGAACGCTGATGGTACTGCAGCCAGCGATAGTGCACTTTCGCAAGACCAAGGTTTGAAGATGGCTGCGTCACTCGCTCAAATGACAAGATTGAAGCGAGTATCATTAATTGACTTGTTTAAGATGACACCTGAAGAAAAAGAACTTCATAACACAAATCAGTATCATCTAGATGCCTATTATACATCTGGCCGACAGATCTTGGATAAGATTCCTTACGAAGATCCTGTGACTGGAGAAATCAAGTGGGAAATCGTCAGAGAGGGCGAAAAAGAAGGATGGGAAAACCTGGCATATTACGGATACGTTCCTGCGCTTTTAATAGCACTTGTTTTTGCTCTTTTCCATAATTCCAATACTATTGCTGACTGGGCAATGGAGGAGCTGATGATCCGATCTACGGAGCGATTCGATGATATTGAGATTGATGACAGCAAGCTGACCCCTGCGGAACTCAAGAAACGAGATGCATTGATTATTGAACGAATCATCAGCGGAGATTACGACCGATTGGCGGGTTTGAAGAAGAGTCCTTCTGACTTGCCTGCCTCGTTATTGTAGTGTATAGCATTAAAGCATAGAACAGACAAATCTAAGACAAATCTAAGACAAAGTAAAACAGCGTAAAACATTCATTCCCATCCTTATATATTTATTTTTTTCCCGGTTATTTGTACATTTACAATAGCAATCATTCGGCTCTAACTTTGTGGTATTGTCCCTGTCTGCTTGTAAGTTTTTATATGCCCGTGTGACTACCGTCGCCGATATTAGACTCAATTTTTCGATAATCATATGCATTGATAGTTGAAGTAGAAGCGACTGAACTTTGAAAATCTGAATTGTCCTCTTGCTTGTGTTGTTGTTGTTCCTCGGTACTAGATGAATCCTCAACTTGAACTTGGACTTCAACTTCATTATCTTGCTGCTGATTATCATCTTCCTTTTTATTATCCTTCTGAGAATCCTGTCTATCACTTAAAAACTGAGACGCCAACATTCCAAGAGCAGCTAATCCGGTTTTCTCCGACCTGTCGTCATTCCTAGTATCACCGTTCTCATTATGCTGGTTTGAGTCATCTCTACTATTGGGTTCAAATGTTTGAGTATATGACACTTGATTAGGTAACCATTGCACTCCTTCATTTGAATACCTATTACTCTCTTTTATCCTTTGCTTCAATAACCTTAGCTCAATGTCTTTTTCATGCAGTTTTACTTTGGCTTTCCTAAGACGTCGTCGGTAGGTTTGAGCAGCGGTTTCTCCGTCGACTACATAGCTAGAATGTTGTAGCCTTTGTGTCGACTCAAATATACTGGCTCGCTCTACTAACAATCTATCTATCTCCCTCTGCATGATACTATTCTCCACCTCGGATCGTTGTGCATTTTCATATGATTCAATTGTCAGTAATTTATTCTGAAGTTGAAAATGTAGAACCAGACTCCTCAATCGAGCAATCTCTTTGATAGGGTCATCTTCAATCGTATGGTTGATAGGGTCATCAAAAATCTCAATCCCTGCCGCCTGCGGCGTCGGCTGTTGTTGTGGTTCCTCATCTTTTAGCTCTGTTTGTGCATGTCCCTGGTTACCGAAGCGACCGTTGTAAACTTCTTCATTATTACTACCATCACTTTTGGTGCGACCACTTCCTGAAGGCTTAGGAGTCGGAAGAGCTCCTGCGTCTGGCGGAGTTCTTGGCCCTGACATAATAATAAAAGCTTGTTTTTAACTTCTGTCGATACAAAACTCCCGTAGGGTTTCAATCTTAGCTATTGCAAGGCTCTCTCACTACAATGTTGGCTGTGCCCAAGTTCTGAGCGTTTTCCGTTGTGTGGGTTTTTTCTTCCGCTTTTAGCTCTGGGTCGGAGGTGTGGATTCGGATTATGTAAGCGCGATCAGATGACAGATTGAAACATCTTAAAAAGACAATTTAAGAAGAGCTTTATTAGTTAGATAAAAGCAGTTGATTATATATACTTATATACATATGGAATATACAAATTTATAAAGAAAGTTTCACCTGGTGGTTGAGTTGTCGATATATTCTTTGTTCATGATTTCGGAGCTTATAAGAGCCTCATTCTAAGGATTACCTACTACATTATGATATCAAAGGAAAGCTTAACTGAAAACACCGAAAAGATACTTTCAGTACTCTATAAAACACAAAGCTATACTTTTGTATCTGGTAAATCTACACTGATGGGGTTATATTGAGTCTACTAAGCCCACCATGCTGACTAAGCAAGGATCCATGCACAGCCGCATCATGTCGATCTTTCATTATCTTAACCATCTCAGCTAAAAACATATATAGATGAAAACGACAGACTCAGGGGCAAACAAGACTTCTTGAGGAATCTACGAGTACTACGAATATGTAAGTGGTAGTTTGGGGCAAACCATCACAATGCACAAATCAGTGTATCTACATTGGGGAATATAGGCGTTCAACGCTAACCTGAAAGGCCTTCAATGATCTCAAGCTGTTGCAGCATTTAAATCATTACCAAACTCATAGATAATGTTGTGTAATCTCGTCATGATCGGATGATTATTTTTAATTATATGTCATATGAAACAAGCAAAGAAACCAAGCAAGCTTATCGGTAAGACTTCTGGTATCTGGCTCGGGCACCGGGACCACCAAACTTCTTGGGCTCGGCTCGTCGGGAGTCAGCAATAAGCAATGATCGGTCGTAGCTCAAGTATGCTTTCTTCAATTCGTTCTTGGACTGTTCATCGACGTACTTTTGGTAAAAGGCAACAAGACCCTTGGCAATGGCCTGTCTGATGGCATAGAGCTGAGAAACGTGACCACCTCCAGTAACTCTAACTCGGATATCGACGTTGGCGAACTTGTCAAGGCCAACAATGAGGAGAGATTCGTAAACCTTGAATTTAAGAGTCTCAGGCTGAACGAGAGAAATAGGTGAACCGTTCACCTTGAGGAGACCCTTGCCGGCCTTGACGTGGGCAACAGCAGTTGCGGTCTTCTTCTTACCGAAGGTCTGAACACTAGGGACAGTCTTAGCAGGGGTAGAGTCAGCCATTATTTTTTGTATAGTTTGGTTGTGTTTAGGATGATGGATTAAATTGTCAAGGACAGAAAATCTTAAGGTTGGGTTCGAATGCGAGTGGGGTGTGGTAGGATATGTGAATATCTCAGCACGTTAGGGCTTTAGGGCTTCGACACTTCGAATCTCGAGGGCTTGAAAGAGCTATACCAATCATGAGCTGGATAAGGAAAAAACAGAAGACGTGTATATATATCAATAGATAATCATATATAATCATAGATAATCATACAATACATACTAACAATTATAAAGGTATTTCTCAGGTTGTCGATATGTGGGCAACAGGGACCTTGGAAATTTACCATACGAGTGCGCAGACAACTTCAGTAGTTATATAACATGCATTTCATTTACACGAATTAAATGACAGGTTAGATTTTGATGAGATTAGAGAGAATGACAGGAAACATATAGTTAACTTGTTTAATCAAATAAGCCAAGACCCATGTCGTCGTCAGATTCGGATTCCTCCTTCTCTTCTTCCTTCTCCTCAACGGCAGCATCAGCACCAGCAGCGGCAGCAGCAGGAGCAGCACCGGCAGCAGGGCCAGAAGCAGCAAGGCTAAACAAGACCTCCTTAAGATCCTTACCTTCAACGGCCTTGGCAAAAGTCTGAGCCCAAATCTACAAAGTTAGTAAATGTCGTTGTTGGACGCGAATAATCATAATTGTGTCTGAACTTACGGGTTCAACTTCGACACCAGCAGCCTTGGTCAAAGCCAAAAGCTTGTCAGAAGTGATTGCGACATCAGAGTCGGCGAGAATCAGAGTGGCGTAAGAAACAGCAGCTTCAGCAGACATTTTTCTGTTAGTTGTTGTATATGTAAGAAGTGAAAATTTCAGATTGTGAAGTGTTGACGAAAATGATGAGTGGGTGGTTGCCTACCTGATTACTTGAGTCAGAATCATTATCATCTCCGAGGATCATCGTCATATATTTCGAATGGCAATTTAAATGGTAAGACAATACAAAAACTATTAAATCATACAGAAGTAGATAAAAAATCAAATATAAATAAAGCATTATGTAATCTATATGAATAAACGATAGATAATCAATAATAAATCATCGGTTAGTACTATGAAAAGTTCAGTTTCACGTAGATCAAGATCATTTTACCAACGAAAAAAGAATGGAGATATGAATGAAATCACAACATGATCAGATACATGTTATAAAAGGATTCTGATTTCCAATAATTCTAACACAATATGTAATTGCTATCGCAATATAGAATTTCCGTCAGTAACATATATGTTATCAGATTATTCAGGGGGGGTCATTCTACACAGCAAACCAAGCATCACCTTCACAACTCAAATCAATTCATCTATGCAATGATACTCTCCAAATATGTTTGTCTATACGGATTCGTATCTGCATCTGGTCGATTATAAGGAACCCATTTAGGTTCTGTCTGGAAGAGTCTCATGGCCTTGACATAGTCCTTTGTAGTCAAAATAAATCGATGATAGATACCCGCCGGAAGAACAAGAAGGTCATTCTTAACGACTTTGATTCTAACCCATCTGTCTTGAGCATCTCTGGCATCGAAGAATCCTTCTCCATCAAGAATATATCGGATTTCCTCATCCTCATGGATATGCTCGGTGAAGAAAATCTTCAATTTCTCCTCATATGCCTCCTTGGAAGGGAAACTATTAGCAGAAATGTTGATTTCATCTCTACAGCTATAGTTCCGTTCCTTGGCAAGCTGGTCAACTTGATCCAGGTCCACGTTTTTGTAGAAAATCCCAAGTTCAGCGAGCTGAGCCTCAGAAACCTGTTCTCCTGAGTCATGATCTTCTCGAGGATCTTCCTCAGAAAGTTCGTAATAATATGCCTTCATTTTAAAAAACTGTAGATAGCTTTTGTATTGGTATTGCTTACTTTGCAGCTATTAGAAGCAATGGCATTGGCTAAAGATTTGAAGTGGGCTTTCTCTTAACTTTAAATATGAAATTGCGGAATTGAAGATTTCGCAAAGTCACGTGTTTTATGTGGGGAAAATCGGTTCGAATTGAACCAAAATTAGCCAAAACTCATCTTCGTTTACAATCTATAAATAAAAAATACCAACTAACCAGCTGGCGAAAAATCAAATAAAAAACCTTGACATAGAAATCTATCCATAAATACTATAAAAAGATCGAAAGTTGCATGCTTGAGAGTGGTGTTTTATTAGACACAATTGATATGACTGTCAACGATCAGAATCCAAACGAAAATCCCGCGAAAAATACTCAGAAAATAGGTCAGCCATAGTTTATGCATGAATAGCTGATGATTTCCCGCCAGATTCTCTGTCTTGTTGGCTAACAGATCTTCCACTGGTCTTTGGAGCAGTACCTGTCGCCGCTGCGGCTACTGCTGCAGCTTCTCCACCAGGCTGTTCATATAATGAAAGTCTGATAGCTTCCATCATCATCATTTCTTCAACCTCTTTAGCTATCTGCCTACTAGTCTTGGTAGAGCCCGAAAAACCGACAGATGCATATGGTCTGCCCGATGCTCGTTCTCCGGCAGGACTGCTATCCCGTTCTCGTGACATCAAGAATGATTCAAGCGCGAGTTCTCTGTAAAGGGCTCGAGCAGTAGTTGCTGTCATTGAGGAGTTAGATCCGCTGCCAGTATCGCCACTAGAGCTAGCGCCTAGAGAGCCAAGAGAAAGACCACGCAAACGATTCTTTAGTTTACTCTTGGAACTTTTACTGGAAGAAGCCAAAGATGCAGTGTCGGGAGAGTCGCCGGCGATTGAAGAGCTAGAGGAGCTAGGAGGGTTTGTTACAAATGCAGTAGCATGTAATGCAGATGCTGCTGCCGATCGTTTTGCCATGTGGTGTCTAGCACTAGTAAGTTTTAATACCCAGTCAGGTCTTATCTGATCTGTAGTAATAACTTCTGGTGCTGTTGGGGGTACTGAACCTCGCCGTCGAACAGACTCGCTGGGATCAGGAGCAGTGGATGTGATATTCTCAGGGGCTTTGCTGGCATTGATGACTATTGTTTTCATATCAGAAGTTGGAGAATTTAGCATACTTGATAATGCAGAATTGGACTTCTTTCCTAAGAATAAGGCTTTGCTCTGTCTCAACAGCTTGGAGTTCGAAGATGAATCGCCAGCAGAGCAAAGGCCGCTTTTGAAAGGAGGAGGTATGTAGATTACTCCAAAATCAGGTACTTGGCAGTAAGGACAACATGCAGGTTCGGATACAAGCAGCTCATTGGCTAGATCTTCTCCAGAAGAGGATTCATTTTCGTCATGGTGCGGTCTGTGAGGTTCAGGTCGCTTGATTTCGACAAAGCATTCAGTACAAATAGGCTGTGAGCAGCATCGTGTATGATTGATGTACTTTGGATGATAAAGAAAACAGATAGGACACTCAATAGCTTCCCTGTAGAGGAGAACCTCAATAGGTTTCATGTTAGGAGCTGAGGTAGGTCCATCTGTTACTTGAGAAGTAGTCTTTGAACGAGTTCGGTTGATGTTGGAGGCAGGACCTGCACTAGCAGCCAAAGGCGATGACTTCAAAGGAATGCTGGAGGGCTGGTGTGTTGACGAGTCCTCGATATGACCAGCTTGAGCTTTGAGTGAGAGAACTTGACGAAGCAAATCGTCTTCTTCAGCACTAGTAGCAGCGGTAGAAATAGTGCTGGCTAATGAATCTTCGTCACTAGTGCTATTGATAGTTCTGTGGCTTCCACTGGCGGAATTTACATAGATATGACTTGGGCAGTCTCCTGGACCCATGGTACTTTCTGTAGGCAAAGAAGTAGATAAGAACTTAGAACTCGGAGAGGCTGACATCACTGAAGATGTCTGATAAGACTGTGCAATAGGGAATTCGGTAGTATTTGTACTTTCGGCATCTGACACAATAGAAGCAGCTGTAGGGAAAGAACTGCTTTCGAAAACTACAACCGAGGTTGTGGGAGATGTAGTGGTTGCAGCATCAGCATCAGCTTCGACATCTTGTAAATTACCAGCAGTTTCAGTTTCGGTTTCAGTTTCGGTTTCAGTCTCATTTTCAGTCTCGGTGGATTTTGTCGTTGCGGTTGTCTGCAGTTTCTGTTCGGTGTCCTCCTGTTCGGCTACGGCAGCCGGTATCGGCAAACCCCGAACAGCTGCCAACAACTGACGGTCAGTCCAAGTTGGATAGATATCTTCCAAACCTTTATAAAATGGAGCAAGTTTACGTTCAATCATAAGATGACATAAAATAGAATTGTCATAATCTTTTGGACCGTTGTAGACGTTGTGATCATGCAAGTAACCCCCGTCTACCATTTCGTCAAGAGCCAAACCCCCCACGACGACAGGTTTACCCTTGGCTTTAGCTTTTGCCTTCGCTTTTGATTTAGAACTCGTCTTTGTTGAACTCTTATTCAAAGAGTTCTGAGAATTATTATTCGATTGTGCAAAGTCGGATTTTTTGACCGTGGATGTGTTACCGTGTAATCCGGACTGTTGCTTCTGATCACTATGTGATGAAACCCCGCCGACATTTATATTTGTGGAAGGCGGCGTATTTACGGCAACGCGCAAAGATGCATCACTACTATTATGTTTGTCGGGTTTGGGCTTGCTCGACTGGCTCTTAGCCGGTGCCTCTTTTGCAGGCACGTTTCCCATGGCGCAAGAGTTGTTGTGCAAGTATGCGGGGAGTGAGGATTTCGATATGTGTATGTCTACAAATAGAACGATAATCAAACAAAAAAAACTGGCGCTTTGAAAAAAAGGTCAAATTTCAGTGCTGGATTTAGTTCACAATGAAAGATGGTTAAACCAAAAATGCAAAGACAATAATAACCACTTGCTCTGTTTCACTGATTGTTTTCTTTGTCCCCCCAGTAGTGTGAAGTGTACAAGTCAAAGTTGAAGTTGGTTGCGCCCAAACGTTAGTGCCTTATCACAAGAAATCCATTTGGGACCCAAACCAGCTTTCTTTGTACCTGCGGATAAATAGAGACCGAGCCGACGGGCCGACAGGGGAAAGAAGAGTAAAGCCGGTGATATTGGATATTGACTGTGGTTATTTTTAGTTGTACGATTATTTTTATTCACATTATGTTTACTTCTCTATTATCTACAGATATCATAATCATAGGTTAGTCTTTGTTCTGACTTCTCGGCTTATTCTAAGTTTAGTTTCACCGGGAATTTTTGCTCACGCCTTGCCCGGGTCATTGTTCTATTTCTGTTAAGAGCGGACCAAACTCAGGTCGTAACAGCCAAACTTTGGCTGGAAGACCATAAGAAATTAAAGTTAAACTTCAACAACATCGTGAGCTAAAAAATACATGAGAAGTATGAAAATTCGACTCGGTTTCCCCAGGTTTTCTTGCCATCTTATCAGCTTTATTACGCTTACTCCTGTCTGTCAGTACTCTATCTATCCGTTCTATACTGCGCCTTTGGCAACCACACAGATACAGAATGTGGGGTAAACTAGTGACCGGATGCAGACTTCAGGCAGGGAAATTAGAGTTATATGAGTCTAAGCAGCCGCATAACTAATTTGAGGAAACCAAACAAAGGCAAATGCAGAGGGAGAAACAATTAGAAATATAATCCAATATTAATACATTAGGCGGAACTTTATTGTTGCGAAAAGTCGTTATATGCGACCCTGGGACAACTCCGTCTCTCCCCACCTACCCCGCATACCGTTTATGCGAATGTGGGGGGTGAGAGGTGGAGATTAAAAAAAATCCGATCTATTTATCCAGTTCATTCCGTTCTATCGGTTGATTATCCGAACCAGTTAAAACTGCATTATCTGGAATTAGATTAGTGCAGTGCCATCATTCTGGCTTATAGACCTATCGCTAAACCTATAATAATACATGCAATAACAATCACGAAAAATGCCATGCTCATAGCAAGAGCTACTCGTTTAAGTTTCATAGAAATCGTACCAAATACTTGATCAAATGCTCCTACACCTACAAGTAGCCATAATGGTGGAAACAAAGCACATAGACAAAGTAAGATCTTGGCTGTAGTAGGTGGACATTGAGGTTCGTTTCTCAACGACATGCTTAATAGAGGATGACCTTCCCAATCTTTCAAATAATCTCGACCTGCTAGTTCTTCAAAGTTTTGGAATACCTTTTCTTGATGTGGAACTTCTTGAATATGTTCGCCAAAGCCGTTACTGTCGTTGTGATGATGTACCGTAGTCACTTCTCGTTGAAATGTTACCTTATGATTTGGTATGTTTAATAACGATGGAGAGCCAATAATCCGGGAAGATGTTCGTGTCCTTGATATCGGACGCTTTGTACCGGCTCGTCCTGCAAACCAATCCTCTTCATCTGTGATTGGAGATGTAGCGCCAACTGTAGATGATACATCTCTGAGATGAGAAGCAGTTCGAGATGATCTTGAGCTGAATTTTAGGGCGATACCGGTATCATTAAGTTGCACCTCTTTTGCTGCTCGATTATTTCGTTTTGGGATAGTGATATGCTGTTGTTGTTGTTGTTGCTGCTGTTGGCTTGATGGCCGCTGATAATTGTACAAAGGTTTATAACCAGTGGATGAATTTGTAGAATTAATCCGTCCAGTCGGATGCGCTATAGGTGCAGGCATAGGAGGATTGTTTCTACTAAAAGGTCGGTTCAAAAGAGACGAAGATGTTGTTGATCTGGACCATCCTGACGATGTGTCTGAAAGCGAGTGTATAGATGGCCAGCCACCAATACTATTGCTATTATCTGACTGAGGTGATGGAAATTGCAAAAGACTGCTAGTGTCGACAGGCGAAGGGATTGCAGAAATCAGGCTTGCAGGTGTCAAGGAATTCTTGTGGGGAAATGCCGATAAAGAGTCGAGACCAGGTGAATCATAAATAGGCACAGATCCTTTCAACTGGATTTCTGGATTCTGTGTGTGCTTGAAGGATTCGAATTCTCCTAGGCCTCTTGCAACATACCTACTTGGTGGAGGTAAACTTGGGTTCGCAGGGTGTGTCTTGATATGCGAGTCAAAAGGTTGTGCATTTTCCCTTTCAGAAGCAGGCTTAAACTTGTAATGATAAGAATCTGATCTGGAGTCATACTGAGGCCAATGCGGGCTTGATGATACATTTCTGGCGTCAACAGGTGGGACCTGTGGAGAATGGTTTGCATTGTATTTTGATGCGGACCCACTACGTGGTGAATCAAAAGAAGCAGATGAAGATGAAGATGAAGATGCAGATGAAGATGAAGATAAAGATAAAGATGCAGATACTATTGGATCATGTTGTTGACCATTCCATATAGATTCATCAGGTTGCTCAGGTAAAACCACGCCTAGACCTATCATGATATCAACTCAAGGTAAGATCTTTGGGCCAAATGCTATGGATGATATAGAAGTGCTTCTACTAACTAGCCGGCAGCAAACCTAAAAGCCCAGATTGTTTTTATGCAAGTGGATCCAAACTAGAAAAGAACAATAGATAAAAGTGAATGTTCAAAAAAAAATTCGGTTGTTTGGTTTGTTTCAAGCGTTGCTCACTGTTTACCGAGAACATATTTTGATTACCGAAACGGGATGAAGAATGCGCCTCATCTTGTGCGGCTTAAAAGTCGCTTCGTCTGGCTGGGCTTGGCTTGGCTTTCTAGAATTCAGGTACGCAAATGGGAAAGGTATATATAGGTAGGTTGGAAAATTGAAGGCCATAGATAATAAAAAAAATCTTTGGGTCCAGTTCGATTACCACTCATCAGATGTTTATGTTATGTTCTTGATATTGTTCTTACAGTATCCCTGCATTTTATACTGATTTTATGCTGATTTTCGAGCTGTCAATCGACCGTGTCAATCGACCCTGTCAATCTGCGCGAGTTTACTAATAAATAGACAAACATAACACTCAGAATTAATAGACATAGCTAGATAATATACTGATGTTTAAACTCCATTCAGCAACGGCACAAAATCCCGGAGCATGTTGAACTTCTAAGACATGACGGTCCTTTTTGCCTCGGAAATGAGCACGTGAAACCTAATGATAAAACGTGCGTAGTATACTGTAGTTTGTAGGGGATCTGAACTCAACAGCAAAAAATCTGCAATAACTGAAATATCTTTAGTATTTATATTTGTATACAATTTAATACAAATAAAATACAAATACTATGCCAAATTCCAGTTGATCCTGATCCTTCTTGTATTCCTTATTTTGGTCCTGGCCTGCCATTGTGACTTAATAACGGCAGATCCGCCGACCTTCACTTCCTCAGCCCACAGATTTTGCCGTAGCCATTATTGTCTATCAAAACCTCCTCCATACGCATTCTTAGAGCCAATGATGGTGTCACATGTTTAATTGTCAGTTTATCTTGTGGCAGTTGTTCAGCCCTAAAGCCCTTGCCGTATAAACATCGAGGCTCATCATTGCCCTAACCAATTTCTTTTACCTTCACAAACCCTGCATTGCGTTTTCCCTTCACTCCATAAACTTTTGACGACAACGCTTATATCTGGTCTAGATCCCTCTTCTTTCTTTTATTTGTTACGTTTCTCGTTTCTTTAAAATATATCAACAAAAAAAATTTACTAGTTAGAACACTATATATAGCGATATGGATTTCTTTTAGGTTTTGTGCCTGATTTTAAGTTGATAATGAAGTTTGCAAAGAGGTGAGTATTGTTATGCCGACATGAAGTAAGCAGATGTCTCTTAACAAAAGTTAGGAAGCATACTTACTTTTATTTGCTTGTCTCAGTGTACTAATATTTCTTAGTCTTCAAAGAAACCAGGTTCCTGAATGGAGGTATGTTGTGAGCTTATTTACAGAGATTTGTAATTAAATGTCTGCGGCAGAAGTGGAGCTGAGGCAGAAGTGGAGACTGACCAGTGAACACCGAGAAGTGGACACAAACAAGTGCGTGCAGTCCAGAGAAATGCAATGCAATGCAATGTGGAAGATGGAAAAACATGGATCATTTGAATCTCTAATAATCTCAAATTATACAGTCAAATATTGCCTAATGATATGATATTATCTGTCATTAGTAGCTTAGCTTTCAACAATTCTAACTCCAGCCGATCCTACCTGGACTACAAGGCCCTCAAAAAAATTATAAAGGAATTGAATCATGATCGTTATGGAAAGGTGGCCAATGAGGCATATCTGGCACGTAAGTAAACCTAACAACAACTCAACACAATGATTTGATTTGGATTGAATTGAATTCTCTAACTTATTGTAGCCTTTTATTATGCCTTGGATCGTAACATTGAACTTGTTGATTCTTTCTATAATCTCAAGTTTGCCGAGTACTCACGACAATTGAAACATGTCTCTGAGAGATTGTCACTTTACAAAAATACCCAAGTAATTGCTGAAGACGAATTAGATGATCTTGTTGATGTCTTGCTTAGTCTGAGAGGTCAGTTCCGTAAATTACAATGGTATGCTGAAGTGAATAAGCGTGGCTTCGTGAAGATTTTGAAAAAATTGGATAAGAAATTAGAAGTCCAGTTACAAACAAAACTACTTGCATCCAAGGTATTTATTCTACCTTTTGCTAGTGGTGCTACTTTGGATACAGACTTGGCCAAAGTCAATGATTATCTTGGAGTAATTGCTCCTTATACTCAAGAAATCGATTCCAATAGTAGCGATGGTAATTCTCATTTGACTGACGTAAATCCAATGGAAATGGCCCCGACTACCGATCAGATTATGGGGACCACTTTTGAGGCAAGACGTCTCTCTAATATTTCTACAACCTCATTTTCCGATTCTGCTATAGCGGAAATGAAGAATGCTGTCGTTAGTGATGATGTTGATGCTCTAGAAAGAGCATGCACAATGTTATCTCAGAAAGCTATTCTTTCTGGACTCGCCAAAGCTATTTCTTGTAAAAGTAAGAAAGCAATTGTTTTTCTTTTGGATAAAGTTGAAACTTTGGATGGTCCAACAGAATTAAACGGCCGAAACGTGATTCATAGGTATATCATCAACCATGGTCGACATTCGCGAGAATTGCTAGCTGCCAAAGCTGAGGCATTAGCGGCTGCAAATACCACAAAAGCTGATGCTTTTGAAGTGTCTGAGACGTCCAGTACTGTCTCTTTAAATACTACTGCTGTCTCGTCCTCAGCATCATCTTTTGTCGATGTCCCTAATAAACCTGCTCTCTATAGTAAGAGTCCACAGTTTATCAATCCTGCAGAACTGCCTAATAGGTTGTCCACAGCTTTAGGCAGTGATGGATCTCATGCAAAAGATGAGAACGAGATTTTGATCTTTGTACTTGATCATTTGAGGCAGAAACACCAATCTGCTCTTATTGCCAAGGATCAGTACGAAAGAACGCCGCTTCATTACGCAGCACATTATGGCTTGAGGTTGATTACACATGTTGTTATTGCTTACATGAACAAGTGGGGATTATATCAACAGTCTTCCAATTTTGAATGGAAGGACAGTGAGGGGCTTACTCCTTTGCAATTGGCTATAGCTGGTAATCATCCGTTAACTACTAGTGAAATTCTGGATGGTAACCCTGAAGCTGCCATTAAAATGATTGAAAACTCATCTGGATTATTGCATGTTGCTGCCAGACTCGGTTCAGTGGGTCTTTTGAAGGTGCTACTTGATTTTGGTGAGAAGACCAGTCTCTTTGATATTAATAAAGTAGACGAGGCTCATGAAACTCCCTTATTTGTTGCTGCTAAGCTCAATCAGATTGATGCTGTCAACTTTTTAGTATTCAAGAAGGCCGACATGGAAATTGCAGAATCCACCTATGGTTGGACTCCGATTATCGTTGCCGCTGTTGACGGTTCCGAAAAGGTGGCTTTGATCCTTCTTGGAGCCGGAGCCGATATTGACCATACTGATGAATCTGGCTGGACTGCCATGGAACATGCTTGCTTAAGAGGTCATATTTCTTTAGCGAAAATGTTGAGCCCTAAGAACCCACCTTGGCAAACAACAGCCGATATTAAGTCTTCTGTTCTTTCTCCTGTTGATGAGCCGCTTTCTTTGAACAACAGTATTGCTAGTTTCGCTAGCTCAGATACTACCATCATATCTACCAATGGTAGTAACGGTAATGGAGTAAGTAAAAAATTCGTTGGTGCTACATCCGTAAAGAGTGGTAAATTCTTGAGATCTGGATCTACCCCTGAAGAAGAGAAACTTCATGAAGAAGCTGTGATGACATTTGGTCACCGATATCTCGATCGGACTATGCTATTGGTTACTTTAGGATCTACTGATTTACGAAAGGCTAGCAATCCTGTGTCTCTTGATCGTGTTCCTTATTCAAAAGCACATTCCACCAAGCTCGATACTGCCCTTTCTTTGGTTTTGTCATCCACAGCTCAAGGTGAAGCCATGGTCTATGATTTACCTATTCCAGATGATGGGCATGCAACCGAGCCTGTCTCATTTTATCTTGAGAAAGATAACGATTTGCGAGATACCAAGCTTTACTTTGATTTGGTTCCCACCTATAGTGGTAACCGTAAGAAAATGATTGGTAGGGCTGTTACTTTGCTTGGAAGTGTCTTTCAGTCGGTTAGTGATGGTAAAGTCGGTGCCTTGAATAAAACGGTTACTTTACCCATTGTTGAATCAGAAACATTAGAGGTGCTTGGCACAGTGAGGTTTGAAATTCTCATAATCAAGCCTTTTAAGCATCCTAATATGCGTGTCGAACTAAGTTCTGGCACTTACTGGAAGTCGTTGATTACAACTCGTGTTATTGGCCACAGAGGCTTAGGCAAAAACTCAATGAGCAAGAAAAGTTTACAACTTGGGGAGAATACTTTGGAATCTTTTATTCAAGCTGCTAATTTAGGTGCCAGCTATGTGGAATTTGATGTGCAATTGACCAAAGATCATGTACCTGTCATATATCATGACTTTCTAGTAGGCGAGACTGGTATGGATATTCCTATGCACGAACTTACGCTGGAGCAGTTTTTGGACATTTCAAAGCCAAAACGAACACCGAAGTTGAAGCCTCATTCTCCCATGTTGAAACCTGTTTCTCAAAGATTATCTGCCTCTCCTGAGGTTAGACCCAGGTCTATGTCTGTGCACAGTGATTTGGAAGATGAATATGATGTCATGAGCGAGCAGATGAGATTCACTCGAGATTTTAAGATGAAAGGATTCAAAGGTAATTTCCGAGGCCACTCTATTCAGTCACCTTTCACTACATTAGAGGAAGTGTTCAAGACCTTGCCAAAGAATGTTGGTTTCAATATTGAATGCAAGTATCCAATGCTAGATGAAAGTGAAAAAGAAGATATGCAGGCGGTTGCAATTGAGCTGAATACATGGATTGACCGTGTTTTGAAGTGTGTCTATGATTTTGCAGATGGAAGAGATGTTATTTTCTCTAGTTTCCATCCTGATATTTGTCTCATGTTGTCGTTGAAACAACCATCTATTCCTGTGTTGTTCTTGACTGAAGGTGGTACTCAACTTATGAGAGATGTACGAGCATCATCATTACAAGAAGCTATTAGATTTGCAAAGAGATGGAACTTGCTTGGTATTGTAAGCGAATCGACTCCATTGATTTTATGTCCTCGATTGGTGAATGTCGTCAAGGAAAGTGGATTAGTTTGTGTTACTTATGGCAGCCAGAATAATGATCCTGTTAAATCTCGATTACAAATGAAGAGTGGAGTAGATGCCGTTATTGTTGACTCCGTTTTGGCTGTAAGAAAGGGACTTACTACAAGTTTTACTGAGAGTAAATTAAGGAACGCATCTTTAGCCCATACAATGATTGGTACTTCTACAAATGGATCAGGGGCTGTGAATGGTATTGATGATGTTTCAATAGATCATTTATCGCCGCCGTCATCGGCATAGGCATGTTCGCTTTCTATAGGTTTATAGAGGTAAAAAGTAACTGCTTTAAAACATAATATATCCTTTTAAAATGTTATTGGTGATCATTGTTAGATAATGTAAACTAATTTAGGTGGAAGGAGCAGTAGCGGCCGCAGTAGTAGAAGCAGCTTGATGATCACCAACTGAAGATTCAACAGGGGTTTCCTTCTTCAAATCAGCTAATCTTCGAGCCTCACTATGAACGTCAGAAACATTCTTAACAAGATTAGAATAAAAACCTCTAATCTTAGAACCTGTCTCAGTAGCTAAAGCACTGTCTACATACTTGTTAACAGTAGCCTGGCCTTTCTGAAGGTTCTCAGTGATACCGTAAGCTTTATCGGTTTCATCTGCTTTGGTCTTGAGAGCATCAGTTTTCTCATTCAACTTATATTTATCGTCCAAATCACTCTTGGTTTCGTGATATTTGCCATCAAGTTGCTGTAAGAACGAGGTGAATTTTTTGGAAATACCATGCTTATTATCCAAATCAATTCCTTTAGAAACTGCTTTATCTCCAAGAACATAACCTTGACTCAAATATTCAGCCAATATAGTGGTTTTTGGCTTATATTCTTGAGGCACGTCATCGCCATGAGGGGTACTTTGTTCCTCTCGAAGTTCCTTAGAAGCAGCGGCAGTCGTAGCAGTTTCATCAGCAGCAACTATAGTGACTTTGGATCCATTAAGCTCGGAATCAGACAACAATACTGCAGTCGTTACAGCTGATGCTTTTTCAAAGTCCACAACAGCAGTTCCAGTGGCAGAATCGACCTTTACAGAGCTGACTTTGCCACAGAAACTAAAGAAATCTGAGACCTGTGAGTCGGTAGTAGAAGGGGAAAGACCTGATACGTGGATTTCGTTAGCCATTGATAAAATTGTTTGTTGATAAAATGAATATTTGGTTTTGAGGGGTAATATATGAAAAAATTACAGGGGCGATGTTTAAAGGAGCAAATGAATTTTAAAGGTGAGGTGAGGTGATATCACCCCGGATTTATATAGCCGTGGAAGATGAGTGAGGCGTAGAACAATGGAGAATCATAGCAAGCACAATAATCTGAACAACGACAAGAATAATTGGGTATTTTCGAGTCAGAAATCGTTTTAAAAAGCATTTTTTTTTGGTATATAACGATTTATTTGGATTTTGGGTCACAGTTGTGATATTTTCTCTAACTCAGTTGTCTAAGCATTTGAGTTGCTGCTCATCCAATAAGGTTCCGAGGCGCAGAACATGCGATTGGCACTTGCTGCCCTAGTGCTAGCTAGCAACGCCGTGGAAATCCAATCAAACTAGAAAGAATGGAAGAATTAATTTTGGTGAAAAATGTATACTACTGGGCTCTGCTGTAGAAATCATAGGTGTGAGTACGTAGATTGTACCTGACAGGTCTTAGAGTGAGGGATCTATGCCTATTGGAGCTTAATAGGCTTAGAATCTCTCTATAAGGTCTTGAAGTTTGATATTTCTTTTATTCTTTTATAGGAATTTATTCTTTGTTAATCTGTTTATTTGTTGATTTATTGATTTGACAATCTAACTCATTGGTTCATTGGTTCATTGAATAGCCAGCCAGCAGTCGGCATTGTATATAACCGTGCGGCTCAAATATAGTCTCATTTCGGACCAGAAACGTCGATCAATGCCTTGCCTTGCCTAGCCTTGATTAAAACAAGGCAAATACAACACAGTCAGCCTTGTTATAATCAGGTTTATATTTATAATTCTTCTTAATAAACTATTATATCAATGTTAATTGATTGATACTGGTTTTCAGTTTCTATCATCTCATATCTCTTTCTCGAGACCGGTTAACTCAGATAACATAATCAATTATTCGGATATGTATCAAAATTGCAGTAAATCTAGCTGAACTCGGAAGTATTTCATTTGTCCAATACTGATCCTCTTTTTTCTCTTTTTTTCCCTTTTTTCTATCTCCTTAAAACCGATATTACTCATCCGTCCTTGGTCGGTGTGTCCGATCTCGAGCTCACTATAAAAGGCATGCAACCGACCCGAATCAACTTATCCTTTTAACATCCACAAACAACTGTCAAAATGGCTCTTGAACAAATCATTTCCAAGTCTGCTCCTCCCCCAATCGCCCCTTACTCTCACGCTATCAAAGCGAATGGCTTTGTTTTTCTCAGTGGTGTAGTCGGCTGTACCTCCGACGGTAAGCTTATCGCTGGTTATGAAGATCCCGTCATTGAAGCTAGACAAGTTCTTACCAACCTAAAGAACGTTTTGGAAGATGCTGGTTCTTCTATGGATAAGGTCGTTAAGACCACCATTTTCGTCACTGATCTCAGCAAATATGCTGCTTTCAACATCGCTTACGGCGAATTTTTCACCACCACCAAGCCTGCTAGATCATGTGTTCAGATCACCAAGCTTCCATTAGCTGAAGCTTCAATTGAAATTGAATTGATCGCTATTGCTTAAATATATAGTAAAAAATCGAATAAATTCTACCACATATATCTTATTGATTACACTGCCTTATGTTATATCATCATAATTATACTGCCTTATATAAACTCCTCATAATGATTCCTTGCTCTGCAAAAAACTAGCCTCTTCAAAATCATCCTCCTCTTCAATGCTATTTATGTTGTACGATGCCACAAAACTTTGTACCCCTGGTTTACGTGGTGAAGTATATATTCGACGAACTTGGGTCTGTCCATGTTCATTTGTAACGTGTTCATTATCATCGTCATCGGTATCGGTCTCATCATCATCAAGATCAAACCCACGTTTAATAGGCCTTGGATTAATACCATCATTATCGTCAGACATGCTATTCATACTCTTGGTTCGATTTGCAAAATCAGGTCCATTAGCTGCAGCTTCTTCCTGAGTTATCGATCGTTTTCCATCGTATTCGGATCCGAAATTAAATGATCCTGTACTTATAAGCTTGGCTGTTGAAGTAGGTCCTATAGTCATGCCTTGATATGAAGGCACTGAGGTATTAAATTTGTAACCATCAGACACGCTTTTTCTAGCTAATCTTGGTGTGGTTTCTAGGCGCGCTCGTAACTCGTCTGACAGACGCGGAAATCCACTAAATGACTGACTACCTGCGCCACTGCCATTACTATTAGAATTTCCGTTCCTTACAAGGCCAACACCAGCACTGGAGCTATTTCTTTCTACTACGGTCCGTTTATTGCTACTCATTAAAATAAATTACTGAAACTATTGCAAGTTGTCGTTTTGAGATATGTTTCTTTGATGTTTCGTGGTTGCTAAGTTTGATTTTTTGGTTTTTTTGGTTTTTATTGGTGTTTCGTCGTTAGCTTTACGCGTTTGCCAATTACATTTCCGTTTTAGGAAATTGCTTCTTTTTGTTCCCGAGGATTGATATTTGGCATAAAGAGAACTTTTCTTTATCGTCATGTAATTAATACCAGATAACCAAGTAATTGATATGTATAATTCTGAAAATGCTTTTTCATTTGCTTATGATTGTTTATCTAGTTGAAAAATTTGTATCTTGTCACCAAACTAGCACTCTTTTTCCTACCGTAACCAAAACTCTCCGACTCCACACTCCATCCGCAATCGCCTGCCTTTAGGGGTCGAGCATCTCCAACTCCTGCCTTTAGGGTATATCTCAGCCAACAATGAGCCCACGAATCAAAATCAAAACAACCGACGGTTTGTATAAATAAGAAGAATTTTCCTAGTTTTTTTTCCCTCTTATCTATACTTTCTACTATTGTATCATCTTTTTTAACCAAAATCTCTTTTTGAAAAACATTATCATGTCCATATCATCTCAGCAAGCTATTGCCCTTGAAGATCAATATTCGGCCAACAATTATCATCCATTACCTGTGGTTTTCCACAAGGCTAAAGGTGCCAAAGTGTGGGATCCTGAAGGAAATGAGTACTTGGATTTCCTGGCTGCATACTCTGCTGTCAATCAAGGTCATTGTCACCCTAAGATTATCGAAGCGCTGATTAATCAAGCTCAAACCTTGACTCTTTCATCAAGAGCTTTTCATAATGATGTATATGGAAAGTTTGCCAAATATGTATCAGAATATTTCGATTATGAAATGGTACTTCCAATGAACACTGGTGCTGAGGCTGTTGAAACTGCTATCAAGTTGGCAAGAAAGTGGGGTTATCTTAAAAAGAAGATCCCTGATGGTGATGCTATCGTTTTAGGTGTTACTGACAACTTTCATGGTAGAACTTTGGCTATTGTATCTATGTCTACTGATCCTGAGGCCAGAGATAATTATGGTCCTTATCTCCAAAATGTAGGTCCAGTGATTCCTGGTACTAATAAGCCTTTACGATATAATAATATTGGAGATTTGGAAGAGGCATTTATTAATGCAGGAGATAAAGTCGCCGGTTTCTTGGTTGAACCAATTCAAGGAGAAGCTGGAATCATAGTTCCAGACCCTGATTATTTGACCAATGTTGCAGCACTCTGTAAGAAGTACAATGTTTTGTTTATTGCTGACGAAGTGCAAACTGGTATCGCTAGGACTGGTAAAATGCTCTGTGTTGAACATTCTAATGTTAAGCCTGACATTGTTATCTTAGGTAAAGCTATTTCCGGTGGTGTTACCCCAGTATCTGCTGTGTTATCTTCTCGAGAAATTATGAGGTGTATTGAACCTGGCACTCATGGTTCTACTTATGGTGGTAATCCATTATCATGTGCTATTGCTATGGCTGCATTGCAGGTTGTTAAGGACGAAAACCTTGTGGAAAGAGCTAGTGTATTGGGTGAAAGATTCCGAGAGGGTTTGGAACCCTTGTTGAAAACAGGTATTGTTACCGAGATCAGAGGTAAAGGTCTTTTGAATGCAATTGTTATCGACCATTCTAAATCCAATGGTAGATCAGCATGGGATCTCTGTCTACTGTTTAAGGACCATGGAATCTTGGCAAAACCTACCCATGATAATATCATCCGATTAACTCCTCCTTTGGTGATTTCTGAAGAGGATCTTGATCGAGGAATTAAGCTGATTTCCGAATGTGTTTCTCTATTGCCTACCGCTCCTAAAAGTGAGACACATTAGTTTAATAAGCCACTGTTTAAACCGTTTGTAGTATGCATATCTTATCTATATCAATATATTTGTAGTTTGCTACATCGTTCTTAGTTAGTGGTTCCCGTTTAGAGTAATTTCCGTATCGAGCTAGCGAATGCACTAAGTAATTAAGGGTTATGAAACGATTAGAGGGTTTATAATATTAAACTTATATTTTCTAAGCTTTTAGCCCCTATTTGGGGCTCAAATAGTAGCTTTTTTTGGCAGTAGCTGTTCGAAAACATAGACTGTGATGCATACTTCAAGTTTCAAACATATGGCTGCAATTCGATTCTGATAATGCTCCTCGACCCGAATAAGGGGCTTGATTTCAGGATGAAGATTTTTTGGTTTTGGTTTGGATTTTTAAATAAATTAATTTGGTTTTTGGTAGCTATTAAAGCGCTAAAAGAGTATCATATAAATATATATACTTATTAACGAGAAGTATAAAAACACATGCTGTCCTCTAACAAACTACTTTGACTTCTAAAACGTGCCTCAAAAATTCAATCTCATTGAATTATCTCTATTTAGTCATGGTTCACTAGTACCAAGATTGGTTAGACAATCCGACGTCTCGAGCAATATCCATTTTTGGTATAAACAATGTAGGATATTAGATAACTGCGGAGAAAATGGGGCTCAGGCATGCAACATAGCGGAGACTCTTCCTTTTTAGACCTTCAATCCTATGGTATATATCAAGAGCCTCATTGTTTGACAATATTTTTGGTGGTGTCGATTTTGCATTTCTCCATTGTTCTTGATATTATAGGAAATCAGCAACCAGCAACAACCAACAATCTCTGGATAAACGTGAGGATTATATTTGGCTCAGAAAATGCATAAATAGTCGTAAAAATTCCCTAGAATTTCTGCTTTTTTTTCTATAGACAATATTCCAATTCTCTACTCTACACTCTTATTCTACTCAGCAATGACCGACCAATCTATTAACAACAACGAAGCCATCAAGAAGATCGTTGAGATCGAGGCACCTAAGGATCAATATACCATTCCTTCCAGTGAGTAATTGACAGATATTTTGGAAACCTTTTTTGAGAAATAAACAAAATTAACTAACATTTTTAGGCTCTCCTTATCCTGGATGTGTTATTTGCTAGATTCCCATCTAGACTAAAGCATCTTGCTTCGTCAGATATTGGTATGAAGTTTGATGCACCATATCATGCATGATTCTGACACTTTTGACAATTTAAACTCTTTCAAATGCGCGCCTACTATAAAAACATATAAAACCCCAAAAAAAAAATTTTTTTTATCGATAAACATTTATTTGGTCAATTTTATAGGTAAACTACTGATATTGTTGTGATAAGATAAGATAAGATCAGAAAAGAAAAGAAAAGAAAGGCTTAGATTATCTCTCACACGACCATAACGAAAAGAATAGGTTGAAAGAATCTTTTAACGTATCTTTGGGGACCCAAGAATTATATTATAGATGCAGAACATTTAATCTTCTACCCCATGAAATATATCGGTGATGAATTCAGAATTCGCTCTGACTTATGACGTAATGCTTAAATATAGATTGACCCTTCCTCCTCCTCGGTTTCACCCGCCGCCTCCCGCCTCCAAAATTCAGCCGCATCGATGGCTGCCATATCTTGCTACACCAGATTTCACATGCTTTTTTTCTCCAGATAGCTTTTTCACGTTCTTCCACTTTTTCACACTGACACGCACACACACTCTTTGAAAATTTTCACAAGCCTTTTCATATTGCTGTTTCTTACTCTGTGAAATCCTAAAGAGGAAAACTTCGAGAAGCTTTATTGTTCCAGAATAATAGAGCTATTAGATCTACTTTTGCTGGTTCGATAATTTTTCACCTTATCTCGGGACTCTCCCACAGAATCTATACCTAATTCTCTTATCTTTTCTTTCTCGACCACAATGACTTCGGAAGATAAAAATTCCTTCCCCGTTGAGACTGAATCGTTAAGCAATCAAAACTATGATGATAAGCAGCTAGGAGATGGTGCCGATTCTTCGGAATATTCCTTCCTCGATGAAGCCGACCGACAACTGGCTAAGATCGGTTACAAGCCCGAATTAAAGAGAGAGTTTACTTTATTTTCTGCCTTTTCTTTTGCTGTTTCTATTTCTGGACTGTTCGCCACTGTAGCTACCACTTTTAGTTATCCGTTGATAGCTGGTGGTGCATCTTCTGCTATTTGGTCTTGGTTCATTAGTGGTGCTGGATGTATGTGTATTGCCTTATCAGTAGCTGAACTGGTCAGTGCTTATCCTACTAGTGGTGGTTTGTACTTCACTATTAGTAGCCTTGCGCCGAAGAAGCTGATTCCCATTATTTCATGGTTTGATGCTAATTTGAATCTGTTAGGTCAAATCGCCGGTATTGCTTCCACTGATTGGGGTGCTGCTGCGTTACTATTAGCCGCTGTATCTATGGGTAGTAACTTCACATATATACCTACTAATAGTCATACTGTCGGAGTCATGGCTGCACTGTTAGTATTCCATGGTGCTATCAACTCTTTGACTACTAAAGCCTTGGAAAAGATCACCAACATCTATGTTATCTTCCATGTTCTGGTTTTGATATCTGGCTGTATTGCATTGTTGGTTTGCCAACATGATAAACATAGTGCCAAGTATGCTTTTACTAATGTCGATAATACCTCTGGTTGGACACCTGATGGTTGGGCTTGGATGTTCGGTTTCTTGTCTGTAAGTTGGACAATGACTGATTATGACGCTACTGCTCATATTTGTGAAGAAATGGAACACCCTGAAACAAAAGCTCCTTGGGCCATTTCTACTGCCATGGGTTTCACTTATATTGGAGGGTTTTTGTTTAATATTGTCTTGGTCTTCTGTATGGGTGATCCTGAGGAGATTCTGAGCTCTCCAATTGCTCAACCCGTGGCTCAGATCTTTTATAATGTGCTTGGTTTAGGCGGTGGATTGTTTTTCACTATTGCTGCTTTTATAATTATGAACTTTGTTGCTATTACTGCTATTCATTCATGTTCTAGAACAGTTTGGGCTTTTTCTAGAGATGATATGATGATTGGTTCTAAATGGCTTTACAAGGTTAATAAGCTTACCAAAACCCCTCTTGTTTCTGTTTGGGTTACCACTATCTTATGTATTGCTATTAACCTTATTGGTCTTGGTTCTTATGTTACTATTTCTGCCATTTTCAATGTCTGTGCTATTGCTTTAGATTGGTCTTACTGTATCCCAATTGTTTGCAAGCTCATCTGGCCCAGAAATTATCAAAAAGGACCTTGGAACCTTGGTAGATTTAGTACAGCAATCAACATATGGGCAGTACTGTGGACATTATTTGTTTCAGTCATATTCTTCTGTCCCACAGAGTTACCTGTTACTGCTACGACTATGAATTATGCTATTGTATTCTTCTTTGGCATTGTATTCTTGGCTACCATTCAATGGTTTGTTTGGGGCAAGAAGACTTATAAAGGTCCAAAGATTCATCGTTTTGAAGAGGAAACAGGTTTATAATTACTAATCAGCCTGCTTTGCATTTTATTGATAATGTTAAATATATCTTACGTTTTTATAATGCGTTTGCGTTTATATGTAATTTCTTCCCCCTCACATTTTCCTCTCAAGACTTTCTGAATAGGATAAAATAAATAATAACATCAACTCTCATTTCCAGGATAGTAGCCTCGATATGTTGTAGCTGCTGCAGGCGGGAATACTGTAGGAGATTGTCGTCGATATGGTGTCGTTTTTGGTGCTTCAAACATAGTTTCCGTGCTCTCGTTTTCAAATGGATTATATGGTCTCAAATGAGTGTTTGAATCATCTCTAAATCGTTCCTGCGGGAAACTATTCGTACTGTGCGAGCTCCCATCGTCGTTGATATTTGAATAAACACCTTGAGGATGTAAGAAATTTGATGTTCTCTCTTTTAATGGAGGAGCATCTTCATCATCAGCTTGCATCATACTTCTTCGTATTTCTTCCGCATAACCATTGTCATCTCTGGCACTGGCACCTAACGCATCAAGTTCGGTGCCTGCAACGACTTTTTCTCCACCATTTGGATCTCTCATGAAACTTTCTCTATCATCTCGCATTGGTTGATATCGCGTATCAGGGTTCTTTGAGAAGATGAACCAAATACAGGAGACAACAATCGTAATCAACAATGCCAAAGAGAAAATGGCATTTAAAACAAAAAACACAATTGCGGAAATACCTCCAACACTCTCAGGGTTGTGGAAAATTTCTGAGAAAAGCAAAAACATGATAGCATTGAGCAAGCAAATGACCGAAATAGCAATGTTGAAACCGTTAGTAGGCTTATCCATAAAAGGCTTTAGCCAACACAAGCTGATAAAGTAAGCTAACTCAATAACAAAGATTCCCATGGCTTGAGCTTTTCCTTGTGACTGTCCAAAAGCAATGAAACAGGATTTAGCAAATGTATAGCCTAGCACAGCAACAATGAACCAATATGACGTTGCTTTAAACTGCACATACAAGAATCCCCATTTGTTCAAGAAGCGTGAATCGCTGAACAAGATATACGCAGGATTCTTGTAGATAGTTGTAGATTTTCTAGCAGTAGCAATCACACGATAAGAAGCAAATGCTAGTATTCCGAAAGCGACAAGATACAACAAGACAGCTAGTACCATACAGGCAGGTGAATCATCTCTGGTAAGTTCCCAGAGACACAGAACAGTCAATTGTGGGAAACCAATCAAAACTAGTCTGAAGAAAAACCCTTTACACCACTCTCTCCAGTTCTGTCTAAAGTCTGTGAATCGATCTTGCTGGATAGCACCCATTTTCACCAACAGTTCGACAATACCTTTGACAATACCCATAAAGATGAAAGAGAAAACGCACAGTACGATAAAGAAAGTAATACCAGTGATAAAAACATTGGAATACTCGATATCGGCTAAATAAGCGACACGTTGCATACCACGCAAGATCAATGTCTTTGATCTCACGTCTGGATCAGCTTCGTTGCTTGTAGTAATTTGCGTGGTATTAGAGGTGGTAGCTCTAGCCAATAGCTGTGGTATTTTGTACGCTTTCCTGAATAAGTTTCGCTGAAAATTGTTTTCGGCATGTTTCGACACAAATGATCCCGGTATTGATGATATTATACCAGAAACATCTCGCTTTTCTACTTCTAACGATAGAGAGTCTTTGTAAGGTAAAATATTGATAGCCGTACCACCTGTGGACTGGACGTACCATGAAAAAATAGTTTGCATGAATTTCACTCTCATAAGTCCCATGGTCCATTGGAAATTCTGAGCCCAAGCTGAAGCTATTGGTGGAAGTCGTTGTACAGCCATCATACTGATGATTGCTACGCTCTGGAAATAGACAAACAATGAGACAACATTGGAAGCAATATGAGCAGATGTACTTAAGCTTCCAGCCATAGCAGCAGCTCCAGCACATAGTATACCAATCAAACAAACGATACCAATACCCCAAGAAGCATATTTGGTTTGAACAGTCTTACCATTGGACAAAGTAGCTTCCACACAAGCAATAGCGGTTGTAGAACCGGATTGATAGACTTGAACCTGTACTATACCATCCAAATCAGGAATGCTATAAGCTATTCCTGGGATGTAACTGCTGATATCAGAGCTGACATCTAACGAGGTTGAAAGATCAATGTGACCAGGAGAAATAGGACAAAGGGTACTTATACCCAAATCACAAGCATCGACGTCCTTAGTAAGCAGTTTAATACCGTAAGCAGTTAGCTGTACTTTTGCAGTGACATTTCCCTCTATAGCAGAGATTGCAGCAACACTGATAGTCACACTGTTATTACCAGGACGATAAACGACGTCGAATGTGGACGCAGTAAACTCCGAGTTATCCATACAGGACAACAATGCACTTGACTTGATCATTTTCTCAGCATGAGCAGAATTCCATTGTATCATAAAGATACTTAGAAAAAATGGGAAATACCACCTATTGTTCATGTTGTTGGTTCTTGATTAAAGACAATTTTAAGCAGCAGCGCTATATAACAACAAATAAACAGTAGAAATGGCAGGTAATCAAACTTTGTCCACTGAAGAAGCTGAACGAGAAATGAAAAACTTTGGAATGTATTTGACTTAGGCAATATAATTCACACAAGAAATTATTTGGTTTATTTGATTCGTTTCTAGTTGGCTTAAAACTAGTATAAGATTAACTAGGTACGCTTAATACTAGCGAAGGCTTGAAATTAGTATACGTGCGTGTATGGATGAGGAGTTCTATTTTTAGAGTATGCACAGCCGTTCCTAAGAATATGAGACTCACACAATCAAGGCGACAATAACGAAGGGAATAAGTGGTTTTTTATAGTTGAATAAGTTCATTAAAGCGGATTTATTGTAATTGTAAAGTTTATAGTTTCTTTTCCAAGTATTGTTGTCCAAGTATTGTTGTCCAAGTATTGTGATTTATTTGGAAGGTAGATTGTTTCATAGTTCTAACAAAGATTGGCAGTGAAAGGCAGTCTACCGGTGAGCTTGGGCCCAGCCAGCTTCGACAGAATCATATATCTATGTTGTACGGTAGTATAAGAGGAGTTGCAAATCAATGATAATCAAAAAGATTGACTAGAAATGAAAAATAAATAAATAAACAAATAAATAAAAAACCAATCAGACTTTTAGTTTGGCTTTTTGTTGTGTTTGGTTGCTGTATTTCATTTCTCTCTCACAAAAATAATCTTGGCCTGGCTTGGCTTGGCTCAATTTCCGTCTTTCTCTCTCCTCTTTCTTTGCTAACATTTTTCAAGGCTCGAGTAATATCAAAATCCATGGACTTTTTCTTGTCATTTCAACACGGATCTTGATATTACGTCAGCAATGACTGAGCATAGATAGATAGAATGGCTGACAAAGAACAGAATGGACTACTGATAAAAGTCTTGGCTGTCTACACGCAGTCGTACATGCAATTTAGTTATGTTTGAGTAAACCGACCTTTAATATTGGTTGACCTATAATTGATTATAGTTAGAGTCCCAACTTCAAAAAGTTAGCACATCTCGGAATAAATACCATCATCGAGTTTTCTATCTATTTACCAAATGATTGAATTTTTTTATATTATCTACTTATTTTTCATATTATATATTTTATTTTTCATAGTATATATTTTATTTTTCATATGATTTATTGCTATATTCAATGCTGTCTGAACATTCTCTCTCTCTACATTGGATTTTTCACCTCTGGCTGGGAAACACCGAGCCATTTAGTTTCCACGCATCTCAATTTGTTTCCATTACCCGAAATATTTATATAAAGTTGGCTTTGCAAGATTAACGCAACGGTTTTGCTGCCGTTTCTTTTCTGACTCGAAAGAATGGCCAAGAATAGGAACAAAGGGCGCTCGAAAGCGGCTGGCACTAGTAACACCGCTAGTAAATCCCGGGTTCCGTCCACTTCAACATCATCATTACCTGCAACTTCGATATCAACCAATGGTCCGGCTTCTGAATTTCCCGTTGATCATGCCACAAGCATAGATCCGGGATCTTCGACGATAAATGACCCGGTGTCTAAAGTAGGCCACTCGAATGGTTATAATACAAGTGGTTCTGGGGATATACATGACGAATCAAACAGTGATGGTAATATGTCGCCGACCCTACTAGATTCGGCTACAAGTGATTCCAATACTAATGAAGATACCAAAGAAGATTTCCGAAATGTTTTACACCTGGTTTTGGAGGATTTTGAGCAAAATGTGCAAACTCAGAAGACTGTGTCGAAGTCAGTGCGCAAATTCAGGCAGGTTATTGGATTAAAAGATCTCAAAGAAGAGAATGTTATAATGAAAAACACCAAGCGAGTTTCTAACAAGCTGTTGTCATTTGATACCAGGTTTATACCAAATGGTGATCCTTATTTCGATGATTCTGGTATACGCATGGCTTCAATGAGCAGAGAAGAGTATATTTTAAGGCAAACCAGAGTCTTTTCGGCCCTTTTCCAGGATGATAAACCACATCCTACTTGGGGTAGTAAGTGGGCATTGAATACTGGTGAGTTGTTCACAGTTTTGCAATCTATGATTGCCTATTATGATGGTCGGATGTATGACGACTTTACAAGAACAAGATTGATTTATCATGAACTTGACGACGCTCGAAATAGTGCCTACAGAACCATTATGGAACAGCCAACAGACCAGTTACGCCTAAGATATTTGATGAAAAACTTTGCTGAACTGCGGTCGCAGGTTGATATTTTGGAATTGGCTCTACAGCGATCTGAAGAACAACGAGAGAAGTTCCAGTCAGCCACAAAGATACGTTTTTCTAATGAGAAGGAGTATCGGGAAAGATTGAGTGCTCTATGCACGAATTTAGGGGGCCGTCTCAGGGAAAATCAAGGCAGGCTCGAGCTTACGCAGAACCGACTTGGTGAGGTTCTCTTGAGCTTGGTTGACTTGGTAAGTGGTACCGATGAACAATGCGAAGACATTCTCACTGAGTGGGAATTGTTTGAAAAGAATTTGCAGAAATATCAGAAGAATCTGATAGCATCTAAGGAACTGAAAGATGCTCACGAATACCTTGAAATCACAGCATATCTTGTCAACACTGGTGGCAGATTTATCACCCGTACTATTTCACAACTGGATGATATCAGAAAGGAAATGTTGCGCTTAGTACAAACAGCTGGACATCCAGATACAGCCAACTTTGTGCCGAAGAAGGTAATCTCCGAGATATCAGGTTATTTAGAATATGCACAACAGAAATCGGATAAATGGCAGGAAACAACAGACATCCCTGAAAACAACAGAAACAATGTCGGCAGTGCGATTAACTACATCAAAAATGTTCTGGAGACCAACTTGACGGGGTCCGAAAAAGCTATACATGGCGATTTGGATAATCATTTAGGTGAGACTCCTTGGACTGATTTGCTAGAGAATATGAAAGCGAGCAATGACCACAAAGCAAGTTTGGAAAAGTTTCTTTCGGCAACAAAGAAGAGAGAACTGGCTTACAAGAAGTTAATCCGTTCAAACCAAGTCGTTATGCAAATGATAAATGGTACACTGAAAGAAGTGATGGATACAGCTAAGCTCACAGACGTAAATATCGTTTTGCAAACCCGGGCTCAGCTCATCCCTACTGTTAGAACGTCTAAGAAACAGTTTCTTGCGACGCTTGTTTCACAGATAGATTCTAGTATTGTTCGAACCAAGTGGATGTGTGACTTACATAATAAGCTACATCAATTGACGGCAGAGGTTAAAGCTGATGAAGTGTCACAAAGACAACAGAAGCAAGTGACAGAGAAAGAAGAGGTAGAGGCAGCTACAAAACAGTTTAACGGAAATGACCAGCAAAATAGTGCTAAAGAAGCAGATCCTGATGACGACGATATCGATGAATATATTCTCGACAGCTACAAGCATACCTACCAGCTCGATAAGAACCCACTGCTACTATCTATATTCATGCAGGCTAGGGAATTGGATCAATTTGCAGAGGTACCTGGTGCCGAGGTGTTGAAACACATTCTGGATGTAGACATGCTGGAAGGAATGAGTGCTTCTAGCTATATGTCTACTGCTGTACAGCTGACGCATGTGCATCTATGTGAAGAGGTATGTAATGGGGAGCCATGTCCTTTCCATCTTACTGGCATTAGTGCTATGGCTACCATTGCATCAGGATTTCAATTATTCCGTGATGGGGTCTACAAAGCGGTCATAAGATGACAGTACAATTTTTTTGACCTATATATTTGAGCTAGATATCTAATTGTAACTCATTATTCAGTGCCTTATTTTGATATTGTGGAGACGATGTGGTGCGGCTGTGTTTTTTGTGTTTTTTGTGTTTTTTTGACTCTTCCTCTCATAGGAAGGACATAGAAGAGATCAACACTAACACCGGATCAAGATAAAAAAATGACGAAACGAAAATCTATAACCAAGGGCGACACTAAAAACGAACCGCCGAGCATCACAAGTTGCGAACAAGCCAAAGGCTAGAAAAAGAGGTTCTGGATAAGCTATATAGACTTCACTAGTTACCCGGCACAAATAGATTTTGATGATGATGTTCCCAGCCAATTAGCGCGATTGGTTTTCGGTTTACTTTTTTACATCTTACACATACATTAGCCTTAGAATGCTTCGATTATACGGCAAAACATTGCTAAGGGGTAGGTAATACAATATCCTGAGATTATGTATCTTTGTTTTTGGTTGAGAAGATGCCCATACATCTTTTTTTGAGGATTGTCTTGTTAGTTCCGAAGAGTCTATAAAGCGGATTTTGTCCAACTCAAAGAACTGAGCTGAAAAATTAAGAATACATGCCAAAAAAAGAGCAAGCTAAAATCAATTCGCTATATACTTTATATTATCTCAAGTTTTTAGTAAATTTTTGACTTTTATCGGCAGCTTTTTACTCAGTTTGAACCCATACTAACCATCAGCTCGACCCCAATCACTCACATTCGTTCGAAACATTCAGACTTTTGATGTGCTTGAGTCCGATGTAAATATCACTCGGTCCGGAAAAACCCTGCTTGCTTCAGGTTCCGGTGGAAGATCCTCGCGAACCGGTTATACTGCCACTGTATTTGGAGCATCGGGATTCGTTGGATCCGTGTTGGTTTCTAAACTCGCAAAGCATGGAACAATCACTGTTGTGCCTTACAGAGAGGAAATATACAAAAGACACCTGAAAGTGTGTGGTGATCTCGGTGTCGTCAACTTTGTAGAGTTTGATCTCAGAAACGTTGAATCGATTGAAGAATCAGTGAAGCACAGTGATATCGTCTACAACTTGATTGGCCGGGAATATGAAACCAAAAACTTCACATACGATAATGTCCATGTTGAAGGTGCTCAGAGAATTGCAGAAGCAGTTGCAAAGTACAATGTTGATCGGTTTGTGCATGTTTCGTGCCATTCAGCAGACTCCAACTCGACGTCCGAATTCAACAAATCTAAAGGTCTTGGTGAAGAAATTGTCAAGGAAATTGTGCCAGATGTGACTATTGTACGACCTGGGCCTATTTTCGGCATCCAGGACCGATTAATTACCAATATTGCTCAGGGAAACCGATATTACACCACTAATCACGGGCAGCAGAAGATCAGACCTACATATGTTAGCGATGTCGCCGCTGCTTTGGAAACTATTGGATTCGATGACTCTACAGCAGGAAAACTGTATGAACTGAATGGACGTTATGAATACAGCATCTCACGAATTCTTGAATTGCTTCGATTGAGTACCAAGCGAGACATTAAAGAAGTAAACTTGCCTAAGAATGCTTACAAAATGTTCTGTAACATTTATAATAGCATTGTATACTGGCAAGTACGAAGCCCTGATGAGATTGAACGAGAATACATTGACCAAATTGTCACCCCTGGAGCTCTAGGTTACAAAGACTTGGGTATTGATCCCCAGACCTTAGGAGATGAGGTGATGAGAATTGCTCGAGAATTCAAGATCCAAGGTCATTACGATGATCCTCTTGAAGCTGCTACTGAACGTCAGAAGGTTGTTGACTATATCAATATATTGGAAAAATAGTAGAGGCTGATTTTCAAAGTTGCATAATATATATAGTAAGAATAGAATAGATTTCTTGAGTCGAGCAGTATATGTGAGTATGTAGGAGTTGGTATATGAAGTAGTTGGATGTTGTATCATGCTGTTGAATTCTGCTTTGGCCTTCTTTGGCCTGCTTTGACATGTTGAAACCTGATGTCATTACATTATCACATGATAAAATTGCATTTCCAACTTGCTGACTACTTTTTGCGATAATCACGTTGCACCGGGGAACTCAGGAAGAAAGTAACATGTTTTTAGTGCCTGCGATCATTCCCACGTGATCCGAGCCAATGAACTGTCAATTATCAATTATCAGCAACATGCCTAGTCTCCAAAAAACACTAATATTAATATTTATATATTAACTATTCTTATATTAAATTCGTACAAATGAACCTCTTTTACATTCTTCTTCTGCTGACTTCTCAAACTGTCTCTGCCGAAAAAAGCAAACCCGAGTTTGCAGACATCGGATCGGCGTACCGGAAAAACTTATGAGGAGGAACATCTGCGCAATGGAATCAAAAGCAAAGGCAAAAGCAAAAGCAAAAGCAATTGTAGAGACAAACTGACAATTTATAAAGAACGTTTTTATATTCCAATTTATTTCTGTTTTGTTTCTAGTTTGCCCTTTTTATACTTCCAGTTTTCTCTACTATTTCTGCTGTCTCCGCTCCTCTCTGCTGCCTACCTCCGCTCACACACACATACCTTGCTGATCCGACCTGACCTGACCTGACCTGACCTGATTTTTCCTGGCTTGCACCATCGAAAGCAGCACCACCTGAACCACTTACTGCACACATCTTTGACTTCCTTCTTACAACTATCTTTTGTAGAGTTTATCCGGTCTAAACTCAATTGTCAAAACCGTCATATTATTAGTGATTTCTCGTCTTTGCTTTTTAGCTTTTTATTGTTTTAGCTTTTAAGCCCTTTAAGCCTTGTTTCGCTCCTTTTTGTTGAGCCTTGAACTGTCGGTCATTGAAAGTTCGCTGATAAGTTCAAAGCGCAACCACCAGTTTCTGGGCATTGTTTGGAAAATCTAGTTCAAGCTTACTTTAAATTTTTTTTCCCGCTCCCAAATTTAAGCTACAATGTCTTCTTCTTCTGCAACTGCACCAGTAAGTTGCGGTATGTCGTTTGTCTCTTTGACTACCAAGGACCCGATTTCGTTCGACTTGACTGTGCAATTCTACGAAAAATTAGGATTCAATGTGGTCGAAGATTATCATCAGGCCAGTGGAGAACCAGCATTGAGCAAAACAAGTGCCTCACATGCTCCTACATCCATCAAGGAGAAATGGATGACTTCTATTCTGCCTATACACCAGCGAGATGGCCCGGTGGTGTCGTCTTTGGGCGCTACATTGAAGATTCGACTGGTCGATTCAGGCGTTTCTTCTGGAGAAATCCAAAACAAAATCGGACATTTAGTATCCAATTTCAACAATACCGACTGGAGGGGTCTGACTCCTTCTGTGGTGTTCTATGTTCAGGACATCGACAATATCTCCTCTATTTTGACTGCCTTGAACGAGAACCTTGTACAATTCAGACCGTCTGCTTCTGCTGCTATTGAAATCTACAGTTATGATCCTTTGGGTAACTTGATTGGATTCACTTCAAGAAAAACTCCTTATAGTGCAGCGGATCCTAGGTTGACACCAGATGATGCTGACGACTTTTATGATCCTAAGAAATTGGACACTCCAAAGGTCGACCCATTAGCTACCACAAAGAAGAAGATTGCTATTATGACTTCTGGAGGTGATGCTCCAGGCATGAATGCTACTGTCAGAGCTGTTGTCAGAGCTTCCATTCATCGTGGATGTGATGCCTTTGCCATTTACGAAGGTTATGAAGGTTTGGTCGGCGGTGGTGACATGATCAAACCCATGTCCTGGGATGATGTCAGAGGTTTCCTGACTGTTGGTGGTACCAGCATTGGTACTGCACGATGTGCCAAATTCAGAGAACGTTCTGGTCGGCTATTGGCTGCCGCAAACTTAATCAAGAACAGCATCGATGCCTTGATTGTATGTGGTGGAGATGGCTCTTTGACTGGTGCTGATCTGCTCAGGAGTGAATGGCCCAGCCTATTAAGAGAACTGTTGGAGACAAATGTTCTGACCAAAGAAGAAGTAGCTGGTCACGAACATTTATATATATGTGGTCTAGTGGGTTCCATTGACAACGATATGTCCTCTACTGATGCTACTATCGGTGCTTACTCCTCTTTGGACAGAATATGTCAGGCTGTTGATTATATTGATGCCACTGCTCAGTCGCACTCTAGAGCCTTTGTCATTGAAGTCATGGGTCGACATTGTGGTTGGCTCGCGCTCATGGCCGGTCTTGCTTGTGGAGCTGATTTCATTCTTATTCCTGAGAAACCTCCTAATAAGGATGAATGGGCTCAGAATATGTGTGATGTGGTTCAAAGACACAGGAGCAAAGGTATGAGAAAGACCATTGTAATTGTTGCTGAAGGTGCCACTGACAGCGACTTGAATCCAATTTCTTGCAATCAGGTTAAAGATGTCTTAGTCAAGATAGGTTTGGACACTAGGGTCACTACTTTGGGTCATGTTCAGCGAGGTGGTACTGCTGTTGCATTCGACAGGTTCTTGGCTACATTACAAGGTATAGATGCTGTTGATGCTGTTCTTACTGCGACTCCTGAAACACCTTCTCAAATGATTGGTATCACCGAGAACAAGATTGTGCGACGAGACCTTATGGAGGCTGTGGCTTTAACTAAGAAAGTAGCCAAAGCTATCAGTGAGAAAGATTTCAAGACTGCCATTGGCCTAAGAGATCAGGAATTTGCTGAACATCTGTCTAACTTCCTCACAATTAATCGTGCTGACAAATCTGCTCCAAAAAACCCTGCTGAGACGAAACTTAACATTGCTATTATCAGTGTTGGTGCACCTGCTGGTGGTATGAATGCTGCTCTTCGAGCCGCTGCTACTTACTGTCTCTCTAGAGGCCATAAACCCTACGGTATCTACAATGGTTGGACTGGTCTGATAAGACATGACTCTGTTAAGGAATTGCAATGGTTGGAGGTCGAAGAATGGGCTAATCTAGGAGGCTGTGAAATCGGTACCAATCGGTCACTTCCTGACACTGATCTTGGTATGATTGCTTACTATTTCCAGAAGTACAGGTTTGATGGCCTTATGCTAATTGGTGGTTTTGAAGCTTTTATTTCTATCCATCAACTCGAAGAATCTAGAAATTTGTACCCTGCTTTTAGAATCCCCATGGTTGTGTTGCCTGCAACTATCTCCAATAATGTTCCTGGAACTGAATACTCATTAGGTACTGATACTTGTTTGAACTCTCTTGTGCAATACTGTGACATCATTCGTCAGTCTGCATCATCTACTAGACGACGAGTTTTTGTCGTTGAAGTTCAGGGAGGCAACTCTGGTTACATTGCGGCATATGCTGCTTTAATCACTGGTGCCTATGCAGTCTACACTCCTGAAGAAGGTATTACATTTGCTCAGTTGGCATCTGACATGAAATTCCTCAAGGGATGTTTTGCTGCTGACCAAGGTCGAGATAGATCTGGTAGAATCATCATCCGAAACGAGAAGGCTTCCAAGACCTTCTCAACTGAAGAACTTACCCGAATCATCCAGAATGATGCTGATGGTAAGTTTGAGGCTCGAGAAGCTATTCCTGGTCATTTCCAACAGGGTGGTACACCCTCGCCTATGGATAGAGTCCGAGCAACAAGATTGGCTGTGCGATCTATTCAGTTCCTTGAGAACCACCAGCATATTCGAGAGAAGAAGACTGTATATCAAGGTGAAATGTATGTCGTTGCCGGTATCAGGGCCTCACACTTGTTGTTTACACCAGTCACACCATTATGGGATCTTGAAACAGAAGTTACCACCAGAAGGCCTAATAGAGTGTTCTGGAACTCCGTTATCAAAGCTGCCGATATGCTAACTGGAAGACCTCGTGTCAGTCAGTAGTAATTTGAACTTATTGGTAAGTTTAGTTTTATATACATTTTGTTTTATTTATATACATGTCTTGAAATATAGGAAATCTAAATAGATAAAACAAACAAAAGAAACATTTTTCTTAATTACTAGTGGCCTCAGTTAATGGCTTGGTCAACTCAAAGTCGCCGTTTTCCTTTCTGATAAGTGCTCCAGTTCCAAGCAACTGCTCGAACAAGTCACGAGGCACCCAGCCTTTGGTTTCAAGGAACGGGTTTTTAGCAACATAATTATTCCATTCGTCCATTTTGTGAGCCTCTGTGACAAACTGGTCATCTGTAATGTCGATAGGGAAGGGCCTGTCTTCAGGACCAGCAACTTGCCACTCTTGAGAGAGCTTCAGCATGTCATATTCCAGGTCCAAGTAACTTTTAGTAGTAGGATCAACATTCAGAGCAGTTTCTACAATCTCTTGTCTTCGCTTTAAAGCGGGAGCAAAAGCAGGGAACAATGTTTCTCCTAGTGGCTTGGAGTTTTTCAACAAGAATTCAAATGCAAACTGATTCTGCGTTTGCGCAATAAAATGATCAATGGTTCTCCTTTCCATTTCAGGAAGGCTTTCATAGTCTGGAATATCTTCTTTTCTGAAAATCTTAGGTCCTCTGTTATGAGTAAAGCCAGGAGCTCCATGAAGGATAAACGGCCTTATAGCAGTATTTTCAAAGTCAAGCACATAGGTTTTCTCAGGGTCTTCCCTATGTATAATGTTTATCGGGTTTAAATCGGGATCATGGAGTCTTGGTGAAAACAAATCATTAGGGATACTAGGGTCGTCGAAAAGAGCTGGCAACAGGCTGGAATACCATTGGAAGACTTTTTTAGAATCCAAAAACTGCTGCTTTAAAGCTGGAGACATCAACTGCGTACCCATTGCATCGTCGATATATGCCAACTGTAGTCTGGCAGTAGCTTTGAGATAATCTCTGGCAGAATCGAACGGTCCTCGGAACGGCTCACCTATACTAGGATGTCTGCCCTTCCAGAAACGTGATTCAACAGTCTCACCAATTCTCCATCGGTCGGTAAGTTCTTTATCAGTCTCATTGTCATATGGTAGATCATTCTGAAGCTCTTGCGAAACATCTTCGGTGAAATAGAGACTACCGAACTTGTTAAACTGTGTATCCAGGATTTTCTCCATGACATCAACAACAGGCTTAATAGTAGCAGATTTTACCTTGATGTCGAGATTAGCAGGCTCCCAGTTCTGCATCAAAGTGCTTCCACTTACAAAGTCCATTAGCATGTATTCGGTGCCTAGACGGTTGTCTTTTGTAGGAGACCATGCCGGAACGTTAGGAACATCCAAACTATGCTTTCTTTTCAAGAAATCCATCGTAGCGACCTCGCTCTGCATACGCCTTGTTCTGTACTCGGAAAACCCAATACTATAAGGAATTCTTAAAGCATAGCTTCTGCCATCAACAAGGTCTATTCGATAGATTTTGTGATGCTTTCCTTCATGAATAGGGCCCAAACTCTTGATCTGCAACTGCGCATTCGCTGGAGATTTGGATAAATAATCCACTTTCTCTTTCATAACTTCTAACAGACCCTTGACAGAGAATTTAGTCTTTCTGGCCTCTCGTTCAGCAGCGTCGTTGGTGACCCATCTTCCCCAGGTATAATCGAAAAAATTCTTAGAACCGGCATCTAGATCACTTAGAGACACGGTTTCTTCTAATGGCTCAGAAGATGAGGTAGAAGAGTTCCATCGGGTGGAACCGAGTACTACTTTTGGCAGATTCCGGCCAACAGGCACACGGTTAAACGCTCTTAACATTTTAGATGATTAGTGGTATGATTTGAATTGTCAAGTTTAAAGTTGGTATATCCGGACAGCCGCTAGAAATATTGTGTAGAATTCTGGTACGGCTGTGCATGCTGACATAAGCTGACCTAGAAAATTTGGAAAAGATTGGAAAATCGCACCCTTAACCTCGAGGATAATAACGATGGATTTGTGAGCTCCCGGTTCATCAATATCACTAATATATGATTCTACATCGATTTCTATATCTGTAGTTCTAGGATGTGTTTATCTGGCAGAAACCGACGGAGTTTATGAACCGGGCTAATCACGTTTCCTCACTACCCCTGAGATCTATAATAGAAGTGAAAAACTGAACAATTCGAACATTTCGAACATTTCTTGTCGAATACTTTAAATGCGCTAAGTTATATTAGATTTCTATAATTGCAAAATTCTTTATTTTGAAAATAAATCCAGTCAAATTTTGGCACTTGTAGATTCACTGCTTCTCAGTTAAGTTTATGTAACGGCTAATTAGCTATTACACCTTTCAACTGTGTAAAAATTCCAAGAAGCATAGTCAGAACATGATGGATTTACAAACTCAAAACTGCCAACGACTGAGCAGAGCAAAACATATAATGAGTCTCTACTACAATATAAACTAATAATTCAATGTCTAGAACGTATTATTCTATATATAAACCAATTGGCTTCTGGAAGCAGCCTGCCTGCATCTCTGTCGAACCAGGCACAATAAGCCGCAGCCCGATGTGCGGCTGAAATGCCAAGACCAAAACTAAGATGTGAACTCATTATCAGTCTCCAGGAACAAAAAGCAACGTTGTCGTTAAGAATATAGAAAATATAAGAGAAAATGGAAAGGAAGGCTTATACAATCTGGAACATCATATCATATATGGTGTTCTGCTTTGCATCAATTGCATTCCTAGTATTTTTGAATGCTACTCAACCTTTTGTTCTTAGTGATTTATTGGGCAGGAAAAAGAATATAGTAAGTTCCATACTAAAATATAGTCCTTAACATATCTTACTAACCCCAGGGAAACCTTGCCGGATCTTTGGCTTTTGCAGATGAATGTTTAAGTATTATACTATGTCCTTTATGGGGTGCATTAAGTGATAAAATCGGTACCAGACCAGTAAGTATATAATATGCTGTTAAGTAGTTCGTCTCAACATATTTCTAACCCCCACATAGATTGCTGTATACGGGTTTGTTTTCTGTGGATCAAGTTTAATTTTGTATACTACAGCCAAGAATGTTTACCCAGGTCTTTTGTTATGGCGATTATTGTTTGCTGTTGGTGGTTCTGCCAGCACATCGATGATCACAGCAATGATGGCAGAAGTATCTACTGTTAAGTTAGACTGGAGATCACTGCGTAACATAAACTACGAGGAGATTCTTTCTGCCGAAGATAACTCTAATTCTCCCGAGCCTACCCGAGGAAACGGCAAATTAGCTGCTACAATTGGAATTTTCAGCGGTCTCGGAGCCGTAGTCGCTGCGACTGTATTACTTCCTCTTCCCACTACATTAGGAGGTGGAAAAGATATTGTACACTCTCTCAAAGAATCTTATTATATTGTAGGGGGAATTGAGCTTGGACTTGCAGTGCTGCTGTTTTTTGGTCTGCATAAAAATGATACTAATGGTATCAAAGATTGGTTGAAAAGCGACCATCAAACATCTGTATCGGCAGAGGCACAGTTTGATATAAGTGGAGAAGAAGATGACAGTTCAAATGTAGGCTATTTTCAGCTTCTGAAATTGGGGTTCTTGGAGGCAAGAAAGGATATTAGAATCCTATTGTCATATATTGGAGGTTTCGTTGCTAGATCTGCTTCTGTGGGTATAGCACTCTTCATTCCACTATTGGTAAACGTCTGGTTTTACAAGAGTGGAATATGTAATGTGGATGTCCATGATCCTGCCTCTGAAATGAAACAGGGTTGTCATGAAGCTTACATATATTCATCAATTCTCACAGGCATAGCTAATGTATGTGCTCTGGCTTTTGCACCAGTGTGGGGATACTTGGCAGACAGGGCATCTTTGAACCTAGTGGTTATAATCTCCTCTGTTCTGGGAATAGTTTCATGTCTTGGATTCTCGTTTTTATCCAGTCCTAAAAGTCCTATTGGGTTCCTATACGCAGCTATGCTTGGAGCTGCACAAATTGGAGCAATTATCTCGTCCATGTCACTTTGTACAGGAACTAAAAAACGATTCAGCGGATCTATTGCAGGAGTTTACTCATTGTTTGGCGGGGTTGGAATCTTATTGATAACTAAAATAGGTGGAGGTCTCTCAGATGTCTGGTCAGGAGCAGCTTTTCTTATCCTAGCCATATTCTTTGGACTCTACCTGGCAGCTTCAATGATTTTCTCTGCAAGACCAGATATCTTGAATGCAACATCTATTTTGTTGGAGACTAATTAAGTTGAGTCTATCATACATTTATTACATAGCTAAAGGAGCACGGACAGATTATAAAGACAGTATTGAAGCATTAACAAACCAAAGTCAAAAAAAAACAGTATAAATCAGAGTATATTAAGTGAATTCTCTTTACTTATTTTTATTTTTATTTTATTCTCATTTTCTTTTAGAGTCTCATAAAGCTTCATAGACATACATTATTTAATTGGATATATGTCACATAAAACTGTATTATGTATGTAATTTGAATATCAGAAAGAATGCTCTCAAACAAACATTTACTCCTTGGTCTTCTGAGTACCTCGGAGAAGACCAGTTCGTCGAGCAGCAATGAGACCAGCCTTTTGACCGGGAACTGCACCTCGGCTGATAGTAGAGGCCTTACCAATATGCTGATGGTTACCACCACCATGGGGGTGATCAACGGGGTTCATAGCAACACCTCGAGTCTTGGGCCATGAGTTTCTCTTGACCTTGTACTTGTGGTAAGCGTTACCAGCCTTAAGCAAAGGCTTGTCGATTCTACCACCACCGGCAACAACACCGATAACACCTCTGGCATCAGAAGAAACAACCTTCTTAGCACCAGAAGGCAACTTCAATCGAGTCTTTCCTTCTTCAGGGTTGTGTCCAATGACAATGACATAAGCACCGGAAGTTCTACCAAGAGCACCTCGGTCACCAACCTTTTCTTCGACATTACTCATGATAGTACCTTCAGGAACGGAACCCAAAGGAAGAACGTTACCAACGTTCAAAGAAGCCTTCTTACCGGCGTAAATGAACTGACCTGTGTAAAGACCTTCGGGAGCAATGAATGTCTCCTCTCTAAGCTTGAACTTATAAGGGTCTCTGAAAACGACCTTAGCCAAAGGAGCACCTCGACCAGGGTCGTGAATGATCTTTCGAACGACACCTCTGATATAACCATGTCGTTCAGCATAGTCCAAGGTTCTCAACTTGGCAGCGCCCTTTCTGAGACGGGTGTGAGAGGTGAAGATAGACCCAGCACCTTTTCTCTGGTTTCGAATAACTCTACCCATTTCTTAGTGATGTGTATTGGTATGTGGTCAAGTGAAAAATAGCTGGAAGATGGGATGTTGAGTGGGTGAATGGGTCTCAGACTGAAATGTACCCGCATATCTAAAAGCAGTCACATCAAAACCGGGGAAAACTGAACCTCGTAAAAACAAGCCGCACGGTGAAACTTTAAACCAAGCTAATAATGCCTATATATATATATAAGCTAGTATCAAGAATATCTAGATTCATATATAATCTATGGCATAGGATAAGCTTTTTTATACCTGACATAAACCAATCAATAGACTTGAACTATAAGATTACAGATATACAATCTTGTACTTATATATTTGGTCGTATGGCCCTGATTACAAAATCATACATGGGTTTGCTAGCATGCTCCATGTTAAATCATTAAATATAAACTGTAAATGCATCAACCACGTAAAATATGCATAGCGTAGTATCCTCAGCTTTTTTGGTACTTCGTTTTTGTAACATGCAAACCAAGCAAGAATTAATTAATCTCTCAAGTCCTCCTCTTTTAATATAACCATAATATTGAATCCCAAACCAAGACGACACAGATATTGACAACGTCCTCGGCAGGGATCTCATTAATACTAACAAGCAAATATCAGTATTTAATTAGTCGTTTTTTTCTTGATGGTCTACGGACTCAGATTCAGCCGGAACCTCGTTCTGAGCCGAATCGCTTCCCTCCGCGGTGACCTCTGTCGTCAACTCCGCAGTCACCTCGGGCACTTCTGTCGTCAACTCCGTAGTCACCTCGGGCACTTCTGTCGTCAACTCCGTAGTCACCTCGGGCACTTCTGTTGTTAACTCCGTAGTCACCTCAGGCACTTCTGTTGTTAACTCCGTAGTCACCTCAGGCACCTCTGTCGTTACATCCAGTGCCCTAGTAGCATCCGATACTTCGACCAGAGGCTTTTCCAAGTCAACAGCAATCTTGACGATCAACTCAATGTCACCATACTTCCTTCCGTTATATTCGTCGAGAGCCTTCTTTTGTGTTTCCTCATCCGCAAACTTGACAAAGGTAAGAAGCTTAGCCGGTCGAATAATCTCACCACGCTTCTTGTTGATGATCTTCTTCTCAGATCTGGTTACCAGTCGAACTTCTTCTGGGCCTAGCTCCTTGAAAATCTCCTTCACTTGCTCTTCTGAAGTTCCTACTGGCAAGTTAGAGACAAAAATAGTAGCTACTGAATTCTTCTGATTCTGAGCCTTGGCAGCTTTGGCTTTGGCTCTCTTGCTTTTAGAGGATTTCGACTTGGCTTTAGAATCAGTCTCAGATCCCTGCTGCTCATCAGAAGAGTTTACTCCAGTCCGTACATCACTTTTTGGCTCAACAGACAGAGAGCTGGACTTGGCTCTAGCCAATTTCACGGAAAGTCGCCTTTCATGAAGGGATTTGCCATTGAGCTCAGATACAGCCCTATCAGCTTCCTCTTTTGAGCCTAGTTCCACAAAGGCGAAACCCAGCCTTCTCAAGAAAAATCCTCCTGCGGCTCGAGGAGAACGCTTAGCAGGCAATGATACGGATTCGCTAAAAATGTTAGTAACCATCATTGTGACAAGGCCAGTGTAGATGAAACACGGCGCAAAAGATTCATCATTATTCAATTGAATCTGCGGACAAAGACGAAAACTAGTTGGGGCTTTTGCCTTTTGTCTTTTGTCTTTCTTAATTTTCCTCGCATGTTGGCCATTCCGTTTTCTCTTTGCAGCAGTTCCAGCAGGCTTGCCCGTCTTCCCCATTATTCTTCGAAAGGAAGCATGCCAATATGAAACAAAACAAAGGGCCAGGCTAACACGGGGTATCACCTAGCAGGGTAGCAGAAGGACAATGGCAACGACAAATGATTTTTTTTGCTAATACTCACAGAGTGAAACCATCGAATAACTGGTGGATATCTTCCTGATGGGCCTTGAAAGGTAAATTACCAATATACACTCTCTTATCAGAGACGATACCTTCAGTTACACTATCCACAGAAGACATTATTATAATTGGATGAAACAAAAAATGATATAATACAGCTAATGGCAGCTAAAAGTTGATCGGGTGATTGATAATATTAGTAGAATAATAAGAAGAAGACAGACTTCAGTTCAACTTCGAAATTGATATAGCCTGGAATCTTTACTTTAGATTTTTTGTTTAAAAATATTTCCTTTTCCAGGTTCTTTTGATGTCGAAGGGTGTTGGCTAATTGTAGATGTAATGAGTGGTGTTGGGTTTTTGGTATGTCGGCGTTACCAAAGTGAAAGGTTAAGCGCTTGGAAGAATACGAAGGAGGTAACTTAAAAGGCTGTGTGAGAGGAAGAGGGTTAGGAAAGATGAAAGGTATTGCTTTGTGATAGTTACACAATAAGATCACGCACGGTATAGGGCAACAGTCTCAAGTCTATATCACAATAATTGCAAACCACGGGAATTTGCTGTATGATGAAGGTGGTTTATGTAAGTGGTGGTGGTGGTATGGAAGGAAAGAAGAGAGGAAGAAAGAAATAGGGAAATAAAGAAAGAAAGGAAAGGAAGAAGATAGGACGCGGTTCCCGACAGGACTGCTACCGCTGGGATATGAGGGACGGGACCCTTTTCGAGACTGGCTGGGACACATATATGCTTGGAGAAAAATATCGAAAAAAAACGAGAAAACCAACCCAAAAGGGGAAATTACAGAAAGGTTAAAACAGCAGAGTCACATGCATAAATAGCTATGGTTGCTAATAGTTTGATAAGACTGTTTCTACAATAGTTAGGCACGAATTTCTAAAATGTCTGTGAGTGGGTCATCTGCCTTTATATGTCCGGGTAATTTTCAAGGTTTAGCTCATTTCAGTTCCGATCTAGCTGTAGTTACTAAAATAGATGAACCAGTAGGGTATGGAAAAAACCTGTAGAGCTATAGAAAAACGGGTAAACTAACAAACATATATATGGTTATGCCGTTAAATCAACTTGTATTATTGTTATAAACAGTTAGATACGATTTAGGTCGGTATCAATGATTAAAAAACAGGCTTTGCATTTTTGGTGTTTAAGCAGAGGCTCTAGCAGCAGCGAGGGTCTTTGCAGTTCCGTGAAGAGCATGTTTGTGGTTTCTTCGGAACTTGGCATCAACACCGTTCAAAGAAGGATATCTGTATGTCTTTGGCTTCTTGATACCGTTTCGGTGAGCCTTCTTGATCTGGTTATGGTTTGTATGATTCTTTGACTTGGACATCTATATGTTAGTTAAAAATTCAAAGAGCGGCCAGGGTTTCCACCAGAACATATTTTCTTAATCAAGCAGATAGATTCACAAAAATTTTACCCAGCTTTAAATAGAAGCATGTAACACAAAGATACATCGATTCAAACCCAATGAATCCAGCCTTCTTAGGGGCCGAGATACCGTGGCATGTGAACACTGTGCTAAACACAGTACTTCAACTTAGGATATTGCTATGCAGCATAATCACATCTAATCTGCTTGTATGTACTGGTGGTATCCATCTCTGTTTGCAAGTTACATACTGTTAATAAATTTCAATGGTTGTTGGTGTCAGAAAGTTGCAACAGCGGAGCATGAAAAAAAGTTGAGTGGGTTTCCAGTCCAACTAGGGCTGAACCCTAACTGGGAATTTAAACCGTCAACCACCAAATACAGAAAATCCAGTTTCCATGGTAACCACCAGCCAATAGCAGAGCGACAATATCCAATTTTTTTTTGACTGCAAGTTCGAAAAGTCCTTCTCGTTGGAAGACACAAACCAATCCCAACATCTGACCACCATTACAGGAATTTGGCACAGACAATTAGGTTAGGTTAGACTAGACGATGTCCGTTATAAGTTATTTAAGTGAACTCTTGGAAGAGGTATTTGTACCTACTGTTGCCTATGCTGACAACGAGCCAGTCGAGGAGGTAAGTTTTATTGATTCTATAAGATGCACATGTTCATGATATGACCAATGCTAACATATAGGCATCTGAAGAATCTGAAGAAGCGACTGCTGAGGAAGAAGTTGCTGAAGATATTGTAGCCATGGACGTAGAGGAAGACGAGGAAGAGGAGGAGGAGGAAGAAGACGAGGACGACGACGAACCTGAAGACATTTATCCTGCATTACGTGAAGGTGAGTAGAATTTTGATATGAGATATGTTTTGATGCGATGGATATATTTTGATATTAGATGGATATGTTTTGATATGACATCATCGATCACACAGGTATCACCGATATGTCATTATATATGTCACATACAAATGTGATAGGTACGACATGTCACATATGACCCATCACACATCATGCATCATACGCATATCACACAAACATCTTATGCACCTTACTAACTGTTCTATAGAAGCTGCTGACGGCCCATGCCACTCTTTTAAGCATCATTTCGAAGAATGTGTCCAAAGAGTAACTGCTGCCCAGGAAGAGGAAGGTTATGAAGACCTAGTTTATAAGGAAGACTGTGTAGAAGAGTATTTCCATCTCAATCATTGCATTGACGAAGTCGCTGCCCCTGCTTTGTTCAGAAAGCTCAAGTAAATATACCAGTTTCTTTTCGTTTCTACATAAGCCGTACCTAGCCGAAAAATCAAACTGTAACTATAAGTATAGAAAAAAGTTGAAATATGAAATCCTAGAGGCAAAAGCAAAAGCAATGGGAATAGGTGACCGGAAGGAACCGATGTCTGAGTTGTCTGAGTTGTAATGTAAGGGGAAGGGAGAGAGTGAATGTCTTACTGCTATGCTAAACTAGGGAGAGAGAGAGAGAGAGAGAGATGCTTAACATTCTAGATCGAATATATTATTGCTATATTAAAGTGGGGATAAATGTCTCACTTCTATCCCCTAAAGTAGTTACTTCTGTCCTGAAGTGGTTACTGATATACTAAAGTGGGGTGGAATGTCTCACTGCTAACCTGAACGAACAAATGACTGTTGTATATCCTATATACGTACGTGACTTTAATTTTTGGTTTCTTTTCAAATAGCTTATACCTTGATAGCAGCATCAAGAATTCGCTGTTGCTTTTCGATCTTGGCTTGAGCTTTAGGTCCAACAATACCACCACCCCACTTTCGTCGAGCGTCTTCGTATTTGGAACCATAGTTAGCCTCGATGGTAGAAACCAAAGAAGAAATAGCACTCTTGTCATCAGCTCGGACTTCAGTCAAAGCAACAACAGCTGCGGTCTTCTTGTGGACAAGAGTTCCGAGTCTGGCCTTACCCTTAATGATAGCGTAAGGAACACCCATCTTTCGGCACAAAGCAGGCAAAAAGATGACCAACTCAATGGGGTCGACATCATGAGCAATCAAAACGAGTTGAGGCTTCTTGTTCTCAATAAGAGAGACAACGTGGTTCAAACCGTATTTGACACTATAGGGCTTCTCGGAAACATCTTCCTTCTTCTTGCCTTCGGCAATACCGGCAGCTTCCTTGATAAGTCTGTCCTTCTTCTCAGTCTTACTTTCAGGTCTGTACTTGTTGAAAAGCTTGAAAGCTTGGGAAGCAGTGTTCTTGTCCAAAGTGTTTTGGAACTGAGCAATGGCAGGAGGAACCTTCAGTCTGGTAGCCAAAATCTTCTTCTGTCTCTGCAGTCGAACGTATTCGGGCCACTTGACGAATCGGGAAAGGTTTCGCTTGGGCTGGATGCTCTGACCAATACCAAAGTTTCTAGGTCGCTTTTCAATCAAAGGATTCTTAGAACCTTTGCTGGCGGTGCTGGGCTTAGCAGCAAGAGGAGCGGGAGCGGGCTTCTTTCCTTTAGCGGGCTGGATCATTGAGCAGTCAGTATATCGTTCTTTTAAAAGTCGTATATGATTGACGTAGCTCTACAGTCAAAAGACTCAGCCATTATCACAATATAATGCCATATAGACATTATAGAGTAGATAATATAACAGTAACTAGTTAAAACTTTGCGAGAACACAAAGATTATACATAGTGTACTGTGATTCTAATATCCTCTGTCTGTGAGATCTACGATCATTAGTTATTACTTACCATTTTTATTGATGATGTGATGGGTTGGTAGCTAAAAGCGAGTGTGGATGAATATTAAAGGTGAAAAATAATTCAAAGTCGAGTCGGAAAACGCAGTCACACGGGCTCACATATACGCAGGTGTTAAGTGAACTTTACGATTGGTACCAAATAAATAGACAAAAAAGAAGAAAAAAAGAAAAAAAGAAAAGTATAAAGATGATAAGCAATTTGAAAGAAATAGATAATTGGAATAATCTAATATAAAGGTTTGTAAAGTTGTATATATGGCCGTTCTACGCGTTGAATCGGCGGGCGCTCAGTCTGGGTCAGGGTCAGTGGTGGTATATGAAAAGTTGGTACCTTAACTGCGGCTCAAGATCCTGAAGTTATATGGGGACAAGTAGAAGCTGTTGGTGAATATATTGGATATTTGAAAACAGGTGCCTCATAATTATTAATTAATTATATTTTTAACGCCATCGTGACAATCATTTTGTTTGATGATGTTAATTAATATATTCGAATCATGCGTGGATATTACGTGGGCAACCTTGAAATGCCATCTACTTGATTCTAGATGTACTCCTCGAGAGTAGCCGTGGGTATTTATATCTATATAACTATGACATCGGATTTCTTTCAGAGGTGATTTCCCCACAACCTAATATGGGAAAATCAGAATATATTCTAGAATACAATCCGGTCGGTTGCCAAAATATAGTACAGCTGGGGTCAGAATATATGCCAAATTATATACCAAATAATACAGTCATGATGATGATGATCATCATCATTCTCTCGTTTACATAGAACCCCACATATCCAATGCTTTCTCATATATTAAGTATACTTAATTATCATTTACCACGCTATGTCCTTATACTTGTATTTACTTCTACAATCAGAGCATCCTTTGCAATTTTTTCTACCAGTCTGTTTCCTGAAAATATCCAGGTCAACCCTATTGATCTGAGCTTGTATTCTTTCCGAGGCTTTTGCTGAGGCTGTACTGCTCAATTTCCACTCCAATTCCATCTTTTGGTCTCTTAATACTCTGATAGCTTGAATATCTTCTTCAGGAGGACTGTAATCAAAATCATCATCAGAGTGACAATGGTGGTCTGATCCAGGGGATGTTGAGGCCATGGTAGTTGGTTGTGAACACATGTTTATAAATACACGGAATTTTATACCAGAAAGATTTATGCGATACCGGTTACAATATCCGTAATAGATTATTAAATGATTAATGAGATGCAAACCCTTCGAGTATTTTGTTTTTGTAAAAAGACAGAATAGAAGGTAATTCAATAACCAAGGGGAATGGTGATTATGGGCTGATGGTCTCTGTCCTGGTCTCAGATTTAATAGGCTTAGGAAACAGGATCTGATAACTGCACTTGCCTAATCAGGAGAAAACACTTGTCTCAGCCTTTGATAACAAAACTAGAAAATATAACTGAAAAAAACAAGCAAAAAGATTATCTAAACAATAACTATACTATTGCTCGAAGATACCGTCTTGAAATGTTGTAATGGATAGTCTGTGGTTGACGTGATTTATACATGCCTCTGTTTATATACCTGTATGCAGTATTAAATGGAATGGTCTGACCACGGGTGAGCCCGGGAGGTGCATTTTCTTTTTCGGGCAAAATTGATTAAAGGGTCGGGTCGGGTCTGTCATTTACAACTACAAAACAATATTGTGTCAATATACAAGTCTGAATGTATCAATATTTATTTATTCTTTTTCGCTAATCTATTGTATTAATTGGAAACATATTTTGTAACTTTGTAGTTTTTTAAGCTACTAAGCTAATTTATACTTTATAGGGTCGCGGTAGCAGGTATAGTTGATACAAAAGTAGGGTAACATGTATTGATGGATTGCCTTGCACCTTTACTATACTATGACTTCATTTTTTGTTATGACAGAATTCCCAAGAGATAGGCAGGCAGGCATCACAACAGACGAGAGACTACCAACGAGACGGTTGTTAAATACAGCAACTTCGACATGTGGCACACTATAGGGTCCCATATTTCTACTCTTGCCAATGATTACATTGTGATTCCTAAAATTAGGGTCATTATGTCCTCAGTGGCAGGTTCCACTTCATTGGCTTGTTGGGTTATACTGCTTTTACCGCAATTGATTGAACAGTGGAAAACCCAATCTGCTGATGGCATTTCGATAGGATTTTTATTGATTTGGCTTTTGGGAGATGTTACAAATCTATCAGGTGCAGTTTGGGGTCATTTACTTCCCGAAGTTATACTCCTAGCCATCTGGTATTGTATCGCTGATTCTTTGATTCTACTGTCATATATTTACTATAAGCGGTTGAGCCAAATCAGACGAAAGAAAGCTAATCAGCTACAAAATGACGGAGAAACTGCTGATGAAAATGCCCCTCTTTTAAATCGTAGAAACTCGGTGGTAATGAACCAGACTGACCATCCTTCTACACTTGAATCTGAGCATCACCTATCACCTGCTTCTCAGCACCATCACCATCCCAACAATAGGCGTGATTCTATCGCATCGGCTGTATCTGAAGTCGTTGAAGGCACCTCAGTAGTAAAGGGCATTATATTGCCAATCCTATTCGTATTTGCCTGCGGTATATCCGGTTATCTATTCAGCTCAAAAGATGCTGCTGATATTGTTGTTCCTCCTAAGAATCCCGATGACATTGGTGATCCTGGTGAGAAATACTCAATCGGACCACAGATTCTTGGATACCTATCTGCTATCTTCTATCTTGGTGCTAGAATTCCTCAAATCTGCCAAAATTATCGGCGAAAATCCGTTTATGGTCTATCTTTGCTATTCTTTATCTTTTCGGTAATGGGTAACTTAACATATGCTGCTCAGATTTTGATTTATAGACAGGATAGAGACTGGATTGTTTTGAATTTTCCTTGGATCTTAGGATCATTAGGAACGATTTTCGAAGATGGAATAATATTCTTGCAGTTTTTCAAGTATAGAAATACCAGCATCCCTCCAGAATAAATCCAAATGTAACATAGTGCATGATGAATATATGCATATATATATATATATACATATATTAAGTTCTTTGTAAATATGATCGCAAAAACTATAAACTTTCTGGCATAGCCATGAATTCTACTACCAATGATGTCCATCCAAGGAAATGTCTGACTCCTCTACCTTTACCAGAAATATGATCATAGTGTTCCCATGCATATCCTGTTCTCTCCCAGTTGTCATAAACTGTTTTAACGACATTCACTCGTAAATCCTTGTATATTTCGGCGATCAGTTGCTTCTCTAATTTGCCGGTTCCTTCATTGTCATGATAAAACTGTAAAGCATCCAAAATCAAATGGTTGATACACATCCAAATCGAGCCTCTCCAATAATTCTCCCCTACTCCAAAATATCTGTCAGATTTAGAAAGACTTGCAATTCCAAATGGTGTCCATAATTCCTTCGGATCATGTAGAAGCTTAAGAATAGCCATGAGGTGTGGACTACCAGAGTCCATTAATTTCAAGGCGAAAGGCAATATAGAAACATATCCTTTATGACATACCATAACGTCTTCCTCAGCACTGTCTAAAGTGACATCACAATATGTTTGGTCTTTCTCACTCCAATGAAGATCATCTAAATTTCTGATGACAGCATACTCTCTTTTTGCATAAAGCTTAACATCATCTTCTTTACCAAGAACTGTGGCCAGGTCCTTCATGGATCTTGTCATCATACCTATCCAACTGAGCAAATCTACATGAAGCTCGCCAGTATGAGGTGTTTCAGCACGTGGATAATCGTCAAGACCAGAGGTCAGACAACTGTTTGGAGTTCTTCCTCTCCATCGATAGCCTTCAGACATGGAGAAAGCATCTCTGTCCCATTCTTTTATATCACCCTTTTGGGTTGATCTAAACCATTCATAATGCAACTGTAATTTTGGATAGATCTCTTCAACATAGTCCAATAATAGTTGTGGATTCTTTAAGTGAACATTGCCTAGCTTCATACCAGAACCATCATTTACATAATAGTCTGCAAACATGGACCCTTCTCCTCCCATGTTTCCACCACTTTCAAAGTCAAGCTTTTGATTATTATAGCTGTGAACTTTTTGCACAATGTTTGAAAAAAGGATCATAATTGTAGGCGGGTTTGCATAGTGAGGATACTGTACAAGGAACCTTGGTGGAACCCTAGATCTAGATTCTTCACCCAGTATCTGCTCACGAGCAATCCAACCATCTTCATCTACAAGAGCAAACCAACTTTTTATAATCTCCATAGCCAAATCAGTATCATAATTTAACACGGTAATTAAATGAAATCCTTCATCCCAGTAGAAACCTCTAGGAAAGTAGGGTCTGGCAGGCACACAAGTAAACAGTTCAAAAGGCCCTTCCTCAACAGCACCTGTGATTCCAGCTTCTAATTTTTCAGCAGCAGCTTCCCAGAATTGTTCCTCATCTTCTAAATATTCTTCAGCAGCAGATCTGTCGACCATTTGATTCCCATAAAAGTAGCCAATACCACCAAGAAGGTTAGAGAACATTTCTTTACCAAAGTCAATGAATTCAGGAGTATCGAAAGGTGCATGAAAATGAAATACCTTGTTAAATTTGCTGTCAAATAAAGACAAGGTTTGATCAATCTTGTCAGAAGTATCTAAAGATATTCTAGTTTGATCCGCCTCCATCTCACTTAAAAGCTCATATTCAGCAGGAATCTTTGAAGAACTCCTAGGAATATAATTCACATCAAACTCAAAATCCCCTAAATATGTTCTTTGAATGAAATGAAGATTGCCTTTGACTCTAGGGTCGTTTTGCAACAGAAACACACTCCAAGGAGGGAGAGGCTCATCATCCGCGTAAATACCGTCCAACGATGCCACACTATCCTGAGCAAAAGTAAGAAATATATCATGTGCCATCCATACCTTATCATCCGGCACATTCAACGAAACATGGTGGCTTTTGTCACTGGGTCGTCTCTTCTCTATATCATGGTCACTAATAGGGAACTTATTCGATTTAGGCTGAGTGACAAACAAATCAAAACCACCTAATTCAGGAGAGCTACCAGAGAGTCGGACAGAGCCGGCAATTCCAGTCTCAGTGAGCTCAGATCCCAATTCCAAAGTACCTTGGCCTTCAAGTCCTGCATAGAAGACAAGAGTAGTCTTGGTGAACTCATTCTTCGTCTTACCCTTGACCCTCAGAACCCATTCACCCAAGTCATTTTTCACGAAATCTGTAGTCAAATTTACGCTGTGGAAATTGTCACGAATCTCCTGGCGACCTCCTATTCTCGGATCATATTGAGTCCAACCATATCCGTGGATATCGTCAGCGACATCACAAGCATGACGTATCTTTTGTATTCCTTCGAGGCTGTCAGAGTTATACCACATAAGAGCTGTCATCAAAGAATGTGGAATCCTGGGCCTTATTCCTACGTAGAGCCCACTTCTATAAGGACCCCAGAGCAAAGAAGCATTTGATGATCTGGAGTATTCACCGGCTAACGACACGTCTCCAAAGTCATGCACTTCTTTAGCATTGACTACAAGACTTGATGTGAACAGAATATAAAAATTCAAAGAAAATGTAACCCACCATTTCGCAAATATTTTTGTCATTCTCATGTCAACAGGTGATGTCAATGATAGATGATGCCAGCTTGTGGAATACAAATTCCGAAACGGCTATTTTCTCAGGGACTCCACTAAAACTTGGAAATCACTGGATATGTTGGTTGGTAATCAATGTCTTACTAACTACCCAACTAAGATATTTCCTAGTGTGTTCTAAATATGTCGTAGGATTGCTGATACTAGTCAAGTCTCTATTGATAAGTTAACAGACCCTTCTTTGCGTTAGGGACTTTGTTATGTCCATATACTATCTCTATAAACTACTGGAGTAATCTCAACGCACAACTTCCCAATAGTGACAACACTGTCTCCAACAAACTAAACAAACAACGAAATGACAGCGGCAGAGCAAGAGTGTAATGATCTCCTCTATGAAATATCGTTGTTACTTGATACAGGTTTAGATAAAGAAACCATAGTTATTTGTAAATCTCTGTGTGATCTTGGAGTACATCCTGAAACTATCGCGTCCATTATCAAACAGCTACGCCAGCAGCCTGTTGGATAATCCGTAGTTACAATATAAAACCAACAATATGGAGGTACTAAGCGAAACCCTCTCGGGACCTTTTCTGCCTTTTTCGAACAGCTTGTTGTGATCGAGAGCCTTGTGATAAGGCTGTAGGTAGGGTGGAGGCTACAGCAGCGTGTCCAACAGCACTAGAACGCTTTCTTTTTGCTACAGAGCCAGATGCTACTGGTAGAACTGGCGCAGAAGCAGAAACAGACCGTCTAGTTTCTAAAAGAGTAGCATCAGCTAGTGATTGCTCATTCTGTATTTTGGACAGGTAATCGAGATGCGATTCCTCATCAAATGGAGCCCAACGATAGTTTGACAAAGTCGCGTCCAATGGCCATTCTGCAGCTAGTCTTCGTACATTGGATGTCAGCTCGACTTTTTTCATTTTGCTGACAGAGTATTGCCTTATGTGGTGGAAAGATAGAGGTTTAACATGGTCCGTCTTGAAGTGAACTCCAATACATGCTAATGCCAGATCAACTGCCACATACCGGCACACTCGCCCTCTCTGTTTACGTAATGACTGTGCAGTTGCATCCTCCAAAGGATCTATGTATAGATATACCAATCTTTCGTATACCTTGTCGATGCTATCCAGGGGAGCTTCGTCACCAAGAAATATCTGCAAATTCGGTGCTATTGATTTGATAGATATGTCCATATCCTCAAAATGTTGTGACAACTGCCGTATCATATCGGTAGTTTCTTCTGGATTATTTAATAAATAATCGGGCTGTAACAGCTCCCCAAGAGTGATGATACTGCTTCGTTTAGTGGGCAGTACCGAATTCATCCGCGGGATATACTTCCTTTTCGGTGATTCAAGGACATTTCCACTTTTTAGACTTTCCGAATAGGTCTTTATCTTATTGGCAAGTTCAAGTGCATAGTCGTCAAGGTATGAATTAGAGGCTTCAGCAGGGATTTGTTGATCTATATCAAAAAATCTCTTGTAAAGGTAGCGGAAATCATAGATGAAACTGTCGGCAAATTTAGACAAAGCCAAGGGGCGGTCATATGCATAAAAGTCATCAGAATCAGAATCATGTTTAGTGCTAGGCATTCCTAATAAACCCTTGTTAGCGATATCTTCTCTATCAGATAGATTGGGTAACTCTGAAGACTCTCTAGAATCTAATGAAGGGTCCTCAATATCGAGGTCTTTTTGACTAGAGTATATATGTCTGAATAAGCCATGATCTAAAGATATCTGGAATGAGCCCATGAATTGTGGCGAGACACTGGTATCATCGGATACCATTGACTCAAACTGCAATGGCATGCATACTTGCGACTGAATAACCGACTCGGCACTGTTTACCAGATAGAATGGGTCTTCAGCTGATATAGGCAGCCCTTCAAGATCACCAAACTGATATATGACTGATATAGGCATCATTAAAGAGCTAATAGAAACCAAAGAAACATCATTTACTGCGGTAACAGTAACATTCAAGGACGGATCATTAGTTGCAAGACGATGTTCCCATGAAATCAAAGGTTTTGCTGACATCATTCGAATATCAATAAGATGAAGATCAGTAGAAGTTAATGCAATAAGATTATTTGGCATAGTAGGAGACATTTTAAAGTCTCGAACCTCAAAACTTGGTTGTCTAGGTCCATCCAGGAACGATAGAATGCTGCTTCCACTCTTACTGTTATCGAGCGGAGAAGCTCTTAAATCAGCCAAGTAGATTCCGCTCCTCGAGCCCGTAAGTACAACATTTTCATCTGGCCCCCAAGACAGTCTATGCCATGCCGAATAGTCGGGTACCGTCTTATGTCTGCTAGAGTAGGTAATAACCGGTTCACTTGAGTCCGGACGAATGTTCCATACTTGCCAGTTACCGTTCTCCTTGATTACACCGATATGTTTCCAAGACCATTGATTAAACTGAGAATGAACCTGACAGGCAGATCCGTGCTTGGTTGGAATTTTCATTGATTCCATGAGATTGATCTTGCCGTCTGTAAAATCATGTCTAACTAGACTGGTACCAAATCCTGTGCGTACCAATATAAACGGACTAACAGATGGCTCTGGATCTGCAAACTGTACCTGTTTGATTTGTCCTACCATATCTAGTGATGCCGTGTTTGTCAGGGAGGGTACTCTTACTACACCTCTCTCTTCAATAGCGTCGTATACAGATCTTTCCAAATATTCCAACTGAGATACTTGCAACACAGAATTAGAAGAGTTGCCTAAGTATGCAAGTCCAGTATGCTGTTTAACACTTTGGAATGCAAATACATCATCGTCGGGGCCATCTGACCCAGGATCATTCAGGTATCCTGATGACAAGATAGATCCGCATGCTGGATCATAAGCTTTAAGAGATGAGATGTTAGCGGATTCTTGTGCCAGTCTCGCAAAAAGGCGCGCTCCAATAGCTGCTTCAGTAGCTGTCTCTAGCAATCCACGATAAATATTCTGCGTTTTCTTAGTCTTCGCTTCTTCGGCAAGTAAATATCGGTTAGGTTGGATCAGTGTATGCATATAGCCTCTGTCAAAGAACCGACAACCCTTTCCATGAGAGCGAGCAAAAAGCCATGGCTCTTCACTGTTTATTGTAGGTAAATATATTCCACTGCCATCGTGGCCATATGAGATTTTAACCGGTTGGTTTGTTCTCGACGGCCACATTCTATGGCATTCAACAAACCGCTGGAAGTCGTGATGTGAGTGGAAATCGAAAAGTCAAAGTGAAAACAGCGACAACGATAGCTTATCAGCTTCTGGCTCATCCAACCAAAGTAAAAACGTCATTAAAAATGAATTTTGTACTATAGTCAACTATAAGCGTCTGGTCTGCCTTTCTTCTTTAAATATTAAACAATCTCATGGTTGTATCTTTGGTTATCGAAAAATATATGTCAGTACAAATTTACAACAATTTCTTAGTATATAGCCAGCATATCCTATATAAAGCTTATTACTCTTCAAACCGAAGATCCCAGCCCATCTTAGGGCCGTAGTAAGGTAACAATTCAGCTACGTTCTGTACATCCTTATCACCACGTCCAGAAAGACAGACGACAATATTAGAATCCTTAGGTAGAGTCTTGGCTAGTCTCATAGCTCCGAATATGGCATGCGCGGATTCCATAGCAGGGATAATACCCTCAGTCTCACACAATGTTCGAAAACCGATCATAGCTTCGATATCAGTAGCATTGACAAACTCAGCACGACCTGACTCTTTCCAGGAAGAAAGCTCTGGCCCTACACCAGGATAATCAAGACCAGCTGACACAGAGTGAGTATCCTGTATTTGTCCATCTTCATTTTGGAGAACATATGTCTTGAAACCATGCAAGACACCTTTTCTTCCCGCACTCAAAGTAGCACTATGTCTACCAGAATCGAGACCTTCACCACCAGCTTCTACACCAAGAAGATTAACCTCTTTATCTTCAATAAAAGGTGCAAACATACCAGAACAGTTGGAACCTCCACCAACACATGCAACTACATAATCTGGGAGCTTACCATCGTTAAGTTTAGCAAACTGCTCCTTGGTTTCTCGACCAATTACACTTTGGAAAGTCCTGACCATAGTAGGGAAAGGATGGGGTCCTGTAGCTGAACCTAAAACATAATGAGTGGTAGAAAGTGTAGTAACCCAAGCTCTTAGAGCCTCTGAACAAGCATCTCTCAATGTTTTTGTGCCATTTTCAACCTTTACAACTTCGGCACCGAGAAGTTTCATTCGGAAGACATTCAGCGCTTGTCTTCTTACGTCTTCGGCTCCCATATAAATTTTACATTTAAGACCAAATTTCGCAGCAGCGGTGGCAGTAGCAACACCATGCTGGCCAGCACCTGTTTCAGCAATGACATGAGTTTTACCAAGCCTCTTTGCAATCAGAACCTGACCTAATGCGTTGTTAATCTTGTGACTACCTGTATGGTTCAAATCTTCTCTTTTCAGCCAGATGTTGGCACCACCAACATATTCTGTCAGTCTATCAGCAATGTGAAGTTGAGAAGGCCTACCCATATAAGGATAATAAGATCTGTATTCTTCCCAAAATTTAGGATCATTAGAAGCACTGTTGAAGCCTTCTTCCAGTTCTCTTAAACACGCATGAAGAACTTCAGGGACGTATTGTCCACCAAACTCTCCAAATCGACCAAAGTCAAAGTCAGCAAGCTGAGCGAGATCTTTAGTGGATGCACCAGTTTCACCAGGAGTTTCAACAGGTAGAGTGTAAGAGTGGAGTTCCACTTTTCTACCACCAACTACTGTACTAATGTAATCCTTGACAACTTCCTCCCTTTTTTCTTTAGGAGTCTCTGCAATCAAAGATATTAAATGACTGCCAATGACTATACCATCAGCAACAGGTGCTACAGTTTGGAAATGTTCTCTTGTGCTAATACCAAAACCAACTGCCAAAGGAATATCTCCACTGAACGACCGGACACGTGTCAATAATGATTCAATACCTCCAGATAAGGTACCAGTAGATCCGGTGGTTCCCATTCTACTTACAACGTAAATGAAGGAGTCAGCAATAGGAACGAGCTGTTTAAGACGGTCATCTGTCGTAGATGGAGCAACCAAAGGGATAAAAGACAACCCGTTCTCTTTACAAATGGATCTGTAACGAATGGCTTCTTCTGGAGGCAAATCTACGAGCAAAAACCCGTCTGCACCAGCATATTTAGCATCATGGACAAATTGAGTCTCACCATATTGAAGAATAGGGTTATAATAACCCATGAGAAGAATAGGAACGGTGACTCCTTGATCTCTGGCATCTTTTACAAGTGCTAATACTTTGTGCATTGAGGTGCCATTAACCAAAGATACTTCATTTGCTTTTTGAATGACAGGGCCATCAGCAATAGGATCAGAAAAGGGCATACCTAATTCAATGATATCACATCCTCCTGCCTGTAGCGCCTTCATCAATGGAATTGTTTCTGCAATAGAAGGGAATCCGGCAGTAAGAAATGCAATCATAGCATTACGTCCTTGAGTTAGTGGGAATTCATAAAACCTGAACCGATTCCTCGGAAAGTGACTCAGAATACCAAGCTGTTGATAGAATTGGACCAAACCTCACCCAACAGAACAGTTGGAATAGATTTTTGGTATAACAGATAAACTATACATATATATATAATATCGCCTCAATCTGTTGAGCCCAGGTTATGTTTTTTCAAGTGTATCAGACAACTGCCGTACTATATCGAGGACGATATAAAAAAAGACAGTGAAAAATCAAGATATATGAGGTCATCTTTATAATTTCAACGGTTTAATATAAATGTATAGTAGATTGAAACTCACCTTCATCCTTGCATTGTTTAAATGTCTCGTTAATATGCGAGGTCATGATTATTTGTTGGTTGATAGTAGTTTAAAACCGACTTTAGAGCAGGATTAAATAGTACACTGCAAAGTCACTCCCAGTATTGAGTCAGATTGTGTAGGGATGTGCGGCAAAAGAGTCACTTAACACGTGACTGCTTATGTAAGCTTTCCAAACAAAAATATATTCATTGTTAAAAAAAGGAGTCAATTAGTTGACATTTGGAGGTCAATAGTAGTAATTAGTAGTAATTGGTAATTACCAACTGTATTGATAATTCGGAGATATGTGGTGAATATACTCATAATTATCTGGTTTAGACAGTATGGATTTGGAACTTACTTCATAACCTTAAAGGTAAAATAATCATAAAGCATAATTGTAACTAGTTTACGACATGGTACCGGGTAACAGAAAAGATCTTGTAGCGATTTGCTAATGACAAGAATTTCTTTCATTTCATTTCGTAGAAGTCCATGTGTCATTAAACTATATATAATTGCTTACTATTAAGCATAATATATGTTGACTGCAAAATAGTCTCGAATAAGACAAGACCGGAGGTAGGAACCGATGTCAGGGGACGACGAAGGCTTTACCCGGGTCAGCTGTCACCCCGCTAGTCAGTCACTTCGAAGGCAAATAAATACAGAACATGCGGCTGAAAGCAACTTTCAAAGGTCCAACGTATCGAAGGCCCAATCTCCCAAGTCACAGGACTGATTAAAAGAAACGATATGTTTGTTCTTGGCAAAGAGTCGTGCCAGCCGTAGTGTATTGCGGGGTGAATAGATGAGGCGGTGAGACACAGGACACATGCATCAACTACGGCACCAAAAACAAATGATAGAAAGGAAAAAAAAAAAGAATAACAGGCATTACTTAGTTTGAAATATTTCGGACTATCTTGTCCTTCATTTCATCTGTCTTTGTTTGTTAATGCTCTCTTTCTCTTTGTTCGTCTGCTCTGCCTTCCTTTAACATCGATAAGAAAATTCCCCGTTTAGTACAAACCCTGAATGAGCTTCTCGAGCAAATCCTTTAACGGCTAACATTCCGAGCCTCTCTCGCCGTGGGTTGCTAAACTCAGCACGTACTCTGTTCAAAAAAAAAAAAAAAAAAGTTCTTTTGACTTCGCTCTGCGGGTCACATTTGGGAGGGCGGCTATAAAAGGACTAAAGGTCCCCGAAAACGAATTCCATCTCCATCTCCAAAACAAATTATTTTTATTCTAGGTCCTTCTACAGTCTGTTATTCGGACCGAAAAGAGAGTCTTCTTCAAAGTTTTATTAAAGAATAGTTGTTCCGTCCTCTCACTGGACGTATCAGCTGAAACCCGGTTTTATACACTAAATTACTCTTCATTTTTATGGCACCCGCGGAAATAGCCACCCATAACCACTTGGATTTTGCCGATCTCGGACCTAATGTCGCTGCCACTCACCGAGGACCACATTTTTATGGTGGATTGTCGGAGCATGTGACTGCTATTGCCCCGCTAGACGGAAACCCAGGCTTCTTTGGATTATCTGATCAGTCTGGATCAGATAATTTCAGAACTGGAAATGGTGAACTTTCTCAACACACAACACCAATCTGTCATACACAGTCTTTTGACTGCCCACAGGAAATGGCTCAAATTGCAACTCAACAGGAGTATGGAATGATTCCCCGAGACTTCAACAATATTTTTGCTCCTAATCATGATATTATAGAAATACTGGAAGATTACCAAAAAGATGATGATAGTGATTCTTTGATGTCGTTTTCTCTGGACAAATTGCCTGTGGAAATTTTACAGCTAGTTTTTCACTATGTTATGGTCACATCCACCGATGGGGAAAGCCTGCGAAATATGTCGAAACTGATTCCGGTTTGTTACAAATTCTATTTGATCGGTACTCCTTTATTATATAGGCATGTTTCTATCCATTACTCAAGGTCTTTCGACTTGTTCCGAACCACATTGAATCATTATCCTGCTTATGGAGAATTGGTTAGGTGCTTAGATTTCTCTTCTTTTACTTCCGTTGGTTTGGGCCGTACCGGAAAGATGAACCAAGAAATTCAAATGGTTACTGCTAACACCATTTTGAATGCTCTTGAACTCTGTCCTAATCTAGAGGAATTCCTCATGGCAGAATCTATCGATATGGATGTCGATGAGCGAATCTTGAATCACATAGTAAACAAGCCGACTATGAGATCGATCGATTTCTGTGGCTCTTCTGCCCGATTGACAAACGCCCTTTTAACATCGCAGTTATGCTTTGGTAGCGATGACTTGATTTATAATCTGCAGAATGTGTCATTTCATGGCTGTTCCACCATACCTTCTCAGGCTTTTGAGAATATTCTTAGTAAGCTGGTAAATCTGAAGAAACTCGATCTTACACATACTTTAGTGATGCCAGAAGCTTTAGAAAAGATCCCTCATACTGCACAGCTGACTCATCTCTCATTGGCCAAGTGCTACAAGTTGACCTCCAATGGTCTTCTTCGGTTTCTTTTATTGAATCCTTCTACAAAGAATCTCACTTGGTTAAGCATTATGTATGAAGCGACGAAACCCAACCCTTATAAGCAGAAAGATTTCGAGACAATATTGCGATACCTGCCAAAGGGATTGGAATACTTGAATGTTTATGGCTTACCGATGAAAGAGACTTATATGGAATACCTGATCAAGCTTCCGAACTTGGCTGGTCTATCATTAGGTTATGCCAATTTAAGTTCAGAATGTCTTTATCGTTATCTCCCTCTCTTTCAACATTTGAGATATATCGACTTAACGGGCGTACAAGCCATTAGTGCATGGCTTTTGCATGACAAAACTTTTTATGAGCTTAATAACAAGATAGAGGTGATTGAAATATCACATGAAAAAGCAGAGAAGCTCAGAAATACCCATATCTCTCCAGGATGGGATGTAGAGGCTGGTAAAGGCAGGAGAGGATGGTTGTATAAAGTGCCAGAAGGAATGTGCACCGCCAGAGAAGCAGCATCATTTTTAAAGACATCCATGACTAGACGAAATACCGGAGGTTATTCGCCTTTCAAGTCTACTAGGTTAAATTCATCGGGTCCTACAAGCAGAAGCTTTTTCAGTGGATACTCAGGTAGGTCTGCGATGGATGGTATGAGCCAGAATAAAATCGCTTCAATCAATGAGATAGGGGCATGGACGTTATATGGTAGCCGCAAGATCAATGTCTGTGAAATCGGTATTGGCGGATATCCTAACTTAGAGGCAGTCAAACAGCAGGGAATTTACTCCTATTATGGATATCATCATGCTTAGAGTGAAAAAGGTATAAAAAAAAAAAAAAAAAAAAAGGGAATTTTTCTGGACAAGAAGAAACATGGTTACTAGGCGAGGTTGCATAGCATATATATATATTAATGAGTATAACGAACATAGCATAATAATATCAAGTGTATAATAGATATTTAAAGAAGGCGTTGAGATCTGCTCGTTTAGTGAATTTTACTTAGTGTGACATCATTTAACGGCGATGCATATTTGCAAGTGCTTGGCACGGAGTTACTTCAAGTCTCAGACTCCGATACCCGGATAAATTTCGATAAGCAATATCTATGAAATTTTATATCATGGAGTATTTACTAGTCATAACTCGAACTCTGACCTCAACTCATCTCATCTAAGTTGCGGACAAATAATTCCCCTTTTCCTTACAGTTGCGAGTGGGGTTGCAAATCTACCCGTTTTGTCCGCGTATAGGACTCCGCTCGCTTAGCACGCAACTGTCTGACTTATAACTCATAGATAATTTTTTTTTACTTTTTATTAAACTTAATGGCTAAGTTAACAAACAACATAGAAAACCAACTACCAACTGATCCAAGAGTCCAATAAGAATGGTTAATATGGTTAATTCTTCTAAAGATTCGTTGGACTCAGTTAGATCAGAGTTATCTAACGGTACACATAGTCTGGACGACGTTGAATCTGAGGACCGTAGATTTCTGTCATCGCCGACTGGCAACATATCCGACAATGATAGCGGAACGTTAAACAGAGAAACAGATATAGTAGAATCAGATAATATTGAGGTCTCTTATTGGACTATTCCGCATCTCGGACAGATTTTACTTTTGGTCCTTTGCCGTTTTTCAGAACCTCTTGCATATCAATCGATATCACCGTACATCTACTACATGATCAGAGATTTTGGCTATGATGACCCCGCACAGATCAGTCGTCTTGTTACCATAGTAATGACGGCTTTCCCACTCGGTCAAGCGATGACTGCAATATGGTGGGGAAGATTGTCAGATAGCAGAGGTCGTAAGCCAACATTAATGTTAGGTTTACTAGGTACAGCGATTTCGATCACTATATTCGGCACATCACAACATATAATGGTTGCTATTGTGGGACGAGTACTTTCAGGAGTTCTTAATGGAAATGTAGGCGTCATGAGAACAATGGTGGCGGAGTTTCTTGGTGATAAGAAGAAATGGCAAAGCAGGGCGTTCGCTATCTTGCCGATAACCCAGAACATTGGCACTGTCATTGGTCCCATGATAGGAGGGTTGCTAGCAGATCCCGCTCATGCTTATCCAAGTGTTTTTGGAGACAACAAATTCCTGTTGAAATATCCTTATATTCTACCAAACTTGTTTCCTATACCTGTGCTTTCTATCGCTTTGATCACGTGCTTTCTATTCACAGAGGAAACCCTTGAAGGCCCCAATGTACTGCTACCAAAAGACAAAGATCCTGGGCTACGACTCGGAAGAAAGCTGAAGAAACTATTCTACAGGTTGGTTGGTAAACGAACCGAACAAATAGATGAGTTTGAATACCAGCCAATGCTTAATGATGGCGAAATGAATATGGCAGATATGTCGAATACTGACAGCATTAGCGGAAACACATCTAATGATTCCAATACTAAACACAAAAAGGTATCTCGTGTTAAACTTAGAAAGATCTTAACTCGACCTGTATTGGTGACATTGTCTGTGTATGTCATTATGATGCTCCATTGTCCAACAGTGATGCAACTATATCCATTGTTTTTAGCAACTCCGAGGATTCCAGAAAAAGATGATAGAAATTTACCATGGGTATTTTTCAATGGAGGTCTTGAATTAAAGAGTAGTCAAATCGGTCTGGTTACATCTATTATTAGCATATTAGGAGTTGTTTTACAGCTCACGGCATATCCTAAGTTGGCGGCTATGATTGGTAATGCAAAAGTACACAGATATGCTTTACTTCTATTCCCTCCAGTGTATATCCTGACACCTTATTTATCTTTTGTCCCTGAGAAGTTTGAAATGCTTCTCGCAATCTGTATGGGTTTAGGGATCGTACTGGCTAGAACGTTTGCTATACCACCTATGGCTATTCTTATTACTAATGCATCACCATCAAGAAAAGTATTAGGTACAGTTCATGGTCTGACACATTCTATTGTAAGCGTTTCAAAGACAATTGGTCCTTTCGGGATCGGCTTTTTGTATTCTGAAGGTCTTAACATTGGTATGATAGCACTTGCTTGGTGGACAATGGCAGCAATTGCTATTATACAGTCATTTGTGGCTATTCAACTGAAAGAATGGGGCGAAGAGGTTATAGTTGAAGATATAGACCTTGATGATGAGGATTTGATCATAGAGAGGTAGAAATATTATAGTTGAAACAAATAAAGAAATTGCATTCATTCTAGTGTCGACAGATCCAATGCCTGGATATTCAGTCGTACTCTATCTTCATAACCTATTTCAGGCAGAAACTTGAATGATTCTGGATCGGAGCCAGCTGCGACTCTAACGCAATCCAATAGAATATTCGCAGTAAGACCAACAACATCAGCGTGTCTCTTTCGCGTTTGATCTCCAAGACCAGACACTGTGGAGTTACCCGAGTTTTTACCGAGAGGAACACGGAAAGTATGATAATACCAGCTACGATCATCCCAGTTCATTAGTTCAGTCGAATAATGGAGTTTTTGGTAAAGCTGAGACAGTCGTAAAGAATAGACAAATTCGACTTCATCTGCTGAAATTACAGGGGTCAGATCTGAAAGTTTAACCGAAGAATTTTGGATATATCCTACCATAGGCAGTACTACCAGCTTATTAGCAGACATATATACTGGTAGATTGCAGAGCCTCTCAAAGTTGAATTGACATGGATCGAAACCTATTTCCTCCTGAGCTTCTCTCAACGCAGTAATCCAGCCAGTCTCCTCCTGGAAGTCACATCTACCTCCAGGGAAAGCAGCTTGCCCAGGAAAAGTCCTTAATTTCTTTGATCTTGTGGTTATTACAGCGCAGAGCTCGTCATCATGGTCCCTGTACAGTAATATCAATACAGCTGCTTTACGTTTGAACGGCACAGAGTTCCATAGATCACAAGAAGATAAACTGAGGCTTTGGTTTCCAAAATCCCTCAAACGGCTTATCCAATCTTCCATAGAGACAACGTTTAGTTTGTAATATATATTCTCTTAGCTCGTTATTTTTGCTGGCATTAAGATCATCATGACCCTGCGCGCGGCTACTGGAAAAGGTGGATTCTCGGAATCTATGGAAACTGGTATTATAAGACACAAAACACAATATTTTAATACAAAAACTATAATTTAAATGACCGCTGCATTTTAGACAGTATTTCTAGTATCCAATAATGCACTGTCAGCACCGAAAACCTCGGAAAAGTTGATTTGAAGATCAGCTTTCTTGTTAATTTGAGCTGGTAGCAAGCCCTTCTCATACAATGCGGTGATCAACTCCTCATCGCCGAACCTTTCCGGTCTACGATGTTTCATTGGAGGCTCAGTTTGATAGGCTAATCGTGCTATATCTACCATAACATTAGCAGTGAATCCCCATACATTATGCCAGCCTATTTCACCAATAGCCTTGGTTGGACGGATTGTTCTGAACCAATGCTGATTCCATGTAAGGCCTCCCCAATTCACATGCTTACCGGTATACCAGCCAGAAGAATCAGACAAGAATTTACTTACAGGTACAGAAAAGATTTCTTTGACTTCCTCAGAAGCTGGCTTAAGGAAATTAGGACATTCAGTGTGTCTATCGGTATGATAGCCATCACCACTAACATATACAATTGAAGGACGCACGGCCAATAGATTCCTCGACAAATAAGCAGGAAGAGTGGTCAGAAACTCCACATCTATGCCCTGAGACTTTAGCTTGTCGTTATCCAAAGGAAATCCGATCTCCTCATTGGCTTCCCGTCTAGCAGTTTGGTATGCAGTTTCATAGTCATAATCGGCTTTACCGCCTGGGAAAGCGGCATGCCCGGAGAACGATTGAAGATCTTCAGATCTAACTGTTAATACGGATCCAATATCTCCATATTTGTTGTTAAATAGTATCACGAGGACCGCAGCTCTCCTTGAATATGGAATAGTATCCCATATAGATGGTTTGACAGGTACGGCTTTGAGCCTGGATATGATCTCAGGTAGCATATTTTATGTACAAAATGAATACAAAAAAAAATCAAAGAAATACAGTAACTATAGTCGAAAATCCTTCAAACAAGTAAATAGTGAAGATTGTTAATACGCAAGACTATCTGAAAGTGTTGGGAAACTCGGACGAAGATCGACGGTAATCGCTAGTTATATAGTGCAGGCACCCGAACCGACAATTGAAGTAGCCATATATTTTAGTGTGGGGTAAATTCTATAATCACGCTATAAACCCCACATTGCTAATTTTTTTTTTTAGTTTGCTTACTTGTGGTTGGCTGTCTTGTGGGCCATTTCTTACGATTAATATCTCCTGATTCTCGGCAAACCCAAACCATCGGTAGATATCGGGTGTGGGGTCCCGATGATTTCCTATCGCAGAGATAATACACTTTATAGCCGTAACTCCGAGGCAAATGTTGAAAAATAAAATGGCATCATTAGATAGATACAATGATTAAATAGATATATTGGTAAATATTCAGATAGCTCGCACCTTTGAGCTTATCAATATGGATAGTTTAGTTTCTCAGTCTCTTTCGAGTACCCCTGAGCAGCTTGAATTTTGGCTGCTTGCTCAAGATATGGAATCAATACACCTTTGTACTTGTCCAGCCCTTTGTACATGATCGTATCGCCTTCCCAGCTTTTGATGCCGTCCAACAATCGATGAGGTACATGTGGTTCCTTGCAGATCTCTGGAAGAGGAACAAAGTAAGTACGAAAGGTAAACACAATAGCACCTGTTCGAGGTAATCGCCGCAGTGCTTGTCTCTCTGTTCTAAAATATGTTTTTGTAGCATCATCAGCCGGCTGTGCGCTGTTCCAACCAATATCATCAGATTCCTCAGATCCAATGACCTTGGACCAAGCAATATCATCGTCAATTTGAATATAATAGTTGTGACGAACTACTCCTTCATCTACTTTCAGTCGTAGGAAGAACTTCTCCATAGAAGTCTGTAGTTTATTAAACTCTGGTACCTCTCCATGAATATGGATATCCCTTAATGATTTACCCTTTTTGTCTTTAAGTCTCCAAAAACCTGCTAATATGACAGAACCAGCTTTTAGATAGTATTGTCCATCCTTTCCTTCGATCATGATAGCCAGATCATCTTGAACAAGTTTGGAGCATATTAACATGGGGTTCTCTTTCCAGGGCCTCGACACCAGATCGAAATCTTCACCAGTACTGACGTTCTTAAGACCTTTTTTAGATCGTTGGTACATGCTAGGGTATCGGTTAACAAGATACTCAGTCAAACACTCAAGAAACTCTTCTACAGCTGGTAATGCAGACTCCTCGACATGCCAAAGATCTGAGCCATGCTTAGATTCCAACCGTTCGATCTTCCTCTTATGGAACTTGAGAAATTCATTATCAAGCTCTATCCAGTCATCGAAATCCAATCGACGAATACCCATAGTCACAAAGTACCGATGCTTAAAGGGCCTATATGGCTTTGGCGGGGTACATTTCACGCTCCACTGGGGATATTCTGGAGGCGTAGGAAGCTTAAAATCCACCGGCAACCAGTTTCCAAACTCCCTACCGATATCATTTGGCTTTAAAGGTATATCTTTCGTTAATGGCTTCTTTTGTTTGATTAATAGTTGATTCTGTCGGCGGTTAGACCACCAGATCACAGCATATTGAGACACAGATACAATAACAACCGCTAAAAGTATCAAAACTGCTGCTATAAAAGAAAGACCAAACATGATATTCCATGTGTTTGTAGTCATATATGCCATACCCATGGCCTTTTATAACTCAAAAGCTCATCCATTTCTGCTTTTGCCGATAATCAAAGGATGCGGATACTTTTACCCGAATAGGCAACAATATCCCCGAAGGTCTTTATTACTTCAGTCACCAGGAACTTGGCGGAAAATAAGACAATGTAGAAAATAAGCAAGTAAACTCTTATCTAAAACCTATGACCACATTTGATACCTTCTATGTCTGTGTTATCACCTATCCTATTGACAAAACCAGTAAAGTCATTGAGCAAGAGAATGTTGTAAGCCAAGTGAACAAAACAAAAAGGCACCTTGAATATCGTTGATCATAGATATTATGACATTACAAGGATAATGAGATCTAAAAAAACATATACATGCGATTTATATGGTTGTTAAATAGAATACGATGATTACTTCTTCAAGATAATATCACGTGACTAAGTGCTATTGCTTAGTGCATGTTCAATCATAGAAAACATTGGTATAGCCTATTGGACTATCCAAAAAACAAGAAAAATATACAGATAACCATTGTTTCTCTCTAATCTGGGAAGTGTTCCTTCACCCTTAATCTAGCTGTCCTTTTAGTCAGCCAGTAAAAAGTAGAGATCTCCGGTTTGCTCCTATAGTTTTTCAACACCCAACATCTCACCGCTTAATCCATCGTTGTTGGACAAATCGCGAATACAAAAAAAAACAAAACAGATTATTGGAATGCTAGGACAGAGGACGGCCACAGCAGCCGTGTCATGCCTTAGGAGACATGCTATTCTGTTTACAGGGAGAACTATCCACAATAGATCCTCCACTAATCAAAAAAACGCAATTCCTGGTCCTGAATATCCTTCTTTAGGTGCTCCAGGATCTCTTGTGCCTAAAGAACAAGCCTCATTACAGGGCATATTACAGCAAGTCAGAACAGTATTCCCGAATAAAGATGATCTTTTCCCGAGAATTAACTCAATCTTGACAGAACTAGAGTCTCAGGAAAATGTAGATATTCCAATTGTGTCGACCATTGGCATCATACCGTTTATGTCTCACCGAGTAGACATTAAACGGGTCATCGATGTGTTACTTGCTGACCCCCTTGCATCTGATAAAACATGGTATAAAGCACTTACCAGTCGTATACTATCAAAAGATACTCTAATAAAATGGGATTCAGGGTTTGAATATATTGAAACCTCAAACTCGTTGGTAGAATATCCTATTCCTTTCAGTATACCAACACATGTGCCAGATCCACATCCTGAGAAATTCCGCTTCGTAGAAGTGAACTCTTGGAAAGACTCCAAAAAGCACCTACTAGGTGCGCAATTGCATGTTTTCGTGTCTACCAATGTCCAAGCGGCTTTGACCACAAAGTTACCTTCACATTATCCATCTATATTAGTCATTGATCAAGAAGCTGTAGTCGGCTCCAATCTAGGTGACAACGTGATAGTGATTTCGACTGAGCTTGCAGAAAAAGCTATTTCACTGTTGGAAGAGTCTCCTGCGAATGTGTCTGAATATGAAGAGCTTATGACAAGGTCGAATCTGAAAGCTCTAGAATTGAGACTCTTCCAGAACCACGGTACTTTGCGGCGCGATCTGTTGCAATCTATCTGTGACACGTGCGAAACATGTATTGTAGCCAACCCAGTGGATGCAGCTGCGGCCGCTGCCGCTAGCTCGAAAAAAGGTTTTTTAGCCAGCCTATTATTAGGACCGAAAATTTCTGATATTTACTCCGCAACTGCGAGAGAAACCAAAAACATTGAGAATCTTCGTAAAGATTGGTCAAGAACGGCTCATGCAGAATTACAGAACAAGTTGGCAACTAGTCTGGATGAACTTCAACAAAATTCTTTAGCTTGGTACAAGCTTTACTATAAGGTTGATGATGTGCACGACTTAACCTGCCAAACTGTAGCTAGCAACTTTCTTCCTCAAGCTAGAAGCAACCTTGAGTACTTGGTAGGAAGAATTGATTCCTTTGCAGATAGAACATACCAAGTAACTGCGAGTGATGATGAGGCAAAAGTACCGGCGCTATCTAACGAGCTGTTCAATTACAACGAACTATTAACAGTCGATGCTGTAGAGTTACACAACAAAGCTCTCAGAGCACTCACTACGTCAGTATTTGGTATCCAACTTCCATGTATTGTTATACCACTTCTTGGATGGTATTTCTATGATTATACAATGTTTTCAATGGCATCTATAATGTCTCTAGGAGCAGTGGTTGGATTTAGACATTTGCAAAAATCGTGGTATAAGAACTTCAACATTTTCAAAAACAAAGTTCTTGAAAAAGCCCGAGTTTCCCTAGCTTTAAGTGAATCCTTCATATGGAGTCGATGGGAAGCTAAAGTTCTGAAACAGAAAGAACTGGTGCATCAGCGATCTGCGTTAGTTGCAGAGCTGAAGAAACTATTGATGTAAATTAATGTAGATATGCAAAATATTATATTCTCGGAACCTCTATATATATGAGCTTCTATTGATGAAATGGAATAGCCAACATTTTTGTTGTTCTTCTTGCTTTCTACTCGCCATTGTCTTGTACTGACGAGGATCTCTCTTTCTGACGAATAGCATATTCATCGCCACTCTTGGTCATATACCTAACCCATGGTAAACTTTGATATTTCAGTGTAGGCTCCTCTACTTTAAGATAACGAACCTGAAGTTTCGATACTGCGAAATAAGGGATTTCGAACCGGACAGTGACTGGCCTTGAGTGATAGTCGGTATGGCCATTCTCCATGGAGTCACGGTAATAACTAGGGTAGGGATCATCACTATCATCCTGGACAGATGGTAATTGAAGTTCTGCCATCATTGAGTGTTCCAAGCCGCCGGCAAGGTTTTTCAGCTTCCATATTATGGCTCCTTTTTCAGGAGCATAAACAACTGAGCCATGTTTGGTTTTAAATCTAGGTGACGAAGCATCCTGAGGAACAGGGATTAATATTTCAACAAACGTTGCAGACGATCGTTTTTTATACTGAGATTTGACTGTGGAAGTTATTAGAACCCGAGTACGTGACTTTATGTTCACATCAGAGGTTACAAGTATCAACGGACGGTGTTTGTCGAACTTGGTTACTCTATAACTCATGAGTTCGAATTTCCCGTCTGGTGGCACAAACGTGATGGTTCTGTTTTTCTCAAATTGATCTAATTGGACACATTGATGAAGTTTGACGTCTTCCAAACGAACAGAACGATTGTTAGCCGAGGTTCGGCTGGTTGGCTGAACAGCATTTGCATTTGCATTAGCAATAGCAGGATTTTTAAGGCCAGCATCATTCAATCCAAGCTTCAATAATGGCATTCCAGAAAGGAATGCATTGATATTAATGACACCTGAAATTTCACTGCGAATCACAGATCCATTATGATTCATTAGGATGTTCAATGATTCTACCACGTCTAAGAAAAGCTCATTTTTCTTATAAAAGATACCTTCTGGCCGCCAAGAAACAGCTGCAGTCATAACAGATGATATAGAAGATGATACCAATTCATGCGATTCTTGTGTAATAAACTCTTGTAATATTTTCCTATCAGTGACTTGTGGTATACCGAAATCCATCATTTCGTCGAGCAATTCGTATATTACAACAAAGTTGTCTCTAATGGATTCTTCTTCAAGAACATTGAACTGATTAGTAAGCACATCAACTACATGATGTAAAAACAGCAGGATAGACATGGCATTGGAGTTGGTCTTGCTTAATGCTAGCAGATATATGTCATTATATGTAATATATAGGTAGTTGATCCCTTCACAAGTGATACACGGCATACCAGTATGCGTCGACGACGACTCTGACTGTAATAAAGCAGGGAAAGCTTCTACCACAGACATGGGGACATCTCCTTTGTAATTTCTTGACAAAAGAGGTTCCCCCTGGTTGTCCAGAAAGAAAATGGCTGATGCCATTGTGGCTGTCGAAAGGTCAACTCTTTAAGTCTATTGACCTTGAAACTAGTGGGACATTGTGGGGTGTATTTGGTGAAGAATGAATCATGTAAGGAGGAAGAAATTCAATAAATGAAAAATATTGGAATTCATAATTGTAAAGCTTTTTGTAATATCATTAGAAAGGATATATAGACATGTAATTTTGCTGATATGGAGATTATTAGATAGTTTGTAAATATAGTCGGTCAGTATATGGCATTTCAATGTTCTTTTTTACCTTGAAAAAAAAGCGCCAACAACAACAAAAAAAGTTATAATTACTGCGAGAATCAATGTCTCATATATTTTTTAGAAAAAGCCTCGAATTTAGTGGCCATTTCCAAGTCTTTGGTTGTCAAACAGTCGGTGTCATCAGTATGAAGGGTTAACTTGACAATATCATACAGCTATGATTAGATGCTTATCAAGCAGGAAAACTAAGAAAAACACAGATTGTATCTATTGTACTTACATTGTGGATTCGAGGATGATGACCTTTAAGATGTGAGTGCATAGCTACTTGATTTAGAAAAGCCTTAATGTTAGACTATGTTTATTAGGTATAGAACCTCGGTTTAATCAAAGTGATAATGCTAACAAAAGTATCACTCAAAGTATCACTCAAAATTATCACCTTAATTGTCTCTTGTAAATATACTTACCCATGCTGTTGAGAACCCTGTAAGCTGATAAGTTTTTGATAAGTAACGCTCATCAGCAGACATCTGCCAGCCAGACGATACCAAGGCCTGGGCCCTTGCGTGCAGTTCCTTTCCACTTACAGTGGTATAACGTGCTGCATTCCTAAGTATCGTTGTCAGATGCATCGATTTCTTAACTAGTGTGAATTAGTGGTGACGGTAGAAGAAATATGACTCTACTTGGTGATATACAAATCCCAGTATTTCCAGACACTCACTGTCAGGCAAAAAAATTCAGGGGAAAGCGATCATCATAGAAGTTATCCTAACAAAAAACCAGCAGACACAAACAAAGAAAGAATAAGCGATGATCAAGTATGGGATATGCAGGGGTGATTTAATATAAACAAATAGATGTTATCAAAAAGAAAAGAAAAGAAAAGAAATTATAATATAACCGACAGTTTTGCTGTAGGATTGATACTGCCGATCGTTAAGCGTGTGACTAGTCAGTTTTAAGGTTTGCCATCGAAGCTATGTCAGGAATGAAAAAGGCAATAGAATAAGGCAATAGAATATGGCAATAGAATAATTCAATAGAACAAATCAATAAAACAGTGCAATAGAACAATAAGAATTAAATAATCCAAAGGAGAATATAATTGTATCAACGAACTTTCAAACACGTGATCTCTCCACCCTATTTTCCACCAGTGTAAACCTCCGATCCTATTGTGCTCCCCCCGGTTGGTGTTGGAAATATCAGATCTTCAAATCTCTCACACAATTTATCTTGTAGACATAGAAGTTGACTCCTGAGGCAAAAAGAGACAAATAGAAGATGTCGAGACTTCGTAAAGCTTCAATGCGATTATTGAGGGAAGATGATGTCATAATAGATGAACAAGGTACATTTTATAAGTTTAATAGTATTTAATCATCAAAAGTTTCTAACCACAGATCAAGAAGAAATCCTTAGAGATTTCGATTTATTAGCAAGCGACCAACAACACAAGTTTACCGTAAGTTCTTATATTGAAAAGTATACTAAATTGGTTTTGATTTTGTGTTGATGGAATTGTTATTTGATAATTTTTAGGATATGTACTTTTAAAGAGATGTATGGAGTAATATATAAGGACCATATAAGGACTATATAGGGACTACATACGAACTACATACGGACTACAAATATTAGAAGTATAGTCTAGTCGCCACATACTAACACCTTTAGGTTGCATTTGCAGGATTATTCTTCTTTCCAACTCCTTTATACTTATTACTACCTTATTGTCGTCATAACTCAGTGTTGTCATTAATGTCCATTATTTGCATATTTATGTCCATCTATAGTTTGGTCTATGGAGCTTCAACGAAACATACCCGGAAGTTCACATCGAGTTTTCAATCACTTAATGGAATTCTAGCTGCATTGATTTTGGTCTCAGCTTTTATAAAGCACAAACCATGGCGTGGCTACGACTATATATGGTGTATTCCTTTGGCCAGTATGGCAACTGGTATGGTCCTTGTGAGTTGGTTCCGTGAGACAAATATCGAGATACATCAATTAAAAGCGAAGAAATATAAAATAAAAAAATTGTGAGGCAATATAGTGTTTCTGGTGTTTTGTGGGGATATATCAGGTTGATCTAGCTTAGCTAGCCTAGCTTTGATCCAACTATCGTCTACCTCAATAACATTCGAATATTAACGTAATTTTACAAAATAATTTATCCTTTATATCTTATGAAAATTATGTATTTATTTTGCAATTATGATATTCTATAATCAAGAGTATTCTGTTGACATTCCGTAGCTAGCATAGCCTCTTAGAATTAATTTGCAGCACATTCTCGCGATTATCTCAGTGATTCGCACTTTTGTTATCACCACCATCACCTTCGCGACCTAACAACCACTTTTGCATATAAAGTCAGCAAAAAAAGAAGATTTGCTAGTAAAAAAGTCGTCTAGAAATCTAATTTGCCTGATCGTTTATATCTTTTTTTGACAAACAGAAAATTCTTATAAATTGCATGCAATATAGGTTTCAAGGTTTCAGGTGGTTCATGCGCATAATCACATCTACATATTCCAACGGAAACAATTTTAGTTGAGCATCTACACCAGTAACGATTATAAAAAACTTGTCAGAATATAAATTAAATGTCTAATAGACCCTTATCACGTGCCAGTACAGATTCTGCTACTACGGGAAGGCCATTTTGGGGCTCAGGGGGTGCTGCAGCCGCCGGTAGCGGCTCTAATAATATCAAAGTAGTTGCAAGATTCCGACCTGAAAATGACACTGAACGCAACATTGAAGGATCTAAAGATATTGCATCATTTCTGAGTGACGAAACATGTCAGATTGATACCGCGGATTTCAGTGGAGCTTTCACTTTTGACAGAGTTTTCGATGGTTCTTGTACTCAAAGTGAACTTTTCGAATATAGTCTCCGCCAGACGGTTGACGACCTGTTGAAAGGCTATAATGGTACTGTCTTGGCATATGGTCAAACGGGATCCGGAAAATCGTATACAATGATGGGCCCTTCTCTGGAAGAAGAGTCCCTTAGAGGTGTTATTCCTAGGATTGTCGATCTGATATTCGAAATGATTGAAGGCAGTCCGAATGAAATAGAGTACATGGCCAAAGTGAGCTACATGGAAATATATATGGAAAAAATCAAGGATTTATTGACTCCTGATAATGACAACCTTCCTATTCATGAAGATAAGAATAGAGGTGTCTATGTAAAAGGCTTGACTGAAGAGTATGTTTCCAGTGCAAGAGAAGTGTACAGTGTTATGAAACAAGGGGCTAAGGTTAGATCTGTAGGCTCCACCAATATGAATGCCGAGTCGAGTCGATCTCATTCCATCTTTGGTATTGTAGTTTCGCAGAAAAATGTCTCCACTGGAAGCCAGAAATCTGGACAACTTTTCTTAGTAGATCTTGCCGGATCTGAGAAAGTAGTGAAGACAGGAGCCTCAGGACAAACCCTAGAAGAAGCGAAAAAGATCAACAAGTCTCTTTCTGCATTGGGAAACGTTATTAATGCATTGACGGATGGAAAATCTAGTCATATACCCTATAGAGATTCCAAGCTGACACGGATCCTTCAGGAGTCGTTAGGAGGCAACTCTCGTACCAGTTTGATTGTCAACTGCTCACCATCTAGCTATAATGATCAAGAAACCATATCGACGCTTAGATTTGGTGTTAGAGCAAAGGCGATCAAGAACAAGGCAAAAATCAATGCCGAGTTGAGTCCTTCAGAGATGAAATCTATATTACGCAGCATTCAATCTCAACTCGATAATAGAGTAGTTTATGAGCAGAAACTAGAGCAAGAGTTGAGTATATGGCGAGGTGGTAATGCTCCTCCTAGATCAGAATGGATTGAATTTATACCTAGTGGTACTCCATCACTGTCCAGATCTCTATCTACACGGTCAGACACTGGAGGTGCTAGAACACCTGTGTTGAGAAAGTTACGGAACAACCTGATGAGCCCCATGGGAGTACCGATATCTCCCGGAATGACTTCTTCTCTGAAGGAGACAGTGACGGACCCTATTGAAGAGTATCTGCAGCGTGAAAACGAGTACCAGGATTCAATGGCACAGAAGGATAGCCTAATTGATTCTCTTCAAAGAGAGCTCGAGAGCAAGTCTGCATTATCTGTGAATGCTGATAGACTAGAATATGAGAAGAAGGAACTGGTTATCACAGCAGAAGCATTAGAGAATGAGGTCCAAGGGCTACATACTGAACTTAATAACGTCAAACAGGAAGCTATTGAGCTGCGTGTAGAAAAAGAAAGTCTCCAATCTGAACTCAGTCAGATTTCTACCAGTCGAAGTAGACCTTCTTTAGTCACCCGCCCTGTTCAAGATGAATTGACTACTGGCGATGACGATGGCATTCCTCTAGAGGTGAAAACCATATTGTCTAGACAAGATGCTAGATTCTGGGAAACTATATCGCAATATGATCATTTGGATAATGATGAACAGATGAAGGAGTTTTTTGAGGAGAATTGCAAGATTAAGGATGATACGATTATCTCGCTCACTCAAGAGATTCAACGATTGAAGGTGTCGCAGTCTCACAGCAGCAGGCCAGATAGTGCCTCGAGTTCTGTATCTACAGCACAAGTACAGGCTCTGCAGACGCATTTATCAGAATTTGAATCGATGAAACAGGCTCTCATGAAAGATTTGCAAAACAGATGCGAACGTATCGTAGAACTTGAAATTGCTCTGGATGATGTTCGCCAGCAGTATAACATGGTATTAGAGAAGAACAACAATCAACAGCAGCAGAGAAAGATGGCTATTCTGCAGAGAAACCTTGAACAGCTTACTAAGGTTCAGCAACATGTATTGACACAAAACGAGTCGCTTAAAAAAGAGGTTGCAGTATCGCAAAAGCTACTGGAATCAAGAAATCAACGAATCAAAGAACTAGAAAGTTCACTGGAATCATCACGAACAATGCTTACAAGAGAACAGGATAGCTATGAAACCAGGCTAGGATATTTGAAAGAGAGAATGAATGAAATGAGAAATATTAGAAGCTCAGTGAATGTTGGACTGAAGATCGTCAAGCCTTTGCGTGGTGGTCAGACCTCTGACGTGGAAAACATATAAGTAGAATAATAATAATAATAACACATGTATTTCTCTATAATTAAGTATGACGTAACGTAACAATTGTGTCAACAGCACTATTGAATGACAGCGTCAGGTAAAGTGACCCAGAAAACAAGAGCCTGTGTAGGAATGTTATAACCGGAGGGGTCAGAGTAGGAGACACCAACCATACTACCGTTTTGGGTAATGAAATCATTGTCACTGACGGTGATAAGGAAGTAGTCATTGTCACCAAGGAAGGTGGGAACAAGAGCAAAACTTTCCCATTTATTGTACAAGTCGTATTCATTGTCAGGATCTCCATTGTGCCAGCCAACTTTGGCAAGCTCATCAGCGATATTGTAATCGATGAAGTCATAACAAGATGCAACGACAATGTTAGGATTAGGTGCTTCACCATCATCGTTAACCATACCATCCTGACTATCGTAGGTAGAATTACCAGCAATATTGGTAGCATCAGTAATATCAACAATCATAGCCTTTCGGAAGATAGAAGTATCGTTACTCTCAGTGAAACCTCTGTCATTATCATGAGGCAAAATCAAAAACTGATTATCGTTCAAGTAGTGGAACTCACTTGCAGCTGCAACTCGAGGGTTCTTGGTTTCATCAGGATCTTCAAATACGGGCAAATCAATGACAAACTCACCAGTCAATACAGGTGATGAAGGATCGGAGATATCATATCGAGCCATTCGAGTGTAGTTGTCTCTGGTATCGTGATCACCACCATCTTGTACCAAGGCGGCTTGAAGCATAGCATAAAGAGTGTTACCATCATTTGAAACAGCAAGACCTTCAAAACCATGGTTAGGCTCTCGACCGGTATCAGGTACATCATCTTCAGAGATGAAATAAAGATCACCATCAAGGTAAGGGATGTAAGCATCAGGAGGGACGATAGAAGCCAAGAAAGTACCATCAGCAGAGAAATGATATACATAAGGACCATATTCATCGGAAATCCAGAAACTACCATCACTAGGATTATAGACCATACCTTCACAGTCCAAAGAAACACCGAGGACAGTCTGAGCATCATCAGTATAGGCAGCAGGATAGCTGACATCATCAACAACCAAAATATCAACAGCATCTAAACCGGTAGATTTTTCTCCATTGGGACCAGTATAAAGTGTAGATCCAACATAGTTAAATACCAACTGATCGGGAGCAGCATCATCAGGGATTTCGCTACAGAAGTAAGGGTTAAAAGTGATGTTGAAAGTGTGATATCGACCCTGGAAGTTGACAGTAGACACAGTATTCCAACCTCTATCAGGCTGACCGAATAGAACACCAGAGTAAGAGCCATCCTCGTTCAATACCCAGGAGTCTCGGTCAACAGAAATGGCAGAACCCCAACCACCAAGAGTATCACCAAACTCATCTCTAGCATCACTAGCGACCATGCCGCCACCGACAAGACCGTGGTATACAAAGGTGTTTCCACCAATGGTTACGGTGTTAACAGTGGGAGTGGCAGTAGGTGTACTACAAGATGCCACAGAACTGGAGCTTGAGCTTGAGCTCGCACTAGATGAAGCTTCGGTGCTACTGGTGCTAGAAGAGACACTTGAAGCAGAGCTTGAAACAGAACTGGAAACAGAACTGGAAAGAGCACTAGAAACAGTACTTGAGAGGGCACTAGTAGTGACATTAGAATAAGCACTTGAAATAATACTTGATGAGGCACTGGAAGTGACATTAGAATAAGAACTTGAAAGAATGCTTGATGCGGCGCTAGAAGTGACCTCCGAAGAAACAGTTGAAGCGGCACTTGAGTAAACACTTGATTCAGCACTTGAAATGGACTCCGAAGCGGAAATCGAAGCACTTGAAGCAGAGGTAGAAGAAGCAGCAGCAGCAGAAGCAGCGCTTTCTGTAGTACCTGAAGCGGAACCCGAATCAGCACCGGTTTCTTCAGCAGAAGTATTTGCAGTGCTTGTACCGCTACTACCAGCGCTCGCAACACTACTACCAGCAGTCGCACTACTAGCGAAAATAGAAGATAAATCTAATTCAGTAGAAGTAGAAACAGTTCCAGCTGTAGGATAAATGACAATTGTCTTGGTGACACAGACAGATGAACATACATCGTCAGCAACAGCTCCTAAAGCAGAGAGAGCGCAGTAGAGCACAATTGAACTGAGTTTCATTTTTTCAGAGATTAACGAACGGACTTTCTATACCGAAAGAGAGGCTTCGCATTTTAATCTACAGAGTCCCTGCCATTTATATAAATTGTCTCTACAGAGGAATTGAATATGAAAATAATCTACATCCAACTGGCTGACTAACGGCCGCTCCGGCTGCTAAATTTGGTATATGAAAGAATTAATATCCCAAAAGGAGTAAAATATTTGCCTAAACAGGCAAGACATAATCTGTCTCGAACCTCCATATCTTTCCTTAGAAACATATGCAGTGCATGTGTTTGAGAGACGAGCCAATAGAATATGTAAAGAGATTAAACGTGCGCGACTATTGGGATATAGCTGGTCCGTTTTACACGGCGGTGCTTGAGCCGCATGAGTCCCACTCAGGCTGCTGCCACACCTAAAGCGGAAAATAATTGTGACGATCACATGAATACGACTAATCAAAATGAAGTGATTGACAAGACATTACGTACAATTGATAAAAACAGTATATTAGCAGTACTGTCGATTAATAAAAGTACATCATTTGAATCCATATCGACAGTCAAGCAGAATCTGCAAGCAGCTACTAAAATAAATAAGTCTTCTTACTACTGTAAGCTGGTGAAAAATAAATAACGTTATGTATGTCTCAGGCTAGTAAAAGGTTAAACAAGCTTTTCATACTCAGCAACGGAGTTAATCGCCGTTACGTTAGCACTTTGAGGATTTACACCCGTCACAATTCGAGAGTCAACAATTGAATAAACTTGCCATGCACCTTCAGGAGGCGGAACGTAGATTCCACCAACAGATGTCACAGATTCGTCAACCAAAGGTAATCCGTACTTCTTTATAACGTCTGTGAAACCCAGTTGAGCCTCACCATCTGTGGTGAACCCAGTGACCTTTTTCCCTTCAATAATACGTTTGCCATTACTGTCTTTGACACCAGGAAGGATGATTGGTCCATGGCACACGGCAGCAACAATTCCTCCATTATCATAAATCTGCCCAGCCAATTTCTGTAGACCTGTAGCCGACGGGAAATCAAAATCAGTACCATGCCCACCAGCAGCGAAGAAAATACCGAAATCTTTAGCATCCAATTCAGAAGGAGTTTTGGGAGCAGCTAAAAGCTTGTTCAAACTATACTCAGGATCATCGAGGTGTTTCAAGTCCTCAGGATTTAGAAATTCAGACGTCTTGGAGTGCTCATCGATTCCCGTCTTTCCTTCTTCAGCAACAATAACGACTTCGTATCCCTTTTCAGTGAAATATTTATATGGGTGAAGAGCTTCGGAATAAAAAAGACCAGTTTTCTGTCCGTCGGAATAAAAAGGTCCGTAATACGAAGTTACAGCGATTGCTACTCTTTTGGGCAATACAGTCATGTTGAAATTGACAAGGGTATTGATTTGGTTTTTGTTGGTTGATTGCTGTTGCTTTTACTTTTCTTGTGGAATACTATAGAAAAGCTGATGTTATGTGAATAGAGACAGGGAAAAACTGCCGGAGAGTGTCTATTTATATTAGAGTAGACGTAAGCTGTGCCTGACTAGGGATAGAATCCAAGGAACAAGGGGAAGATCCAATCTATATCATAGAGATGATTGTTCTGGTTGACAAACAAAACACAGAAGAAACCAATATTACAAAGCCAATACGCAATGCTACTGACTACTACAAATACCTACTAAATATCTTACCATTGACCTTGACCTTTATGATTGCCCCCACTTGCACTCTTTTTGCCTTTAGGTGTTCCTGGTAAGGGAGCGGCAGGTTTATAATGAGAGTGATGTCCACCAGACGTTGAGTGAGGGTTAGGAGTAGGTGCCGGATTATAAGGAAGCTCCGGAAACGAGGCATCCACAGCGTTTCCAGAAGATAAGAAGATGGGCCAAAAAGCACTGTATGTGCCAGACTTTTTGTATTCATTCAAAGCAGACTGGATCTCGTTATTGTAAGCAGTATGGTAGTCTGGGACTTTGCTGGTATCCTCAGAAGAATATTCGCTAGACGTGTTATACACCAGAGTATTGTTTGAAGAACCAGCAATCTGCGTGTAAAGATCACCATAAGCTAATTGACTAAGCGACTGAGTGGTTGAACCAAAGCCAGCCCATCCGTCTTCTGCTGCCTCATAAATCAACTGTGAAGTCGCATTCTGAATAGTAGAAGTGTACTCGTCACCGTTGATAATGGTGTATAATACACGAGTAATATTCATATTATACATTTCAGTAACATTTGTTCCAATATATTCCTGGTCAGTGAGAATTGGATAAGAAAACTCTTTACTAAACAATGTTGTTGATGAAGATCGCTTAGACTTACCAGAAGACTTTGACACAGTGAAAGAATCCTCACCGTTGGATGTTTGAGCGATATCCTGACTATATCCAGAGTCGACTAGCACTATCAGGTTCTGAGTAGATCCCGTTTGAGTCCAGGTAACAGAATAATCTAGATTATTGCCGAAACTGAGATCCGCTGAGGTCGTGATATCAGAGGAGATTTCTACAGCTTCATAGATGGTGGTGACATCACCATCTGGACTGCTATAGTCTGCAAAGTGATCTTCAGTGAAGTCCTTCTTTGTAATTGTTCCTGAGCCTTTTACATCTTTGTGTTGCCAACTAAGAATTGACGCAGATACCAACCAATCAGAATTCAAAGCTTCTGTACCATTATAACCATTGACAACTCTGATAGTGATATTGGTATCAGCTTCCCAAAGATAAGGCAAAAATGGAGTCAATTCAATCTGATATGAAGGCACTTCATAAGCATTGATACCGACAATAGGACTCCAAAAGTATGGGGATATTCCGCCAGTGTAAACAATTGGGAATGGATAAGCGAATCCAGCAACGATATCGTCGACTAGCACTTCTACTCTTCGGGTTGGACCAGAACCATAGTAGTCGACTTCTGTAGCTACTTCATCCATCACGTTACTATACCAGAATTCTTCTGCACTGTTACCAGAAGCGATGACATTGGCGACAATTCGGGTGGTATTTCGAGGAACCTGGGCCAAAGTGTTTACCCAACTACTTTCAGTACTCTCATCTGTGTACAAACTGTCTCCAAAGTAGCTGATTACGTTGGCAGGAAGTCCCTCCTCGTAAATGTTGCTCGTAGTGTACTCGGAGACAACAGTGCCCTTATCGAAAAGACTGACGCCGACACTAACCTCAATGATACCTGTGTAGACATCTGTCACAACATTGCCAATCTCCAGATAAACATCTTGTGGAGATTTGAAAAGTTCTAGGAATTCCGAGACATCTTTAGTGAAAGTCCAGGTGATGTTATCACTAGATGGTTCAGGGGTCGAGGGTCTCCAGACTTCATTACCACCAACAAAAACATGGCCCAGTCGATCATACTGGACTCCGAAATTGGTGCCCGTAATGGTGATCTCGACATTGGTGAACTTAACATTGTCTTTGGGCGGTGTATATTGAAAGAGTACTGGAGTGGATGAGTATGAGTTGGCAAAGGTACCTACTCCAAGGTCCTGAGTATAAACCGAAGAACCATAATTCTCGAGGGCACCATTAACCTGAAATATAAGTTGTGTCGAAGCATTGTATACAATGTCCTGCGCGGAAACAGAGCCGAGGCCTGTAACAGCCAAAAAGCTGATCAACGAAAGTGGGGAGACCATTGATATTGGCAAACGAGCGATAAGTCGGAGCCCGCAAAACAGGGAGTCATTACATCTTTATATATCTCTGAAATTGCCGAATTCTAAATTTTCAAGGCGTTGGTTGGCATAATATTTCACGGGATTCCTACATTTTCGAGATTTCGACGGTACCTGCATTGATGTCTCAAGTTATTTGGTGCCGTGCTGTTACCCAAAAGGGCAAGCATGCGATAAGATGTTGCCATATTGATAAGCTAAGTTTATCGACTAAATATTTAATTTGGCTACACACTTGGAAAAGAAGTTTAAAAAAACTTCTTAGCCAAACTACCTTGAAGTTTGAAGTATATTCTTAAGATGAGGCTAGACAAACTTATATCTTGGCACTCGCTTGGCACTCGCTTGGCTTGTCATGTATATTGTATATTTTTTTGTCCAACAGGTATAAGGCCCAGGGGAAGCATATCTTACCCTTTTCGGATAAATGTCAACCGGTGGTTGTACACACGCGATCTTTGTAAAAAATGCAAATAATACATTCTTGTTTTATGTTTTAACAAAATTGCGACACAACAAATTGTGGACCACACAAATATTTTAGGCTGTTGTTAAATGCATCATTATTGTATATAGAAAGTCTAGCCAATATATTCTAATATTCAAAGGACTCCTCACCCATACTTAAACCCAGAAATGACCTCACATCTGTGCAATATCTGAGTGCTTGCAATATTGGTACCAAGTAAAGTAAAGAATGGTCTGAAGGGTCGGATACCCACCCTTCTATACTGATTGCGTTACGCGCATGCATGGAATAGCTTAAAGGAGAATTGTCGATGATAATCACCGAGGAGAGATCATTGGTTATTTTGGTAAGATCTTTGATATATCCTCCGTTTGACGTTGGTGTACAATGTTCACGATAATAACGTGCACTGAAATATTTACCTTCTTTCTCCAACCAGTCTATCATTGGATCTGCATAAGCTTGGACAGAAGCAGTAAAAACCACCAACCGGTACCATTGTGCGACATTGCGCAAGAATTCGTCACAATACGGCCTTTTGTTGACGAAATAAAGAGTCGCTAGTTGATTGTCCAGCTTGACTTCGACCATTTGGCCGGCAGAAAACTTGCTACCACGAGAAACAGAATGAATCAATGTTTCGTCAAGGTCTAGAACAAGCGTCATTTTCTTTGATTTGCCTAGTTTTGGGTTTAACAAGGGCCTTGGTGGCGCTATAAATACGGTATTGTTGGTACTGCCGCTGCTTATACTGGCCGCTGAATTGCGCCTGAATGCAGTCAGCTTCTCATTTTCCTGTGACGAATTATTTGGAAATGATATGGATTGCAGTCGTTTATGCATATTGTCTCTTTTCTTTTCATGTGGACTCTGTAACTGCAACTGTGATGAATCAATATAAGCTGGAGAGGAAGGTGTAGTTGATCTGAATGATCTGCTAATCAGATTCGGAAGATAAAACATAACTAAGCTCACAACATCCAGAAATGTTTGTGAACTAGTATAATCATCTAATTCTTGTATTTTTTCCTCGATTTCCTGTAAGCTCTCAGCATCATCGTTAGCGAAATCGTCTTTGCCTACATCCCGGAGCTCGGCAGATTCCTTATCATCTTCTTCCAAGACTCTAGATAAAGGCGAACTTCTCTTGGGAATATTTTGTCCATTCTGATGGCCAATCACCTTATCCACTTGTGTGGATAGAAATTGCAGCGAGTTCATGCAGAAATAAACAAGGTTCCTCCTAGAAGAAGCGTGAGGAGGAATGACAGTGTATGGCTTTCCAGGTTTTGTTGTATCTATAATGCTTAGTTGGGAGGCGTGCACGTGATTTCCCCCAAACATGGGGACCAATGGTATAAAGTCTCCGATATATGTATAGAGTAGAAAAAGATGAAAAATAAGATTTTTTTTGTAAATATATTGTATTTCAGTTTCATAATTCCAGTGTGGATGTTTTTTTTGTTACAAAAAATAGCTGCCAGAAGGTCGGATATCTGCTATCTTGTTGACCTTAATTGGCCTCGACAAGTTCGACTCTACAATACGGAATATTTCAGAGGTACCTAGTTTTTGTGCCATTTTACTTGTATCAAGTGCTTCTGCTATGTTTCTAGTATTTAATGCCTCGGAGATAATGCTTGCATATTTCAAATGAGTCTGCAAATTTGTTAATGAATCTTTTTTAGAAAACAGTATTGGTACATGACGTTTAAGCTTATCATGCATGAAACAGGACATGGCATAATCAGCTAGTTTAACCATGACCTTGCCATAGCCGAAATAGTCCGACAGACTAAAATCCGACAGAGATATTTCTCTATTGCCATCTACTGGACTGTATGCAAGATCTACAGATATATATTCTAGCCGTTCATGCAATTGCCCCGGAATATCTGCTACATATGGTGGAGATAGCAGAGCATAAAATATGCCTAATGATCGGTTGATCTCTACTACTCTTGGATTCATTGAAGTCCAAAAGCTTGCACATTCAAAACTCGTAGCAATCATATCTATTAAGCTGTCTGTTTGTAAAAAAATCAACGAGCTTGATATGGTGATTCGTAGTTTGATATGTTCAGCTGGTAATACGGCGGCAGTTGTACCAGACGGATTTACATGATGATCTGGGGTAGATATGCCAAAACCACCAGTAAACTCCAGCCGGGCACTATATTTAGCAGAACTTTGTAATTTCTGTGCTTTCTTGCCAATACGTTTTTTTGAGACTCGTGGATAGGAGATTTCAAATGTAGGCGCTACAAACGATTTCATTCCGAGAAGTTGATGTTGTCCAGTGAGGTTCGGGACGTAAGTCCGAGATGAGTAGGGAGACGATCTCCGTCTCTATTATGTATATTGCTTTTGAATATGACAATAACAATGACAATAACAATAACAATGGAATATTATCTATCTTCTGTTTATATAACTCAAATATATTACCTAATACAATATAAGACGGAAAAATTATATAAATATTATCGCTTTTTTTGATTTACTACATTGTCCTACCTAGATATTCTACTTATCACCTACAATCAAACAGGGAATTCGTTCAACAGGAATATCGGGACCTCTTGAATTACACACGGCATTAAAAACCAGTCGAGTTACCCTAAGTAACACTTTGTCCAGTTAGATTTGAGCAATTATATAGTACTGGGGATTATCGACAAAAGATAGTATATAGCATAGCAAAGTAAATATATGTATACAAAAGGCAACATATTATTACCCAGAAAATTTCTACTTAACCATTTACTCGAGCTTAGGTTAGGTCAATCATCATTGGGCATTCCATATTCGGGTCAACAACAACGAACAAACGATATAACTTATATAAATGACTATAAAAATAGACATGTTATTGCTGCTTTGCTGATTCATAAATTATACATATATATATGACTATAAAATAGATTTGTTGCTATTGTTTGCTTATTCTCTAAATCCAGCAAGACCCCCCCTTCTTGTCTCCCAAAAAGGTTAACCGAGAAGGCGATCAAATGATGATCACCGATGAACACCGATATATATGCGAATGTAAAAACATACTAGAAAAAGAGGAACAAAACAAACAAGGACAAGTGTTTAAAAATTGACTTGAATTCTACAACAAATGATATGAAAAACGATATTATAAGGGCCTCTGATGATGTTTGCAAGTAAAACTTGTTGTTGCGTTTGTCTCTACACCCGCCGGATCAGATTTCTCCCGCAGATCAGTTTGATTACAAATCTACCATTCACCATTGACTCATGACTAACAATAAATATATATAGTAAAGGACTTATTTTTTTTCTATGTAGATTTCACAAATATTTCGAGCATGAAGGATGACCGACAGCTCGGATTCTATGGATTTAAACAGCATGAATAGAGACGAGATATCTTCTGATGGTGATAGGTATATTCTAGAGATAGGTGACCATATTTCCACCGAGAGAAAAGAACGTAGTTCTCTTGAACTAGATAGTAACCATGATAGCAATTTACAGCTACCACCTAATGGTGGTTTGAAGGCTTGGTCACAGGTATTTGGAGGTTTTTTCGTGGTAATGGATTCGTTTGCATTAGTTCAGGCTTTTGGCGTATTCCAAACATATTATAAAACAACATTGATCCCAGACACAAATGACTCTGCTATTTCTTGGATAGGCTCTATACAAGGATTTTTGGTTATATCAGGTGGAGTTTTGGTAGGGCGACTTACGGATGGAGGACATATCGTAAGACTAGAAATCATTGGAGTTCTAGCTTGTACAATAGGAATGATGTTGCTGAGTGTATGCAAGGAATATTACCAGATTCTGTTAGCCCAAGGTATATTATTTGGTTTTGGTTGTGCCTTCTTATTTCTACCGACAGTAGTGACTGTCAATACTTATTTTACTACAAAAAGAGGCCTTGCTACAGGGTTTGTTACAGCAGGTCCTGCAGTTGGTGGAATAATATATCCGATTGTTACAAGCAAGATGATTAAAGCAATAGGATTTCCTTGGACTGCTAGAGTTTTAGGGTTTATGATGCTTGGATTTGGTATGATTGGCATTGCATTATTAAGACGACGGTTACCCCCAAGAAAAAGTGGTCCATTTGTCGATATGACAGCTTTTCGGGACTTCAATTTCGTGGTATTCACATTATCGATCTTCTTTGTATTTTTAGGATCGTACCAGCTTATTTTTTATCTTGAGTCATACTCAGTAAAGTATGGTGTACCTTCTCATATATCAAGCAATATGATTCCGATTCTAAGTGCCGGATCTGTTTTTGGTCGAATAGTTCCTGCGGCAGTAGGAGATAAACTTGGAATTTTAAACGTATTTCTTATAGTATTAGCGGTCATATGCCTTTTAAACTTTACCTGGATCGCTACGACTAGTTCAGGAGGTTTGATTGTGTTAGCATTGCTCTACGGATTCGTGTCAGGGGCAGGATTGTCATTACCAGCAGTGACATTCTCACATATCAACAAAGACATTACGAAATTGGGTACCCGTATGGGAATGTGTTTTCTATTCTGCGGACTTGGTGTTCTTGCTGGTTCTCCAATTGCAGGTGCGCTTCTTGCTGATGAAGATGGAAGCTATTTAGGGATGCAGCTATTTTCCGGATGCACTGTTGGAGTAGGGCTGGCTCTAATGGCAGTGCTTAGATATGTCGTTGGAAGAGAAACTGGCAAATTTAAATGCTAGACAAGATTTTAAAATGGATTTCTCTCTGTATAAACATTTTACATATATATTCAGATTGCTCGGCTTGCGGGAGATAGCTTCCTAATTAGGAAAGTATGTACCTTAGATAAGCCGCACGAAACTTTAACTTCTCTTGAGATTCCTATCTCTAACTCTATAGACTCACTTACAATTAACTATGGTTTAGGATACATAAAATAATAAGAAATACGGTTGTTTCTTTTTTTGGGTGGCTTTAGCTTGGTTTACTAATTTGAAAGATCACTCGCTCTATTCAGCCTATTAGTCATTGTTCCTTATTCGTCATTCGAAAGACGATCTCGGAAAATCCCCACTCCGCACTCAAAAAACTTTTGTCGGCTAACCAAAAATTATGCCGACCTACCTTCATAACATAACTGCATGACTCAACAATAACATGCAAGACATAGCTGAAGAGGCTGAATATTTGGCCAGACGAATCCAAACACATGAGAGTGTATTTAGTGCATTAAATGTCCAAGATCAGAATTTCAAACATGCACAGCAGAGACTGTACGAACTGGAAAACCCTACAGCTGGAGCTGATCACGAAATCGAGACCGGATCTGAATCAATCCATGAGTCAGATGGGAATAATCCACACACCAAAAAAACAACTACCAACGATCAAATTTTGGGTGAACCACCAGATGGAGGTTTGGTAGCTTGGTTACAAGTGTTAGGAGGATTTCTAGCATATATTAATGCATTTGGTCTTACACAAGCATTTGGTATTTTTCAGACATACTATAAAAGTAGTCTTATCCCCGATACAAGTGATTCTGCTATATCTTGGATAGGATCTATTCAAGGATGTCTCGTTGTTGCTGGATCAGTTTTTGCAGGGAGGATGGTAGATGCGGGACATTCTCGTCTATTGTTAATTGGTGGAACAATACTGTCTTCATTAGGGTTCATGATGGTCAGTTTATGCACTAAATATTATCAACTTTTACTAGCACAGGGAATATGCGTTGGTATAGGCTCATGTGCACTGTTTATTGTTCCAATTACTACAGTAAACACATATTTTTCAAAAAAAAAAGGTCTTGCTAGTGGCATTGTAGCTACCGGTTCATCACTTGGATGTATAATATATCCGATTATGGTCAACCGACTTATCAAAGAAATCGGATTTCCTTGGACAACAAGATTGATTGGATTTATCATTCTAGCCTGTGGTTCAGCAGTATATGCATTATATCAACCAAGGTTAAAATCGAGAAAGTCTGGACCTTTGATCGATATGCCTTCCTTCACAGATATACCATATTTACTGTTTGCGTTTGGGTCATTTTCCATATTCTTTGGCGCCTATATTCCTATTTTCTATATACAGTCTTATGCAGATCATATCAATATGGACCCAAATCTATCCATTTATATGAGTGCACTTTTAGGAGCAGGATCTCTATTTGGAAGAATTATACCTAACATTATGGCTGATGAGCTTGGTCCGCTGAATACTTTCGGACCTTCAGTAGTGATCGCAGCATTACTATGCTTTTGCTGGATTGCAGTAAAAAACTCAGCTGGATATGTTGTGTTTGTAGTGATCTATGGGTTCTGGTCTGGCACAGCCGTTTCTATGCCTCCAGTATGTGTAGCTAGTATAACCGATGATCTCAGTATCATGGGAACCCGTCTAGGAATGAACTTTTTTGTATCTGGAATTGGAATGCTTGGAGGTTCTCCAGCGGCTGGAGCACTGTTATCTCTGTGCAATGGAAGTTATATAGGCATGCAAGCATTCAGTGGAGCATGCTTAGTATTAGGTTCCGTCATGGTGTTCATTACACGATCCATGGTAGCTAAAGACAAAGGCATTAAGAAATGTTGATAACTTTAATAATTCAATTTATATACATTTAATTACCTTAATTATAATCTCAAGTAATGATAATTACAATGTTCTGATTGGGTCTGGGGACTTGACGTAAACCAACGGCTTTTAAATAGCTAGCAAGGCTGAAATCTCGGAGTTGCAAAAACCTTGAAATTGTCTACGGATATTGTTGCCGACAGTTTCTTACTGAGAGTTATGTATGTAAGGGCAAAAAGCAGATTTTTCTGAGTATAGAAATACCAATTCCCCTAACTTTCAGATAGCCAAAAGTGAATTACAGAAAAAAAAATTGCTTACCATTTCAATGCCGATATCGGCTTGTTTCTGCGGGGATGGAAGTGCCTGCTTTTAGTCCAACGGCTTTCGGATTGTCTGTGCGGCTCATACTGAGACAGAAAAACAAATAAAAAAAACGGCGACCGTTTTATAAGGGCCCGCTTGAGCCCTCTTTTATCTTATTTTCTACAGCACTTTCTAACATACAAGCAAACTTTGAGTCGGAACTTTTTTAAAGCGTTACTCATATAAAAGCATAGTAAATCTCTCCTGAATAGACATTTTCTTGACTGATTTGCATTCCCTACTGACTTTCTAAGCTTTGTCATCTATTTTCTTGGCAACGGTTGAAACTCGCCATCATCAGAGGTCTACCACTTGATAATTGTGATACAGGCCTTGAATATATGCACCGATTATATGTACCGATTAGCCGGAATTAAGCAAGCATTCTATTTAAAGCCGTTGTCTTGTCGGAAGTTTATTTGAACCAATGACAGACAGTAATGGGCGAGAGATTTCACTGCCGCGGACGCCGCAGCAACAGCAGCAGCAGCAGCAGCAGCAGGAAACGCAACAGCAACAGCATGACAACCACAACCACAACCACAACCACAACCAACAGCAGGAGCATGGAATATTAGAGCACGAGTCAAAGCCTGATATATTTGACCAAGTCTCAGGAAGCTCGTTTGCTGTTACCAAAAGTATTCGGGATGATTCTGCCACTACACGCAATTCACAAAATACCAATCGTGACGACGACGACATTGAGAGAAATCTACATTCGCAACCAAACGAAGTAGCCTCAGAAAAACCCAGAGTCATCTATAAAAATTGGGAAAGATGGCTTATTGTTTTGTTAGCGTCCATATCTTGCATTTTCTCCACAATATCTTCACCTATATACCTGCCGGTAATGCCAACAATGAAGAAAGATTTTGGTACAACTACAGAGATGATAAACCTAACAGTGACCATTTACTCAGTATTCCAAGGGTTATCACCCATGTTTTGGGCCTCTTTGTCTGATACTTTTGGCAGAAGACCTATATTTATTCTATGTCTGACAGTTTATATTGGTGCCTGTTTAGGTTTAGCTTTATGTCAAACATATTGGACGTTGTTCGGTCTTCGAATCTTACAAGCATTTGGAGGTGCTAGTACTGTGGCTCTAAGTGGTGGTACTACAGCTGATGTGACCACGAGGAGTGATAGAGGTACTTTTCTTGGTGTGTCGAATGGAGTATCTCTGATTGGAAACTGCTTTGGTCCGCTTATCGGCGGAGGTATCGCTGCATCTATGGGTTGGAGAGCAGTTTTCTGGTTTTTACTCATCGCAGCATCAGTAGATCTGGTGTGTATCATTATTATGTTCCCCGAAACTAACCATTTATTGGTAGATGATGGGTCTGTATATCCAAAAGCCTTCTATACCTTGTCACCATATATTATTTGGAGGAGCAAAAAGTATGGTGTACCATCGAAAAACAACATCAGCCGCTTCTCAAGTACTGTTGTAGCAGATACGTTTTGGGAAAGCTGTAAATCTATCTTGGATCGTATCGGTTCCAGAATGAAAGCATGTGTCTTGATGCTTTGTGAGCCTGATCTGGCTTTAGTACTTGTGCCAACTTCTATTCACTATACTAATTGGTTTATGGGTTTAACTGCATTATCTTCACTATTAGATACCAATTATGGTTTTTCTGTCAGTCAAATCGGCTGTTCTTACTTAGCTAGTGGTATTGGTGCATTAGCTGGTAGTGTATCTGTTGGCAAAATATTGTCTATACGTTATGCAACCAGAGTGAAGAGTTATCAACAGACTTTCATTGACCAAGGTTTACCTATTGATATGTCTGGATTTAATATTCAACTAGCAAGGACCGAACTTTTGCCTTATTTCTCTATACTTTTATGTTCTTCGTCTATTGTGTTTGGTTGGACCATCCAATATAAGGTGCATTATGTGGTACCAATAATCATGACATTCTTTACTTCTTTGGCCAGTGTATCATTTATGACTGGAACTATGACATTAATTGTTGATTTATTCCCTGATGAAAGTGCCAGTGCAAATGCCTGTTTGAATTTATGTCGATGTTTGCTTTGTGCAGTTGGTTTGGCTGTTGTGGATAAAATGGTTGACAATATCAAGGCTGGTTGGACTTTTACTATTGTATCTATTATGAGTCTTGCGACTATGATATGTATAGCTATGGTGGTACGAATTGGACCCAGAATTGAGAATAAAAGACGGTTGAAGATGAAAGCTGGCTTAGGGGCATTGGCACATGCAGATGCTGAGGCCAAGCAATAACAAGAGACCAAACCTTACAAAGCATTTTTAATTTCTTCTATATTCTTAGTCATAATAAAAACAAGATTCTGTTTTCAAGTTTTGAGTTTTAAGTTACAATTGCTCCTTCTTAGTGGCTTTAATAATAACAGGGATCATAGCACCAGTTCCTAATCTAAAAGGTCGATGTTTAATAACTCTCAAAAACGAATTGATAGCTCCTGAATGTGAACTTATAGAGACATAAGTATGAGTCTTTGAGGCATCCGATTCCTCAAAATCAAGACTGAATAAAGTGTTTAGGAATCTATGAGTTCTGACATCATGTTCATCATGAGTTTCACGATGATCTTTAGTCCATAGTTCATCGTTTTCACTCAAGCTATCTTCAATTTCTAATCTTGGAAATCTATGAGCAAGATGTGATCTTGTTCTTCGTTTATCACAAGTATGAACACCATAAACTTCTCGGATATCTTCTACTACCAGTGGGGGTCGTTCAATCTTTGTATGGTCATATAATAAGATACCTAACCAAGTATATTCCATGGTATCAATAGCCCTAACAAATGGTGATGCATAGAAACTTTGAGGCAATGGTACACCTTTCTCAATCTGTTCTAACCAAGCAGTATGGTTAGCTTTTGCTTGCTCGACCCCGAGTTCGGTCAACTCTGCGTCAGGTCCCCATACCAACTCACCATCACCATATTCCTTCTTCCAATGTGATTCCCATTCGCCGCCATATTTGATTTCTGCAAAGTTATGTACACCCTGTCCATGTCTAGCAAGGTAAAGAACTTTATATTTGACATTTTCTTCTGCATTGGCTTGTAATTCCTCGATATAGGATTTGAATTGAGACCAGGTTTTTCCGGGTGCTAAACCAAAATCTGTTTCGAGATGATCAAATGTAGTATAATCAGTAGATGGATCGTTTTGGATAAACCAATCGTCTCCCACCGACTGAACGTCAAAAGAATATTTCAAATGTTTTGCAAAATCTGTCATTAGATTTGTTGTGGTTGATATATAGGTATAATAGGGATATTAATATAGCAAGAGAAGAGTCAGTTGGCTATTTGGTTGGTTGGTTGGTTGGTGTGGTGCCTGAAATAACTTCGGGTAAAAAGAGCTGCTTCTGGTATCGGCGGGGGTCGGGAGTTTGTCAGCTAAGAGGATGAGGAAGGGGAGTAAGAAGAAGAATCAAATGAATACTCAATTCAATTCAATTCACATTACAGAAATTCAAGGCGGATCTATTTTACTTCCATTTGCTTCTATTTATAATAGACTTTTCCAAAGATGAACTGATACATTCAGAAAGCCTATGTTTGTTTCGGGGACTTAACCTAACCTTGAATGGTGGAGCCGAGATCATCAATGAATCTTGCTCTTTATATAATTCGTAAGGATCTCCAGACATTTGATCAGCAAAATCAATAGGCGGCAGAATTTCAAAAGAACATATCAATCTGATGATTGCAATATAAATTTCCTTTTCTGCCAATTTCGCTCCAGAACACATTCTCATACCTGCACCAAAAGAAAAGTGCGCAGGCCCAGAGTTAGTAGTAGTAGATTTGAGATATCGTTCAGGATTAAACTTGAATGGCTCGTAGAAATGCTTCTCATCAAAATTAGCTGCAAATGAATTGAGTATCATTGTTGTACCTTCAGGTAATACTACACCGTCATAGTGGATGTCACGCACTAATTGTCTTGGTAAACTCAAAGGCATACCGGAAAACCTAAGTGATTCTTTTACCAATGCACTTATATATATGAGAGTAGAGTCAGAATTCAGACACTCTTCCCAAGGATTATCCTTGAAATTCGAACATATTTCATCATATGCTTTTTTTTGAATCTCTTGTCCATAGTCACGAGACATGTGCCCAACAAAGTAGATTATGATTGCTGGTACAGTATCTAAGCCCGCTGATACCATTGTAAGGCAAATACTTTTCAATTCATCTTCTGAAATTTGAAGTGAACTACCATTACTTTTCTCCTGAATCATTTTTAAGATATTGCCTGTGATACATGGAATATCAATACCTTGGTCAATTTCTTGTCGAAGGTTTTTTAAAAGGGCATTTATATAACGATCTCGACGATCACGGATTTGAACTGCAAACCGGTTGAAATTGCTTAGTGAGGAAGGCATATATCTTAGGAATGGCAGATAGTCTTGATAATTGCTTGAGAAACTGCCACGGAATTTGCCTACATTTTTCTCAACAATCATGATCTCATCAAGTAATGCCTTATCAAGCTCATTTAACCGGGTACCATAGTTCAATGTCAAGCTAGTATTCAAAGAATAACTATTGAAAAATTGACGAATATCGATATCATTTTGAGATGATTCCAATTCCTGAATCATGGCTTTAAAACATACTGCTGATTCATAATCTATGATACCCATATACATCCTAATTGAAGGTCTGTTCAAAGCACTTGTGGTGACTTTTTTTTTACGCTTATAGGTATCAGACCATGGTGTAGTACCTATAGTCACTCCTTGACTTGAAGAAACAATCTTATGAAATGTATAAGAGACAGGTCTTGAGCAACTAGCTGCCATATTATCGACCCATAGAGTTTTGGCTGAATCGTAGGAATTAACCACTACCATTCTTTTAATACCAAATTTCATTTGGAAAACCGGACCGAGTTTTTTTGACCATTGCAAATATTTTAGACATGGACTCTTGCTGGTCTGAAACAGATTGCTAACAATAGGTAATCCATAAGGAACTATAGGCAGTCCAGTAATTAACTGTTGATCAGAATAAGTCAAGAGCTCTGAGCACCAACATGTCAAAGGGATATTGATACTAAATGATATCGTCAAAAATACGGCAAAAATAAGTACTATAAGAAAAAGAATTGATCGCTTATAGTCGTCTGCCAATAATTTGAGCCATGCACTGTTGGCATCTAATTGTTAGTGATTTTCAATTCCAATTCCAATTCCAATTCCAATCATCTATCATCACATGACAATGTAAATCACCCACAGCCGCTCGTTCCGGAAGTTTCTTTCTCATTTAGTCCATTTTTTTCTAATGAAATAATAAACGAATTGCCCTTGGTTTTCGAGTATCAAATGGCGCAACTATTCGCTGCAAACAGATGGTTTTATCTGAGCCGCATAACCCGTCCGTCAACGGGCAAGGGAATCATCGAGTGGAGAGAGCGGGGAGCTAGGGCCAGGGCAGAAGCAATATACTGGAGAAAAGATAAAAGACATTGTAATAACTAAGTTTGCTGTGGAGTATTTCGCAATTGGTACAATTGCAATCTGTATGATATCAACCGTTTTTTTTGGATATATAATTGACTAGCATTCCAATATCGATTTATTATACTAACCTGAAAAATACTCTGGCAAGCTCAAGAGATGATCTACATCTAAGTTAGGCGGCATTATAAATTTCAAATCAAACCTGACCAAAAAATCTAAAGACGGTATATCGGCTGATTTCAGAACGTCAAAAGGTGAACTGGTAAATATACTCAATTAGGTTATGGACGCAGTAACATTAAAACGATCATGGAACAGACTAGACGAGAAGAAGCAGGGCAAAGATCCAAAAAGCGGTAATAAGAAAAGAACAGCTTGGAAATATTTGGCCGTTTACATACAGGGTTAAATTTTATTCATTGACCTTACTTGGATCATAACCTGATATATCTAAAAGGTCATCGCTGGTATTCATCGGTCAGATAGAACATGTCTGTCATATAAAGTTCTCACCAAAAAACTCTACCAAACTATATTACAAATATCGGTAAAGCCGGATGTCCCGTAGTAGATAATTAAGATAATAGATCACCAATTTTGGATTTGTCACGACACTCTTGTTTTGTGTGACAGAACATTACTCGGATCCGAATCGGCCCATCCCCTAAAAGAATTTCTTTTTCTTTCCATGATGACTACAGCCGCTTGGAAGTTAGTAATGCAGGATAATTTGCAAAAACGTTCGCATGAACGCACATTACATGCGATTATTTTTACTGAATAAATCTAATAGACTTGTATCATAATATATCCAGACTTTGTATAACCTTTTTTGTTACTTTGAAATAGTAATAATATGGCCCGAGCATTCCGTGCTTCAGACTCTCTACCCTGCATCCCGCTAAGGGTTCAGATCTTTCCCATTTGGGAATAACGTGATGAGGTCGCCCGCCCGGCCATTATGTCCGATTTCCGAACTCATACACTTCAAGGGCAACATTGCTACGGCAACTTCGGATCTTTGAGAAGATTATAAATATGGGTACTATTGACCTGAGATTTCCTGTTTTCTCTTTCGTCAGTTACATTTTACTCTCAAGATTTTATCATCATCACTAATTAGATACAAATTCTTCTAAGTGATACATACATTCAAAAGCGATAACAGTAATCAACCACATTATTACTACTAAACAAATGCCCGCTGTTGATCTAATTAAGCGTTCTGGCAATGAAGCCGTTAGCATTAACCCCCCTACTGGACTTGATATCCACATCACTTCTCATGGTTCCGATTGGTATTGGACAGTGTTCTCTTTATTCGCCGTCTTTGCCTTATGCTATGCTGGTGTCGGTTTATTAACCAGAAAGAGAAACGAGAGATTCTTCTATTATAGTGCCGTGACTTCTTTGTTCTTTATGACCATTGGTTATTATACCATGGCCTCTGACTTGGGTTGGGCCGGTATCCAAGCTGAATTTAACCATGCTACTGTAAGTGATTCTTCTGAGGTTCCAGGAGTTAGACAAATCTTTTATACCAGGTACATTGCTTGGTTCTTAGCTTTCCCATTGCTATTGGTGAACTTTGGTGTCTTTAATTTTGTTGAATGGCCCACTTTGCTCTTCACAATCTTAAGTCAATTGGTGTTCATTGTAGCCCTTTTAGTCGGTACTTTGATTCATTCTACTTATAAGTGGGGTTACTTTGTATTTGGTATTGTTGCCTATTTCTTGGTTGTCTACGAAGTTGTATTTGACTTCCGACGATACTTCCCTGCCGAATTCACAAGTGCAGATAAGACTTTTACATTTATTTACTCTGGTATTTACTCTGTTGTCTTGATGCTATATCCTGTCTGTTGGGGTCTATCTGAAGGTGGTAATGTTATCCAGCCAGATTCTGAAGGTGTCTTCTACGGTGTCTTAGATATTGTGCTGTTTGTCATTTTACAGAGTTACTTCTTGTTCTATACTCGTGATACTGATTTTAACCAGAACGGCATCAATGTCGGTAATCACCCGGTATTCCACTCAGAAAAGAACTCAGCTGCTGATCCTCGATACTCAACCTACTCCAATGCTACAACTGCTGCAAACCAGGAGCCAATGGTTCCCACTCCGGCTGTACTTCCTGCTGAACAACAAGTCTAAGTAAGTTTCTTAGATTCTAAACTCAACTTTGATTCACAAATTCTTCCCTCATCATTCATTGTCTTGATAACTTGCTTTTTTTGATTTATGTTTTTGACCGTATCAATGGTCGTTGCTAGCTTTATCAGATATCTCCGAGGATGAGAACGCATATTAATTCCTCGCATTCATTCTTTTAAATAATTAATACCTTGTAGAAGAATACCTAATAATATAATAATTGCTATAAAAAAGATATATCTATCTCGTCAAAAATTGTCATCTCGATAAAAATATGCTGAAACAGATGCTAACTTTCAAGCTTTACTGATTGACTGTGCGGCTCAAATTTTTTTTGGCCGTGGAATATGATTTCCTGAAACGGATAATTAATTGATGCACAATATTTACATGAAAAAGTGAGAAGCTAGAAAAAGAATTGAACAAAACGGCTAATGCAAATCCTCTATATCAGTGAGTGGCAAGGAATTTGGCAGGATAGAAGTTGGCTCTGTTTTAATAATATTAGTAGCAGTATGCTGTCGTACTCTTTTACGATCAACTTTTTTGCAGAGACCGGCTGTAGCTAGATCACAGATTTCACATTTATGAACTCTCGGAGTGCAGATAGTTTGCCCGAAACCCACTAACATAGGATTAATATCGACCCAGTATTCTCGGGGAAGCCATTCTTCCAAAGCTAGCCTTGTTTTTTCCGGCGAGTTTTCGCATGATTTCGGAACCCAATTCCACATATTGGCCAGACGATGGACATGAACATCAACACCAATACCTTGTACTTTACCCCATGCCCTATGCAATAATAGATGTGACATTTTAGGACCAACCCCTGGCAATGCAAGCATATCTTCAAGATTTTGTGGAATATCGTCATTGAATTTCTCGTGCAAAATCTCTGCTGTTCGTTTAATGTAATCAGCCTTACGAGTATGAAAACCTACCTTGAAGATCATGCGGTCAATATCGTCAACAGGGGTAATCCTAATGGCTGCCAAGGTAAGGCCACCTTTATTTTTCAAACCTTGTCGTAAATTATCCATAGCAGCTGCATTGACTTCATCTCTTGTTTGAGCTGAAAGCATCAAGGCTATTAGTAATTGAAATCGGTGGACGCTGATTGGTATTGATTTACTGATAGGTTCTGGTAATCTTTCACAACCCATAGTATCGACAGGGGCAACAATTTTTGATCTCATAACTTTTATCAGTTCATACATTTGTCGCCAGTTAGGAGGCTCCTTTGAAGAGCTTTTTGCCAAGTCAGGTTCTGTTTTGACTTGGATTTTAATTGAGTTGGTACTCATAGGGGAGACCCCCTGGACAATTGCAGTCTCAGCCGTAGTCTCAGCCACAGTTTCAGCCGCAGTCTCAGCAACCTTTGTATCGTCATATGTAGTCACAATGACACTTGCTAACTTTGATTTAGATCGAGTCAGTCGATTAGCTGGTGACTCAATCTTTATCCTCTTTACTGGACGTTTAACCATATCCAAGGACTTGAAAGTGAAAGTGGGGGGAGGTCGAACTGCAATTGCTTTTGTCGGATTGCACCGTCTGTCGGCGGCGTCAAATTTTTTTTTTTTTTTTTTTTTTTTTGGCAGCGGAGACGCATAGATCAGGAGAAGAACTTGTAGATAAAGAATACTGAAGAAGCAATTAGAAACATAAGAAAACCATGGAACTTTTTCGAAAAAAAATCTGTAAATCAACAGTACAAATATACCTATGATTAGCTACATGTAGCTCACAGTGACTATGTTTTCTCCTAGTTTCAGTACTTTCTACGTCTTCCACATGATATTGATCACCTGCCTATTATAGCAGTGCATACGGCTTTAAGGCTCAGAATAGCAGTCCAATGTTCAATGTACTCAGAGTTACGCTAGGTGACATGGCAAGTTACCCTGCTTTTGATGCAAAAATTTTCCCATGAGGCCCAACTATATAAGCGAGGCGAATTTCCTACCGCATCTCCTTTTTTTTTCTTCTTTTTTTGTCAACTCACACCCGAAATCAAGGCATTTCCATCTGAGTATTATAAAACTATCATCTATTAACAATGGTAAGTGTTTAATAAAGACTATAAGAACGGCGAGATCTACGTTTATCAGTAAATTTTAGTCGAGTTATGGTGTTTTTGTGGCAAATAATTTCACCACGTTTATCTGGAGAAATTTTTTTTGATTGTGAAAAATTTTCTTTTCTCTTATCTATGAGTTGGTCAATGCAACCCACAGTCCTTGAAATGCAACTGGCAAAAACACTACAACTCCAAGAATTTAAGATAACAAGAGTTTCTGTCACAAATAATTTTTATTTCATTTTTTATCAGTTAAAACTAACTAATATTAGGGTAAAGAAAAGTTGCATCTTAACGTCGTCGTCATTGGACACGTCGATTCCGGTAAATCTACCACCACTGGTCACTTGATCTACAAGTGTGGTGGTATTGACAAGCGAACCATCGAGAAGTTCGAGAAGGAAGCCGCCGAGCTCGGTAAGGGTTCATTCAAGTACGCTTGGGTTCTTGACAAGCTGAAGGCCGAACGAGAAAGAGGTATCACCATTGATATTGCTTTGTGGAAGTTCGAGACCCCCAAGTTTTACGTCACTGTTATCGATGCTCCCGGTCACCGAGATTTCATCAAGAACATGATCACTGGTACTTCCCAGGCCGATTGTGCTATTTTGATTATTGCTGGTGGTACTGGTGAATTCGAAGCTGGTATCTCCAAGGATGGTCAGACCCGAGAGCACGCTCTTTTGGCCAACACCCTTGGTGTCAAGCAATTGATTGTTGCCGTCAACAAGATGGACTCCGTCAACTGGTCCCAGGCCCGATTCGAGGAAATTGTTAAGGAAACTTCCAATTTCATCAAGAAGGTTGGTTACAACCCCAAGACTGTTGCTTTCGTTCCTATCTCTGGATGGAACGGTGATAACATGATTGAGCCTTCTCCTAACTGCCCCTGGTACAAGGGATGGACTCGAGAGACCAAGGCTGGTGTCCTCACTGGTAAGACTTTGTTGGAAGCCATTGACTCTATCGAGCCCCCTAGCCGACCCACTGACAAGGCCTTGCGACTTCCCTTGCAGGATGTTTACAAGATCGGTGGTATCGGAACTGTACCCGTTGGCCGAATCGAGACTGGTATCTTGAAGCCTGGTATGATTGTTACCTTTGCCCCCGTTGGTGTCACCACTGAAGTTAAGTCTGTTGAGATGCACCACGAGCAGTTGACTGAAGGTCTCCCCGGTGACAATGTTGGTTTCAACGTCAAGAACGTCTCCGTCAAGGATATCCGACGAGGAAACGTTTGTGGTGATACCAAGAACGACCCCCCTAAGGGTTGTGACTCTTTCAACGCCCAGGTTATCATCTTCAACCACCCTGGTCAGATTTCTGCTGGTTACACTCCCGTCTTGGATTGTCACACTGCTCATATTTCTTGTAAGTTCGCTGAATTGATCGAGAAGATCGACAAGCGATCTAACAAGAAGCTTGAAGACAACCCCAAGTTCATCAAGGCCGGTGACTCTGCTATTGTTAAGTTTATCCCCTCCAAGCCTATGTGTGTCGAGGCTTTCACTGATTACCCTCCTCTTGGTCGATTCGCTGTCCGAGACATGCGAGTTACCGTTGCTGTCGGTGTCATCAAGTCTGTTGAGAAGTCCGACAAGGTTGCTGGTAGCAAGGTTACCAAGTCTGCCCAGAAGGCTGGTAAGAAATAAATTAACTAGCAATAGTTTTTCCAATTTCTTTTGGCCACTGAGTATATGTTAGATTATACCTAATTCTTTAGTGGTTATATAAAAAAAAATAAGTTTTATCTTATAAAAAAGAATATTTTTGTTTATCCCTGTTATTGTTGATTTAGTTTAGAGAATGAATCCTATGCTGATTTCTTTTGGAAAAATTTCTTCTGACCGATTACATAGGAAATTTGATTTGATTACGTAATAGATTGCTTATGTAATAGCTAACATTTACGTTATTGCTTTACATATGTGTATATATCAAACATGTCAGCTACGGCCATATCCAGGTGAAAATAAGACTTCCCGTCCGATCAGTCCTATTCAAGCACCTGAGAGCCTTACTCAGTACTGTAGTGGGTGACCATACGGGAACAGAAGGTGCTGTAGTTTATTTTTTTATTTCCTGTTGAGATTTTCGCGCGTCAGGATATTTGGTTTGGTGGTTTACATCTAATTAAGACAAAATCGTGGGTGATCATCAGTGTGGAGAGAAACTCTGATGTCATAGGTGTAAGATGTACTGGGTTTTTTTTTATTCGAATGAGCACAAAAAGATCAAAATGAAAATAAAGTGATTAGCTAATACCCGAAGAATCTTCAAGTTCTATTTTAATATGATTTATTTTTTTACAACATGCTTCACTAGATATAAACCCATCCTCTGGCAAGAGTAAATAGTTCCAGATCTCTCTAATCAAGGATATTAGATCACCACTCTTTGCAATGAGGGCTTATATAGATACTGACGTCATTGTTTAAGGCGTGTGAAACAAGGTGTGTAAAACGAGGCAGTACTTTGTCATATACTAAGAAGACATATCTTTGAAGACATTGACTAAGCTAAGGTTGGTAGAATGCGGACTTCACTGGTTTTAGGTTGGAAGTCAGCTGCTACATATATCTTTGTCATACCAATTGAGTAGTATACTATGTCCAGTAAGCTTTCAATAATTTACGCGAAAAAGTACTTTATATTTTGTGAAATTAATACAAACAATAATATAAGGTAATTATCTCTCATTTCTTTTTCCTGTCAGGATCTGATAAACCCGATATAGGCTCATTCGTTTCTCTGTTAAAAGTGGCTTAAGCCAGATTATAATTCACACCACGAAAACATCTGTCCATCAAACGACTGCTTGCTACAGAAATGTATTAGAAACAAACCAATCCATAGAACTCGAAACCAGAGTCGATCGTCTGCTGCTGTATAGACTTCTGGGCATTTGAGTTTTTTCCAAGGCGCAGCAGTAAGCTCTGATGCCAAGAGGTCCTGCGTATATTTAAGAACGCCAAGAGATGGTAGCAAAATCTCTAACTTCAAATATATTTATTAAACAGCAGGCCCCACAGCTAGCACATCTTTTTTCTCTCCAGCTAATATATAACGAACAACAGAGATAAGTTCCGTCTATACATTTGGTTTTCTTTATTTAATTTTTTGAAACTATGGCCACTTACGTATCTACTTTCTCTGCTTTTCCTTCCGGTTCTACTGGCGAGATTAATAATGCAGATATGAGTATTAAGCGGGAAACCTCGGGAAATACTCAACAATCTAACATCGGTCCGGATGTGGTTGTCAATACAGGTGCACAAAACAACTCTTCAAATGGTTTAAACAATTTATTAAACAGTGCGAATATTATGAGCGTAGGTGTGCCCTTATCACCAACTCATTCAGATGACTCTGTGTCACCTAAAAGTTCCATCAGTTCTATTACTTCGGCCAGCTCTGTAAGCGGGAACTATCAGTTGACAGACGACAGCCACCAGGTAACACGACGTGATAGCGCTTTGTCTCCGCAAAGAAATTCTCTTGTAGGATCTGCTACTGGTGTATCTATGAACGGTAGTGGTTCTTCAGTGTTGAACACTACTCATGGTCTTACTCCTATGATACACAGCGAGGAAAAAGACCTTGGAATACTGTTGGCACCTGAACTGACAAATCCTAACCAAGTAACAACACAGAATTCCTTTTCTGTGGATAACAACTCGGAAGTTTTGCTGTGCAAGTGGCTTGATTGCCGGTTACAATTTGCAAATGCCGAAGATCTTTATACTCACTTGTGTGAGTCTCATATTGGCAGAAAGTCTACAAATAATCTGTCACTGACATGTAGATGGGATCATTGCAATGTTAGTACCGTTAAGAGAGACCACATCACATCACATATCCGAGTACATGTTCCTTTGAAACCATTTAAATGTGACCTTTGCAAGAAGAATTTCAAGCGACCTCAGGATTTGAAAAAGCATGTTAAAACTCATTCGGAAGATAAACAACCTCAGACGACTTTCCAGAATACTGGCGTTAGCAATCGCGGTGGTTTGATGCATTCTGCTGGACCTAGCTATAGCAGACCTGGAAACGTATCTAGCTACGGATATACTCCTTATGGCTACGGTTACCCTTCTGCTCCTGCTTATGTCACAAACTCACTTCCTTTCAATAATTCTGAGCCCTCTAGTCATTTTTCTAGTGCATATGGTTATAACTCTATGGTCACCAACTCTCAAAATACCCAGAATGGGTATAGAGACTATCATGAAGTGCCGAAGGTCACTGCCGGTACCAAGAGAGCTTTTGAAGCCGGGGCAACAGACTTTTTTGAAGATTTGCGAAGAGCCAAGATTTCTCCTGTATACAACAATGATATGATGAATCGTCTGGACAGTTTCATGAGTACTTCTCCATTATCATCAATTCCACCAATGTCGCATGCATCTCAGGAAAACACGGGTAGACCTTTCAAAAACACCCAGGATATTCTTGATGCTGACAACTTTTTGACTAAGTTGGCTTCTACAATGCCCAAGCAGCAGCAGCGGCTGCCTCAAGCTCAGCAGCAACAGATTCAGCCCCAGCAACAAGTACAACCACATGCACATAATTCTATGTCATACACTGAAGTGAGCACTTCACCTTCGAATACTTCTGTTTCTCCTCTTCCTGCAGTCAATTATACTCCCAGTATGAATCTATACCCAACTCTGCCGGATTTCAATGCATATCAATCATACCCTCAGGTTACTCCAAGATATGATGCCGAATCAAACAGAAAGGTTGTTGTGGGTTTGCAAAAATCCTCCAAAGCAGAAGTTGAAGACCTATCTGAGTCATTGGACAGGATTTCACTTGAGAATAACTCGTTAGTTGACCGGGAATTCAATTTAGCCAAACACTGGGAAGTCGTTTTACAAATGAAGGAATATCTCAAAAGTTATTTAGAGGATCAGAGTGAAAGTTCAGACAAGAGTAAAGAAGAAGTTACTGGTATTAAGAAGAGTCTTTATCCTAAGATTATTGCTTGTTAAAGATGGTCCGGTTATTAGGTGAACATTAGGTGAACACATACAACGATTCTACATGGCTTTTCGTTTATTTATTTTTTCTTCCTCTATCATGTATTTATTATTATTATTCAAGGCTGAACATTATTTGTGATTTTGTTCTGTATGTTACTATCATAAGTGTGTAGCATTAGACATGGTGTTAATGCTGTTATATCGGTATATAACTGGAAGAAACAACAGCAATAATACCCTAACAACACAACCAACTTCTTAAAAAGCAGAAGAATGAAGTGCTATACTTTTTTAATAGGATTTATTCTTTACTTGGATTTGAATTGGGCATTCAATTACTTTAATGAGTCTGTGGACGTATCACCAACTGAGAATAGCTTTCTATCTATAGATCACAGTAAAGATTCAAGTTTTATTAAACATACACAACCTGAGCTTGGATATGGCATGTACCACACAGGAGGTTCCAAAAAACCATTCAAAGCCGGTCATAAGTCACCTAACGGAATTGTACCGGTTAAAGTACCAGTGAGTCGAGCAGATCATGAACTTCCAGGCTACTGGGGTAGCGGTAAATTGTATAGATACCACTATATGCTTGCATATAACAGCACAATGAGTATACGGACCAATTGTTATTGTATTAGTCATATGATGTGTACCTGTGACATAGTTAAGGAATACCCTTCAGTATACCTGTCAGACCTGACTCGTATGAGGCAGTCGCTTATAAGCCAGACAGATGGTGAAGGAGTTAGCAGAGGATTGTTCAGAAGAGCAGAGCAGAGAAATGATACTAGAACTATAGATGAAAATGAAGATGAAAATGAAGAAGATGAAAACGTGGACTCAAACGTAGATACAAATAACGATGAGGAACATACATCATACGAAGGATCTGGAATTTATAAGAGTAACTTCAGTTCTGGTAGACCTAGTATTACAAGCCCTAGATCATTTCCTTTACTAGCAATCAACGGAAGCCTTGAAGTTGAGAGAGTTACCTCTGGTGCCCAACGAACAGCGCATGTAGCTCATGCTATCATTATTCTAATTTTTATGGTAAATATATTCTGAATAGATAATAAAACTGACATTTGATGTAAGAGTAGCGTGGTGAATATAGATGAATAGTGTGATAGTGATGATAGTGATGATAGTGATGAGGGTTCAATTTTTGTGCCGGGTAACCGATAAATCAAGTTGAAAGTACAGCCGCACCTGTTTTTTTTTGTCAAAATATTCTACAAAAAAAAAAAAAACAGCTTCAACTACACATTCCATCATCATATATCATCATGTCTTCTACAGAAATCAAGACAGACCCTAAAAATGAAATCCTTAAAACCAAAGAAATAGGTAGACGTGTCTCTGGAAAGCAATGGAAAGCTCCTAAAGCCCCAATAAGAGCATCTGCTCTAGGAGTACCGAAATCATCATGGGAACAGAGAAAAGAAAAAGAACTTCAAATCACATTGGCTAAACTCAAAGAAAAGGAATTAAAACAAGATAAAGAGGATGCAAGAAGAAAACGTATTGAAGGATTGAAAGAAAGGAGAGAAGCTCAAGCTGAGAAAGAACGATATGAGATGTTGGCTCAAAAGATGCATACAAAGAGAGTGGAACGAATAAGGAGAAGAGAGAAGAGGAACAAGCTTCTTAAAGAACGTTAAATGGCATGGCATGGCATCAAATACATTAAATATTATTACAAAAGTAGAGTGCATTTATGAATTAGATCCTAGAGTTGCACTGATAGCCAGGACCTGTATATAGCTGTGAGAAGCTAATACTAATTTATCATTTCCAACAAACTTCATACAGGTTTCATTAGGAGGAAATTTGTCGACAGTTCCGGGCAAAATAACTGTCTTTCCAGGAAGAACTCCCCAATCAAAATGATTAAGTAAATCACCTGTAAGTGTGTATATAATAATTGTCTGAGTATCTTTTCTCAGAGCCAATCTAGTTGAATCCAATGATAGAGCATAAGAATCTGGAGTAACAACCTCATCAAGATTCAACATTTCATTGAGGTCTGAGTCATCGAAATCAGAGCCACTATCTGAGTCTGAATCTACAGCAGTAGCAAGTGGTATATTTTGATCAATCTCTTGTATCTCTTTGGTTATCTCATCGCCTCCTCCTTCACTTTGATCTGTTTCATCATAATCATCCGGTCTTTTACGCTTTCTTGACGAAATGCTAAATTGACTGAAAGACTTAAATGCGACAGGTTGTTCGATATCCTGACGAATAATATTCAGCCTGTATGTCTCTCCTGTTGGAGTATTTGCATTAGACTCACTCTCACTGTCATCATCGTCATCTTCCTCAGTATCTAATGCCAATAGTAAATTCTTATGCAGTGGCAAAGGGATTGCATTTTTCAGACTCACATAACAAAATATATCGTTTTTAACCAGATATTTGTAGTAATTCCAAATCTGTCCCGGCTCTCTGTTAACCCTTGTAAGCTTGCCATTCTCAACCAAAGGCCATCCATAAATAAAGGTATCTTCCCTTCCAGGAAGGATAAGTACCAAATCATCAAATATGCTTTGTAAAGATAAGTCAAGTCTATAATGGCCAATATCAATTTCCTCTTTTGTAGCCAAATTAACTAAGGAATAACCTCCAAGACGTATTGATTTGCCCATAAACACTTCGCCACCTCTAGAAACCTGCACAGACTCAAAATGCGAGGGGTATTGTCTGGAATATATGACTTTACAGGTTTGGGTTTCGCAATTGAGTTTAAGTACCTCCAGGAACCCATAAGATGATGTTAAAGCGACATACTGGTTATCTGGAGACAATGCAATAAGTTCGATATTACGACGATTCGAATGCTGGAAAATCAAAGTAGAACCAGTAATTGTATCGATCAAAGTCAATTCTATTGAGCCATTGATGCTTCGAGCCAGCAACATTCTGGTACCATCGTTAGACAAACATTGTACACTATCAGTTACTTCGAGAGCAAATGATTTTTCGGTATGAACATCATACAGAGTCATTTTGAATCTGATCAAATCCAAATATGCATCGATCAACACTGAGGACCAATTGTCTATAACTGTCAATTCCTTTGTTTTCAAAAGTTTCGACTTCAACTCATCTTCATTTTGGTCAAGAAGATCATTAGATATGTGCAATAACAGCACATCTGCACGACTGGCTGCTTTACGCCAAGTCATACAAACCTGCCTAGCAGCAAAATATGTTTTTGCATCAAGGAATTTAAACAGAGTCTCGAGGACGAGATTGTCATGATCAAACATGACAATTTGGGTTGGTGAAAAAGTAACAAAAGTGAAAGTGAAATCTCCCGATACTTAGATTTTGGTTGTGTAAAACGAAAAAACGAAAAAACGAAAAAAAAACCAAAAAACCAAAAAAAAGAAATGCATTTATAAATACAGGCATAAGATTCATCCTTCCTTCGCTTGCACACAAAAAAGTTCAAAATCTTACTAAAGAAGCTTTCCGGTTCTTCTCCTCGCCTGGTTCAATCTTGTGTTTGTAGAATGAGTTTCTTGGTCAAGATCATCCAATAGTTTGTTCTGATATTCTAGCTCCTCGTGGATATCGAGACCAAGCTGTTTCTGGCGCTGGATCGTTGTTCTGAGATTATCAATCGTTTGATCCTGATCAAGCATATCGCGCTCTTGCAATTGCAACACCTGTGTGTTGTTCAAGTCTCTCGTTCTAGCAGTCTCTGCGCCGGCTCCTAACACTCTTGGACCACTTGTTGATGAATTTCTGGTACTACTGCCAAATAGCTGATCCGTCAACAAACTATCTACCGAGGTATTTGTACTAGAAGGGTCTAACAACTTCTGCTTGACTTTTATAAGCGTTCGGTTCAGCTCATTTAGAAGGTCTCGTCGTTTACGATACTCTCCTGAGCCTAAAGAGCTGGTTGAATCTTCACTAACCAACATGCTCTCTAACTCTTTAAGAGTATTACTGGCCAGCATTGTGAATTTATGCATATCTGAATGGTTTTTGGCTTGACTGGCTTGCCTCAGAAGATCTCGTGCTTCATTAGCCCCTTTAACCCATTCTCCTAATGCTTTCGACGACTTTGACACTGCTGATTTCACGTGCCTGCTCAACTCAATAAACTTTATAAATGCTAGCGATTCCCTCCATTCTTCTCTTTTTACAATAGCTCTTAAGAAAATCTCCAAGCCTCGCCTTCGTTCTTCTAAAAATGCCCTATTGCTGGCGCCCAGCCATTTTTTACCTGGCAACCCTGACGGCGCAAGCTCACCCATCTCTTCTTCCAACTCTGCAACAAGTTCAACGAAATCATTATAACGGCGTTGTATGCTGAATGTTTCTTGTTCATAGCATACTTGTATAGAAAAGTATATAGGGGATGTTTCACTGTATCCTGGAACGGATATTTGCATGGAATCGCGGCTAATCATTGTAAATCACTGTAAATCACAAGCCCAAGATGAGATACAATTTTAATTAAATACCAAAGATCAAGATCAATTACGTGATTCTTGTGGCAAACTAATTGATAACAACAGTCAAGAACTAGATTTCGCTCCGCAATGTAGTATGAATTACTAAGGTGTGTACGCGGCTGTGCAACAACAGTGCGGCTGAAGTCACGTGACCGAAAAGAACGTTCAAAATTTTGTTTGGTGATGATGATGAATATGAAATTTGGCTTCTGCATTCCAAACAGATCTATAGTAATTCCAACACTTACTACTTAGAAACTCGCATTTTTTTGTCATGCAACGGCCTATAGTAATATCTGGGCCTTCTGGAGCAGGAAAAAGTACACTTTTGAAGAAACTTTTTGCTGAATTCCCTGGAAAATTCGGATTTAGTGTATCACGTAAGTTTACCTCCCTTTTAATCTATATTAATCCGTATGCTAACACTTAGATACTACGCGATCTCCTCGAGCCGGTGAACAGAATGGTAAAGATTATAACTTTGTAAATGTAGATCAGTTCAAAAGTCTTATAGACCAAGGAGCTTTTATTGAATGGGCAAAGTTCTCAGGTAACTACTATGGAACTACCTCGGCAGCAGTGAAAAAAGTCGCTGAACAAGGTGATAAGACATGCTTATTGGATATCGATTCGCAGGGTGTCAAAAATGTCAAGAAAACTGACTTGAATGCGCGATTTCTGTTCATTGCTCCCCCATCTATTCAAGATCTTAGAAAGAGATTAGAAGGTAGAGGAACCGAGACAAAAGATTCTTTGGAAAAGAGAATCGCACAAGCTCAAGTTGAGCTGGATTATGCCAAGGAAGATGGTGTTCATGATAAGATCATTGTTAATGACGACTTAGAGCGAGCTTACAAGGAATTCAAGGAATTTGTCACCAAGGAAGAACAGTAATGAGACAAATAGACAATTCGAATAATTTGAAAGATTATTAACAAGAAAAAGCAGTTTTATAGTTAAAACTGTGATATTTTTATGTGATAGAGATTTGTACCAAAAAGCCATAGGCCCCCCATCCCACTTGTCAATTAATAACTTGCTTGGACTCAACTTCCTCCACTACTAATAATCACCATATAATTATCTGTCTATATATATTTATATAACATGAGTCTTCCACCAAATTTACCTAGTAGTACAAGAGATCTTGATAAACAATTTGAGTAGGTATAATATGTAAAAGTAAAAACTCTTTGCCAAAAGTCTTTTACTAACTCAATAGTGAATCGGTTAGTGATCTCCTCTTAAGGAAATGCAAGCAACAGCCATGGGTACCTATAGGAACTCTTTTGACACTGGGAGCTTTGACTCTTGGTGCCAGAGCAGTTCGTGACGGAAATAGCAGATTGGCGAATCGTATGTTCAGGTGGCGTGTATACTTTCAAGGTCTAACAGTTGCTGGGTTGGTCGCTGGTGGCTATTACTTAGGAGAAAGCAAAGCTCAGAAAGCTACACGAGAGGAAACCTTGACAAAGTTAGCACATGACAGAGAAAAATTATGGATTGAAGAATTGGAGAGAATTGATGATGAAAGCAAGGCTAGGAAAGCCCGTGCAGAATCTATTCATGAAGCATTTTTACGAAAGAAGTATGAAGTTGAAGCCAGGCAGAAGGCTAGACAAGTAGAGGCAGCGGCAGAGGCAGAGGCAAAGAAATAAACTCTCACATATTGAGTTTGCAGAAATATTTTTGTATATAGAATTTATCAACTACTTAGTGTACACTTAACTTTCCCATTGATACGGGACTTTGGAGTCTATAAACTCACATTGCTTGATATCAATATATCTCTCAGTAGGTTCACTATATCCAAGAATCTTAACATTCAAGTTCGCTGATGAGGCGACTGCACTCCATGTACTATAGCCATTGGAATTTGGAGAACCGGTCTTTGCAAATGATGCCCATCTAGCTTGGATCTCTGCAGACAGTCTCTTCTGTGCTGAGGTGACACTATCTGTATCATAAGTACCCCATACTAAGTATAAATCATCTTCATGGCACACAGTATCAGAATTACACAGACTTAGGCCCTCGTTGTCAGCATATTCAATACCGTTGGCTAACTCATACATGTAAATACTCGAGGCAAGTCCATGCGAAACCACATTTTTCATATTATACTGTATGGGGCATATCCAGGCCCACCAGGTAGCTATAAATGCAAACTGCTCATTGTAATCCGTTGCCTGGTCGAAAAGACCTGAGGATACCAAATCAGTAGCTGGAGTCGTACCATAAGTAGTTGCAAGTAAGTAATCATATTCTGAATCAGTCAATTCGGTAGTAGATAGCTCTTCACTAACAGTAGGATTACTTTCATTATAATTGAACCCAATCATAATATCGATACCACTGTTTGTAAGTTGTCCACTCTTAACGGATTCTGCAAATATACTAGGCACAATGTAATAGTCTACATTAGGACCAAATGGATAGATAGGATTACCGCCAGTAACTTCAGTAATAGCAGTATAAGCATCAACAGATGCTTGTAATATATCGTCCACACTGGCTTCCTTAACGCAGCTAGGAGTTGAACAGTTCAAAAGATCTTCAATCATAGGCCCGACGCCATTTCGAGATACAGTTTGCGGATTCGCGTCATAACTCTGTGGATCTGACTGAATAATGGCTTTTTGGAATAAACCTCTAGCCAAAGGAGATGTCAACAACGCTCTGATAAGTGTACCGCCTGATGATTCACCGAATATAGTGACTTTACTTGAATCACCTCCAAAAGCTTCAGCATTCTGTTTAACCCATTGTAGCGCAACAATAACGTCTTGAACTCCAAAATTAGTGCCATATGCTGAACTGTCATAAAATCCAAGAATACCTAAACGATAGTTGACTGTCACCACAATCACCTGTTCGTTTATAGCTAGCGCTGTGCCATTGAATGTTGGATCAGCACTACCCCCTTCAATAAACGAACCACCATGAACCCAAACCATGATAGATTTCCCGGAACCTGTAGCAGTAGGATTATAGACATTTAGATATAGACAGTCTTCAGACATGTTAACATCAACAGGTTGAATACAATAAGCTGGTAGAACCGAGCAATCATGCTTAGTATCGATTCCATCATACAAATAAGCCTGTACAAATCGTTTATCACCAACAGGTGGATCAGAATAAGGAATTGACAGATATTGATCTACTTTGAACTCATTTGTGCCACAAATACCGGTCAAAGTTCCGGAAGTTGAAGACATGGTGCATACATTTGATTTACCAGAGCTTGCAGAACAGACATTATTGGCGAAAGCCGCTCCGAAAAGCACCAGAGAAATAAGAAAAGTCAAAATCGACATTATTACTTTCAGATTTGCTTTCTTTTTGTTCCATTATATGGAATCCAAGCAGATATTTATATAACTATTGGTATCACCGGACTACGAAACACCACATATAGCCCAATCAGATAAATCCGGGGCTACAATGTAAATGAGGCATTTTAAACATCTGAAGCTACCTTTTTAAGCATTTTTTACGCAGGGTGTTGTGTGCTTAGGCGTTGTTTAGGCATTACTGGTGTTTCTGAAATTTCCTAACTGGGCCATCAACGGTTAAAGTGTAAAAATCGTTTTTAGAACGAAGAACCATATCGATTTCCAAACTCAACACCACAGACTGTTTGAAATACATTAGTCATTGACCACATTTAGTGAGGAATTCAAAAATGGTATGCTCGTTTTGTGAATTTACGTTTTTGGTGCTTTAGAACTAACTTTAGAGTAACGCTTATATTGCGACCACAGTTATAACAGAAGGTGAGAAAAGAATATAAATCATGACATCAAAACCGTTCGGATATGATATTTACCGAGATCCACCGATATACACCGAGGTCTATAAGTATATTATTTCCTTGCAGTTTCAACCCAATTCCACTCACCGTTTCTCTTACTAACTCCTAGCTCATTCCGATGCTATATACGCTGTAACTACCACCGAACAGTATACTATTACTGGGTCAGGAGATGGCAAGATCACCTTGTGGGATAACAATGAAGACGAACCTTCACCAGTATATTTACGGGAATCAGGAATTGGTATCCATCACTTGGCATCAACTGCTGATGGTTCACTGTTAGTAGCTGTAGGTTACAACGGCGTTCCTCTATTTTACGATTTAAAATCATTAAAACTTCGAGAGAAGGAATTTTTAGGTGAACTCGAATCTGTGAAAGATGTATGGGCCATTTCAATAGGCCAACTGAGCTCTTATATTGCATTTTCTTTGGTGTCTGGTAGCGTGGTTGTCTATGATCTAGAAACCTTGACCAGAATCGGCAAGAACTCTGATTTTGGCTCAAACAAAAGCGGGTTCCCCATGGCTTTGGATCTTTCTCCAAATGGAACTTATGTAGCCAGTGGATATGAACATGGGGGAGTGTTTGTCCATGATATTGCCTCTGGAAGATTACAATACTCATTCACTGGCCAACCTAGTAGCATTCGAGCCGTGAAATTCTCACCTGACGGCTCTTTTCTAGCTGCTGCTGGTGATTCCAAAGTAATCTCTATATACACAGTTTCTAAAGGTGAGCATATTATGAATCTAACTGGTCATGAAGGCTGGATCTTCTCGTTAGCCTGGGATGTAGAAAGTGGAGGTGAAGATCAAGATTTGTTCATATTGAGTGCTTCTTTTGATGGTAAAGTCAAGCTTTGGTCCATAGAAGCCAGATCAAGTGTTTTCACGCAAACAGATACTGACAAACCTCTATTTTCTGTGTCATGGTTACGAAAAGGCTGGGGTAAAGGTGTCATTGGAGGATTCAATAAGGGATTCGTTACTGTAGGAGTGGATAAAACCATCCGATGGTATAGATCTGCATCTTCAGGCAAATGAAAAAATATTATTATACAATTTAGTTTCTAATAAATACAGCAAAATAACTCTGTTGAGCGTCCTCTTTTATATACATCTTAGATCGACAGATCTAAAGCAACTTCTTTCATCAGATCAATTTTGGACTTTTCGAAACTGGAGATATCATCACAGGCTTCATTCCAAGTTAGTCCATCTAAAGGACTCACTCTATCGAAATCAACCTCCATCTGTTTCAAAGATTCTTCGTTTTGGCCAATGTCATGCAAATACCTGTACAACCATAACCATGCATCACCATTGTTAGAGTCAGCTTTTACCGCTCTCTCGAACCAAGCCTTGGCTTTTGGTTTACCGTTTAGCCACATGTCTCGGCCAACAGTAATTAGAACATAAGGGTCATGTTCGCAGGCTTTGACTGCATCAATGATCTTGGATTTACGCTGGAGTCTAGGCTGCAGCCAAACTAGCTCTGACCAGAGAATACCAGACGTAGGACATTCCTGTAATGCTTTAGTAATCAGTATGCTAGCTTGGTTCAGGTTTTGTTGTGATTTCTCCAACTTTACTCTCTCAAGCCAGATCAGCTCGTTCTTAGGGTTGACCAGAGAGGCTCTATCGAGAATAGTTCGCGCTCGAATAGCTACACCATTCTTTAGCTCTAGTCTTGACAATTTAATCCATAATGAAACAGACTGTGGGCAAGCTTTTGTACCAAAGCTAAATGTTGCAATAGCGTCGTGGAGCTTATCTTGTTGGACAAATATATTACCCTTTTGTAGATAAAGATCAGGCTCTCGAGGGAATTTCTCCAAAGCTTCTGAAACCAACTCCAAGGCTCGGTCCAAATTACCTAACTGCCGATGCAATTTAATCGATTTAACCCAAAGCTTAGGAGAACCGGTAGCCAACATGGCTTTTTCCAATATTTCGAGAGCTCTATCATATTGCCTATTATTGACTTCTAGATCAAATGCAGCAAGCCAGAGTTCCTCACTGCCAGGAATGTGTTCGAATGCTTTGGAGAGTACATGTTGAGCCCCACTGATGTCTCCAACATTGGCCTTTTCTTTCCCATATATCAACCAGAAAGCCTCTGTGGTAGGACATGATTGTGTAGCTTTTTCAAGAACTTCCCACAGAGCAGCCTTGCTACCATGCTGTCGTTCCAAGTCAGCAGCAGCAAGCCAGACAGAACGAGACTTGGGGACTTCTCTCAATGCAAAGCCGTATATAGCTCGTGCCGTATCAAAATGTTCGCGAGAGATAACATTCTGAGCATCCTCAAGCCAAATCGACTTTCTGTCTACTTCTTCTTCATCCTCGAGTCCTTGACCAAGAGTAGCCCAGATTATTGCATGACAAGTACGGAGTGCTCCTTCCTCTTCACAAATTTCCGCTTCAGTTATCCATAGTTCTCTACTGGGTATGCTTCCTTCCTTCTCCAGTTCTTTGACACCTTTGGCCATAATATCGTTAACTCTTTTAGGATCAGATTTATCTTGCTCTTCAAGCCGTGCAGCTGCAATCCAAACAGCGGCAGATGTTCGTAATATCTTCCTAGCTTTGTTCAACACTTTACGAGCTTTATTTGGCTCCTCTAACCTTGCCAACGCCAGCCAGAGCTCTTCAGACATGGGAACAAGTTCTACTGCTTCAGAAAGCATAAGTTTTGCATCTTCAGAATCATGTTCGAGATTAACTGCCTTTTTCCATAGTGTGTCACTGGTAGGGTTATTTTCCAGCGCTTTCTGAATCACTTTCTTCTGTGAAAGTTCATCATCTTCCAAATCACATGCGGCAAGCCAAATTTTGATTGATTTTGGCAGAAAATTAACTGCTCGTGCTGCAATAGATTTTGAATCGTGCTTGTTATTGAGTCGGATATTTTCCAGCCAAATATCCTCGCTTTTAGGACAGTTTTCACAACCTTTCAATATAACTGATTTGGCCTTATTCTTTTTATTGGCAATTTCCTCCAACCTAGCCAATCCAATCCAACCTCGGACTTCTTTAGGGTCTGTTTTTACCAGTGATTCCAGCAACGGACGAACTCGTTTTATATCTGCAACATCAACCATAGATAATGAGGTGTTCTTCAATGACGTCAGATAACCTTTTGGATCTATTGAGGTACTTGTGCCTCCAACAACTGTACCTGAAGTACCATTACTCAATTGGTCTAATCTCATGCCAAGCATCTTATCTTTAGCTGATGATATACTTCTAAAATCAGTGAGAGTGCCATTTCCTCCATCTTCATCTTGTTTTTCTTGTACAGTATCTGAGGTAGCACCCATATTTCTCGAGTTTTGTAATATGTTATCAGGAACAGCATAGTAGCGTCTTTCAACTTCTTTTCTTTGCCTTTTATTCCTTTTTGTCAAGTCACCAGCTTCAGGCAGATTCGCCCATTGATCTGAGGAAACTGCACTCAAAGCCCTCTTCAAATCTGAAAACTGACTTTGTATAGACGGATTATTCCGCTCAAATTCCGCCCGTTCCTCCTGTTCTCTTTTCTCTCGTTGGCCCTTCCTTCTTTCCTCCATACGTTTGTCAATCTCTTGGTAGATCCTGTCCGCTTCTTCATCATCAAGATCAAAAGTTCCCTTGTCAAATAGCCCTTGCTCTCCATCAGCATCTAAACCTTCCTTGTTTGTATCATCATTTTCATCCTCGCCTGTAGCATCTTCGAAACGAGCTGTATCATCTTCAACAGGGGATTTCCTCTTGAATGCAGTTTCGGCGGCACCAGAACGAGCAGGACCGATATCAGATCGCGTCGTGAAACCTGTAGCACCTCTCCCCAAACCAGGCACATAGCCTGGAGGTGCAGGCATATCAAGAAAGTTTTTATAAACATTCATAGACATGGCTATTACAAGTTGACGGAGATGTAAAAATGGAAAAAACGGTATAAACTATCGGCTGGTTCAATGTCGCGAAGCACGGCTGTGCTTCCAACAATAATTTTTTTTTGGTTCTCGAAAAAAGTTTTGAAACTTTTTTTTTCAACTTCAACTTTGAAATATTTCAACTGCCAAAGATTCAATTGTACCATGTCCAAAAGAGCGGCAGATAGTGAGAATGATACCAAAGAGAAGTCCTCTTTGGCAAAGACCACAGAAGGATCTGTGCCCATTCGTGAGACTATAGTTGAAGACTCAGAGATGGGAGAGTTCGAAGACCCCTATGGTGATGATTTCGAAAGTGAAGAGGAAGAAATCTTTGAAGCCGGCGACGACGACGAAGATGAGGATGAAGAATTGATTGAAGGGTCTGCTAAACTTGAGGATATCTCTGAAGAAGCAGAAAATGGCGACACCAAAAAACCAAGTAGCAAGAAAGAGACACCTAAGGTCTATCTACCTAACCGATCTGCTCCTTTAGGGCCCGATGAAATCATGGAACCTGATCCCACAACATATCATATGCTGCATAATGTCAATGTTGAATGGCCTTGTTTATCTTTTGATATTCTTGAAGATAACCTCGGCGACGAGAGAAGAGGATATCCCCAGAGTCTTTACATGGTCACTGGTACTCAGGCACAAAAAGCCAGAGATAATGAGATCACAGTAATGAAATTGAGCTCTTTATCAAAGACCTTGGTGAAAACAGAATCTGATGAATCTGATGATGACTCTGATGATGACGAGGAAGGTGTCGACTCGGACCCTATTCTTGAAAGCAAGTCATTACCTACTCAACATACGACTAACAGGATAAGAGTCAATCCTTTTGCCAAGAAGACCGGCGAATACTTCACAGCATCATCTTCGGAGAATGGAGACGTATATATCTGGGATATCAGTCCCCATTTCAGAAGTTTCGATAATCCTGGTAGTAATATCAACAAGCAAATGAGTAAGCCTATTCACACTATCAATGCTCATGGGAGAGTTGAAGGATATGCATTGGATTGGTCTCCTTTGAACCAAACTGGAGCCTTGTTGAGTGGTGATAGTTCAGGAAGAATATATTTAACATCGAGGACTCAAAATGGTGGATGGAGCACCGACAAAACTCCATTTGCTGGTCACGATGGATCAGTGGAAGAAATCCAATGGTCTCGAGGCGAAAAGACTGTATTCGCTAGTGGAGGTACTGATGGATTTGTCAGAATCTGGGATACCAGAAGTAAGAAGCATAAGCCTGCGCTTTCGATCAAAGCTACTGATACAGATATCAATGTCATGTCTTGGAATTCCAAAGTATCTTACTTACTTGCATCAGGATACGACGATGGCAAATGGGGTGTATGGGATTTGAGAAGTTTTGTTAGTTCTGGAACACAGCCAACACCTGTTGCATCATTTGACTTTCATAAGGCAGCTATCACCTCTATTGAGTTCAATCCTAATGATGAGTCTGTCTTAGCAGTCGCATCTGAAGACAACACTGTGACTTTATGGGATTTATCTGTAGAGGCTGATGACGAAGAGATCAAGGCACAAAAACAAGATGCTGCCGGTGACTTGGATGATATTCCATCACAACTGTTGTTTGTTCATTGGCAACGAAGTGTCAAGGAAGTCCATTGGCATAAACAAATCCCGGGAGCTCTTGTATCTACAGGTTCTGATGGATTATGTATTTGGAAGACAATTAGTGTATAGAAGATATGATAATAATAAAATATACTGTACTTTATATAAATAGATGCAAAATAAATCACGTGGATTCTTCTGATAGTAATGGCTCCGTTGCAGCTTGCTCTTGAAGAGCATCTGCCGCATATCCCCCTTGGAAATATTCAAAGTAAACTGCCATTATTAGCAATATGCCTTGTAAAACTGCCGCTGAGAAATATGGTAACCATGAACTCCATTTAGTTTCAGGTCTGACAGCGAGACTAGCAGCCCAGACAAATCCGCCTGGAGTCTGCATACACATCATAGGTATACTTAAAGACCCGGCATGTCTGAGCCGAGCTGTGGTATAAATTTGAGGAAAGTACTGAAATAATGCTAAGCCAGTTCCTAATAAACCCCAGACATTGGCAAGAAATACAATATAAACTGGGGCAACAACCATAACTAGAACTGAAGAAACAAAAATTACAAGTGTAAATACTAATGTTACTTTACCTGCAAGTACCATCTCATGATGTCGTTTTTGGGCTTCCAATTGTATAGGTGGTTTATCGAACCCTACTTTAACAGCCAGAAGAAGCATAACAGCACCCATTGCAGCCTGAATTCCCACTTGAAAAACACCAAGTGTTGCTGCAGAACATTCTCCTGTACTTATATATCTACAACAATCTACTACATATACGGAAAGCATGCTGATGTTGCAAAAGGCACATAATCCTGAACATACGCCAAGAAGTAAGAACCATGGAGATAGGCCCTCTGATGTGCGACGTTTAATAATACGAATATGCTGAGGAATATAGGATACAGCAATACCTATTAATAGCACAATTGCTACAAGTACATTCCAATGCGAAGGGTTTCTTAGCGCCTCGCATTGAAGTGGTGCTTCTATCAAAAGCATTTGTGTGTGGGCGTGTGCTCTCTCATTATAAAATGAACCAACGGAACCAATAGAAGTCTCGAAGTTACCCTGAAGCATATCATCATCACTCACCAAATCCCAAAGTAACCAACCAACCAAATCGTTTTGATTTTTTTTGACCTAAGCATATTGGAAAGGCCATTAACAGAACCAAGATCACATAATTCCAGCATAAAAAACATAGTATTCAAAATGGTCACTTCTCCTACAATGTATGCACAGGCTACTAGGATCTCTAAGAATCCTGTAGAGCTTCATAAGCGTGTTATTGCATTATACAGAGAGTTTATTAGAAAGGTAAGATAACTAGGACACATAAGAAATATCCATTCTCATATCACTAACACTAATATTTAGAGCCCTGATATTGCTGAAATTTATGAAATAGACTACCCTACATCTGTTATTAGAACCAAATTACGCCAGGAGTTTGAACGACATCGGTTCGTCTCTGATATAAATGTAAATAACATCCTCCTTGCCAAGGGCCAAATGGAATTCCAGGAAACAATCAACTTCTGGAAACAGAAGCCTCATGTTCTAAAGTACTTTGCTGATCAAGAGAGTTCTCATAAGAGGTCACAACCTAATGGGTTCTTGGAGAAGTTTATTAAAGGTACTGCTTGAACTAAGTATCATATATAGACTACAGGAAACTAACATTTTAATATATATATATGCACTTTTTTGTTGTTCTCTAGATCAATTCGTATCTTCTGGGTTTATTCCAATGACTTGAAGATTTGTCTTCAAAGTCTCCAATGAAGGATCGATAGCTGTCAGAAATCTCGTCATCTCTTTACATAAATTCCAGTCACCTGCTTCGTATGCAAGTTTCAAAAGTCTAAGAGTATTATCCGGGTTCTTCTCAAACTGATCTAGATTATGAAGAACAAGGACATAACCAGCTGCCAAACTGAGTTTGCCCAGACTTAGACATTGTTCAAACAGATATTGTGGAGATCCAATAACATCAAACAAAACTGGCCAATACTTGATTTCCGTTTTTCTTGTACACCCAAGGATTACTTCAAGCATCTGAGGATATTGAGACACCAGCTCTATGGTTTTGCTCAATAAAGGTTCTGATTCATCTGGGTCTCTAAACTTGATCTTCTCCGCTGCCCGAGTTTCAAACACAGAGTCGAGAACTCGATACAAAAGAATCTCTAATATATGAGCAAAATAGTTCAAATGACTATATTTGTCGGCCACAGCAGTTGCTGCATCCACCTGATCTCTTTGCAAATAGAATTCTAGGATATAAGGAACAAACAATTGAGTTGTAGTCCATGTCTTGAAGTAGGTGAACACAGCTTCTCTAGGAAGAACCGAGTCTGCTTCTATGCCTATTGCAATTCCCTTGTCTATTAGTACGGCCAATGGATATGTATCAACTGGAATACGTTCTGGTTCACAATCCTTCTTCGAGATATCGCTCAACCAGACAAGTAGATCTTTTCCATCAAAACCCCATAATGTACTAATCAAGCCCGTTTCACCTTGAGTTATTGTATAGAACTCAATGTTGTTGCTTAGAATCCGCCTACTATAACTGTGATTATTTTCTGATCCAGCTTCTCTTTCAGAAACAACAGGCTCCAAAAGCATCAGAAGTCCGTCTGCAAGGAAAAGAAAAGATTTTTGAAGGTTTGAGACCGCATTAGAGTCATTAGAAGTTTTGTGAGGAGATAAGCTTATAGCCCTGATTCTTGCTGGTGAGTGTATTATACCAACCAAAGAGACCTCATTCTGAAGATCAAGACGAAGTCCTTCCCTTGTAAGAACAATATTGTAAGAGTACAAGACATTGCCGTTAGTATACACAAGTAGTTGTGTTCCTGACAGGTTTAGTCGTAAAATAGAAGACGGTAATACGATTCTAGTGATCATATTTGCGGGGTCAAGCTCCAAGTCTCGAGAATAGACTCTGATCTCATGAGTGGCACTTTCAATGCCAACAACACCAACTATTAGGAAGTGATTGAACCAAGCCATTCCTCCTCGAACAGAAAATTCTCTATCCATATAGTCTTCCACAAAAAGTCTCCAACGTCCACTATAAACGCTATAATGCGTCAGACCTTTGATGCCTGCTAAAGCAACATAACGTCCATCTGCCGACGAGCTCAGATATCTTACAGGCCAATTTTCAGCAATATAGTTGGCCGGAATCGGAATGTTAAGCCATAACAGAGCATCTCGGTCAATTGTAGTCATATCCGACTGTTCATTGCCATGATAGATAGAAATTTTGTTGTCATTGTACAAAATGGGCCTCTGTAAGCTGACATCACCTAATAAGCCACTCATGTTCCATTTCATCATATTAAGTTCCCAGATAACATTAGAATTCTCTGGTATCAAGTAGAGATGATCTCCAGCCAATGACCATGTGCTTTTATATATCCCACCAAGCCATGGCTCTGTTTTTTGATGGTCTTTGGAGCTGAGAAATGAAGATGCAGTAAGCATGCCATAAGTAGAGTAGATTGCCCAACCAGAGCTATATCCAGCGAACAAGGAAGTGCCCTCTTGTGACCATTCTAAAGACAATATGGGTCCACAAGAAGATGAAGGTGGATCGATGATTCTTGTCAATGCAGATGAACCATTATAATCCTTGATATTGTACAGGTATATCGAGCCATTTTTGCACCCAGCAGCTACTAGACTGAATCTAGGATTAATATAAGTAATCAGTGCATCACCTTTATGAAGCAAGAACCCTTTAAAGTAAGATTCACCACCAGTAGATACTTTATGTTCATCCAGAGTTGCAGTGTAAACATCTCCAGATTCAAATGTGATTGACATAAGTGACATGGCTTTACTGCTGATAACATGGCATATACGATTGGTTTCAGTATCGATCTTGTCGAGCCAATTGAGCTTCGATAGGAGAGTAGTGAATGTTCTATGACCACCGTTAGGTGAGTCGACATCAGAACCAGTCTGCTCATTATCTTCGGCATCAATACGCCATCTGACAAGCTGAACCGCTGGTGGAGACTTTGTAATAACCATCAAATAGCTATCAAGAGGAACAACACAGCCGATTCCAGAGTCGACTTTGATGAGCATTCGATACCGTATTTTGATATCTCTCACCCCAATTGCTTCCCCAGGACCAGGGAATGAGTCGGTTATATTATCTTGTTGAAACATAAATGATTGGCCAAATGTACATACTTCTGCAGGAGCAGCTTGAGCAATAATTTGTAGCAATAGAATGTTATTCGTACTGGTTGTGATGCCAATATGAAGTCCATCAGGACGAATAAATAAGGATTGATTCTCACCATATGAATTTATCGACGATACTGTACGCTTGTATACAGCTACTGGACATAATGGCTTAGGTCTGAAAATATACAGGTCATGTTTCGTTATGACAGCCAATATGAATCCTCTTTTAGAGCATTTGATGTCGACAATAGCCGAGTTTTCATCAGCAGGGGGGAATTCAGACGAGCCACTAAGACCAGCTACTATTGGCAGCCTTATGGAGCTCGGAACTGAATGTGGCCACAGCATGAATATATGAATCTACCAGTGATTTTAGTTGTGGTTAGATTGTGGCTATATATTTTATTGTAATGCTAAATGAAGTTGGCGGTTGGCATAGCATATTCTGATTGCAGTTTCCAGTTTTCAATTTCTATGCTGGAAATGATCCTTACCATATTATAGTAATATTGATATATTAACACATAAACACAAAAAACCGTTAAATCATTAAATTTTTATATTATATACATATTTCATGCTGAAATTTAATTATGTACAATTATTTACAGTAGAATCGATAACTCCGCTGCCTAATACTCTATCTCCTAAATATAAGGTCAGATATTGACCAGGAGCAACGGCTCGTCTGGGTTGACTAAACCGAATCTTTACAGTACATCCGTCATGACCATCTATATTCTCCTTAACAACTTCAATTCCATTCAAAGGTTCACATTCCTGAAGAGATCGATATTGGGCTTGTATTTTACTTGGATCATTGAGATCAATATCATCTCCTAGCCATTTAAACCCTTTGGCTACAGCTCCTATTGAGAACATTGAAGGATGGTCTTTACCTGGCACAATGACTAGCTGGTTTTTATCTATCAGTTTGTCACTCACATACCATATACCTCGAGAGTTTGGATCCCCTTGAGGCATAGATATTCCACTTCGTTGTCCAATAGTAGCTTGCCATAGACCATCATGATATCCGACTACTTTGCCATCTTCTGTGATCACTTCGCCCTTCTGAGGTGTTAAATACTCATCCAGAAATTTCCTGAACTTTCTATGATCTTGAGATACAAAACAAAGTCCTTGAGAATCAGGTTTCATGGCCGTGCTTAAACCGAACTTTTGAGCCAATTCTCTGACTTTTGGTTTTTCGTATGATGCTAACGGAAAAAATATCTTAGACAGGCTACTAGGAAGTATTGTAGACAAATAATAACTCTGATCTTTCTTTTTATATGCAGGTCTCATCAGGTGAAATGTATTTGTAGCACCTTCAGGTATGCCTATTCTTGCATAATGCCCAGTAGCGAGAATCCAATCATCATGGCCATTCTTCTTCTCGAGATGCTTTAAAAGACTTCCAAACTTAATATTACGGTTACAGGCAACATCCGGATTCGGCGTATAACCTTTGGCATACATGTCTATCATAGGTTCAAATACCTCGGTCCAATAATCCTGCTCGAAGTTCACCCTTTCCACAGGTATACCTATATCATTACCTACAATTTGCACGTCATTCCACTCTTGTTCTGCACATTTAGCTGTAGAAATCCAGTTGCACATGTATATACCAGAAACTCTACCGGGATACTTTTCTGCCATAAGCGCTGCAACAGTTGATGAGTCTACCCCCGAAGACATGGCAACATATATATGTTCTTGAGCAGAGGGGACACGGTCTTTATACTGATATGAACTCATGAAAGACCTTTGCATAAATAATGGTCTGAAACAAGCCGAGATCCGAGAACCCAGAAGGACGGCCCTCCGATCCCAGATCATCTTACTGGCGCTTGTTTTTCCTTCGGATCAACCAAACTGAGATTAAAGATCCGGAAAAATGTCACATCTATAAATGGTGCGGCTCATGATCTCGAATTTTGAACCTCGAATTTCGAATTTCGCCATTTTGGAATTGAATTTCTCTCACAATATTGGTTTCCATACAGCTTGCCAAACTTGCCAACCCCCATACTACAATCCATCACATAGAATATTCTCCAGGAAATTAGAATCAAGGTAGTTGATTTCACTCTGTAAATTTGTTCTAATTGATAGGTTTGATATCTTGATTTTGAGTAAATTGGTAATTGGAACTTGGAATTGCTCTGCTTATAAACCTTGAGGTCCAATTATATGCAAATATTCCAACAGCCTCGAATTCTTGAGACTTTCAAATCTGCTAAACGTTTATGTATATTCTCAAGAGGAAAATCTAGCTATTTGATTCATATCAGAAACTTTTATCATACAAACAATCGGCCGAATTGTCCTATACTATTGCCTCGTCGCTTACCTCTGATCCCAAAAAGAACCATACAGTCAGACATTTATTCGCACAAAAATCTATATACAATGGCAGATAAAAATTTCCGAAGCTCAGAAGCATTGCCTTCTACTACTGAAACGGCAACAAGTCCTTCTATAGTTAGAGGACCCTCTGTTGAGAAACCACTTTCAGATGATAGAAAATACCGAGTTATCACTCTGCCCAACCAGCTGGAGGTATTGCTAATCCAAGATGAAACCACTGATCAAGCATCGGCGGCTATGAATGTCAATGTTGGTGCATTTGCTGACTCTCATGACTTGCATGGATTGGCTCATTTCTGTGAACATTTACTATTCATGGGAACTGAGAAATACCCCGAAGAAAACGCTTACAGTCAGTACTTGTCTGAGCATTCCGGTCATTCGAATGCTTACACTGGTTCTGACGAAACAAACTATTATTTTGAAGTGTCGCATGAATTCCTTGATGGAGCGTTGGATCGATTTGCTCAATTTTTTATTTCCCCATTGTTCCTTCGGGATTGTCAAGATAGGGAGATCCAGGCTGTAGATTCTGAGAACAAGAAGAATCTGCAAAGTGACGTTTGGAGACTGAGACAATTGGACAAACTGTTCTCCAATCCGGAACATCCTTATAGCAATTTCACCACTGGTAACTTGGATACTCTTCATAATGATCCTATTGCCAAAGGAATCGATGTCAGGGAGGAATTGTTGAAATTCTACCACAAACGTTACTCTTCTAACATTATGAAATTGGTGATTATTGGTAGAGAATCTCTTGATATATTAGAAAAGTGGGCTTTCGACAAGTTTTTACCTGTTAAAAATGTCAATGCCAAGTTACCTTATTATGAAGCTCCACCTTTTACTAAAGAATACCTCGGTTTAATAATCAAAGCGAAACCTGTCAAGGATACCAAAAGTATTTACATTTCTTTTCCAGTACCTGATCAGAGACCGCATTACGAAATTAAGCCTGCACATTATTTCTCTCATTTGATTGGTCATGAAGGCAAGGGCTCACTGTTGCTTCTGCTAAAGTCTTTGGAGTTAGCAACTGGTCTTTCCTCTGGTATAGAACATATATCTACAGGCTATGAATCGTTTTCTATTGAGGTGACTCTTTCAGAGAAAGGTGTCGAAGAATATGAGACTGTGCTTAACTATGTATTCCAGTACATTTCCATGTTGCGAGCTACCCCACCTCAGCAATGGATTTTCGAGGAACTGAAAACTATGGCTGAAGTCGAGTTCAAGTTCCGAGATAAATCTGGTGCTTCACATACCACTATGCGTCTAGCTTCAGTCATGCAGCGCCAAGAGCTTCCTCGTGATCGACTGCTGAGCTCGTCCCTAATGACTAAATATGATGCCAAGCTTCTTGAAGAGTTTGTGAACCATCTGTCCAGTAATAGATTTCGCGCTATGGTTGTTGGACAAACCTTGGATGGTCTGAATGAACGTGAAAAATGGTATGGAACTGAGTATTCAGCGATTCAGCTGGAGCCAGACTTTCTCGAATCATTGAACAGCAGTTCGGTAGATCCTAGACTTCACATGCCTAGCATAAACGAGTTCATTCCTACAAACTTTGCGGTTGAGAAGAAAGAGGTGGAAACTCCAGCTAAACATCCTTCGCTGATTCGACGTGACGATGCTATAATGGTATGGCATAAGAAGGATGACACTTTCTGGGTTCCCAAGGCCCGGGTTTACATTAAAATACAGACACCGATAACTAATATCTCTCCAAGATCCCTTGCCAGGTCGTTGATGATTGTTGAGCTTTTGAAAGAAACACTTGTGGAGTACGCATATGACGCAGAAATTGCTGGATTACGATACTCTGTATCTTTGGTTAAAGGAGGTATTGAAGTTGCAGTATCTGGGTTCAATGATAAGATCTATGTGTTGCTGGAGAAGATCCTATCTACTATTCGTACTTATAAGGTCGATGAAGGCCGATTCAGAATCCTGAGGGAAGCTAATGTTCAGATGCAACATGACATTGGCTATTCAGTGCCATACCAGCAGCTTGGAGAGCGATCTTTTGTGCTACTGGCAGAAAACACATGGCATTATGAATATAAAGAAGCGGAACTTAAGAGACTTGATGTTGCAGATGTTCAGTCTTATATTCCGGAGATTCTCAGCAACTTCCAATTGGAGGTCTTAGCTGTGGGTAACATCACGAAAACCGAAACCCTAGAAATTGCTCAAATGGCACAGAATACACTCGGAGGTAAACCTCTGTATGATCTTCAAAGGATTCCTCTTCGTGCATTTGTAATCCCTGATGGAAAGAGCTATTATTATAAGGTTCCTCTGAAGGATGATAAGAATATCAATTCAGCTATTGAGTATTATCAGCAGGTATGCCCTGTTACTGATAAATGGAAAAGAGTTGTATTGGATGTTCTTGTTCAAATTGGCCATGAACCGGCTTTTACACGGCTTAGAACACAAGAACAGTTAGGATACATTGTTTTCTCAGGAGTGAAGGTCGTTAGAGGAATGGTTGGATACAGGGTTTTGGTACAAAGTGAAAAGACGACAGAGTATCTCGAGAGAAGAGTCACCAATTTCCTCAGACTACTGGAAGGTGTCATAACTCAACTCAGTGATGAGGACTTTAAGAGTTACGTTGAAGCCATAGTATCCAGAAATCTTCAGAAATTCAAGAACCTTAGAGAAGAGTCATCCAAATATTGGTCCAATATCCAGTCTGGATACTATGATTTCCTAGGAGCAGAAACCGATGTTGAACTACTGAGAAAGGTCACAAAAGAAGACGTGCTCGAACTGTATAACGACGTTATATCCCCTGAATCCAGCAAGGTAGCGAAACTGGTTGTCCATCTTCAGTCTCAATGTGCGCCTAATGATATTGTTGATAACGTGGTTACATCCAGTATTGTGAATCATGTTTTAGATCGTGGTATGGAGTTAAATCAGACCGAAATGGTTGAAATGGCCGGCAAGTGTCAGGATAAAGAACTTCCTGGTATCTTGGAAGTTGTTCAGGAGACACTTAAATCGAAATCAATAAGTGATGATGAAGCCATTTTGATTTGCGATAGTATTCAAAAGGATGTCGCACATACCATTGACCCTGTGTTGTCCAAACTCTCTGATGGCGAGGAAATTACCAGTGTTGCACATTTCAAGGCTCAACTCCCGCTTTGTCCAGCACCTTTACCTGTTTTTGATCTTTCTGTCTACGAAGATTCTGTAAGTAAATTATAGACTGTATAATTTGATATCCTGTTTTTTTTAGCATTAGAAAATATACATAAATAATGTTTTATTCACATACTCTTTAGCTTATCAACCTTCAAAAAGACTATCTTCCAACATCCCATTGCACTTGCGAACCAAAGAAACCAAACACAATATGGATGAATTGGCATCATCTCTGCCGGAAAAAACCGAGTTAGATGTTCTACGATCGAGAGTAGAGTATCTTGAGTATATTAGCTCTTCGAACAAGGACAACGAAAAGTCGTTAAATGATCAAGTAGATGAGCTAGAAAAAGCTGTAGATTCCCTATTTGAGAAACACCAACCCGTTTCAAACCTGAACTCCCTTTTATATGGTAAGTATCAGACAGTCTAGATAACTAAGAAATATAACCCTAACTCTCTAGAACTGGATTTATGGAAGTATCTCGGAGATTTACAAACATTGAACGACGATACTCAGGCACCATCAACACAACAGATAGGTGCAAATAAAGAGACAATAAGTAACTCTGAAGCCACAGGCAAAAATTCTAATCAGCAAACCGTTACTTCAAATGATGGAGAGCTGACAATCGATCAAAAAAGAGAAATTTTAGAGATACAGGTGGTTGCATTGGACAAAATTGCTTCTATGTGCGATCTTGTAAAGTCAGACTTTCCTAATCCACAGACATCAGCCCAGTTGGCGACTTTATCAAACGATGCTGTTCACTACAGTAAAGAGATTAAGAATATATCCACAAGATTGGATGAGTTGGGTGTAAGAAGTGCCCAAAGTGAAATGCTATATCTGAAGGAACTTGTGGTAAAAAGCAACGAAATGTGGCTTCAATTTGATCAAATGATGACCAAACTAGAAATTAATATCTCTTCACTGAAACCTGAGAATAATCAGGTTTAAAAAAAAGTGCTATAAGCATTCTTGTTTATTTATTGCACTGAAATGGTGATAGGTTGAAATGCGGAGTTGTCTGATTACTAAACTAGGAGATGTTGGTGTCCCAGTAACCAAAACACGACACCATCTCGGACGTGAAATCATCTCGCGTTTGTGTCTACTGACAACATAGATCTCGCTTAACTTCTTGTCTTGTTAACCACAAAGGCAAACGAATTTATTTGATTTATATACACATTAAAATGGCAAAACGTGTGGTTAGATTAAACAAACTCACCAATGGGGCCAACCTTAAGCGTAGTAAGAATCTGTTTAGAGACCTGGAAGCTATTCATAATGAACTGGCTCAGCTGAAGCAAGAGAACCTGGATATTTCGTCACTTGAACCTCTTAAAATGCAACTAATTGATAAAGTCATATTGAAGTCCAAGGATAAATGCGTCAAGATCTTTGCTGCATGCTGTCTCGCCGATGTCTTGAGATTATACGCCCCCGAGCCTCCGTATGTACCAAGTGATCTCTCAACAGTTCTTTCATTTTTAATTGGCCAGCTTCAATATTTGGGCAATGAAGGAGATGATTATTTTGCTGGTTACAGTTATTTATTAGAAAACATTTTCCAAACGCAATGTATGGTGTTGCTGTGTGAACTACCTAAGAGTGCAGTTCAAATTACAGCCACTTTCAGAAAGTTTTACGAATATACCTCACAGGAATCGTTGAATGATGATATACTGTATAAATTTGGCTCAATTATGACTGCAGTTATTCATGAGGTCGATATATTGCCAACCGACACTCTAGAGCTAATATTCACACAACTTGAATTTGGTCAGGATAAAGGAACCATACCGTCTTCTTGCTTCAAGATGTCAAAGAGTATATGCTTAGAAAATCTGGACAAAATGAGTGAAATGACTGTTCGGTTTTTCTCTGACAAGTTTGAGCAGTTTCATGAGGCCACAGAAGCTGATATCAAAAGTAATATCAGGCTTCGACGAGAGCTTGAGAATACGAGAAAGTTGATACTATGTATCTGGGATTCTATACCAGATCTCTTATTTGGATTTATGGGTCAGTTGGAGGAGCTTCTAGATTCTCAAAATGCTCGTATCAGGTCATTGGCTACTCGAACGGTGGGGGAAATATTTCAACAAAGCCCATTTAAGAACAACGCTGTCGCCCAGTATAGCTCACTATTTTCTAAATGGTGCTCAAGAGCCAAAGATATTGATTCTAATGTGAGATCTGCCTGGACATCATGTGCAATACCTATTATGGAGAAACATCCAATTACTGTGAACAAGATCAGCAAAATACAAATACAGCTCCTAAAGGATTCGGATGAAAAAGTGCGTTTGGAGGCTTGCAGATCATTGAAATGCACCAGTAATATAGAGGGGTTTTTATCTTGTTTTTTAGAGAATGGGAAACAGGTAATGGATGTTTTGTTTGATCGTCTTCGAGATAGGTCAGCAGCAGTGCGTGGTGAAGTTGCGACTCTAATCGGAGATCTATACAATGAAGCATATCCCTTGATATCCAAAGAGCCGAACGGTGTAGTTTACCAGATATTCTCTTCGATACCATCAGTCTGCCTTGATCTTGTGCAGGTGAACAATGCTGAAATCATTGAACAAATGGATTATTTGTTTTGCACAAAGATTGTGCCCGAAACATTATTAGATACTCAGGATAGAGCGATGAGGTTTCTTACGGTAGCTTGCTCTCTGCCTTCTAGGCAATTCAAGATCCTAGAAGTATTGGCAGAGAGACAGTCAAAGTATAACCAGGCTTTGCGCAGATTTATCCATGATCTTGATGATGATAGAAATGATGACTTGACTCGACAGGCAAAGGCCGAAATATGGGCCAATTGGTTCAGTAAACAGTTTAACAATCAGCAAAAAATGCGATCAGCTATTGGGTGGTTCTCTAATTGGAATAACTCAGACGCAAAGAAACTCGTCTTGAGTTGCATAAACGAGGAGGTTGATACCAGGGCTATCCACCGCTCCTTAACTAATCTCAAATCTATGATTGGGGAAGCAGGAGCAGACCAATTTGTATCCGAATTTACTGCCCTGATGTACAGGGGAGGTTACTTCCTCTACAACCAGTCATACATTCCTACACTTCTCGAGATATCGTCCAAGGATGCGAGCCACCGAGGATTAGTAGCAGAACAGATACTGTTAATCTTAGCCAGAGGTATTTCGCCTGTTATGGCCTTACATTCTAGCTCCTTGAAAAGTTGGGTTTTAACGGCCAACGAGAGTAGAAGGGCAAATTGTATGAAGATTGTGAATCTGGTCTGGAGAGAAAGTGATAAAAGCACATTACCTGCTGATACGGAGTTTTGGGAATGGATCGAAATTATGGCCCTTACCGGAAACATCAAGGAAGTTAAACAGGCAGTGAAACTTCTAGATCTATATGGAAATGAGACGTACGAGCGTTTGCGAAACACCCTTGTCAATAACCTGGTCAAAATATCGTTTCCCATACCAGAAAAGATCGATATACTAGGATTTAGGCTTTCCAGCTATCTTGCAGCTCTAGCAGAGATGTACTTACACGCGCCAGAGTTATTAGAAGACTATTCGGGTCAATTGACTGAAATATTGGTATCATACATTATTTTACCAGGGCAAGATAAAGTTATTGCAGACAGTGACCACATGTGGGAAAGCCTCGAGTACTTGGATGAATTATTTGTTTCTAGAATTATGGCCATGAAGGTGTTTGTAAATCGCCTTAGAGTTGTTCACAATGACTTGGTTGTATCGATTTCATTAGCCAAACCTGTGCTAGCGCTACTCAAATCCCTTATTCCTTCACGAGAGGGCCAGGTAGTCAACCAGAGAGAAACGCTAGAAGCCACTATATTGTTTGTCAAGATATGTCGAATCAACACATATGCTAATATGCTTAGAGTTTCTGATTTCGCTTCTGTTACCTGGCTTGTCGCAAATTTGGAGTTATCTGGTCGTGACAAGCTGATCCGTACTATTACAAAGAACCTTCTCACCAAGTCAATCTCAGAGAGTAAGTTCTTTCCTATGCTATTTCTGACCGCTAATGAGAATGATGCAGAACTCTCAAATTATACGAAAACCTGGATCAGGTCGAAGTGCTCAAGAGACCGGAAAACTAGAAAACCCGACGATTTTTCTCTTGAAATGGCATTCTGTAGGTTTTTGGTATATCTAGCTCACGGGCCAACGGTGAGCATGAGTACTGAAATGTCGAACGAACAACTTCTAAAATTCCTTAAATGTACCTGCACCTATATTGCGTACTTTACGAGCCTAACTGCAACCGAGTCCAATATCATGCTACTCATGTACCTAGCCTCAAGGATGAAGCAGTTTAAAGATAAAGCCGCAGTTGAAGAGACACCATCCTCAAGTGGTAACGAGTCTGATATTTTGTATATGCTATCGGACGTAGCAGAAATGTGTCTATCAAAATTACAAAGTATCAATTCCTGGAGTGCTCCTATATGGACTACGCGTCTTGGTCTCCCTCAAGATTGCTTCTTGATAATGGACTCCACTGACGACAAATCGGCAAGTTGGAAAAAGACCTATATTCCAAAGGAAATGACAGCGGAACTACAGACACAGGTGAATAAATATATATCCAAGTTTACCCAAAAACTTCCAGTGCAAACTAGTCGACAGCCTTTAGGAGAGTTTAATGATAACATTTCTAGGCAGGTACCGAAAAAGCAGCCCTCTAAAGGGCACTCACAAGCGACAGGAAAGGAATATTTGGACGAAGTAATAGAAAAAGAAAACGAAGAAGACGAGGGTGATGATTATATTCCTTCTAAACGCACACGCGCTACTAGAGCCTCGCGACGTACAGTACGAGCTCGGACGAAAGCTAGCTAATATAGGTTTTTGTATATGATTTGAATGGCCAATATTTATTTTCTTCTATAGGTTGAGTGAGTTTCTAAGTTTCTTGTCATCAACCTATCAATGAGATTCCAAAGGAAAAGGAAATATGGGAAGTTCAAAATGGAACATTAAATGCTATGCGAAAATATTAAAAAGATAAACTACCTGTCCACTTTCATTGGAGAAGTCTAGTTTGTCAAAAAGTCCAATAATGCGTCCTTACCTCTTAGTTTCATCAGCTTCTTTATGGCCAGCAATTGGCCAATTTCTGAAAGAGAAACATTATCGGTGTCTTTCATATCAATATCTTGTAGTGTTTCTTTGTTGAGTACTTGATCGTTCGAATTAGTGGCTTCACGATCGTATAATGCGGCATCCAAAAGCTGTAGTAGATTACTCTTTGCTTGAGCAGCAGTAACGTGCTTGCTGCCACTCATTTGTAAGAAACATAGCTCTCTGATGACATTACGGTCTTCAAATGGTCGCGAAGCAAGCTCATCCATGGCCACAAGTATGCCAGAAGTTCTTGTTTCTTCTAGAGGATCATTGTTTCGCTTATGAACAGATTCGATGAAATCCAATTTGATACCCTCAGCAGGCAGCCTGTATACGATATCATCAACCGTGAATATCTTCTCATTATTTTTCGACATCGGAGCCCATACGCCATTTGCATCATCATGAACATCAAAGAAAGGTATGGGCTGTACCAGGTCCTCGTCCTCCTCCTCTTCGGCATCATAAATCTCAACGTTTCCGTCATTCTTGAATGCTCTTCGCATACTTGTATCAACAAGCCTAGCTTTCTTTGGTCTCCTGGGAAGTACTGTTGCTTGATCAGCATGATTAGGGCATTTCCAAGCAGGGCCCACGCCATATAAAGGAGGATCAACACAATCAACATGCCAGTGGCTGGAACAAAAATCACAAGTGACAATCTGATTTCCGTCCAAAGCGCTCTTCTTACACTCAAAGCAGAGCATGGGCTCACCATTTTTATCAAGAATTCGTAGACCATCTTCTGCCTCCCTGTTGTGAGGTTTTGATCGTCCTTGTGGCTTTAATTGGTCCACATACTCTCCCTCGACACCAGTACTAACGCCCTCATAACGCTCTCGTAATTTTTTAGGAAGCTGAAACTGACGTGGGTTACGTCTTTGAATTTGGTTTAGTAACTGGCTGAAGAGGAATCCTTTTTGGTATGGTAGTTGTGGGTTCCTTTTGGTATAGCACTCTCTACACTGCCATTCTCCGTTAGGCAAATCCTCTTCATCCATTGGTGGATCCAAACACGTAAAATGAAAAGAATTTGGACAAGTTTCACAGCATAAAAATTTACCAGCACCACCACATGCAGCACAAAAATCATTGTTCTGAATCTTAGTTAGTATATCATAGTTTGGATACTGATGTGTTTCGTAGATGTGATTGCAAAATTTTGTATCTGCGGACAAGTGGCCATTCGCCAACCCAGTAAATGAACGAATATCAGGCTCGCATCGCAAAAAGAGTTACTTACAATAATCTGGTCTTCAGCTAAAGCAGAAGGAGCGGCCTGTCTAGAAGGTCTTACAGATTCGGGCGTGCTGTTTGGTCCATAAGCTGCTGCTCCAGCACTGCCAGGTAATGGCTTCTTTGGACTGCTAAAATAATTGATTAGTACTTCACTTAATTTGTCACATAATCACTTCATTCCTTCGTATATCGTTTTATCAAAGATTTTCAGCTCCTTTCTCGTGGATGTGGTCGATTTTCGAACTTTCGCTCAAAAATGTGACCGCGGATATGCGGCAACAATATCATTGAGAATTGGGCTGTTCAGGTACGTAACAATGCCAAACAAGTGACAATGAAGATTCCGTAGCAAACCAAAATGGCTTGAATAGAATAAAATACTTACAATGTGATCTTGATTTTCTTCAGCGGAGGTAAAGACACCTCTTTAGAAATAGGTGAACTAGGTTCTCGATTCTCAGATTCATCACTTGTAGGGGTCTGAGCACGTCTTCTGAGGGGTATACCTAGATTTTCTTTCGCTCTCTCATAATAATTGAATCCAGGTGAGTGACTATATCTTGCTGATCGTCTTCTTACCGAACTCTCTTCGACAAGAGAGTCGTAGATATTTGTTTGAAGTTGATCCTTAAATTTTTGTTCTGGAGGAGGAGTTAGAGACGTGCCGCCCAATTTCGGGCTAATCAATATGGTGGTTGCACCATCTTCTTCTTTGACATTATATGACCTAGAAGGTGAAACTCTAGAAGAAGTTTGATTTCCATCACCTTCTGAAGATGGGCTGTCAATGTCAAAAGCTTCAGGTCCGGAAGATATTTGTTCTTCACCGGATGCAGGTTCACTGGATATAAACGACTGAACTCGAAGAACATTATTCTTATTCGGCTTATTTTGCTTAGACAAAAGTTTACTCGGAGGAAGAGTTTCAATTGGATAACCAGTATAACCAGGTGTTGGTTCTGCTAATGCTGGTTCTTGCCAAGAAGAGTCCATTGGTAACAATCACGCACGAAATGTACACGGAACCGAGAAGCAACTTCCAATAATGAATCAGCAGCAAGCCGTTCTTTCCACAAAGAACTGATTAAAATAATGAAATAATATTCACTTGTAATAAAATAGACTTGCTTGCAGTAAATGGATATTTCAGCGAGTTGGCGACGCGCTTTGACTAATATCCGGAGCACACTTTGAGCTCAAAACGGATCAATTGAATAGTAGAACTAAAACACGGCAATATTTTTTTTTTAAAAAAAAAAGAAATCAGAAATGCAGCGGATATTGCTAGAATAATTTTCTAGCTATAATTCCTAAAATTATCTGGTATTATCAAGTCCTGTTGGCAGAATTATCAGCTTCTAGATGACGACTCCAGATAGATCTCAAGGCCTTTTTCCGGGAGTGGTGTGTAGGAAGACAAGTTGGTCCGTAAAAGAATTTTGGAAAACCGCACAAAGACAAATGTGGTAGAAGTCATTAATAATGCAGAACAACGGCAGTAAATAGAAAATATAGAGCGATTTATAGGATCTGTCTTTTTATAAAATAAATGTATGTCAGTTACTATTCATTCAAATTGGCTTAATGTCGTGTTTTTAGTTTCCATGAACCCAAAAGTGAGACGCTGTTGCCTCCAGGAACAGAATACCAACAATAAAGCTTCAAGAGTAGGAACAACAAAAACATAGCTTAAAAAGAGACTAAACATCACAGTAGTCACGTTACTTTTGGATATTCGTTCAGCTGAATAACCTAAGCAGAAGTAGCAGCGGCACTTGCCTTCTGCTTCTTGGGCTTCAAAGGTTGAGCCAACAGTTCAAGGATCTTTTCATCAGTTATCTTCTTGTCAGACTTGATCTTGCTGAAATCAGGTTCAGTAGGACCAGAGTATTTTACAGTACCATTCTTTGTCAAAGCAATGGTGGTGAAGAACTGAACAACAGGTTTACCATCTCGGTCATAATAAACTTCATAAGGAGCAACCAAGCCATGTTGGATGCATTCTTGCAAACCTAATCGAGCCTTCTTAGCATCATCCAAAGTTCGAAGAGTGAAAGGGAAAAGACCTGCCTTCTTTTGAACTTCAGAGAAAATCATTCTTGATGTTTTCAATCGCAATTGGTAAGTAAGATCAGCCCTCTTGTAGATACTAGTAGGAGTGTCCTTGTTGGTGGTTTTGCCTTGTCCAGCAGAAACAAGGATGTCCAAACCCCAAACATCACCTTCTTCGAAAGTAACGGTTTCAAAGTCCTTCTTTTGGGTATCAGTGGGATTTAAGATGATTCTCTTCTTACCATCAATGGTGTTCTGAGACTGTTCATGGGTAAGCATACCTTCAAGAGCAGTACATCCATAAGCACTAGTGACTTGTTGGACAATCTTAGTGACATCCCAATTCTTATTACCAGGCTTGATAGTTCTAATGGCAGCTTCACTGGCATACCAAGCAGCAGCAATAGTATCAGCGACTTCACCAGTGATTTCACCACCTTCAACAACAACAGTATCAGCAGCACAACTAGCCCATCCATCAATATGAGTACCCAAGGTGATTTTAACAATATCTCCAGCATTCAAGGTAATCTCAGCTTCAGGGTCAGTTGGCAATGGGGAGAGATGAGCTACGACGCTATTAGGCGAGACAGCAGTGGGGAAAGCAATACCTTTTTGGACATTCTTTCCCTTGTAAATCTTGGCAGTAGCTTCAAGAATCAGTTTATCACCTTCCTCGCAAATGTCAATGATTTTGGCACCAGGTACACAAAGTTTCTTAACACTGGCCAAAACTCTTCCAGTGATCTCACCAGCGACTTGGTACTTGTTGATAACGTCATCTTTAGCGATAGCGTAAGTAGCTGGAATGTTAGACAATTAATATATGGGAACATAGAAACAGAAAGAATACATACGAGCACTCATTGTTCAATTTCTTTTCAAGTATTACAAACAATGACAATAAAGTGAAACTCTGACTATAAAAAAGAGTGCGTTTAAGAGAAGGTAAAATTTGAACTTGAAGCCGGGTAATTTTCGATATCATCGTCGACACTTGATTAAAAAAACCCATTGATACAAACTTGACTCATTTGAGAATCTTATCTTACTTTGACAATGCTAATTAAAAGATACTTTTCTTATGGAAAAGTGGCTTTAACCTCTGATAAAAGCAAATTTATACCGAAATCTGGTACTTATCCTAAAGGTTTCAAAGTCGGTGCTATTAACTGCGGTGTCAAGAATAATGAGTTAGATCTAACTGCCATTATTTCCGATACTGATTGTAGTAGTGCAGCAGTATTTACTCAAAATCTCTTTAAAGCTGCTCCTGTGAAAGTTTCTATGGAAATATTGTCGGAGAAACAAGGCAAGGATATCAGATCTATAATTATCAACTCCAAGAATGCTAATGCTGGTACTGGAGAACAAGGTATGAAAAATGCCTGGGATATGATTAAAACCACTGATAAGTGTGTATATGGATCTGAGCAACCGGGTGGTAGAAGTTTAGTAATGTCAACTGGTGTAATTGGCCAACAATTGCCAATAGATAGGATTATTCCGGGTATAAAGAAGTTGATCCCTTCCAACCTCGGTTCTACTCATGAACATTGGCTTGAAGCGGCTAAAGGTATATGTACCACTGATACCTTTCCCAAACTTGTATCTAGTGAGTTCAAAGTTGGTGTTGATACCTATAGAATGGCTGGTTTTGCAAAAGGTGCCGGTATGATTCACCCTAATATGGCTACTTTATTGGGCGTTATAATCACTGATGCCCCAGTTACTGTCGATGCTTTACAAAAAAGTTTAAAGCATTCCGTTGACAGAAGTTTCAATTCTATTACTGTAGATGGAGAATGTTCTACGAATGATACTATTGCTGTTCTTGCTAATGGAGCTGGTGCTGGGGAACCAATCTCCACCAGCAAGGACATTGAACGATATGAAGCATTCTCAAATCAACTTACAGAGTTTGCTGAGTATTTGGCCAAACTTGTAGTGCGAGATGGCGAGGGAGCTACCAAGTTTGTCACAGTAACTGTCCAAGATGCTGAATCATATGAAGCAGCTAAACAGGTTGCTGTGACTATTGCGAACTCTGCTCTAGTCAAAACAGCCCTTTATGGAAGGGATGCGAATTGGGGTAGAATACTATGTGCTGCCGGTCATGCTGGTGTTTATTTCGATCCTGCTGATGTCTCTGTCAGCTTTATGCCAACAGATGGCTCTGAAGAACTAAAGCTATTGGTAGATGGTGAACCGGTGGAAGTCGATGAAGCTAGAGCTAGCGAAATCTTGGATATGGAAGATCTTGAAATCAATGTTAAACTTGGATCTGGAAAAGGTCAGGAAGCCAAAATCTATACCTGTGATTTGACTCATGATTATATCCGAATTAATGGTGATTATCGAACATAACTGTAATTATAGATTAAAATAAATAATATTAAATATAAGTTTTCAAGGCAGTTATTATATCCTCTCGTTTTCTTCCTTTAATTTGGCCTTCATAAAAGCCACTGAACTCTGTGAAAATATACGATCATTGTCACTAGTAACCACACGTCTCTTACTAGGATTGCCTTTGAGATAGTTATCAAATCCACGGACAATGTTACCATTCTGGGTTTCATCCAAATATGCTCCTTCAAATTTGTATAATTGTTCTTCAAGATTATTAAGGCTTCTGTCCAAACTTCTCTTCTTGACCAACAACTCTGATAACTCCTTCTTCATGGCCGCATATTCTGCCATCTGAATAGATCGATTACCGGTCTCTTTATATGTAGGCATTTTTATAACAATAGAATAATAGAAATAAAGGATAATGATATGGTTGTTGGTTTGATGTTGGTAGGCTTTGATGATGGTCTTCAAAGTGAGTGAGTATAGCTACCGGGTAACCACAATATCTTCTCCCGCCCACACCCCGCTAGCATTTGGTTTCGCGACTTGACATCAAACCGGTTCGACGACGTCTTGAAGGATCAAAAAGAAACGACATTAGATTAAGATACCAGAGGCTAATAGTGCCAGGGTTATTTATTTTCCCTTGTATTGGAAACTTATATCGGTGAAATATTTACCATCAAATCACTGGCTCTTATCCTCTTGCTTTACGCTGGCTGGAATTTTTCCCTCATTAGGGGCATCTAAAGTCATCAATGTATCAGAACAACGACTTCACACCGCCACAAGCGGGTCAGCAATTTAGCAATTCCCCGTATAATAATAAGCCTCAAGGTACTGGTTCCAACGGTGGAATGAATCCGATGATGGTACCTGGTTCTGATCATGCTATGGCGCAGCAGTATCAACAGATGGCACAGGCTTTGCAACAGCAGCAACAGCAGCAGCAACAACAACAACAACAACAGCAACAACAACGACAACAGCAACAGCAATATCAGTCCAGTGGACAGATAGGCACACGTTCTCAACCTGGTCAGCAAGCAATGTTTGACAATCTCGGAGTACCTATGAATCAACAGGCGGCAGCTGTAAACGCTAGAATAAATCTTGCCAAACAACGACAACAACAAGCAATGTCCATGGGCGCTCCTATGGCATCGTCAGGCCAGTTCCAAGGGCAAAGACCCGGCGAGATTCCTGTAAATGCTGGCAAGCCCTCACCTGCTGTTTCAGTAAAACAGAGTGAGATTTCAACGTCGCAAGAAATCTTAAAAGTTATCGAGGAGAAACTTGATTCTCCAAAATCGGTATATGAGCGCGATTTAATCGAAACAATAAAGAAAGATGCTAAGCAGGATATTATTTATCAGAGACAGGAGCGAAAATATGCAGAACGACTGCTTAGAAAGCACTTTGAGATAGACTATTACAAGCAGCTCCAGGTGATGCGACAGAGTGATCCATCGGTGGTATTTACGGACGGTTATAGAGGGTATGGTAATGGATGGACTGCTCAAAGAACAACGACTCTGTTATATCCCAGGAACAGGAAACGTGGAAGCAAGGTTCGTGAGCTATTAATGACTTCTGATCAAGTCGAGTTGGTAAGCCAGATACCTGAAGAGTTAGTTCCAATCAGAATTGACTTTGATGAGGATAAATATAGAATCAGAGATACATTCACCTGGAACAAGAATGAGCCTGTAATTTCTGTAAATCAGTTTGCTGAGGTTCTCCTGGATGATTTTGGTATGCCCTTACATCTGGCATCTCATATTGCTTCTAGTATCAAAGAGCAAATTGCTGATTACCAGCCTCTTAATCCTACTAGTTCTAAAGAAAAAGGTTCACCAGGTCTAGAAGCCTCTAAAGACTCTTCCACTTCTTTAGGCGCAGCGCCAGCTAGTTCAAGCTCTTCTACATTACAGCTTCCATTATCTTCAACAAACGACGACATGAGGATCACTATAAAGTTGGATATAACGATGGGCAGGCATAATTTGGTAGATCAGTTCGAATGGGATATCAATAACCCGGACAACAATCCAGAAGAATTTGCCGTGTTGATGTGTGATGAATTAGCATTAACTGGCGAGTTTGCTACTGCCATTGCTCATGCTATAAGAGAGCAAAGCGAACTATACGTAAAATCACTGGTTATGTCGGGCCATCTATTTGATGGCCGAGCTATCGAAGATGAGGAAATTAGAAGAGAGCTCAGACGCACGATTAATTCCGACGAAACTCCCTTTCGACCGAAACAGTCGTTAAGAGAGTTCTCGCCGGTACTTTTTGAAATACCTGACGGTGAGCTTGACAGACAAGATAAAGATAGAGATAGAGACTTCCGAAGAAAGAGACGACAAGGAAGAACTGGTAGACGAGGCGGACCATCTATACCAGACTTACGAGAACATATTCGAACTTTCAGAACTCCTGTTTATCATTCAGTATTACCTGGTGGAATTGATAGGAATCTTGAAGTCTTGAAAAGGCAGGTGCAGAAGCTGGATGATAGCGATGATGACGAAGATACATCAATGGCTTCATCTTCTCGTTCTCGACGTAATAGAGTAGCATCTTACTCTGGTATATCTGGTATATCTGTCAACACGATATCAGTACAGCCAACTAACTTTACTGCCAAATATGGATCACCAGATTCTGACCCTAATAGATATGGCACGGCTAATGCACCGCCATATACTTCTCCTTCTTCCTCTTCACATGAGATTCCACAGTTGCCTCAGTTCCAGCCACAACAACAGGCTACAAAATCTTACGGAGTCAACCAGTTTGGCCAACCGCTTATGGATGGTAATATGATGATGCCTATGCCAATGAATACCCGCGACAGCTTTATTGTAAAGTTAAAAGTTCCACGATTGAGGGAGCTCTTGGCTTCTAGAGGATATGGTCGATGAGCATTCTGGTCTGACTAAGTGAAACACAAAAATCTTCCCTGTATAACATTTCATTTCATACCAAGAAGGTACTATCATATATATATTTACATTTTTTAAAAAAATAAAGACATGGTACTACATTAAGGTTCAGTTATATTATTTCACTGACAACAATCGCATATTCTCTTCAAGACCATTGTGTTTCTCTGAAAGTTTCTTCTTCAAATATACAACAACCTCGTTTAATGCAACCTCTTCTCCATCATTAGAATCTTCACCGAGTCCTAGCTCTTTAACCCTGACAACTCCTTTAGGATATTCGGCTTGACCTAGAATGACAGCAAAAGGACAGCCAGACTTATCAGCAGCTTCAAACTGTTTCAATGGCTTGGGTTTAGCCTTGTACATGTATTCAGTTTCAATGCCACTATCCCAGAGAATTTTAGCAACTTCCATTCGTTCTTTGAGGAAGCCATTCCACTCAGGTCCACCGCCAAATGCCATAATATAAACTTGAGTAGATGTCGCCCGAGCCTTTTCATAAAGATTGGGTCTGGCCTTGATCAAAGAAAAGAGTCTTTCTACACCGAATGAAACACCGACACAAGGAATCGACGAGTTCTTCTTACCGGTACCGGCAAACATTCCTACCAAGTTGTCATATCGACCACCACCTAGAATAGAACCTACACCAACATTGTCAGAGTTATCATCATCATCAGTTGCCGATTTTTTACTCTTACTCTTGCTCTTTTTCGACTTGTTGTCATCTGTTGTAGGTTCAGAAACAGGCGCAGCAGAAGCAGAAGTGATACCTTCATAGATAATACCCGTATAGTAGTCCAAACCTCTTGCTAAAGACAAGTCAAAAGAAAGTCGATCAATAGCACCAAATGCCTCGAGATATGGCATAGCTGTCTCCATATCTTGGACACCAGCGGCAAAAGTCTCATTGCTCATTAAACCTTCCTCGCTCTTGAGTCTTTGTAATACGTCTTTGTAGGAGCCTTTGATAATGACGTACTGACCGATTCTATCCACTACATCTTCAGGCTGATTTTTCTCTACAACCATCTCCTTCTTGACCTCATCCCATGGAAGTTTATCCAGCTTATCTACAGCAGAGGATACTTTCCTCACATCTTCATCTTGAACACCACAAAACTTGAACAAACCATCAAGTATCTTTCTATGGTTAACTTTGATAGTGAAATCTTCGATTCCAAGAGCAGTCAAGCCTTCTACAGCAATTGCAAGGCATTCACTGTCAGGAACCATAGATTCGTAGCTTCCAGCGACATCGAAATCACATTGATAGAACTCTCTCATTCTACCTTTGGTCATTGCTGGTTGATCTCGTCGGTAAACCTTGGCTAAATGGTATCGCTTAATATTTTGGATACTATTCATAGCAAGAAACCTAGCAAAAGGTACAGTCAAATCATATCTTAAAGAAGTGATTTCACCGCCTTGATCTTCTAGATTGTAAATCAACTTGGAATCCTCTCCATATTTTCCAGCCAAAATTTCACGCAATTCAAAAACAGGGGTATCTATAGTGGTAGCACCATGTTTCTTGAATATCTTGGTTAATGTTTCGAAAATAGCATTTCGAATAGTCATATCTTTATCAGCCCAGTCGGCCGTTCCCTTTGGAGTTTTCAAAGTGAATTGTACAGGTTTCTTGGATGATTTTGCGGATGCTTCTGACATTGTTCTAGTGATTGAAAAAGCTTTGTTTGTAATTATCTTGGTGTAATTATTGGTTACTTTGAACATACAGGGGGGGGTGTTAAGTGAGTGAGTCAAAGATTGTTTTTTACCTTCCTTAAAGTTTTGAAAGAGGCTTACAAAAGAAAGAAAGAAAGAGTTGGTTGATTGATTTGACTTAACTTACCCTCTTTTCCACACAGCAATATCATTATTATTTTCCGAAACGATTCCTTGGATATTTGACATTTGATATTTGACATTTACCAATTGACATTTGACATTTGACAACTGCCAACTGACAACTGACAATTGAACCCACCCCCCTTAAAATGGATACTGTTCGCCAACTCATTCGTTATGTTATGAGAGGATTCTACGATATTCGTAGCATACTTATCATGGATGCATTACTGATTCATATCGTATTGACAGATGAAGAAGTAGTACAACTACTTGGAATCAAGTCTATCAAAGAAGTACGAGCATTATGTCAGAAACTCAAGGAAGATCATTTATTGACTATTCATATCCAAAAGGAAGAAGTACCTGGACAAAGGGCACAATCCAAAACATATTATTATATTCATAACACTGAATCTATTGATGCTATCAAATGGAAAATGTATACTATGAAGAATATGCTGGAGGAGCAAATGGGCGAAGAGACCCAACCACATGGTTATATATGTGACGTGTGCAAGTCTAGGTACAATTCAATTGATATTATTGATACGTTTTCACAGGAGCTTGGCGGCTTTGTGTGTGGATTATGTGGGAATCTGTTGAGAGAACAAGATCAAAACACAGAAACATATGCCGGGCAAGAGAAGCTCGGTACCATGATGAATCAAATCAATCCTATTATTGAGGCTTTAAAAGTTATTGATGAGAGTGTTATACCAGAAAACACATTTGAAAGTTCCTTAGCGATAGCGTTGCCAGTTCCAAAGATCGATGAGTTTGGTAACACTATCAACTCAAAAGATAGAGGTAGGAATAGAAGTGGTAATGGTCTTGCAGTGGCTTCAAATAAGAATGGCGTGGCTACATCTACATTGCAAATCAATATCACATCTGATGCTGAGACTGCTGAACTCGAAAAGAAACAACGAGAAGAAAAGGCTCGGTTGGCAGAAGAGAATGCATTACCAACATGGCATGCTGAAAGCACAGTTGGAAAGAGTCTATTCGATTCTACAGCTAAAGGCGATACCAGTGGTTCTAGTTCAACAGCTACCAATACTAAAGTCGGTTCTGTCAAAACAGAGGAAGAAGAGAAGTTGGAAGAAACAGATCAATCTAATGAGGAAACATTGGCTGCATTTTATGCTCAAATGGCAGCTAAGCAACAGGAAGAAGATGACGAGGAAGAAGAAGATGATGACGAGGAAGAGGAAGATGATGACGACGAAAATGATGATGAAGATGATATGGAGGATGCAATGGAAGCAGTTGATACGGCTGTAGATACTGCTGCCAATACTCCTCTAACAAGCTCTAAACATACTTCTGCAGAAGATAATGATGACGAAGAGGATGACGACGATGAAGACGACTTTGAAGAAGTCTAAATCAACTAGCATAATACCTATTTACATATATACCATGTATCATAGTACAAAACCGTATAATAAAATAGAAGATACATAAAATTACATTAGTGCTGCTGCTTATATCTCTTTTCCATAAGCTCTCGCCCATATTCATCATATTCTTGCTTAGTAACCCAAAAGTTAGTATCAAAAGTACCCAAGCTACTGAGAATACTAGTACCAGTCCAATTCATATTCTTGATTTCTGCAGCGTTTTGTGCAGAGTACGAGATTCTAGGCATTAAACCAGGGAAGAGGTGTTGCAAATCGGCTTCAATTCGACTAGCCAATCCCTGAATTAAGCTACTTCCTCCAGTCAGTATAATATTGTTCAAAAGAACTCGGGCTGAAGAGTCTTGTGTTGTAGCAGCCGTAGTGCTTACAGAATCACATCGACTAAGAGCTTGATAAATCAGATTGGTTATACCTTGTTCCGCTGCTAAATCAGGCAGTTTAATACCAGGAAGCTCATATAAAGCAGGAGTGAAAAGGGCCTCGGCTGTTGTTAATCGTTCTGGTCCGAAAGTCAAGTTGAATCCATCAGGAAATTCAAACGATCTTCCTACTCTAGCCAAAGCAGATGAACTTGTAAAAGGTACTTCAGAAATCTGAGAGATTGTTTCTTTAAACCCAGTAAGCACGGAGGCAGTATGGTAAGCTCGGAAACTATCGGTTATACCTTGAAAATCGTACAAAGTCGCTTGAGCAGGCTGTCCAGGCTCAACTATACTCTTCTTTTTAACCAAAAAGTCGGGTACTATTTCCACACCTCTCTGGTTTTTCAAGTGAGTGTACAAATGTAGATTCACAAAATCTCCCGCGAATTTTGAATGGCATGCTGCTTTATAAATGACAGTTCCTTCGACGACAGGAGTAACACTGGTTACACCAGAACCTACATCAACAACCAAAGCAGTTGGTCTAGATGAATGATAAGCTGCGGACAGTGCAGATGGCACTATTGAAAAAATAGGAACACCTAACTGTTCAAAAGCTATTTCTGCGGCCTTTTGTTTATGAGAGACTGGATTCCAAGCCTGTTCTGTGGTAGCCAATGGTTGTTCTGAGGGGTTTGTGGCTAATACATCAGAGTAAACGTAAGACCACTGGTCAGCAATGGCATCCCAATCCTGTACAATACCATCTGCCAATGGATTAAAAATTTCTTTGCCAGGTTCAGGAGTGTTGACAGCATCGTAACCGAATGTTGATTTGGAGGAGTCCTGGCTTTTAGCATACTGAGTAGGGAAAACATGGCGGGGAGAGCTCTCACCAGCATATCCTACACGGGTCCAAGAAGAACCATTTTCAATGACTATAGGAGTGACATCTTCGGCCTGAGTTGGTCTTGATGAAGTCATTATGTAAGGTGAAGTAGAAACCAAGTGGACGACGGAACGCGTTAAGCAGACTACAAAGGTGAAGTGGTTTTTGCCTAAGAATTTGAAGCTGGTTGAAGTTGAGAAGTTACTGGAGGGTAACATATGCTTGGATGAGAAGTCGAAGAATTAATGTGTGAAGTGAAGATATTATGAACTTTTTGGTTTTTTTGGTTGTTTGGTTTTTAGTTGATTAAATTATATTTATATATTATATTTATATATTATATGATCATATTGAAGGTCAATTGATATGTTGCTGATAATAACGAGCTTATATAGTGTAGGTATATTCATAGTATATCCTTAGTTAGTACCATAATACATGCACTCACAATAGAACATAGTGCGGCTGAGAATATTTCACCTTTCACTTTCAACTTTCAACTATCCTTAATCACCACATGATAAGTTTTTAGTTATTTTAATAAATTTATATTTCTAGCACCAGAAACACCCTCTTCTTGCAATTATTTTTCAAGCCATTTCTTGTGGTTTGCTCTCATTTGTTTCTCTCATCTGATGCCCTTGCATGAATTTTCAACTTGAGCCTCACCTCACCTCACCTCACCTCACATTGGATTACAAAATATTAAAGTTTGACTACCAATGACAAGCTCAATCTTTACGTGTTAACATCTAGTAGAGGTACATCAACAGCACAGAAACCCCGGAGGATTTCTTCAATATTAGGTGGATTCAATTAAAAAATCTAAAAACAGTCGACTAAACTATTTTTACCCGGTCTTATTGCTTTTTATTAAACACTTTTGCAATGTCTTTCCGAGGAGGATCAAAATACAGGGGAGGTTCAGGTGGTATGCCAGTATCAAATGATACTGGTTCTAATTCAACAAGCAATTATCGTCGGGACTTTGGAGCAAATGACTCACAATCATCTGAGAATGATATCTTATCAACCCTCCATAAAACTACAGAGCGAATTGACGAGATTTTGGGCATTATAGCCCGGCCTGTCAAGCCATATCTACCAGGGCTTGGCCGGTTTCTTATCGTAGCCACATTCTTGGAAGACGCATTCAGAATCATATCTCAATGGAGGTCACAGGTCGCATATATTTGGAATATAAGACATATTCCATATGTTTTTGCAGTCATGTTTTTGGCTATTAATGTCTGTTGCATGCTTGTTGGAACTTTTAGTGTGATTTTCAAGAAACGTCTTGAATTCGGCGTAGGTTTCTTGATCTTTGTTGTTACCAGCCAGGCTATTGTATATGGCTTAGTTTTCAACTTTTCGTTCTTCTTTAGGAACCTTTCATTGATTGGAGGATTGTTGTTGGTTCTTTCGGATGCATTTGTTCAAGATCGTCGGTTCTTAAGCTTACCCGGATTACCGTTAATCGAAGATAAAGATCGAGCCAAGTATTTCCAACTCGCAGGTAGAATCCTAATTATCTTTTTGTTTCTTGCATTAATGATCACCAAGAAATGGACTTTAATTGGCGGTTTTTTCAACGTTATTGAGCTTATTGCTTGTGTTTTAGTGGCCATTGGCTTCAAAGCACGATTATCAGCATCATTCTTGATCATCCTGTTGGTGATTCAGAACTTAATAGCTAACCCATATTGGCAATATTCTAGTAGACATCCTGCTCGGGATTATTTACGATATGAGTTTTTCCAGACGTTGAGTATTGTTGGTGGATTGATTTTGATTGTGAATACTGGTGCTGGTCGTCTCAGTATCGATGAAAAGAAAAAGATATATTAGGAAAGTCTAGGAAAGTCTAGGCTTGACAGGAAGATGTAAACAAGTCTGAAACGAAAGAAAATACCGAGGTTAATTAATGGTCAGTTGAAATTGAGCTGACATACTATTTGACTATTGAATTATCTGCAACAGTGAATTAAGAAGAACCAAAACTAAAATATAAGTTATTTAATTAAATCTACAATTACAAATGCGCGTTCTACCAAATGGTATAACCTCCATCAACAACCAAATCATGGCCTGTCAAGTAAGAACCAGCTGCAGATGACATGAATATCAATGGTCCTGCAAACTCTTCCGGATCAGCCATTCTCATCAAAGGGATTTTGGAATCCCATTGTTTCTTAAGGTCTGGGTCTTTTTCCAAAATGGCTTTTGTTAATGGAGTTAGGATATAACCAGGTGACAATGAGTTGACTCTAATATTATACTGGGCCCATTCACTGGCTAAACTTTTAGCCAAATGTATGACACCAGCTTTACTCATGTTATAAGCGGCCTGCGGTTGAGGATAATTCACAATAGAACCAGACATTGACGCAACTAGTGCAATAGAACCGGGATTCTTGTCCTTGATTAACAGTTTAGCAAACTCAGTAGCGACAATCATGGAACCAGTCAGATTCACTTCTACTAGCCGTTTGATATTCAAAGCTGGATATTCTAGAGCAGGAATATTTTCACAATAACCTGCAGTATTGATCAGAATATCCAATGGTTTTGCATAATGATCTCTAATTGCCGTCATAGTAGTTGAAACATGAAGCGAGTCAGACACATCAGAAACCCACGATGAGATCGTTTGCTTATTGACAGAATCTGCATTGGATAAACCAGGGGCAGATACATTAGTTATAGTGCTTGTTGGCTTTTCTAACAATACTTGCTTCTCCACCTTTGTCGGTATCTTGGATTGTGTATACCAATCCCTGAGATTTTGTGCAGCGGATTCCAATTTCATCATATCGTTATCAATCAATGCTAACGAAGCCCCTGCTTGCAAAAAATGCTTAGAAATGGCCGTTGCAAGGCCACCTGAGCCTCCTGTGATGATCACAGTTTTGCCTGCCAAAGAGAAGAGTGATCCAACCATGGGTAGTAAAGCAAATAAGAGGAGAAAAAATTAAAAAAAAACTATTAACTCTTTGTCTTTATCTACAATATTTTAATAATATTTGAATAATATTTTACGCTTATAGTTCAACTGTCTTTAGATAATCGGGTTCACTGGCTTTTTATACTTTTTCACAGTAGAGCGAGCCCTTAACTGGCAAGGAGTTTTTCCGCAGTTTAGCAATATGCCTTTCACCAAATTCGGTAGTCTAACCGCCGGCTCATATAAACTCTGGCAATGATCGTCCCAATTCACCCAATAACTACGTGTTTGTTCAAAGCTATCAACAGGAGGATAGGTTTAGGTGGTTGGAACTGAAGGGACTGAGAAAGAGGTGAAATCAAGAGTCTAGATAAGAGGGTAGATGAGATTAAGGCAATGGTGAAGCAGGTTCGTGAAATAGCAAGATATATAGTTATATAATTTTAGAGAGAGATTGGTAAACCATGGATATACCTTAAGGCTTATATTTGTACTGAGGGGTGTGTTATGGCACGGCTGTGCAAACACTCCAAAATTGAGAATCTCAATCTCCATTTCAGTCTATTGTCTAAAAGTAGCAATATAACGAGGTATTCACTATCAATTGAATCTATTTGTTTCTTAAATTCGTCTGTTCAAAAAAATTGCTGACTACTTTTGAATCTATTCGTCTATTGGTACCTGACCCCTCATTCATATATCTTTAGACCCCGCAACTCCGGTCGGTCTCATCACAGCTAATCTATTTGTCTGCCTAATTCAAAGGCCCTCTCTCTCCCTCTCCCACCAAGCACACTCACCTCACCTCACCTCACCTCACCAACTGTTACCCACCTAAGCTTTGTTTCCTTACACATATCTCGTACGAAACTCAAACTCAACTTTGCTAAAGATATACGTTGGTATCAGGAATATCTAGAAAAATCTACTTTTATTTGTTCAGCTTTGCTTCAGCTTTTACAATGTCTAAACCAAGAGGAATTCTCAGGAATGCACCTCCTCAAGGTACTTATAATGACCTGACCTTATCCGTTGATGAGAACTTTGATCGACAAAAAGTGCTTGAGAATACAAAGAAAAACGCTGCCTTACATGACATGGGTGGTGATGTGACTATTGCAAAGGCATCGACTCCAAAGCAACAAGTCCATTCACCATTAGAAGAAAAGGATCTGAAATGGGATGAAGCCAAGTTGATTCAAGATGAACTGGATAGAACGGCAACTATGAAAATCGACGAACCTAAAACCCCATATCAAGGACCAGCGGGATCTACAGAGTATTATGATGAAGATGTGGTTGAGGATCAAATTGATGACTTTTCCTTGGGTGAACCTGAAGTTCCAGCGGATCGTGATGTCACTGTAGAAAATGATCGTATTATTGAAGAGAACCCTGAAGACGAGAATGAAGTCATCGACAAGAATGACGGGGAAGAAAGTCCGGAAAGTGAAAATGCAAATGAACCAGAAGAAACTCCAGAAGAAAAGCATCGAAGATTTGAAGAAATGAGAAAATCCCATTATAGAATGAAAGGTAATGTTCTCAAGCAACCAATGCCTCCTATAGAGGATGATGAAGATGATACTGGAAAAGAATGATCATTGAATTATCGGATAGAGTGGCAAAAAACAAGAAAATCCAAAAATAAATCATTTATTAGAGTAGCGCTTATTCAGTGTGTTATGTCCTTTCTTTATGTGATGGAGTGGAGAGGAGTGGAGAGGAGTGGAGAGGAGAGGAGATATTAATACCAGAGATCCATCTATTAGATATCAACCAACAGAGATCAATCTAACAGAGATCACTCTAACAGAGGTTAATCTACCAAATATCAACCCACCAAATATCAAACCTACCAGAGACAACCTACCGAAAACTTCCTATAATCATTAACCAATATAACAACATCATGTTCCAAATTAATTCCAAAACCATCCTCGTTTAGAATTGGACGATTCCTGAACTTGTCCATTGATTTCAACAGTCTCAGTGACAGATTTGGTTCCATCTGAATAAAACTTTCTGACGACAGTCCTAGTACCAGGTTGGCCACTTTCGTCAGTAAAACTCTTGCTAATACTAGTGGAAGCAATAGTATCCTTGCCCAAACTTTCAGCCTCATCTTCAGTAATAAAAGAGTTTGGACCATTGATAGCCTGCGCCTGCGTCTGAGTCGGTTGCTGTTGCTGTTGTCGCAAATTATTCAGTTCCTGTGCCTTCTTCGCATCAATCGCTTGATACATTGCTCTCTTCCAATCAAGATAAACCGTATAATCCTTAAACCAACTTCGATCAGAAGGTTGCGTAGATCGATTAGGCTCTAAACCAAGATCTTTGACAGCATTAGGATTGTTAGGAACTAAGCAATTCCATACCCCACGCCTATCCCAAGCTGAGATACCATTGTTATCAATACATCGGTTATATCGCCTAAATGACGGTACCTGATAAGAAGAATCAAACACAGCAATTCCTTCCGGCACAACACTGGGTTCGAAATTAGATTCGTTAAATCGGCGGAATCGTCGATGCCTTCCCCGTTTGTCAAAGAACTCGGTCTCTAAACGATCGGAGAAAGCATTGCCGAAATTAAAGAAATCGTTTACTGAGGAGAATGCTCGTCCACTGAGATCATCCTCGTCGGCAGGTGAAGGTAATTTGGATACGTTGTTTTCTGAGTCGTTTGAAACCTTTGATGATCTGTCGCACAACATAATTTAATTAAAACGGTTCAATTGGATATTATCAGATGAATAATATGTTATGTTTGTTGTGTTGATGAATATGTTCAAACAATAGTCGGTGGCAAAGAGAAGAGGTATGGCTTATATATATGGAGGAAGCCCAAACTGGAGGGGGGCGTTGACTAACAGCTATCGGCCATCGGCCATCGGAGAGCGACAGGAAACTTGAAAAGCAGAAGTATAATAATTAGAATATAAGTTATATAAATTGTTCCTGCTATTGTGTTAATGGCTTTGTTTTATCGGTTTAATATGCTTTTTAGCTCCTGATTGAAGTTCTCTAGCTCCTGATTCAAGTTCTCTGGCCCCTTCCAATTGTTCCGTGCTGAATCCCTTCCGAAGTTTGGGTAGAGATTTGTTGCCACCAGTGGGGCCATTTACAACTTCGGTGGGTGGGAGAGTCAAAGTTGGGTAGGTGTTTTTCTAACTTCGGTGGGAGACCGCCTAATAATTCGGTCTGGCTATTAGTGGAGTTAGCTAAGTAGGTAGCCAAGTAGGTAGGTGCTGGACAGGACAGGGCCAGGCTCTACGATTCATCCAGCTACTCTTTATTTCCATAAATATCTTAATATAATATATATAAAGCATCCTTTTCTTTTCTTCTCTCCTCTTCAGTCAATTAAAACTCCTCAGATTCATGGAAAAATGCTCCAAATGTAATGATAGTTACATATACTAATAAACCTCCAGATAACGACATGATCATAGCAGCAAAGGTTATCATATTGTTGTGAGCAAATACAACAGGCATTGCAAGCCCGGCAAACACAAGAAATCCTGTTGTAAATCGACCAAAATCTAAGACAGTACTAATGTTAGTAAAACACAAACAATATAAATGATACTGGCTTGGCTTGGCTCTGAGGCCGGCCTCAATACTCACCCTCCACTTTCACTCATAAAATCATCAGAATGCGTCCAACTGCCACACAATGCATTTGGCAATGGAGCTAGCAAAAACATAAGAACTTTGGTTAGAATCGACAATGTTTTGCCTTGTTTTCTCTCTAGTATTTACTCACCAACTGTCAAAGGAAGCCAGTTACTGAAGAGTGCACATGATAAAACAATCAATATGAACCCTAGGGCCAAAACACTCGATAGAGATATAATCTTATATAAGGGATTTATCGTAACCATGACTCTAGCAGGTTGTCTATTATACAAAAAAGTGCAACAAGTAATTTGTGGTTATGGATTGTGTTTGAGTTTGGCTAGCACGCTGCTTTCAATGGCTCACACAGTTCTTCCCAATCAACCAAAACCCAACGTCTCTTCAGCTACAACACACTTCTGCCTTTTAACCAGCAGTTGTTTGTCAATTCAGAGGCAAATCCATTAATCATGGTAAGGTTCATATAGATTAACAACTATAGCTAAACAAACTTAAAACTAACTATCTTTTAGTTTCGTAACTCTTACGACAACGATTCAGTCACGTACTCACCCACTGGTCGATTATTCCAAGTCGAATATGCTTTAGAGGCGATCAGATTAGGTTCAGCTACCGTGGGCTTGAAATCAAAAACCCATGCAGTATTGGTTGCATTGAAACGAAATACCGAAGATTTGGGTTCATACCAAAAAAAAATCATCCGTGTTGATGCTCATATGGGTCTTTCTTTGGCCGGCTTAGCCCCCGATGCTCGAATCCTATCCAATTATCTTAGACAACAAGCCATTTCTTCCAAGTTGGTTTATGACAGGCCATTACCTATTTCTCGGGCTGTTTATTCAATTGCTGACAAAGCACAGTCCAATACGCAGGAGTATGGCAAACGTCCTTATGGTGTAGGGTTGTTGATTGCTGGTTATGACGAATCTGGTCCTCATATTTATGAATTCTTACCGTCGGGTTCAGTATTAGAGTACGTTGGTACTGCCATTGGCTCAAGGTCACAAGCTGCCAGAACATATTTGGAACGAAATTTCGAAATTTTTGCTGATTCTACCGAGGAAGAATTGGTAATGCATGCTTTGAATGCCCTTAGAGATACTTTGGCTCAAGACAAAGAACTCACTTCGAGAAATACTTCAATTGCAATTGTATCTGAAGATTCTTCTTTCAAAGTTTTGGATGATGACGACGTGAGACCTTGGTTGGACAAGCTCGAATATTTGTCAAGAAACGCCCCTGTTCCTGAAACTTCTGAAGAGGTTACAGAAACAGTTGTTACAGTTACAACTACTGAGGAACAGGACCATCCTATGCAGGAAGATGCTGAAGATCAGGCTCCAGCGGATAGCATGGAAACCGAGGAGTAATCTTGCTATTGTAGTGGTATTATGTAAAGAAATGATTATATAAGTCAGATATAACCAATGAAAAGCTTATATCTCTTCTAATTGCACAGTCGGAAATGATTTCAAATGATGTAGAATTATTTTGATACCAGATGTGATTTGGTTTTTTTCTGTCTCTTGTTTTTACTTTCTGTATTCAAGGAATCCATGTTCATTAACAACGAGGCTGCTGAACTGAAACCTGCATTTGGCAAAGATGACACATCCTGACCTCTCTTACTCGCGTTTCTTCCCTTGTTAAATGTCTGATATGGTATGCTCTGTGGTACTTCAACATGCTGTACCTCTAATCCAAGGAAGCGAAATCCATGTTCCCATTCTTCTTTAGTAAATAGACGGAATTGAGAGTACTCAGTTTCATTGTAATATTTTCCAAGCTTTATTAGTGCAGTAGGTGCAGTTTTTTTCACTGTAAAGTTCATTGTGCTGTCACTCTCAGCTAAAGACATAAATAGGCCAAGTTTGGCTCTTGTCAATGTAACAAACAACAACCGAAGGTCTTCAGCTGAAGAGTCCTTTGACTCACTCATACCGATTGGAGCAAATACAAAAGGCCATTCTAAACCTTTTGCTGAATGCATGGTTCCTACAGTAACTGAATTGCTGACTTGATCTTTGCCATCTTCACCTCGTAAAGAAACAGTGTTCAAAAAATACCCCAAGTATCCTAACTCGTTGAATAATTCTTGGTCATCATCACTAAAAGATTCCATTTTATCAAAAACCCGACGGAAGATCCCTTCTAGTTGTTGCGTAGTCTTTTTCTGAAGCTCTCTCTGCATTTCAACTGATTCTTTCGTTGTTTCACCTAGCTTAGTTATCAATAAACTGTCGACAACCAAGTCAAAGATATTCCATATTACCTTGGCATATTTATCTGGAGAATTATTCTCGGCGGATAATTCGGCTTGGCATGCCTTGATGAATTCATAGTAAGAACATATGCCAGCTATTGCTTTAGTCGAGATATTTTGTAATGACTTAACCTTGCCCGAGCAATTGATCTCCGCAATTTTATTAAACTTTTCTTTCATAGTATCGCCTAGTTCTGTGCGAAGTTTTTGATCATTAAAACATATGTTGATTGTCACTGCACCAATTCCACGCCTAGGAACATTGATTGAGTTCTTGATAGCAACAGGTTCCTCGATATTGCTTATAACTCTGAGATAATCAAGGATGACTCGTACTATAGGTTTTTCCCAGAAATCACGTCCTCCAAGATACTTGACAGGAGTATTTGACATTTGTGCAATGAACTTGGCTTCCCTGTGTGTTCTGCATAAGATTGCGAAATCCTGATAAGACAGAGCATCTTGAGACAATGATATGATATTATGAATTTGCCTCTCAATACAAGCTCTCTCTGCAAATGAATCGTGAAATTTGGTTAGTTGCGGCTTAGCTTCACACTTCGTGGCAAATGGAATAGTCGAAAAAAGCTGACTCTGGATCCTCTCAGCATCATTAGCGATGACAGCAGATGAAAGATCAAGTACAGGCTTAATGGATCTGTAATTTTCCTCAAGTAATGCCACTTTACAGTTTCCAAAGTGGTCCCTCATTTTTCTAAAGTTCTGAGGTAAAGCACCCCTGAATCCATATATGCTTTGATCAGGGTCTCCAACAACAGTGATATTGTTCCTTGCCTGGGCGAAAAGATATGTCAGCTCCAATTGAAGGTTATCAGTATCCTGAAACTCGTCCACCATGACCGCTTTAATATGTTCGACTGGTAAAGAACTCACTTGAAGCATAGATTTACAAAATACCATAAGATCATCGAAATCGTACTTCTTGTACTTCTGCAACATATCCTGGTACCTATGGAAGATATATTCCAATATTGGCACCATATCTTCCTGATTTTGAATCTTTGTAGTAGGTTGCGCTTCTGTTTTCTTTTGCGATATCCATAGAGCTATCTCCATCAATTTCAATTGAACTTGGCCAGAATTGATAGAACTACACGTAATACGTTTTGTAGTCTTGTTGGCTATTGAGAAGCCTTTGGAATTAATCAGATCCTCGAGCTCTTGGCTTTGAAAAATGGCCTCTAAATACTCGCTCTTCTCATCTTCAGCTGCTACTCTACGGTCGTCAACATCCAAGTGCTTTTTTGCGTATTTTCGCAAGAATCTATAGCAGATTGAGTGGAATGTACCAATGATCAACTTTTTCTGAATATTCTCAATGAATTCTTTCGGTTTTTCTGTGGCTGTGAGGGTTTTCAACACACGCTCGCGCATTTCTCTAGCGGCTTGATTCGTGAAGGTCATCACGATGAGCTCCTCGGGAAGCACTCCTTCATGTTCAAGCAAGTACACTACTCTTCTCGTCAATGTATTAGTCTTGCCTGTACCAGGGCCAGCAATAATTTGCAACTGACAATCCAGAGGATATTCTACCGCTTTTCTCTGCTGTTCATTTAGCATGACGCGTTGGAGTTAGGTTAGCTGAAATATCAAAGATCAAGAATTAGCAGTGCCTCGAGAATCCCAAAATTCAGCTACGACTACAATATGATAAGGATAAACAAACAATACCAATACCAAAACACAACCCTTTTCAAACATATACAATTCTCTTTCTATTTACAATTTATATATACGACTTGACATATACAAATAAAAACTTTGGGAAAAAAAGAACTCCGCTCCGCAATCAGCAGCATTATGATAATAACGCTTTTTAAATCAGACTAGAGTGCTTTATTTGTCTTCAGGCTTGGGGGCATCAGAAGAGTCAGATGAAGGAGAGGGGTTTCTGTTCTTTTCCTCGTAAATCTTCTTGAAAACGTCCAAAGAGTCGTTCTGGACCTCGTCAGTCTTGGTCTTGATGTCCTCAACTGAAACGGATTCGTCACCAGCTTGTGCCTTGGCAATGTTCTCCCGGAGAGCATTGATCTTCTCCTGAAGCTTGTCAACATCTTCCTTGTTCAATTGATCCTTGTACTGTTGCAACGAGTTCTCAATCTCATTACAGATACTATCACCTCGGTTAGCAGTCTCAACAGCCTCTCGTCGGGCCTTGTCCTGTTCCTTGTACTTTTCAGCATCAGAAACCATCTTCTCGATTTCAGAGTCAGACAAACCAGATGAACCAGCAACAGTGATAGAAGCATCCTTGTTGGTACCCTTATCTAAAGCAGAAACATTGATAATACCATCGGCATCAAGATCAAAAGTGACCTCGATTTGAGGAACACCTTTAGGAGCAGGAGGAATTCCACCCAAAGTGAAGTTACCAATTAACTTGTTGTCTCGGACAAGTTCTCGTTCACCTTGGTAAACTCGGATTTCGACACTGGTTTGGCCAGTAGCAGCAGTAGAAAAGACTTGAGACTTTCTGGTAGGGATAGTTGTGTTTCGGTTGATCAATCGAGTGAAGACACCACCAAGAGTTTCAATACCTAAAGACAAAGGAGTAACATCGAGTAGCAAAACATCCTGGACTTCACCAGCAAGAACAGCACCTTGAATAGCAGCACCAATAGCAACGGCCTCATCAGGGTTGACACTCTTATTAGGTTCCTTACCAAACAAGTTCTTTACGGTTTCAATAACCTTGGGCATTCTGGACATACCACCAACCAAAATGACTTCATTAACACCAGAGGGTGTGAGCTCAGCATCCTTAAGAGCCTTCTTGACAGGGTCAATAGTTCGCTTAATCAAGCCATCAACCAGGTTCTCAAATTGAGATCGGGTAATAGTGACATTGATATGCTTAGGACCAGATGCATCAGCAGTGATGAAAGGCAAGTTGATATCAGTAGAAACTGTAGAAGACAATTCAGTCTTGGCCTTCTCGGCAGCTTCTCGGATTCTCTGGATAGCCATTCGATCACCAGTCAAGTCCAAACCAGTATCCTTCTTGAACTTGTCGACAATAAATCGAACAAGAGCAATATCGAAATCTTCACCACCCAAGTGAGTATCACCATTGGTAGATTTGACTTCGAAAACACCCTTTTGGATTTCCAAAATGGAGATATCGAAAGTACCACCACCCAAATCGAAAACAGCAACAACCTTATCTTCAGTCTTTTCAAGACCATAAGCAAGAGCAGCAGCGGTGGGCTCATTAACAACTCGCAAGACGTTCAAGCCAACAATTTGTCCAGCGTCCTTGGTTGCTTGTCGTTGTGAATCGTTGAAATAAGCGGGGACGGTAACAACGGCATTCTTAACAGTCTTACCGAGGTAAGCTTCTGCAGTTTCCTTCATCTTGTTCAAAACAAATCCACCAATCTGAGCAGGGGAGTAACTCTTACCCTGAGCCTCAAGCCAAGCATCACCATTAGAATGCTTAACAATCTTGTAAGGAACTTGATCAAGATCCTTTTGAACTTCCTTGTCTTCAAATCGTCGACCGATCAATCGCTTTGTGGCAAACAGAGTGTTTTCAGGGTTGACAACAGCCTGTCGCTTGGCAGGAACACCAACCAATCGTTCGCCATCCTTAGTGAAAGCGACAACGGAAGGAGTGGTTCGAGCACCTTCACTGTTTTCAATCACCTTAGGAACTTTACCTTCCATGATGGCAACGGCGGAGTTGGTAGTACCCAAATCAATACCGATTACGGAACCTTGGACCTTTCCATTAGAATTCCATCTCTGCTGGAGAGTAGGTACAAATCTAGGAGTCTAATATGTTAGGTATTTCTTGTAAATGACAGATATATGTAAGGATATCCTTGGACAGTTTGCCTCATCAGTAAATATTCAATAAACTACTTACACTTCGAATAGCAGAACGAGATAATCTAGTAGCGGACAACATTTTTTAAATAATTATAGCTTGACCCCGATTTAACTTAAGAACGATCAGTCCTGTTTGAAAATACGGATGTGGTGCGCTTAAATATACTTTGTTGGTATATGTTAAGAAGAAGAAATAGAATCGAATAGAAGCTTAAGTGAAAATTTTTGTGGTGGGTATTGCGCACGGCTGAAACCAAATCCCAAAAATCTAGCCGTTTGCCGGAGTAAAACCGGCAAACAGCAACAGGGACGGTGCGGTTCGGCTCATATCTCCGATCATCCCGGTGCTGACTAAGTAATTATGTAATTTTGTTGCACAGCCGTACTTAGGGGTAAAGTCGGACAATAGATGATACGAGTTTAGGGCATTATGCCATATTGCCCTTTAAGGGAATACAGGCTCATTCATTAGGCCGAATTCTGTAGAAAATATGATAGGTAAGACTTCTTTCTATTCTATTCTATTCCATTCCTACTAGGTTTACAGTTTTTTGGTTTTTTTTGGTTTTTTAAGTTTTTAAGTTTTGAGCCGCACCCACGCGTTAATTTCACGCGGCGACTCTCATAGCGTTTTTCTTTTCTGAAAAATTGAATCAATTAATATTCCGTTTCGGGCACACTAGAAAGATTTATAAGTCAAATATTTCACGACAACTTCAGCTGATAAAATTATTAATATCAGTTTGGATCGTTTATTTTTTGTCTAAAGTTTCTCTCAATTCTTTCTCTTTTTTTTGTAGACTTATTCTTCGAGATCCTTGTACTGTGTCGCGTAATCTACGCGAAAACTCCACGCCCTTTATCTCTCCTGCATTTTTCAGTACCAAATCTGACAGAATTCAACTGCACCCACCATCTTACCATCCTACAAGCCAAACACCACAACTCTTCGGCTATAAAGAAATGCTATGTTCTTTGAGTAAAGTAACTGAAAATGAATTTGGTTTACTTAAACAATCTCTTCTGGAAACAGGGACTATTACTATCACTGATATTGACAAAAATGCCCTAGATATGTTATCCAAAGTCACCACCACTATGCATTCTACTTTGGCTACAGCAGTTGTACCTGATAATTTATCTAGAGATGATCTGGAACAATTAAGAGCATTAGATAAGGTTCTAAGTCGGCTATCTAAAGATGCTGCTCATCTTGTACTTAAGATCCTAGGTTTACCTGATGATGCACTCGATTATTACTACTCAGAGGAAGCCAACCAATCGCTGTCTGTATTAAGAGATATAACGAATACCACAGACTCTCCAGGTGGAATTACACAATCTCTTCAAAATAATGACCAAGTTTTGTCTTTGCATTTCAATAAACTCACTGATTCTAGGTGTGTTCTTCGGATTGGGCCCTTACTCATTGGCATGTTAAATAACTACAAGGCACGACCAAAGAGGCCCATGAACTCTGAACTTGCATTCCATATGAATATTAAGGATCTTAATAGTCATTTGAACTTTTTTAACAACATGCTGGTGTTTTATCCTGCCAAACATCGTTTGCATCATGACATTTACTCGGGTAGACGAGTCTTAGGACTCCCTGAAAACCTGTCATATCTATGTCTTGTACAAGCAGAAGTCGATGCGGCAATCATGTATCACCTAGCAACCAGCTCTTTAGGTGAAATCGAGTTGGAATGCTTGAAAGATCGTATTGCCAAAACCGTAGCCAAGTTACGAGTTTCCATTGACCATATTCATCAGATTAACCATCTGTGGGATAATGCATATACTGTTACAGTTGAGTACCGATATAATCGATTTTGTCAGTTCATCAGTTGCAAGAATCTTCCAGCAAAAGCAGAGTTGAGGAAAATCCAATTTAGAGAAATCTGCAGGGACTTTGTCAAGAAAAACCCTTTAGGTTTGATACGAGTTGCATGTAATGCTTCAAATATCAGCATGGAAAAGTCTCTTAAACGCAAGGCACCGTCAACGGGAAGTAAAAGAGCAGAGTCGTTGAGAAAACAGCCCAAACTGGAGTTCAAGACGGCCAGATCTTCTTCTCTAGGTTCAGTATTAGAACGAATTCGAAAAAAGGAGCAGGCACAGAAATCCAAGTCACTTCAGGAGGAATCCGACTTGATAACCCAGAAGTTTGTGTACAGTCAGTTACCATCTATCTGTCAAGCATTACTATGTCTAGCCCCAATCAATGGATCATCTCATAGCTTTTCTGAACCACAAGTCTTGACAAAGCTATCAGATAGTCTCAGAAGTAGAATGAGTGCTTCACAATTGCATGAGGCTGTTGAACAACTTGCATCCAAAGTACCGGAATTTTGTACAATTGTTAATGTTGGTACTGTAAATGCCATCAAACTTCGTTCAGGTTGGAATATGCAAAAACTCACTGAACGTCTGAACTAATAAATTGTAATATGAACCTAATTATTTCTGATTATCCTTAGGCTTATCCTTGGGCTTAGGCCAAAATGTCATCGGGGTATTTTTCAGCCAACCATCTAGACGGTACCAACTTGTTGTTAATTGGATCCCATCTTATGAAGTATTTGCCAAGTTCATAAGTTTCATGTGTACTTAGGATAGCAGCTAAGGACTCTTTTGATTCAGAGTCATGGAATTGACTAATCTTCTTTAGAATGTTCTGTGGAACTGTGAAGATGTCATAGCTATGTGGACTACCCGCTGGAGTCGGTATAAGGACACTGTAACTAGGTACTGAAGCAGACACATTGTTGTTGGATTCAAAGTCGTAATTTTCACTCCAACCAACTATACAGCCATATCTCGAAAGATGAGAAGTCTTAACAATGTCGCCAACCTTGAAAGTGAGTGGAGACCCTGGAGATCTTTCGTTTGCATTGGATTGGATTTCCGATAGCACGAATTCAGATGCTACCATGGCAACACTGGCAGACAGAGATGATGATAGATGTGGTCGATGAGCAATCGCATTTTCTAGTAATGGAAATGCTTGAGGACAGTTATTCTTTATATATGTGCAAAGTTTGGAAGCTGCATTCGCTTCTTCAGAAGAATGAGGGTCCACCAAAATGCCGTCTACCAAGGCAGCTGCCAGCCCACCATACTGACTGTTATGTTCTTGTGGGAAAAAAGTGTCAAATGAATGTAATTTCCGCAACAAATCCTCCTTGGTGTCGATATGCGTTAATGATTTGTCAATATCACCAGGGAACATCTGATGGACATAATCCAAAGATCGGAAACTTTCCAGGTTCGTGACATCAAAAAAGAAAACAGCATTACCGTTACTTAAGATTAGATCCGACGGTACTTGGCTTGGATCGAAACTTCCACTTTTCATGTCGACTCTTAACATGATATGGTCATAAACCTCATCATTGAGTAACTGGATATTCACACCACCACATACTTTGACCAAATATCCAAAAATACAACCCAGAAAGAAGATATTCACAGTGGGTTTGATTCCAAATCTCCCTAAGGAAGAAGGCTGTTCGAGTATCACCAGTTTGAAGAAATCTTGGATGTTAGTAAGGGATGAACCCTCTGCACCAGAACTGGTGTCAAACTTGTAGTTTTGTAGTCTTGAATTCTCCAAAATGAATTTACAGATTTGGTATGAGTTTTCAAGTCCACGGCCATTTCCTTTTTGACTTTGTACATTTTCTGTCAGTGATTGGACAAAGTCTTCAAAACTTTCCGATAATAATATCGAAGGTTCAGGAATATAACGATCCGAGAAAAGTCCGCAATTGAGAATAATTGTCAAGAAAATCTCAGCGGAATCTTTTGCTTCATGTTCCAACTGATCACATAATGCTATCAGTCTATCAGATCCTCTTAAAAAGTTGATTATAAGGAACAATTGCCGGGACCAATATAATCTGCTCAAACCATCCTCGGATTCGGGTTCAACATTGGTCATATTTCTCATCACTACAGGATAGGCTCGGGCTTTAAATTTACATATATAATCAATAGATTGTAGGCGGGACCTATATGTCGGAATTGAGCATAATTCTTTGAGTGAATGTTTGATTTCAGAATTGATTCGAGTCTGTTTGTAGAATCTTTCCTTATAAGAACTTGAGGGATTGCGATCAAATTCGATGTCAGGAGTCTTAATAGATTCATTGCAACTATAAGGAGTTAGAGATGTATTTCTATGCATCATGGTAATTGGTTTTGTTTTTGTTTGCTTACTATGTTTCGTAGAGGTCTTTCCAAAGAATGGTGCTATCTTCACAGATCTGATGGATTCTAGTACATGATTGAGACAAACCACCAAAGACATGTTCGAATCCTGCCTGTTGTACTATATTAATAATCACTTCTGCTGGAAGTTCATGTAACTGCATTTTTAGCTGCAAATTTGTGGCGTTTCAATTGATTGTAAAAGATCTGGTGATGTTAAATAGGCAAGAAATGCGGAACCCTTGTCTCGGATAATATTTTGGAAAAACCCGTCCGAGCGTCAAACTTAAGTCCGACGAAGGGAAAGAAGCAAAAAACACAAAAACACTGAAAAACTAAAAAAAACTAAAAAAAAACTAAAAATTCATATATTAAATTCATAATCCAAGTCATAAATCAAATGACAATATAACTAATGGGTTATTCGTTTGTCATTTATTCTTTTACATAAATATCAATGGTTCCATCTCATTTACACCAAACCAATCAAAACTAATACTCCTGACCATTGAGAGTAGCTACCAACTTTCTGGACTGTTTATGAGCCCGGAATTCACATAACCAAATTCCTTGCCATGTTCCTGTAGCAAGTCGACCATCCTTGATAGGAATTGTGACATTAGCCCCTACCAAACTGCTTTTGATATGCGATGGCATATCATCCGGTCCTTCAGCATCATGAAGATACATTGTTCCTTCAGGGGCAAGTTTATCTAAAGATTTTGACAAATCAATTCTTACATCGGAATCCCAGTTCTCATTCATAGTTAAACCGGCGGACGTGTGTTTAATGAACAGGTTCAATACGCCTATCTTATACTTGCTGATCAAGTCTCCAATATGATCTGAGACTTCCTCGGTGATGAGATAGCAACCCTTTGAACGAGAACTTAAAGTGAATTCTTTTTGAGACCAAGACATTTAGAATTTGAAACTATCAATAACTTTTATATATATATTCTTTCTTATTGTGGATTGATTGATTACCTTAAAGGTTTTTCAATTCAAGCAAGTTTGTATGTCCGGAAAATCTATTCTCACTCAACCTTAACTTAAATGTATGTCGGCTTTATAACATCCATATTGCTACCGGTAAGCCAGTCAGTCAGCCAGCCGAAACACTCAATATTCCAACCACAACTACAACTACAATACAGCTTTAATTTTTACAATGGTACTTGCTACATTACATAATAATATTAAATACCCTATAATAGCAAAGGAATTATCTCCAGAATCATTTGAAGCATTTGGCGGAGTAATCTCGTCATCTCATCAACTTTCGACGGTCAAAGCCGCATCTGCAAACTATGGAACTGCTGTCAAATTATTCAGAGTATCGCCTGTACAAAATGAATATGAACATGCTGCTAGTGGAAAAGAAGGCATTGCCAATTTAAATCTATTTCGTTGTTCTCCTCCAGATCATCTGATCAAAAAACTACCGTCGGTTTCGGGCAAACCCGAAGTATATGAATATAGCCTGAAAGTATTAGAACGACATCCTTACTCCACACAAATATTCATACCAATGGGCGTAGACAAAAGTCAAGTAGCCTATATGGTAGTAGTTGCTAAAAACGGTCCAGAGGGTCTACCTGATTTGAATTCGCTACAGGCTTTTGTAGCCAAAGGTAATCAAGCAGTGACATACGGCGTAGCAACATGGCATGCTCCAATGATCGCATTAAACCAGACTGTGGATTTCACAGTTTTGATCCATGAAAATGGCGTTCAGGACGAGGATTGTCAGGAAGTATATTTCGATCCTATGGTGCAAATCCAGTTTCAATTAGCCATGATATAGCTAAACAACTAGATATATATAAATAGATTGTATAGACAAAACTTATCCTGTGATATTAGATGGTTGTTCAACCAGAGTCAATGTTTTTTGTAATCTTTTCTCTATCTTTTGAAGGGCATGGTCTATAGATGACAGTCTTTTTTTGACAACAGCTATTTTCCTAATAGCATCGGAAATAGATGCTGGAGCAGTATCTCGGTGATATTTATCCAATACTAAAACGTTAGACAAATGTTTCGATGCTTGTGTTTCGGTCTGAATTCACTTACGCTCTTCTAAGATATTCAACTGGTTCTCCAATGCGATTTGTGAGTCATAAAGCATATTAAGCCGCCATGTAGAAGACTCTACTGAATCACCGAGAAGGTTCTCTACGGTCAAAGTCATGGAATCAAGCTCTATGTTGTCTCTATCATGATTAGAGCTGGTAGTATCTACAGAACCGCTGTCAACAGTATTATCCGAATCGGTTTCAGGCATTGACGGCACAAAAGAAACGAAATCAGCTACAATTATAGAATCAATCGATTATATAAATTTAGAGTGGTTTTAATCTCCGTTGTTGTGTTGAAAAAGAGTTAGATTTAGCACCTTGATAGCTCTTCTCGGGACCCTGACTCTCATATTACAGAATTCAAGCGCGTTCCATTTTACACCACACTTAGAATATAACATTTAGAACTTTAACAACAACCAACCAAAACTAAAACTATAATGGACAGAACGTTAGATCCTAATTATATACCAGTACCTCCAAATGAGGAGATGGAACAAGAAGTCACATTACCAGAGCCTGTTCAAAAGCCATACAACACATCTGTACCTTTATCCCGTGTCAAGCGAATCGTTAAGCAAGACGACGATATTGTCACTGTGTCAGCGGGTGCCGTATACTCTATAGCGTCTGCTACTGTAAGTAATTATTTAGTATATTTCTTGTAGTGCCGGTATGCTAACAACATCTAGGAACTGTTTATTAAGTACTTTTCAGAACAAGCATATGTAAACGCTAGAGCCGATCAGAGAAAACGACTGACATACAATGATTTTGCAAATGCGGTGAATCAACAGGAACGTTTCGAGTTTTTATCCAGTAAGTATTGGATCTTAGTATTGCCATTCATGCGATTCCTTTCTAACCATCTCAGCCCTTGTACCTAAAGCTATACCTTACAAGACCATCAAAAAGAACCAGAATGCATCCTTAAAGTCAGATTCAATGAAGAATCAAAGCTTTTTCAACACTGATGCCAGCAGTGGTGGTACTTTGGTAGGTCCTCAGAAAGACTCCGCTTCACATTCTATAGGGTCTACAGAAACTACAAGTGCAACAACGATGCCAATTCCAGTTACTGCACCTATAGTATCTGCACCTGCGCATTCTGCAAATCCCATTTCTAATATTTTGGCTAGTAATGATGTGACGGAGACTACTGAAGATATTGTAATGGAAGAAACACAAAGTTAGGTTCATATATTGAGATATAGTTGAAATGTAGCTTCATATTTCTACTGATTTTTCAATAGAAGAGTAATAATCAAAATATCTAGGTAACCAAATGAAAAGTGACTCTATTTAAGTGCCTCTATCAGGTATCTATAGCTCTCAAACTGATGGTGCGGCTGAATTTTTTGTGTCAGCCGTGCGTGCTGTGCTAAAGTAAAGTGGGAGTTACCCGGATCTCCCAGCCACCAATCAGATTCATTTCAAAAGTTTTACTTTACAGGTTGGTGAAAATCAGCTTTTGTCTTTTCCAACAACATCTAACCAATCAATCAATTTCTTACGGAAACCAACGGTTGTTAAGTCGAAAAGAATAAAATGCTTCCATCGGTTGTTCGAATGGCTGCCCAGCGAGGTGCTGCACGCGCCGCAATTGGAGGTGCCTCTTCTTTCAAGGTTCCTAATTATAAGGCATATCTCAAGGATGATAGAAATAAGGATTCAAACCGAGTATACAGTTATTTCATGGTCGGTGCATTAGGTGTTGTAAGTGCTTCAGTTGCTAGAGCAACTGTCCAAGACTTCCTTATGACCATGTCTGCATCTGCTGATGTCTTGGCTATGGCAAAGGTTGAGGTTGCTCTTGGTGCTATTCCTGAAGGTAAAAATGTCCTGGTCAAGTGGAGAGGAAAGCCCGTTTTCATCCGACATAGAACTGATGCTGAAATTGAAGAAGCTAATAGTGTGGACATTAGTACTTTAAGAGACCCTCAAGAAGACTCCGACCGAGTTCAAGACCCTAAATGGTTGATTATGTTGGGTATTTGCACACATTTGGGTTGTGTACCTATTGGTGAATCAGGTGATTATGGTGGTTGGTTCTGTCCTTGTCATGGTTCTCATTATGATATTTCCGGTAGAATTAGAAAAGGCCCTGCTCCTCTTAATTTGGAGATTCCTACGTATGTTTTGGATGGAGAGTCAGTAACTATTGGTTAAGACTGGAATATGATCCAAAAAAATGACAACAATCAACATAACAAGGCATTATCTAAATAATAGATGTTTGTAAATACTAGATTTCAGTATTTTAAAGTAATCGATTATATTTTCAAGATTTGATGTGGTGGTGATGGTGATGATTCGAGTGACTGGATCTTCAAACCACCGAGATTGATCTCTGTTTCATACACTTTGTTAATCTGATTACACAAAGAACAGCAACAATGATTGAAGTTTTGTGCAATGATCGGTAAGTGGAATATTTGTAAATTTTCAGACACGTGATAGAGATATATATTTCATTTCATTTGATTCTATAGTATTATTGTATTGTCGAGTAGCGTATGGTCTTGTATAGATAGTCCAAACAAGACAACATCATTAGGTCAATTAAACGCCGTCGTTAAGAGACCATCAAATATGACATAAGCAACAGTAGAAATACCATTATACTAACATTTAGGCTCGGTAAGAAAGTGCGCGTCAAATGTCTACCAACAGATACAGTAGGCGACTTCAAAAAGATTCTGGCGGCACAAATTGGCACGCCGGCTGAGAAGATCAGTAAGTATTATCATTGTAGTATATTAGTATCCACTTAAAAAGGTTTCTGGCTCAAGAAAAAGGCAGTATATGCCTTTGATTCCAGTGTATTATGAGTGCTATTGATTTCTCGTTAGTCTACTAGCTTAGGCGAGGAATGATTTGACAAGCACTTAAGAGCACTCTATAAGCCTGTCTTTCGACCTTTCGTTGATTTATTCTAACTAATTTTATTGATAGTTCTTAAGAAAGGTTATACGACATTCAAGGATCATATAACGCTTGATGATTACGAGATACATAATGGTATGTCACTTGAACTGTAAGTATGACCAACGACAAATATTCTTATTATATACATATACTAACCTTTAGTTACTATTCCTAATATATCAATGCTTAATATGACACAACTACGAAACTGAAAACTTCACAATCAACTCCTCTCACGCATTATTCATCCCCGCTCGGTAAATTCGCCGGTCTTTTGCGCTTCTGGAGCTTCATTGGCTCCATACTCTATAAATTCCTTCAATTTCTGCATATAAAGTTTGCCATCTACTGCACCTTTTTCATAGCCTTTAAATTCATGTCTTAAAGGAGGTGTAGTTACACACATGAGAGGCCTCAAATCAGTAGAATCCAACCCTTTAGGTACAATATATGTACGCACTTTGGCCCAGTTGATTAAATATCCACCTTTCCTAGTCCATCGACCAACTCCACTAGATCCTGTACCTTTATATGCATCTCGTTTACCATCTTTGGTGGTAAGGGCCCATCGTCGAGTACCTTTATCTATGCTAGCTTTGAAAGGGGTACCATCCTTGTACTTTTTCCAAGGTCTAAGCAACCATGACACAGACGTAGGTTTCATAGTGGTTTAGCAAAATACAAATGCTGAATGTCTTTTCGCTGGTTCGATGTTGTCGTCAAGTTGTAGTGAATTTGTTTTTGGCAACTCTGAAATTTCATTTGGTGAAAATTTAACCCAAACTAGTTTCTGACCCGAATCCGGTAATCCAGCACACCTCGAAGATGAGTGCAAAAATTCAACTTCTCCACAAACGAGCAGAACGAAGGAAATTTGATTGCGATATTTTATAAACAAGAATAAGAATAGCCAACGGTAAAGTGATGCAATGGACGATTATAGAATCCTGTTGATCGACTCATATGATTCTTTCAGTTTCAATCTATCAAGCTTAATTCAGAATGTCACTGGTTGTTCTGTCATCACTATAAGAAATGATTCCGTTGATTTGGAGCATCTTCAAAAAAATATCTTGCCTTTGTTTGACGCCGTGGTTGTTGGTCCAGGCCCTGGTACCCCTGAAAATCCCAATGACATTGGTGTATTAAAAGATATATGGAACTTGAATGATGATCAATTGTTGCCTATCTTTGGTGTATGTTTAGGTTTACAGAGCATGATGTACAGTTTAGGGGAACTCGTTGTTAAGGCCCCAACTGTTAAACATGGACAACTGGCATATATTGATCATGATGACTCTGAATTATTCCGAGACATTCCACAGAGGTTTCCAAGTGTAAGATATCATTCTTTATGCGTAAAGAACCCTGAATCTGGGCCCAGCTCTGATATATCCTTCACTGCCTGGACTACTGATACTCTTGAAGATGGTTCTTCTGTAACTATACCGATGGCTGGTCAACATGATTCCAAACCTTTTTGGGGAGTACAATATCATCCTGAGAGTATTTGTTCCGAGTATGGAGACGCTGTGATCAAGAACTTCTGGCGCTTAGCTCAGGAATGGAACAGGCATAAAAAAAGAACTGTGGATCGTAGTCCAGAAAAGTTTGCTGAGATCAAGTACCATTTTAGTATCAAACCTAATCCTATGATGAGTGATCACAGGACTGATATTCTAGAAGGCTGTATTTATAGCGAAGAGCTTAGTTATACAGATGATATCAGTGTTGTTGAAATCTGTGAAGACTTGGATTCCGATTTTGTACTTCTTCATTCTGGCTCTGAACCAGGAAGATGGTCAATAATTGGTGTCATAGAGAAAGATGTCACTAATAGTATCACCCATTATACAGTGACGGAACCTGATGTTGTATATATAGACAAATGGAAGAGTTCAAGAACCGAATCGAGAATCAAAGTTGCATTAGATTCCAAGGGAATATGGTCTTATCTTTCCAATTATATGTCGCCAAAACTTAATTCACACCGAAAATCATTACAAGACAAGAATCTACCTTTTATTGGTGGATTGGTGGGTTATATCTCATATGAAGAAGGATGTTCTGATATCGAACCATTATCTGAAAACGAGCCGGCCCTAGATTATGAAGGGAGACAATATGCTGACACAAGCTTGCTAGATATTGAAAGAACGATCCTAGTAGACTCTCTGAAACACAAGGTATATGTTATATCATTAAAAGAGGATGATAAACAGTGGGTTCAGCATTGCAAGTCAATTCTTCAGGAAATGGATAACAAGCAGGAGAAAACAGAAAAACTCAGGAATAATGGATTCCCTGCTCCATCCAAAATAGTTTTCCCTAATGAAGAAAGCTATAAAAGAAAGATCAAAGACTGCCAAGAATATCTAGTTCAAGGAGATTCTTACGAACTATGCCTTACAGCCCAAACAAGAATTAGTTTTGATGAAGAGATTGATCCCTGGGTTCTGTACAAAATTCTTCTTGAGAGAAACCCTTCTCCACATTCTTGTTACTTCAATCTTTCAGACTCTCTTTTGATAGGTGCATCTCCTGAACGATTTATGAGCTGGAGGAAAGATGGTGTTTGTGAGTTTAGACCTATAAAAGGAACAGTGCGTAGAGGGCCAGGTATCACTAAACAACAAGCCCACGATATCTTACAGAGTGACAAAGAAAGAGGAGAGAATCTGATGATTGTGGATCTGATCCGTCACGATTTGAATCAACTATTGGATGATGTATGGGTAGACCAACTCATGACAGTAGAAGAATACAAGACAGTTTATCAGCTTGTTTCGGTAATTTCTGGCAGACTAGGCAATGGATATAAAGGGTTTGATATACTAAGTCACTCTCTTCCTCCAGGATCCATGACTGGTGCTCCTAAAATTCGATCTGTTCAACTGCTAGGTGGTCTTGAGAATTATAAACCTCGTGGAATCTATTCTGGTGTTGCAGGATATTGGTCCGTTAGTGATGACGGTGATTGGAGTGTAATTATCAGATCAGCCTTCTCTTACAAAAGCCATCCAAAAGAGTGGAGAATTGGAGCTGGAGGTGCTATAACGATTCTCAGCGACATACAAAGCGAATGGGATGAAATGAAGCTTAAGTTGGATAGCGCTCTAAGAGCATTTCAAAATCCCCTGTAATATACATTTGATTAATTCATTTCGTCATAAGATACTAATAATAAATATGTACATACTTCACTTCACTTCGCTTCACTTCACCTTAGCATAGCAGTAAAACAGGTATTCCGCTAACTTTAGCCTCTAAAGAAAATACTCCACAGGCTGGGGTTGCGGTGCTAATCCTTGAGAACCTGAACCACCCATCATCTGCTCATCCATTAGCATTAATGACTGCTGGTCATTTTCAGGTGCAGCATCAAAGACATTAAAGAACCGTTCACCATTGACATTAACTTCGAGAACAGAGGCGAGATTCCCACACCGATAACAATAATTAGGAGCCGACCAAACAGTGGAAAGACTATCATCAAACAACACTTCGTAACCTTCTTGACATAACTGGTGGGCTCGAAGAATATGTTGCATACTATTCCTTGATAAGAACTTCTTCACAATATCTATACCAAATGTATAACCAGCACCTCGAGCAGATAATGAAAAGTCTGGCTTGGTGACATCAGGGTCTGACCATACCAAATCTGCCATTGGACCTTCATGAGGAATTTCCCTAAATCTATCAACAATTTTGATCTGATCAATGGATTGTATAGTCGGTGACAATCCGCCATGCACACAGAATATGGAATTATCTATCACCACTGAGAGTGTCAAGAAATCAAACATATCCGTAAAAGAAGCCCAAACATTGGCACTACCATATTTCCTCACGCACTCCGTATAGAATCCGTAACTTTGAGTGATACCTCTGGATTCATGATTACCCCTAATCAGATAGATCCTAGAAGGGTAACGTAATTTCAAACATGTAAGCAATGTAATTGTTTCCACGCTATGTAGCCCCCTATCGACATAATCCCCAAGAAATAAATAATTTGTATCTGGACAAAAGCCCCCTATTTTGAAGATTTCCAACAAATCATAAAACTGGCCATGTATATCGCCAACCACAGTGACAGGGGCACTAATATGCACCACATTGCTTTCAGATATCAATAATTCTTTGAGCTTTGAACATAGTGCTTCTATGGTGATTTCAGGAAGCAGTTCTCTATTGTATAAATGCTCTATACATTGGTCCAAATCTGGACCGGACGCCAAGTCTGATATTGTGGTTCCTGGCATTGCAAGTAAGCGATTAATAAACCACAGAGATAGAAGAATTCGAGTCACAAAAAGAGAATAAAAGTTCTTTTTGTTTGTCTCTATTTCTCTCGCTCTCTCTATATATACGCTAGTGACCTCTATATATCTATGCCAGTAAAAACCTCTACTCTTTGACAATGTTTTGTGTTGATACTTCGACTAGCAAAAACCTGATGAACGAATTTTAGCCGCACCTTCTCCTTCACTTGCTTGAGCCTTCCTTTCCCTCACCGCACACATACTCTCACCAACTTCTTCACCCTTCACTCACCAGCATTCTTTGATCGGCAACAACCCGTACATTTCACAATGTACTTGCTGCTTTTCAATATTTTTTTTGTTGCTATTTTCTTATCACTAGTTATTGGCTACGTTGTTGTCAAAATATTGACTTATTACATTGGTTCCAGATTGAGACTACCTCCAAAGCAATGGAAGCTTTATCTACAGCAAGCCCGATTAGCAGGTGCCACTTTGCCATCTTTAGGCTCTAATACTGGCCCTATTAGAAGACAGCTCGTGTTATCTTCTCCAGAGGTCAATAGGTACACAAATGTACTGCCAATGTCAGTGTCTAAACAGAAAAAAACCGCTCAGAATGCGGAAAAACTCAAAATGCGAACAATTTTTGGTTTTTTCCATCCAAACGCTGATGCTGGTGGAGGAGGTGAACGTGTTCTATGGGCAAGCGTTAAACAGACTTTGAAAAACAGGGAATCTAATGTTTGCTGCATTTATACAGCTTCAGCTCCAGATGTTGCTCCTGGCCAAATCCTAGCCAAAGTCAAGCTTCGGTTCGGAATCGACCTTGACGAAACCAGAATCCTGTTCATTTACCTCACTCAGGGCAAACTTATTGAGCCAAACTTTTGGCCGTTTTTCACCATTTTAGGCCAGGCCCTTGGGTCTGTGGTCGTCGCTTATGAAGCCATGTCGAACTTGGTTCCTGACGTCTTTATCGATACTCAAGGTTTTGCTTTTGTATACCCTTTTATTACTTGGACATTAAACATTCCTATTATGGCATATGTGCATTATCCTGTCGTATCTTCTGACATGTTGAACCAACTCAAGATCTCTGAAGCTCCACTTATTAAACGTCTAGTCAAAACCATTTATTGGCGAATAATGATGATTCTTTACTCTTGGTGTGGTAGCTATGCCTCAATTGTAGCTACAAACTCGACATGGACGCAAAATCACATGCTTAAACAGTGGACATGGAATAAAGAAGCAGCTAAACGTTTCAAGATCATTTACCCTCCTTGTGCCGTAGAGGAGGTAGAATTCGACCCGGAAATCAACCGTGCAAAGAGCATTGTATATATCGCACAGTTCCGACCAGAGAAACGGCATGAATTGTTGCTGCGAGAGTTTGCTAGTTATCTGCATTCATTAGCCCCTGACACGCCTAAACAGGATCTACCTCACTTGATTCTAATTGGCTCCGTTAGAGATGATTCGGACAAACGACGAGTATACGCTTTGCGTCTGCTTACCCGTGAGTTGCAGCTGACTGATGACAATATTACATTTGTTCTAGATGCACCATGGAATAGTATGAAAAAGATCCTGGCTACCAGCTATGTCGGCATAAATTCAATGTGGAACGAGCATTTCGGTATGGTTCTTGTAGAGTACATGGCAGCAGGTTTGATTCCGGTAGCTCATGCATCTGCTGGCCCTCTGCTGGATATAATTGGAGAAGACGGCCCTGGTATGCTGTTTACTGATAAAAGCGATCCTGACTATTGTGCAGACTCCAAATGGCCCAGCCTCAGCGATGCTCTCGCTCAAGTGTTTTCATTAGACGAACAAACAACGAAGGAATATAGACAACGTGCTCATGATAAGGCTCTCAGCTTTTCCGATGAAGTATATGCTGAAAAGTGGGATAAAGTAACTGAAGCTTTAATCAAACTGAATCTTGTCAGAACAAAGAAACGTTTGGACTCAGGATCTTTTGATTGATCATAATAGATGAGACTCTTATGTGAACACAAAATAAACACTCACAATTATACATACGTTAAATTACATATACTGTCATGCTAGTTCATTGGCTAGGTCCACCCGTAGTATCAGGAAGTCCACCTGCAAAGAACAGCTTGGTATCGTCAGCACCGGCAGCAGTCAGAGCCTTGAGGTCATCCTGAGTTCCAAGAGAACCGGTAGGTCTTCTAGTAGGCTTATTGACTGTACCACTGCTAGACCGGGAAGCTACAGATGATCGTCGATTCACCAGAGCATCTTTTAAAGGTACATCTACCTCTTCTGGGTGCCTAGCAACACCAATACCACCGGTTACATCATCATCCTCCTTGTGCTTGGTCATCGTGAGCCGACGTTCAACATTCACAGGCAAGTCACTGTCGACCGGTTGGAACGGTTCGTCCTTGTCTAGAGTAGAGCTGGGATGCTTTAAATCATAGGAGAACACAGATGCGTTATCAGAAGTGATTTTCTTCAAGTCTGAAGCGTCCAAAAATTGTGCGGCAGATTCTTTTCGTGGTCTAACACCGGCTTTGATCAATCTACCTTTGTCCTCATCATCAGCAATATCTGCAGAATTGTTTTCCAAATTGACTTCACTAGGAAATCTGCCTCGGGGTTTGGGCTGCTCGTCAACTCCATCACCAACAAAAACAGCATCAGTAGTATGAGGGGTGTTCGATTCAGGCAATGAACCTTTATCATCTTCGAGTCCACTAACACCGGCAGCGAATGGCTCGCCAATAGAAGTGACTTCACTGGTATCAGAGTCAATAGGTGAGCCCACAGGAGGTGTGGAGATGGGTGCTACAACGGGATATATTCGGTCTTCAGGAACTTGCAAAGTATGTGATGAGGCAGCATCTTTGGATACGTTGTGTGATGGTGAATCTGCGACTTCTGTAGTAGTAGTACTAGTAGCAGCAGCAGCAGCAGCAGTAGTAGTAGTAGTCGCAGCCGCAGAAAACAATGCGGCTCGTTCAGCAATATTCGACACGCTTGTCATCTTGTGCAAATCAGCATACCATGCGTTTAATGACTCCTCTGTTTCGGTTCGGAACACCCAGTTGTGGCCCTTGTGAGAGGACTTGGCATTCAAAACAAACTTGTGACTAGAAGATGTCTTAGACTTGTCATGCGACAGCTGGCAATCATCCAATGACAGTGACATGACCGGATTAGGGTCGTGTCGTCGGTCTGGACTCTTGAATTCGTGCAAGAAACCAGGAGTAAGCACATACCAAGCTTTCGAATAAGACTTGAGATATTTGGATCGACGCTCGAGATAACCTTCTCTAATGCCTATAGCATACGGGTTGTTCTGATATTCGTAGCTAAAGTCAGAAACCTTTCTCTGCTTGATACTAGGGTCAACAAAGTTCGGATCCCTGCGAATAAAGGCATCCCACTCAAAATTCGGGTCTTTGCTCACAAAGCCGTGTAAAAGCGGATCTACAAGCAATTTAGCTGTGTTTGTGGCCTGCTCATCCATCAGCTTGGCAAAAATGTCCAACGCTTGCTGTACCTCTTGAGCAACGACCTTCTCTAGTTCTCGACCTGAACCTTCAAGATTCAAAAAAGCCTCAAGTAGATAGTTTTCTTCATTGATCTGACGAGTAATCTGTCTATCCAAAGAAACTTTCAATAAATACGGGTCTTGTTTAGGATTGGTCAAATTCTGAGAATTTTCCAAAACTTGACAAGCATGAACATAGACTTGCAACTCACGCTGAGTCTGGGCCTGGGCCTTGCCGACAGTATTTTTAAAATCAGAAGCGAGATTCTTGATTTCTCTGAGTTTAACAAGCAGGTCACGTCGCAAGTCCTCTAATCTTGGTATGACATGTTGGGCCAGTTCTTTGGAAGCTCTGCCAGCAGCACCGGCTTGCGCCACATGATAATAGATGAGGTCTCCAGGCACATCACCAATGGACTTGTAACCATAACCTAAGAACATGATGTCGTCTCGCTCAACGGAACCACTTGCAGCAGCGGCAGCAACAGCTGCCACAGGAGTAGTAGCAGAATCGACACCTAGTCTTGGAGCACTAGAAACGGTTGGCGGCTTTTTTTGTGAAATGGCATTCAAGTCAGCGAGATCTCCATTGCCATAGTCGAAAAAAGGAATGTTAATGGCATGACTGAGTCGTACGTTTTGGCGAACCACTTCATCTTGTACAGCAGCGACTTCTCTGAAGTAGACGTTGATTGAACGGATGACTTTTCTCCAAGTGCTGAATCTATTTGCTAGCACGTCAGTAGGCTGAGCTGCGACAGGTAGAGCAAGAGAATGTTCGGACATTTTGTAAAAGCAGAATCAATAACAGAACAATAGCAAGGAAACGTAAAGCAAGGCAAGGCAGGGCAAAGCGAAGCAAAACAAAACCAAGCAGAAGAAATAACCGAGGTTGTTGCTGCTTTATATGTTATTGTTGTTGTTGTAGTTGTTGTTGTAGCAACGAAAACAAAGTGGTTTTGAAGAAGGCAGAAACAAAAAGCGGGAAGTGGGTTTGCGCCTGGCCGCCTTGCAGCCAGCCAGCCATTTGAGACAGCTGAGAAAGGCATATTTGGGGTGTTGATTCAAGGGTTTAAATGGTTTTTTTTGATGAATATGGATTTTTATTAGCAATTGGCGTTTTATATTTGATAAATGATATTCGTATTAACAATTGATTTGTTGTTGTGGTTTGATGATGCTGGTTACTCTTTTCCATTGCCTTGTATTAATTGTCGTGAGACGTGGAAGATGAAATGGAGAGAGAAATACGGCAGATGAAAAGAGGGAGAGAACAATGTCAGGTGAAAGGAGAGACAGAAAAATGAAAGATGAACATTGATAATTGAATATAATCAATGATCAAAATTAATAATACAAATTGATATTAATAAATAATGTAAATATTCCACTCTTGCGTTGTTGTGTTTGCTATTCTATTCTGCTCTCTCCCTCTCACTCACTCTGCTTACTCAGTATTCGTTCCTGATTATGACATCATAGCTCATCAGTTGAACGACGATATCCACCAGCAGCTTGAATCATCAAATTGCCGGAAAATTTGTTTCAAATTTGGTCTCAACTTTCATATCACATGCCATATACTTTCTATAGTCATATATTGTTATTTCATTTGCAATTGATGCTATTTATAGGAATAAGCAGGAGTTAGATCGCTGCAAGTTTTTGGGCGACAAAGCCAATATGCTAATAAATCACTGAAAAATCACTGAAAATCACTGAAAATCAACATAAACACTATACGCTTCTCTTAAGGTTTAGGAACTTTCAAACTCTTACTAATCATAGCAAATCCACTCACCAGAAACATCCCTACAACTGGATGGAACTCTGTAACACAGCCTTTCATCAACAGCCCAAAAGGCAAGTCTCCTGCTGTCCAGCCCTTTAAAACCCAATAGTACATTATTCCTACAAGCACTAGAGTCGTGGGAATAGGCGTGCCTTCAAAATATTGGCTCTTGCCACTGGCATCTTTTGGAATATTGGTAACCGTGACATTGAACCGAGCAAGACGTGCAAGACCACACAAAACAAACAATGTCAGTCCAAGAACATCCAAAGTCGACTGCAAACCAATAGAGAATCCAATGATTGCAGGTGCGCATCCAAATGATACCAAATCAGCCAGAGAATCCAGTTCTTGGCCCATCAAGCTGGATTTGTTTCTCCAGCGAGCTACACGGCCATCCATAAAGTCGAAAAACAATCCTAATGGAACCAAGTACATGGCACGTACAATATATGCCTGGTCACCGGTCAATGCAAATCTTAATGAAGACACAATGCTGTTGAATCCACACCAACCATTAAGCAAAGTGATATAATCTGCCATATGCAGGTTACGCAACATGCTGAAGTTACGGAAATCATTATTAAACTTGATGAAATCTTTAGGTGAGGTTGGAGGAGGTGGTGATGACTTGAAAAATGACGAAGTTCTACGTTTATGGTGGTTTAATCTCGGAGGATCTTGCAAGTCTGAGCTGGAACCTGCATTAGTATCAGCCGAGGCATCAACAGCACTATTAGAAATGATATCATTGGAACCAGAAGACATTTTGAAGAAAGTCAATTGCAAAAACAAGCAGATTCAGCGGGTTGTGGCTGTGGTTGAGGTGGGTGTTGATGATTTAAGTTTGGATGAGAACGTGAAAATAGTTGGAAATAGCAATTTGCCGGGGCCACCCCTGGGCCGATGCACAGCCGTACCAGCAAGTATCACCATACCACAACTTAAACTTTAATAAATGGAATATCATAAAAGAGTTACAAAATATAAGATATCTAGGTAAAGAGCTGTTGTTCTCTGTTGGCTTTTCTAGCAGCTTTGTTGGCTACTGCTCGTCTATATATCCTGCCCATCCTGTCTTTACCTGTTGATTGCTCGACTTCACTTTACTTAATGATCATCTGGGTTTGTCACCCTTAAAATCTTACGACTGTAATCACGTGCATCGGCTAATGAACCCTCACTTAGACGCCGTTCTCCTAACATGGAAGGGTTAAGTCGTTGGTCCACGTAGCCTTGTGAGCCAACTCCAGGTCTATTTAGAGCAGGAACAGGGCCCAGAGGATCCTTGAAACCACTGCTTGTCATTGGAGGAGAATACGGTTGATATTTCTCAGACTGTCGTTTTCGTCTGTAAAAGAAGAAAAACACCAATCCTCCAACAATAGCTAGACCTCCAATCACACCGACAACTATTCCTGCAATTGCACCTCCAGAGATCTTGGAAGATTTGGAAGATTTAGAAGAGTCAGAAGACGAAGCTGAAGATGATGATGAACCCGAAGTTGTTGAAGATGTCGACGATGAAGAGTCTGCACTACTAGTCGGGTCTGCATTGCTACTAGAATCAGTAGTCGTAGATGCAGAAGTACCGGTGGCAGTAGAGGATTCCGAAGAATCGCTTGCCGACACTGAAGCTGTGACTATAGCAGAATCCGATGATGATGATGATGTCGATGATGATCCGGATTCACTGCTGCTACTGCCACTGGTCGCAGAAGCTGTGCTACTGCTACCAGCTGTAGTTAAGGTATTAAGAGCTCCCACATAGAATACCTCATATGCATCAGAACCTCCACATGTGTCAGACCCATAACCTGGACACGCGACATCACAGTTGGAGTCTGAGACTTTGTCGGATGCAGGGGGGAGTTCATCCGCACAGTAACAATATGAACCTGAATACAAGGCATAAATATTTATGCCTTTAGCCTCGCACTGACTTTGGCAGTGTGAATATGATTGGAATTCATATGATTCCGAGTCAGAAGATGTTGGTAATGACGAGAAACATCCGTAAGAAGTTTGTGCTTGAGCAGATGTTGCGAAAACGGCACAAGAGATGAAAGCCAACAAGGCGCGTGATTTCATCATGTAAAAAAAATTATCCGGGGTAAAAAAACAGCAAGTGTGGTGGGGTAAAAAACCAAATATACAAGAATTATTTCAGATTCTCAGGTTTAGAAGCAATCAGAAGAGATGTGGTTGATATCTTCTGAGCCAGGGGGGGTGTCTGTGAAAAGTACCGAAAACCCAAATTAATAGCAGCCCAATAAAATAGAATAAAATAACAGCAAGCAAAGAAAGTTGCAATGAATGGATATAAAGCACAAGGCCAGTGAAATGCTTATGTGGAGGTGCTCTTGGTTTGTAGTTGGTTTAACCTTAGGTTTCGGTATGTGCGGTACTCCTAGAGGCGGTGCGTGCTGTACAAGTTTGAAATGAGTTGAGTTGAGTTTTATTTTGGTGTGGAAACAGAAAATTTTAAGGGGAAGAATTCAGCCGTGGAGCAAGGGGGAAATTACTGCCGGGTAAATCCAGGAGGTCAGTAGAGTTCAGCACGACACAGCTTACCAATGGCCAAGGGAATACTTGGCGTAAACAAATAGCAAAAATAAGATGATAGAAGTTGTAGAGATTATATGGGTGAGGGTGGAATATATGCTGGTGAATGAGAAGATGTTGAATTCTTGGATTGAAGGCGTTGATGGAACACTGCTACTGAACGGTATTATGACTACACGGCCACACTGCACGGCCACACTGCACTGCCACAATCGAGTATCAACTATGAATGAGTAAAAGAGGTGTATATGTATGTTGAAAATGGTATTATTGAATATATTTTGTTAGATACAGTTTATTAGTATATAGATAATTATACATTCTTGGTTTTGTCAATGATTAAATGACTCCTTTCTGACGTTGTCATTGTCTATGTTCTTTTGGTATTCTCCTTAAACTCACCAAACAATGACATGACATGCTATCACTCTCACCCTAACACCCTAACAATCACCCTAACAGTCACCTAACAATCTCATACATAATTATTACATTACTATAGGTATAACTTAAATAAATAGCAAATTAAGAGCATTCTGCTCACCCCATCCCCAACCATTAATCATCAAACAACCGTCTTCGAGGTCCACTGCGCGAAGTGGCTCGAGGAGATTGGCCATGTGCATGTGATATTGCTGGAGATGGAGTCATGATATTCAGATAATCGTTAAAGTTAAACGATTGCTGTGGAGTTTTGGGAAACGGTGAAGATGCCATTGTCATCGCAGCTTTACTACTACCGCCATGACTACTAGGAGGGGCAAATGTTGCTCTTTGTGCTGGTGATGGCGATGTCGCTAAATACATGAGAAGATTGGCGCCATCTTTATCAGTCTGTCGCCTCGGCGGTGTCTTTGGAGGCTCAAGATGTTGATTATCTGACCTCGCAACTGCAGCCGCTGTAACCGTCACATCAGATTCTCCACCTTGTAAAACCTTGTTCTCCTTATTCTCATCAACTCCATGAAATGTCACATTGATTGTGGCATTAGAAGGCAATGTTTTGGCTCGTTTTCGTGTAAACTCAACGGGGGGTTCTAAAAACTCCATAGACTGTAAACCACCAGCTCCAACACCATTAGGTGGTGAAGAAAAGTTACTGTACACATTTTTTCTTAAAGGACTACTATTAATGTCCTCTGGTATACCTTGACCTTGTATCAATTCTTCATTTATCCTAGGTTCTATGCTTTCTAAAGTGAGACTCTCCCATCCACGCTTGGTCTTGAAACTAGCCAATGCCAGTCTAGATTTGAGATGCCTGGTTATTCGTGAGATTTCTGCCCGTCGAAGCACTTTTTCCACGGCTTCTTCCTCATTCATTTTGGGCTTGAAACTTTCTTGCTGTCACTGTCAAGTTGGCAGACTTTGAAATTGAAAGGCGGGCTTTTTAAGCCAGGAGAAAACTTAGGTCGACGATAGGTAGTGATCTGCCACAAGGAAACGCGTTTGAGACAACGACGAAAAAGAAAAAAACAAGTCACTTCGAATAATAAAAGTATAGAAAAAGTATATTTCGCAAATATACTAAATCGTAGATAGATACTAACTACTAATTTCTATGAGACTGCTCTTTTCATGCTTATGATTTCTCCTTAAACAAGGCTCGAACCGTTGACCCGATTGCCTAAAGCGGCGAAATACCCAATTACAGTTCCTAATTAGGATAAATATATCACGTGTCTATATATTCAAGAACAAGTGATTTCAGACTGAATAATATGGGAACATTGATATATTCTTATATATTTTGACATATTATATAATACAATCTATCTCTATCAGTTTGCTTACTTGTTGTTTGTATCTTACCATAGTTCAATGTCAGGGGTGTACATTTGCACCGAGAAGCCAAAAAACCGTATTCGAAAACAGCATTTCTACAGCATCACTGAGGATCTACAGACTTCTGGAAAAGTATATAAATCTATGATGTAACTGATATTTGATAAATTTAATAATTAAAGCTGGTTGTCGAGAATATAATTTTCTTTGGTTATTTTTCATAATCAGATAAAGAAGGTAAACCACAGGCTGCAAAGCCATCACAGCCCAATAATACAGAACGACATCAATTTCCCATCAATTTGAATGAAATTTTGAAAATTGCAAATAAACCTTTATCAAATCTCTTCCTTAATTTTTAGATTTCCATTTTTCTTTTGTTCTTGTTTTGTTTTAACTGCTCCTGTTATTCTACATGCTGCTCCCTCCTCTGTGCTGCTCCTTCCTCACTAGCCGTGCGTTGGTCCGCCCGACTTTGCCCTCCCACCACTCCACTCCACACAACCCAACACAACACAACAACAACACACTTCCCTTGGCTTCTTCCGCTTCTTTCCTTCCTTCTTTCCTTCCTTTCTCACAACAAAGTTAGCTCATTATTGATAAACAAATATGCCCCAAACTCAACAACAAATATTAGACAAATTGTCTCAGATAAGACAGCGGTTATCACAGCTTAAACGTGACCGATCCAGCTACCTCAAGTCTTCTGACGTAATGGATATCTATGCTCAGCTCCGGGAAGCCGTGGGCGAAATCATCAAACTAGAAGATGAAGAAGATGAACAGCAAAAACGAGACAATGCTATTTCTGGCTTGCCTACAGTTCATGAACACTCTCCTCAACTCGATGATGCTTTGGATGATGTGTTCCAACTAATGTCACTAGCTATGCTTACTGTTGGCTTGAAGAATACTGCAGCCGCCAGCTATGCTAGCTTGACTACAATCAAGCGACTTTTGGACCATGTAGGACTGACATCTATAAATCATGACGATGAATACCATTACCATGCATCTACATTCACGGATTCAGATTTGAATAGTGTAAAGAAACGATTGGACGAAGTGGAGGATATCATAGAGAGATCAGTCAACGAAGAAGACCCGGCAATTATCCATGTTCTTAAGCAGAAATTGGATAGTAGTCGTAAAGCCTTGACCGCTGCATCTTCTGCTCTGGAGAAATTAGATCCGGAACTACAGCCGATATTCCAAAAACTCGTATTTATCAAGCGAGAAATCATGGCCATTTGTTCTAGATATGCATTGGATTCTATGAAACAAGATGGGTCTGCTGCTGCAGCTGCTGGGGCTGCCAAAAAAAGCTCTGTGCAGGATCAATTCAAACCTTTATTGGAAGAACTGCGACATATCGAGTCGAAACGAGTTGATGGCAAGTTTGTAAGCAAATCATCCGGACAACCGTTTGATGACCAACAGCGGGTAAATGCCCTGATTGAAGAATGTCATTTGTTAATTGACGATTACATAGCTACTGATGGAGGCAAAGATCAAGTTGATGAGTTGCTGGAACCTGTGTACAATGAGTTGATGGAGCTGAAGAACACTTTGGAAGGTCTCTTGGTCACTCATAGATGGACTTTGCGCGAAACTGACTTGTATTTCTATCAGAAACAACTACAGAAGTTTGATGATGAATTGCGAGATGAATTCAACAAAGATAGTTCTACAAGTACCACGCATTTTGGTAGATCTATTCTAGTGTATTTGTTGAGAAGATGCTATGCCATTGTATACAAATTGCTGGAATCCTCGGAACCAGTGAGTGAAGCATTAATCCCTGTTCACAACCAGTTAACAACGGCCAAAAGATGTTTATTGGATGTTAAGAAAATGGGAGGTCTTTCATCTGCCAGAGAATTGTATCCTTATCAGATGAAGTTGGCATCTATTGACAATCTCCGGGTAGACGGCAAGTTCATGGTTGGAGACACGGTCCCGGAAGGACAAGGTATGTTGAATGCTTTGTTATCAGAATGTTTTGATATCATCTATGAGTTAAAGGTTGAACTTGAAGAACGATTGTATAACTCATCTGCTCAGAACAGTGATGATGACGATGATGACGATGAAGAATCTGAGGATCAAAGACAAATAGCTGAGGGTGAAGAAGATGATGAAGAAGGAGATGACGCTGACAGAGAAGGTGAGAATGAGGCAGAACATCAGGAATAAGAATTAAGCTGTATTTAAGAATAAATTACATTCAGGAGAAGAATGATTTGGCTTAGAACTGATAGGCAAAGAATGTTTGATAGAGATAATAGAACGAGCATCTCTGTATATATTATTATCCTTTATATCTTGAGTTGTATCTGATTTATAAAATAGTAATCACATAATCACCCCCTATATCTCTCCATTTCGGTCCGACCGTCTATCATATATGGCTATCTTTAGTGATGGCCTTTTTCGCTGAAATTTCCGTTTTGGGACATCCCACTTCAAGTCCTTCTATTTTTTTCTCTCACTGAAATTTCAAAACTGAAATTTCTCTTCCCATTGACTCATTTAGATCTGGCTCTTATCATCCTACACACCACTTTTTCTACAGAACAAATACCAGCCCGGTTTTTTTGCAAATATTAGTCTAGAATGTGTGGTATTTGCGCTTTTGTAAAATATCCTGATATACAGGCTTTTAAACCCAAGGCTTTACAGCTTTCTAAGCGAATCAGACACCGTGGCCCTGATTGGAGCGGCAACTTTGTAGCCAATGACACGATTTTGGTCCACGAACGTCTCGCCATTGTTGGCCTTGACACTGGTTCTCAACCTATTACTAATGAGGCTGGCGATATTGCGCTGGCTGTCAACGGAGAGATTTACAACCATCAGCATCTGAGGCACCAGTTTTCTGACTATAATTTCAAAACCAAATCAGATTGTGAACCTATTATACCAATGTATGAGAAATACGACATCGATTTGCCCAAATATCTTGACGGTATGTTTGCTTTTGTTCTTTTCGATGTAAAGAAAGACAGAATCATTGCTGCAAGAGATCCTATTGGTATCACTACTTTATATATGGGAAGGAAATCAAGTGATCCAAAACAAATATCTTTTGCTTCTGAACTCAAATGTTTAATGGATGATTATGATGAAATCATTTCATTCCCTCCTGGTAATGTCTATGATAGTTTAACAGACAAAATCACCAGATATTATGAACCCAAATGGTGGGATCCTAGTTATATTCCTAGTGAACCTTTGGATTATAAGTTGATTCGAGAAAGCTTAGAACAGGCTGTTAGAAAGAGACTTATGAGTGAAGTTCCTTATGGCGTATTGCTTTCTGGAGGTTTGGATTCCTCTTTGATTGCTGCTATTGCTGCTAGAGAAACCAACAAGGCATTGCCAGAATCATCTGTACATCATCATTTAGCTGGTGTTGATGAATCAGGTAAATTGGTAAATGTCAGTGGCTCTAGATTACACTCTTTTGCTGTTGGTTTACCCGGTGCTCCTGACTTGAAAGCTGCTGCCAAAGTCGCCGAGTTTATTAACTCCATTCATCATGAACACACTTTCACATTGGAAGAAGGTTTGGATGCGTTGAGAGATGTAATCTGGCATTTGGAAACATATGATGTCACTACTATCAGAGCTTCAACCCCCATGTTTTTACTGTCTAGAAAGATCAAAGCTCAAGGTGTTAAAATGGTTTTATCTGGTGAAGGTTCAGACGAGATTTTCGGAGGTTACTTGTACTTTGCTCAAGCCCCTACTAAAGAAGCTTTCCATGCTGAATCTGTCAATAGAGTGCACAATTTGAACTTATCAGATTGTTTGCGAGCCAACAAGTCTACCATGGCTTGGGGTTTAGAAGCACGTGTGCCCTTCTTAGACAAGGAGTTTTTGGATGCTGTTATGACTATTGATCCTAAAGAAAAGATGATTACTCCTGATCGAATTGAAAAGTACATTTTGAGAAAAGCTTTTGATGAGTCCGTTGCTGGAGAAAAGTATTTGCCAGATGAAATCTTGTGGAGACAAAAAGAACAATTTTCGGATGGTGTTGGCTACTCTTGGATTGATGCTCTTAAAGATACTTCCGAGGCTCATGTCACTGATGAACAGCTTGCCAACCCTAAACCCGAATGGGGTTCTGATATTCCTACCACCAAGGAAGCATATTATTACCGATGCATTTTCGATGAATTGTTCCCTCAACCTTCAGTTGCAAAGACTGTTATGAGATGGGTACCTAAAGCTGATTGGGGTTGTCACGAAGATCCTTCTGGTAGGTTTCAAAAGACACATAATGCTAAGCTGGTGTAAATAAGAGCAGATATTAATGAGAACATTATAATTGTTTAAATAGAGTGGTTATATACAAACGTTGAGCTAAAAAAAGACATGCACACGCACACAGGAACTCCCCCTAATAAAACTGCTTATACTTATAAACATAATAAGCAGTATTAACTATACCAAGAGTTGTAACTATTACTGGTACAGGTTTACCACCAGTTTTAATAGCTCGAGGTAACATACCTAAGGCTAGAAATGCACTAGAACCAACAGCCAATTCCAAACCCCAGTCAGCATTCTTTTTGAGTAGATAACCAGCAGCTCCATACAAAGCAGCGAAAACAAGACCCCCCACCAATGAAGGCATAGATCTTTTACGATAAAAACCAATAAGGCCACCAATGCCACAAAGGCCACTCATAGTAAAAGCTGGATGTTCCATTTTTTTTTGGATCAGAATGTGGAATTTAATTAAGTAGTTGTTTATTTTTTTTACCTATGATGATGATGGTCAATTGTGGTGTGTAGAAAGTCAAGTTTCCATTTCCACATTTTATCGGGAAATAGATCTGATATTGGCCCTATCGGATCTCCGTCATTATAGTAACGACTGTTGACTACTAGAAACCATATAAGGAGATGAATCTTTCCAAATATTTTTAATAACATCCAACATAGTTCGAACATAAATAATCTTAAGTTTGGAAGATTCAATCAATTCCAGGCATTCTGTTGCATCTTCTACCTGTTGTTGGCAAGCAACTGGAAGAATCACCGTTTCAATTCCAGCAAGATGAGCTCCAAGTAATTTCTCCCTAATTCCACCAACAGGCAGAACTCGTCCTCTTAAGGTTATTTCACCAGTCATTGCCACTTTATGACTGACGGGTTTGTTGATAAATAAAGACATAAAAGTCAAAGTCATTGCAACTCCTGCTGATGGTCCATCTTTTGGAACTGCTCCATCTGGTGCATGCAAATGAACATTATTGTTTTCCAATTGTCTCGAAGCTTCTGGAACATTTGCTTTAACCCAGCTAAATGCAATCTGTGCACTTTCACTTATTACATTGCCTAATCGCCCTGTAAGTTTGAGTTTACCTCCAGATTTAGGTTGGTCTGCAGGTATCAACCTCGCTTCGAAAGTCAATAATCCGCCAACTCCACTACCCATATATGCCAAACCATTAACAACGCCAACTTCTCCAATCGAAGAACTTAGTTCATCGTATTCATCATGGTCGACATACTTTTCAGCACCAAGATATTTAGGAATATCATCGTACACAATAACAATCGGCTGCTGATCATGATCTTTGCCATTTTTGACTTTTTCAACAGCTACGCCTCGACAGATACTACCAATTAGCCTTTCTAATTCTCTGACACCACTTTCTCTGGTGTATTTGGTGCAGACACGAACAAGTGCATCGTTGGTAATAGTCAAGTCGACACCACCATTCATCTTAATCTGTTTTGGCAATAGATACTTTTGTGCAATTAAAACCTTCTCCATATAACTATAGCCAGGTATCTCAATAACTTCCATTCGGTCCAACAATGGTCTCGGAATGCTCGCTAAAGAATTGGCAGTAGCAATAAATAAAATGTGGCTCAAATCAACAGGGAAATTGATATAATGGTCACGGAAAGAGTAGTTCTGCTCTGGATCAAGTACTTCAAGCATGGCAGCAGATGGGTCTCCAGCATTAGACCCTCCTCCACCTCTAGCACCATATGATGATGCCAACTTATCGATTTCATCAAGCACCATAACTGGGTTCATGACCCTGGATCTTCGCAAGCCTTGAACAATAACACCAGGCATAGACCCAACATATGTACGTCTATGACCCCTAATTTCAGCTTCATCTCGAACTCCTCCAAGACTAAGTCTATAAGTCTGACGTCCTAATACTTTGGATACACTTTTAGCCAAGCTAGTTTTGCCAACACCAGGAGGACCAACCAACAAAAGTATAGGTGCTTTTGCAGAATTAATATTGTTGTTATCATGTAGGACAGTAGATCCTGTATCTGTAGTCAATGATCCAGGAAGTTTATGCTTACTTTGTTGTTGCTGTAGATACAGAACAGCGAGATATTCTAACAAACGATTCTTGACTTTATCCAATCCAAAGTGATCAGCATCCAACATAGCTTTCCCCCTAGTAATGATATCGGAAGAGACTGTTTCATCATCAAACACCCCCCAGGGAATATCTGCCAGAGTTTCCAAATAACTTCGTGCAACCTGGTATTCTGCATGATTGTTATTCATTCGTTTGACCTTGTTGAGCTCACGGCGTACAATACGGTTACCTTCTTCGCCGAGGTCAACAGATTTCAGCTTTTCACCAATTGCTTTGAAATCGTCTGATTCATCCTCATCATCTTTGTCAGCATTCAGAAGCAAAGCTTTTTCTTTCGCAGAGGCACTAGAAGTGATGTTCTTTGGTCGTTCATTAATAGCCGAGGCTAAAACATGGATCCTTTTGCTAACATCCAGTTCATTCAAAACCTTTAACTTATCTTTCATGCTAAGAGGAAAAACAGAGGATATAGCATCAACAATAAATCCCGGTGGAATACCTTGGAATCGCAGCAATTTCTGGATGCTTGGATATGCTTCTAAGGATTTGCGGAGAAGCTCAAACTCTTTAGAGACTTGAGAAATCTCTTTAATACCATACGGTACAAATTCAATTTCAAGAGTATACAGTTTTGAATTCTGAGATAAAATCTTTCGGATTCTAGCTCTTCCTATACCCTCCAACATAACACGTTTGGTTTCAAGTTTTACAAGTCTGGCTACAGATGTAATAGAGCCGACTTTACTTAAATCGCCAACACAGACCAGCTGGTCATCTCCCGATATATGTGCAGGTACACAATCATTCAAATCATCCACAACATTTGAAACATCCTTTATAGAGCAAAGTTTGCCAGTATTTTGTAAGTTTTTGATCGACTGACAGTGTTCAATGTCCAATAGTAACACTACGGCTGAACCAGGAAATAATACGACCTTTTCCGTATGTATACCAATGAGTTTCATTATAACAAAATGCAGACAGTAATCAAACAGATATACCTTCTAATATAGCAACAAAACCTTTGAGTCTGGATTGTTGAGAAATAGAAGGAATGTTGATGAGTGAAGGATGTAGAAGTTGGGCCCAACCGAGTAAACGAAGAACTGGCCGGGGAAATTACCCGGCAGACTTACACTATCTTATCAGATCAGATAACTGAGGCTAAGAAGAAGAGAGAACAAAGCAGAACAAAAACAGGTAAAATGAATGAATATCTCATGGATGTATTAACTAGATAAATTTGAATGATTTTTTAATACTATCAAGTACTTTTGTCAGCCAGTTTCCAGCAAATTATCTATCAAGGATAATCTGTTTGAATGATGATGTCATAGTTAACAAGGACATGCAATTTATTTTTGACATTTTTCTTCGACTGATCAATTCAAATATATACGGTTAGTTGTTACTATAAATATGTACTATTAGTTGTCAGTTCAAATATATCATTCTTATTTGATATTATGTTTGACTAATGTTGGTATAGTTGACTCTCAGTAGTCAAAGACCCTTGGAAATCCAAGTCACTACAAAAAAAGATTGCCTAAAAGAAAATAATAAGCAAACCCGAGAATCACGGAATTAAATTGAAAATACAAACCACGATAAGTATGGCTGCATATTGTTGACACATTGCTTGGTAATTCTATAGTTATATACGTGCTCGCGACGGATTATTCTCGTGCCCTCCCTCCCTGGGAATTACCGTGGGTAAATCGACAGGACTCAAGCTAGAATTTCTCTCAGAATTTCAGCCTCGTTTCTGGAAAACAGGTGATAGTTCAAGTACTGAACCTGATGATGCTGCTCTAGATTTATTGCTATTAGAAGCCTCAGGAGGCGGTGGGACCGTAATATCGTCAGTAGTGTCCGCAATGGCAGTTTCAATGTTTGTTTGTGGGGTAGAAATATCGCCCCCCACACCAATGATAGGTGAGCTGAGAGCCAGGAAAGATGAACGTCTTCGTTCAGTAGGCACAATAATATCTGACATTGATATATTAAAAACTTGAGAGATGCTAATACGGTGGCAATTTCTTGTTTTTCAAAGTGTGTGGGTGTTAGGAGAGAAGCTTTGTTTTCGTGCCATAATGCCTAGGGCCAGGTTTAAGCAGAATGACGGTGGCAAGGCAACGCAAGGCAAAATGCTCCAGCCGTGCCACGTTTTTTTCCCGGCAATCACGTGCAAGAAATATTAAATCGCATAGATAAGATAAGATAAGATAAATCAGTCCAAATAATATCAGCATAAAGAATCACACCAAAAAAAAAACAATATATTATACAAATGCACCACCGGCTTTAAGGACAATTATACGACGTTCATGTGAAATGTAACCTTTAATACGTCCATAGAATATTAGCTGTGATACCAATCCTTCAGTTTGATTCAATAAGTCTTCTTCAACTTGGTTTTCATCATCTAATTTGTATGGAAAATAATGTTGAAACTCCAAGATATGTTTGAACTGTTCAACAGTGACTCGAGTGGGTTGACCAAGCAGAACATGAGTAGATTGCAGCAAGTTTTTGGCTACTAAAAGCCGGATCTTCTCAAAAACCATGTATAAGTACTTTTGTATGAACATATCCTTTCTCTGCAAAAGTAAATGATCATATTGTGCCAAGTTTCCTTGGCTGATGGTATGCAATAAAGGTGTATACAAAATGTCCAATCTAGAATATCTTGATAGTACTGAACGTGAAATAAGATACTCATCTGGAATAGAATCAAACAAAAAGTTGCGGCTACTATAAATAGTATCTGGTACATCTCTTTCCTGTGGTTGGCTCAATAATGCAAGTACAATCTTTGTCGGAATCAGGTATAATAATATTTTCTCAATGTTGACTTCACTAGACTTGAGACAGAGACTTAAAGCTAGAGAAAGCTGTTCAAAAGCTTGATCATAATTTTCATCAGCAAAATAACAAACACCCATATAATATGCAGTAGTCACCTGCTGTGATTTTGGATAGCTTTCAAATGGCGGATGCTCAACACTATTCAAAGCTTTAAGAAGGTTCTTACCAAGAGATTGCTGCTTGTCTAGAATAAAGTAGACTCTGAACAACTCATTGATAAAAAAGTAGATTCCCATTTTTTTAGATTTCTCCATGTCAGCTGTATGTCTGTCGTTCAAACACAGCTGAAATGTCCTGTTGATGGTTCGAGTAGCATTTTCAAGATATGGGCGATCTTTTGACTGCTCAGGACCATTAGAAGTCACCGTTCGATCACACAAAATTGCCAATTCTCGCAGCTGTTTAGCAACAGTCATAAGAGGTTTTAGGATCCAACGATCAGCCTTAATAGCTAGTTGATTTAGACAAACCAATAGAGCATTCATATGGTTATAAACGGCATACACGTCCTTTTCGATGACTGCATTGACCGAAATATGCCAGTAAAGTATATATACTTGTGTCCATTTACCAGTCACAGCAGCTACAGATTTTCTAGCAATCAATCCAGACAAATCAAGATCATGATTCACCGATGCGGCGTTGGTGCTATAAGCCAATTCCACTAGTCCAGGATGCGTTATTGACAGCATGCTGGCAACAGAAGAGCCATCCTTATTAGACACAGCTTCTGCAAATGCAGATTTCAATGACATTGCCATGGAAGCGGATGCAAACTATAAACCTGTCTTCGAACTGCCAGTGTTAGGCTGACATATTGGCAGAAAGAGGTTTTTCGAAGTGGGACAAAAATTGGGTTGACCATGCCGAATTAGGAACCGGATCCGTTACCACGACAACAGGAATTCTTGAACTCAAACAACATATTGGCAGTATATGAGTACTATTTTGAAACATTAGCAAGCATGCGCAATCATTTCAGGATATATCTGATGACCCTTTGTTCCAGTGACAGCACTTCTACGCTGTCAAATGCGTGAATGCGTTCTCACTTGACATCCGCTTGTATCCGCCTGCCAGGCCTTGTTCGAGTCGCGTCAGGTCCACATATCAAATATTTCACCGAATTGTGTCCCCCATATTTCAGATAGAACTGCACAGCTCTGCACAGGTTTACTATACTTAACTATGCTTAACTATGCTTAACTATTCTCCATGTTGTATTCAGCATTTTACTTCAGCCAATTGTGATTGCTTTTTTCTTTATTTCATTTCGGCAAAAAGGGGAGGATGCACAACTTCCTAAAACGGATATTCTCTTTCCTAATTTGTATCACATTCCGAAACGAAATTGTCAGAAGGCGGATGAAGTGGAATTTGCGCCTGCTGAAAAAAGAAAAGGGGTAAAAGGAGATAGATGGAACAGGAAAAAGATAGAGAGAAAAGGACAAAGAGGGGAACTGGCACTCACTGGATAGATAATTGAATGATCTACAACTTAATATTATCATACTTTTGCATTGAAGTCAATCAATTAATCCTTGTCTAACCCGTACAAGCCGATGCCAAGAGGAAGTGAACTTAGAACCCAGGCAGGTGGGCGGAAATGCATTGTCTGAGGTTCCTAAAGTGCATGCATGCAGATTCTGCTGCATATTGCTTCTGTCAGCCGACCCCTGGAATTACTGTTTTCCAAGGAAAGTAAGGAGGTTGACGTAGTGGCAGGTCACCGGTAGAGCTTGTTTAGGGCAAAAATAGTCGCGTATACCGAAGCAGGTTGTACTGTGTATGTATTATTATCAATACGTTATATGATTTGATTCAATGGTACGCCTTATCCTCAGGAGTAATGAGGTTAGCTGGTTGCCTGGTCGATGGATTGGTCCAAATTTTAGGCAATATAGAATGGAATGAAGACAATACGATCACCACACCAACGTCAAACATTGCACCAATTCTATGTAGATTTACAATTCATCGTCCAAGACATATCTAACATATATAATATATAATATACAGATATAATATACATGTATCCTTTCATGATCTGCTTATATCACTCATCAGTTCTCTCATCATTGTTCCTCTTATTGTTCAACTTCCCTCCTTCTCTCTTCTGCCACCCACCCCCTATTGCCTATTTAGGAAGTCTAATTGCTAAATGCGACACTACAGTAGCGCCTACCGCCCCTTGTTTAAAAAACCATTGTTGCTGCTCTGGAAATAACCAGGCAGACACCTCCCCCCTCCTATAAGTTCTTGTTGCCAGTCTCCCTGTTTGGTAATCAAGAAATCTTGCACGGGTTTCTGCTCTTACGTTTCCCTTTTTTGCCATCTCTGTCTAAATTTTCTTGATCTTTTCTTTTTGCTTCTTCCATTTTGTTTTTCCTTTTGAGTTGGGTTTTTAAACATCAACCCAGCCACTTTCTTCCAACTTACCTAGCAACACCTTATTCCTCTAAACTTCCTAACTTAATCAGGGCTGGACCATTATTCAACCTCCTGATTTTATTTCTTCCTTTTCCGGGTCCCATAAAGTCAGTGGTTGGGCAGCTTCAATTCTTTTTGGTCCCTGTCATCTAATTTGTTTAGATCACCTTTTTTTACGTTACCCCCTAATTATTTTTAAATATAAGACAGACAATTCTCCGAGGAAACCGAGATAACTACAAAAGACAAGTCAACCAACAGCACAATATTCATCTGTCTGTCGTATCTTTTTCCTTTGTTTTGTGTTTGCACTGTTTTTGCATAACATCCTTTCAGCCTAGTCTGTCTTTCTTCAACTGCTATTTTTCTGTGGCCATAAGCTCAGTCAGTAAACTTACTGTTTGAATCAAACAAAACACATTTTAATAGCTACCTTTCAAGAGCTGAAAATCAAACGAAATTTATTTCATTGTTCTGTTTTTTTGGTTTCTTCACAAAAAACAAAAAGAAAACCCCTCGTTCCAAAATTACCCCCTTATTGCTCTTTCGAGACTTGTTCTTACCCCCTTTGGATATTTGAACTTTGTGTCTTTTACAAATCATTTCTCCGCAACAGCATCATTATTTAAAACAACATCATCAAACATGTCAGAATACGATGCTGCACTTGTTCTTCTGAGCATGAGAAGCACAGATAATAATGAATATATTAGTGATCACATGTCTACCAATGAAAAGCCTTTCTATGGGTTTTCTAACGGTTCTTGGCATCCAGAAACAAACACATATCATACAGAAGGAATGTTGAACAGCCCAGCAAATAGCCCTCCTATGAAACTTGGACATGGGTTCTCTCCTTTAAAACATACGGCGACCTTGTTCACCACTTGTAATGGTGCAGCCGCCATAAAGTCGGAATCTACAAGCGCCACCAACTTAGACAGATATCATTATTCCAATGATAAATATGTGCATAGCAACGACGGCATGGTGTCGCCAACGCCTCTGAGTCCTGAGCCATATAAGCATGACAATGTGAAGGATATGATGCGAATATCTCGAGCGTTATCACCGGATTCTCAGCATACCATTTTGCCGCTAAGCCCGACTTCACCGAACAGCAGCAATACCGCAGCAAATACCACAAGTAATACGGCAATACCAGTAACTCCTCGGCCAAGAAGCAGGTCCCCGGGTTCGCCCATTTATAAAGCTCATCATCATAGATACACCACACAAAAGTCCAACGTGACTCTATATCCAAGAGGAGGTACCAGGCATATTATCAATGTGATTTCCAGTGGAGCCAAGAAACCATTTGCATGTGATGACTGTGGCCGTGCATTTGCTAGAAGAGAGCACCTCTATCGTCATGTTGAAACCATGCATAATGGCCAGAAGGATTTCAAATGCCTTGTTTGTGCAAGGGTGTTTTCTAGAAAAGATAACATGATGCAACATGTACGAAACAAGCATGCTAAGAAAGGCTCTGAACTTTCTGACATGATTATCGATTCACCGAGCCCATAAGGTCTCTCTCTCTCTCTCTTTCCAACATACCACTGTACTTCTATACCATACAGATAGACACTATCGTTGCTTTTTTGCCTTCTCTCTTTACTCTAGTATTTATTTCAAAGCTTCAAACAGCTGCTTCGTATCTAATTTATGCATAAACTTAATGTAATCTTTCTTATTGTCTGCATCTTCAATGTTGATGTCACTTTTGTAGATATGAGCTACTGGTATGTCGAAAGCGTACTTGTCGTACCACTTTCGATTCGCAGGGTCTGAAATATCAACTTCTTTGTAATCAAACTGTTTAGATTGTGCGACTTTTTTTATGACATCTTTGGCTGTATCACATAGTGAACATTGTGGTTTGGTGAATAACCGTACGAGTCTGAGTTTGGCCGACATTTTGATGTTGCAGGTAGCTCGGACAAAACTCGAGGACGGTTAAAAATAAATGCCGAAAAAGGGAAAAACGGAATAATTAAAAATGGAATAACTAAAAAAGAAGATAAAAAAAAAGGCCAAAATCCCCCAAATATGCATGCGGCTACTTTATACATTAAATACAAGAAATTTGGTAATAAACTACATTAAATCATTTTCGAGTTCACGCAGAAAGTCTTGGTCGATACTGCTGCTATCATCATCATCCTCGTCATCATCTTCGTCTCCTTCAGGCTTATCTCCATCTTCACTCTCAGACTTTTCGTTGTCTTTTTTCTCACCAAACCTCGACTTTTTAAGCAAAGACTCGTTATCTTCTTCATCTGCCCGATTTCTTTTCTTACTAGCAGACTCATCATCATCTCGTTGGTCTTCACTTGGGTTATCATCACTTTGATCGTCGCTCTGTTCATCACTCTCCTCATCAGCCATAAACTCTTCCAACTCCTTATCAATATCTTCCCAGTTCATATCACCTTGTTTCAAAGACTGTACAAACTCTTCAGTACCTTCTACAGAAGCAACATCATCAGTAAACTCTTCATTGACACCTATAGCCAACGATTCGCTTTTTCTGATATTCTCAATTTCGTCAGGTCGGAACTTGAACGCAAAGTCTCCTTCAGGCAGTCTTTTCCATGCTGCAAGACTTGACATCAACCAGCCCAATTTCACAATATGTACATTATCTCCCTTTCTTGCTACTGCCTGACAAACTTTAGCTGTACCTTTGGACATAGCCACAAGATGAGTGATTGTATCCACGTAATCGTAAACAACTACTGCTCCAAAACTCTGAGTCCAGCGAACAATATCTGCATCCTGTGCTTTTGTGCCTAATGGTATTACCCCGCTGAATAAAATTACACAACCATCAAGAATATTGGACTTCATTTGCGGTATGATAGTCTCCAGATTAGGTGTGGGCTCTCGACCATCATTGACTTTTGAAAAATCCTTGTAATAGTTTTCATGCACCTGTTTAAGAATAACTTCGACCCGCTGCAACTCTTTGTCATTATCATTAAGCAGTTTTCTCTGGTGGATTTTATTCTGCAGTTTCTGTAGCGGTCGTTCTGTTTGCTGAGCTTCTAACGTAGCTGATCGCTTGTTCAGCAACACTTCATCTTCCAATGCCTGAGGTGACAAATCGGAACCAGATATATATTGTTCGTCACTGTTTTCGTCGTCTGCTCCGTTATCTTCCTGTTCTAGAACCTCCTTATTTTTCTTGGTTTCACCCTGACTGGTCACACTCTCTGGCTTATTGTCCGATTCACTTTCAACTATACTGTTTCCATTAGATTTGTCTACAATTTTGGTATCGTCAGTTTCTGCCGACTTTCGGTCTCCATTCTCAATAATCTCATCTACAGATGCTTTCATGACATCTGTCTGCTGAGGCAGAAACGAACTGTTGATATCTCCAATGCCAACAAAGAAATTGAAAGGCGATACTTTGACCAGATTATCGCACCAGTTCCACACATCTCCTCTATCATCAATAATGGCTACCATAGATGTAGACACTGGGAACAGTCGCTGTAAATTTTTATGGACAAGACTGCCACTATCATCTCGACTCAAAATTCGCTCACCAAAATAAAGACCATTCGGATCAATGATCTTGGCAATAGCCGAGGCATATGCCTTAGTTGCCATTGTATAAATATGCATTTCATAGTATTTGTTCATCTCCTCCAGAAAATACTCTAGCCCTGGCCTCATCTTGACATAATACCAGCAAGGTTCTTTTACTGGTAATGCAGGCCCGGATTTGTCTGATGCTAAAGGCTTGAGAACAACTTCTTCTAAACAAAAAGTTTGAACGTCACTCAAAGCCGGGTAGTTTGGATTACTATTATCATTCATCCATTCCCTGATTGTAGGATCTACTGCAGCCTGGATCACTGTCTGGTCGAGATCAACCACCAATATCAGTTTTTTCTGCTGTTGTAGACTCTTTTCTAGAGATAGTTCTATTCGTTCGGCTTCTGCATATGATACTGTCAGTCCATTCTTTTCATGTGACATTGTGATCCGATCTCTTTCTTCATCTTCACCATAATCAACATAATCACGGTCTTCTCCTAGTGATTTGCCGCAAACTGCACACATTCCACCAAACTGAATCGGATGAGAACATGGCTCTAAAATATATAGCACAGGAGTCTGGGCAGATTTAATGATATCTCCAGGTTGAACCAGCCATTCTGACAACTCACCAACTAACGGAGATTCAAAAGTGGAATATGCTTCGCGTTGAGAGGCAATCTCAACATCAAGAGAACTTCTACGCGGTAGTCTCGCACTACTGATAGACGGAGTTCGTGCAGGACTCGGGGCAACTTCATCTTCTATGGCATTTTCATTTGCGATTGCAAATGCATCCATTTCATCTTCGTTGTCGTCTTTGTTGTCGTCATTACTTGGATCCCAGCGGTACTTATAGCGTAGCAAAGGCGTGTGTTTCTTAACAGGACTTCCAACGGCCTGTAAAAGTGTGGTAACCTCAACAGGAAATTTGGCTGAAGCAGGCAGGTAAACTTTTGTAGGATCTTGTGACATGATTTTTCTTCAAACAGTCATTGGTTTGTTGCAGTTCAAAATGTCGAGGTCACCAGGCTTAAAGTTTTGTGTGTGGACAAAAAATGAATAGGCGTGCGTGCGTGATGGCTGGCCGAGATGTCGGACATGGGACACGCACGGCTGTGCAGATGAATGAGTTCTGAGGAGGCCGTGATATCCGCCCAGAGGATGTCGGATGAAATATTGAAAGTTACAAATGGATTCGACGGCTTGAATTGAGCTAGAAAGTCGGTTGTATGGGTTTTTGTTTAAGGTTTCGGGTATATATTCATTATATCATATCTCAGCATATTCTATAGACAGAAAAGACCATGTCTATCAAAAAACACAAGAATGCATTTCTTTTATTCTTCTATAACTTGAGCTTATCAGTTTTCCTTTTCATCTATTCTTCTAAATTTAAATTGAAATTTAAATTCAAGTTCAATATCATATGACTCCGTTCCGGTCATGCTCCTGTTGCTCACTGTAGTTTCCCCATTGGCCATCGTGCGGCGCAGTACGGCTGTTCTCGGCAATATAAAATAGGTACCTTCCTTACAGTTGTCTCGGTAGTTTGCGCTGCTTCATTTAACATTTCACTTCTCATAAAAAGACTTTGTAGCAATGGCAATTGAAGTCTTAGGCGACGACATATTATTAGATAATGTTTTTCCGTTTCTCGATTTACCAGATTTACTTGCAGTTTCCGTAGTATCCAAGTATTTCCACCAACTAAGCCAGGTTGCCACTGTATGGCACAAGCTATATATACAGACGTTTTCATCACTTCCTCCAGACACAGCTTTCCGCAATGTTTCTGATTCTATCAACTGGAAAGATTTGTTTCAGAAAAGACTCTCTAGTAAACTTTATACTTGGGGTGAATCGTCTCGAGGTAGATTAGGCTATGATATCCATGATGTTCCTGCCAAAGACAGAAACGCATTTGGCTTCGGAGTCCCGCTGCCTCATCATGTTAAAATTAGTGATAATCACTCAATTGCTCGAATTCAAGGTGGTGGGTACTTTTTTGTCTTTTCTACGGTCGATGGCAGACTTTTTGCGACTGGAGACATTGTGGTTCGACCTATGCCCTTGCATATCAGAATCAGACCACCTGGAATTATACCATTGCCTGTAACCGCAACACAAAACAATGGTGTTCAACCGGTAGATTTGACTGCTGTAACTGAACCTGGAACTGAGACAGATCTGCATGATAATGGACCTACTCCTGCCCCTGTGGCTACTTCTACTGCCCCTGATTCTGCTCCCCCGCAATTCGAATGGAATCCTATAGGGGTGAGAATCCATGGCCAATTGGTTCAAAGACGTCATGCAGCACCACAGCCATCTCAACCGGCTAGCAATGCACCTACCAACAATCAACATACTGAAACTTCCTCAGATACTCCCTCAGAAACCCGCTCAGATACAGAACCAACACCACCTACAGCCGCCACAAATTCAGAACCAATTATTCCTCCCGGTGTGGTGTCGGTACCATTGCACCGAGTCCCCGGTAGAGGTGTTCCTAGAATGGCACCTCGGTTAATTTCTCCTCCGGCTAGAAGCTTGCATCATCTGCAATATACTGAACCAGCCGGTGACACCAAAGTCCTGGCCACCTTTGTGGACTTTTCTGTAGGCCGTGAACATGTGCTCGCTTTGGATACTAACAACAATGTCTATATATGGGACAGATCTTTTGACAAACCTGCAAGAAAGCTGGAGTTCTCTAGAAATGCGAATTTCGGTCGAATCACTGCCATTTGTGCTACATGGAACTTTGCTGCTCTGGCGACTACTGGAGCTGGTGTTATTCTCATTTATGATATTGGCCAGCTTCAAGAAATGAGCTCTGATGGCTCTAATCAGCCAAAGATTGACAACTATGTGACTGTACCACATACTACATTTTCAAAGAACAAGCCAGAGGAAATTGTTGGAATGTCTGGTGGAACAGGATTCCTTGTTATGTTGAACAGGAAGGGACAGGTTTTATATGTCAAAGATGCTGATAAAGGTGAAATGGTCATTTCACAAAAGCCAAAGGTTTTGGAAGAGTTTAGTCAAAAACTGGAAACTAGTGGAGGCAGACTCATCAAAATCTGTGGCTCATATCAGCATTTTGCACTACTTAGTGATACTGGAAAGGTGTTCTTCGGACATGCAAATGAGCCCAGCAAGGCTATTGAATATCCTCAGCTGGAGCGTATCATCGACGTTGCTATTGGTGACCATCATTTCTTTGCATTAGACAATGCAGGCAGAGTATTCACTTGGGGTCTTGATCTGAATCATCAAGGATCATTTGGATTAGGGCCGTTTGATCGGAACGGTATAATCGAAGGATTCCCTGAATCTGACGACAATGTGGAGATTGACGATCGTCGTAGAAACATGAAGTTGAAAACGCCAGTTCTTGTCAAGACCATTGAAAAGCCTGTTTTTGCGATTGCAGCTGGTGGTGTGCAGTCAGCAGCGATTTTTTGATCAGTTTTAGTTTTAGTGTTAGTGCAATGCGTTTTATTTATGTTTATAGTTAAATAGGTTCATGACAATTATATCAAGTAATTAATTGTTTCTTTATTGTACAAAACGATCCGCATTCCAGTTGATGGCTGCTGACTCTAGGTCTCTTACCATATGCTGTTTACCAATGCTTTGAAGAGCAAGGTCGAACACGGAGTCGAATGTTTCATTATTGTCACCTGTCGTTGCTTCATCATCCCTGATTGTTTCAGTAATTAGTGTGCTTGTCTCATCTTCAGTGACGACTCTAGGCTTGTGTTTCTTGCCTTCAATAATTCGTCTCTTTCTTGCGTATTCCAAGATATTGAATTCTCTGGCAAGTGGTTTATAGATGTTGAGAGGATCGAAGGATGTCAGTAAATGATCAACAGAGAAGTCGTTTTGTGGTGGCTGTTCCTGTAGCTCTTCTTTGGTTTCATGGCTTGAAATATTGCCAAGATTAAGCTTGATTTTAAGAGGTTTGATGGTGATTTTTGGCAGGGGAGCTGGTTCTACTGGAGCGGGAGCAACAGAGCTGGGACTTGGTGAAGTGTCATTTTCAGTTTTGACAGTGTCATTGAATGCAGATATTAATGTTGTAGCAGTGACTGGATCGATGACTGTATCTGCGGCTGTGATTTCAGCAGTATCAATGGCCATATCTGTCGATTGTGAGTCAATAGTGACTGTGGGCTCAGAAACAATCTCTGATATGTGAACAGGCGTCTCTATAGAAATCGTGTCTGCAGAAACTGTGTCTGCAGAAACTGTGTCTGTAAAAACCGTGTCTGTAGTAACAATATCTGTAGTAACAGTATCTGTAGTAACAGTACCTGAAGTAACAGTATCTGTAGAAACAGTACCTGAAGTAAAAATATCTGTAGAAACAGTATCTGAATTAACAGTATCTGAACTAACAGTGTCTGTTGGTTCAAGCACATTTGAAGATTCAACTGCTGGTTCGGATACTATCTCTGAGGATATGCTAGCTGGTATCTCTGTAGTCACAGTGGTGATTGCTTTACCAACATCGTCTGTTGTATCCATAGAGTCTTGTCTTTCCGGTACCAGTGGCTTGATACTCAGACTTATTTTGGGTAATTTCAGCATTGTCCTTCCATCACTGATTTCTGCCGTATGTTCAGAGCCCTGTGTTTTTTCACCATTACTTTCCGTTATTTGGCCCAGGGTTTCTACAGCCAATTTAAGTTCTTCAACTGGTTTCATTGTTTCGTCTTCGACATCCGAGTCGGAATCAGAAATATCTTTCGGCTTACCAAATGATAGCTTGAAACTTGGAAGAGGAGGCTGTTGGATACTTGGTTCCTCAACTTCTACTTCTGATTCGGAATCTGAATCTGAATCCAAAAATCCATCTATCATGCTTTGATCTTCTTTTTTCTCGATATCTACCAAATGTTGGTTGTTGTTTAGTGAGTGGTTGGATAGATTCTCATCCTCCTCTTCGTCTTCTTCCTCTTCTTCCTCATCTTCCTCATCGTGTCGTAATCCTATAAGTCTTTGAAGGGCTTCTTCAGCCTGTCTACCTTCCTCCACAATCTTTTCTCGTAATTCCCTTGGATCTGTGACCCGCTGAGTAAACTCAGGTGTAGCCATGAACGTGTGATCTGGAGGCAGCTGTGGCATCCATTTAGGTAGCCATCCATTTAGCCTGCTATGGGATGGAACAACCTGTTTAATTGCCATACTAGGCTCAACAAAAAAACTTTCTTCTGCTTCCGACATAGTTGGAGGATTAGGATCCAGTTTCAAATGGTTCAAATCCCTTGTATAACTAGAAGTCAGCTTCACTTCACGTTGTAGCGCAGAGATCAGCAACCCCTGTTCTTTCATCCAGATTGCAATGTCAGAAACTGCAGGTTCGGACCGTCTTTGGGTTTCAATCACTCTATGCAAATGATAAAACAACTCTTGCATCCTCTTCTCAGCAAGCAGAATCAGATAATCCATAGCTTCCTTGGTGACAGGAATCTGTTTGGAAGCCAGAATGGCAACAGCACATCGTACAAAAACTGTCTGAAGCGTGTCTTCATGATTCTTGGGCACCGACACTGTGACCATGTGGTTGATGCTCATCACCAATGTCTATGAGTGTTGTTAAAGAGAGAAAGGGAAGTGTGTTTCCAAAAAAAGCTGGGAGCTGTTGGCTGTGAGTTGTTGCCTAACCAATATCATCATTAAGAACCTGACATTAACTATAGACCACTTTAGCAGATATTAATAAGATTTTTTTTTAGTTTTTATTTTTTATTAAAACTTGAGTTTTCAGTGGCTTGACTTTGGAAATATATTACAAGAGAAAAACCACTGCAATTGGTTGTAATATTTGACCTATTAAAACTGCTGATGCTATAGTGCACATAAACTAGAACTAGAACTAGAACAAGAACAAGAACAAGTTGACCAAATTATAACTGGATTTCTACAACAACTAGAACAACTAAAAAGATCGAATTGTCTCAAATACGAGTATCTTAATATTTATCAATGACAGATATTGACTCACTGGTCAACAAATGGTTGGACCTTGATAATAATGCTGAAACCTGCAACGAAATCAAACTGCTATATGCAAATCACGAGTTTGAAGAGCTGACAAAACGCTTGGCTACTCGGATCCAATTTGGAACAGCCGGTCTGAGGGCCCCTATGGGTGCCGGATTCAGTATGATGAATGATTTGACTGTTTTACAGGCCTCACAGGGTTTGGCCAAGTATGTTAAGGCTGTTGTTGCCAACGCAGAGGTCAGAGGCGTAGTTATTGGCCATGACCATCGACATAACTCGGCACGGTTTGCGAATTTAGCCGCCATTGCATTTTCTCATATTGGTATTACTGTTCACCGCTATGATCAGCTTGTTCATACACCTATGGTGCCATTTGCTGTGGATTTTCTTGGTGCTGCTTGTGGAATTATGATTACCGCTAGTCACAACCCTGCTAAAGATAATGGTTATAAGGTATATTGGCAAAACGGATGCCAGATTATTCCGCCGCATGATGAGCTCATTTCCAAGAGTATTGATGAGAATTTACAGCCATGGACCTGGGAATTGTCCTCGCAAAGTTCACAGCTGGTAAAGTCATTGGATCTGAGTTCAGAATACCTGGCTAAACTGAGACAAGCACTTCCAATCACAACACCATTACAACTTAAGTTTGAGTCATTTGTTTACACTCCTATGCAGGGAGTAGGACTGCCTATGATGACGAGAATATGCAAGGAACTTTTGGGCATTGAGAACAAGTTGGTTGTGGTTGAGAAACAGCAACTGCCTGATCCAGATTTTTCTACAGTCAAGTTTCCAAACCCTGAAGAAAAAGGTGCGCTTTTACTAGCAATAGATACCGGTGACTCCTGTGGTTCTCAGTTTATACTGGCTAGTGATCCTGATGCTGATAGGTTCTCAGTAGCAGTTAAAAGTTCTGTAGAAGACCGATGGATCCAGCTTAACGGCAACCAAATCGGTTCATTGTTTGCATATGATGCAGTGAAACGGCGAAATCCTAACCAGAAAATGGCACTAATAAATTCTACTGTGTCTAGTCAGCTTATGTCAGCCTTGGCTAAGAAATATGGTGTTTATTATGAAGATACGTTGACAGGCTTCAAGTGGATTGGCAACAAAGCAATTGACTTAGAAAAACGTGGCTATAGTGTTCCATTTGCCTACGAAGAAGCCATAGGCTACATGTTCCCAGTCGTGCATGATAAAGATGGACTTTGTGCAGCAACCATGTTTTTGTTGCTATTGGCGGATCATGATGTTTCTAGTGGCGATGATGTGCTTGCTATTCTGGAATCAATATACCAGGAAGTCGGATACTTTGCTGAACACAATGATTACTACATTTCATCTGCTCCAGAAATCACTCAGTCCGTGTTTGAATATATTAGAGGCAAAAGTGTGGACAAAAAATCCCTAGGGCAGTTTGTTATCACTGGTTGGAGAGATCTGACAACAGGCTATGATTCTACTACAAAAGATCACAAGCCCGTGCTACCTGTGTCTCCAGAGTCTCAGATGATTACAGTGACTTTAGCCTTAAAAAATTGTGAACAAAAAGACGATATTAGCATCCGTTTCACAGCACGTGGTTCAGGTACAGAACCCAAGCTTAAAGTGTATATTGAAGCTCGAGCTACTTCAGCAGAAGAAGCACAAACATTAGCTGACAATGTATGGATAGAACTTGGTGAACATTGGTTTAATGATAGTCGTCTAAAGTCTCGGGTCGATCCGGGTGCTGGTGCTTAGTCAATTACTTTCTAGTTCGAACCAATGTGATGTAATGCCTTAGTCAAGTCAACAGTCAAGTCAACATGACACCAAATTACAGCCAACACTGACAAATACAGAATATGTACCATCCGGTATAAATACTAAAAGCATAAAATAATAATAATAACAAAAAAACAAAACGAATATTTGGCTTGTTCAGGTTTATGTAGTTGTCATTCTCCTCCTTCTGCTGATGTAAGCACTCCGCGTTTTTCCATCTCCTACAAAGTCTCTTACATACGTAGTCTCGGTCGGATAAATTTAATCACACACACTTTTGACAGCAACACGGAACTTGGCGCAGTGTAACAACCTGTTAAAGATATTGTTGATTGACACGTAATCTTTCGACTTGATATTGTACTTGCAAGTCATGGGTTATCCGGAGTTACCATAGTAAGTAGGCATAGCATAGCCCGAGAAGTCGTTCCTTGACATTGTTCCTAAAAGCTGTTCCAGTTTCAAGCATTAGCATTGCAACAAACTCCAATATATGTCTGAGAATCCAATCATATCTCTCCTAGCTCTTTATTTCACTCATATTCCATTCTAACTCTTAGCCATAAGGATTTCCATCCACGGAAACAGACGCTCAGTCTGAAAGCAAGCCGGTGGTGGTTCAAAGTCAACCACAAAAGTCGTCGACTGGTATATTATATCGCAATATTTGTCATTTTGTTAATCTTTATACTTCGCACCACTTCGAATTCAGAAGCATCTGCGTATTTTGAAGAATCTGTCGGTGCTCAGAAAGCATTGAAGGCATTCGGACGTAAGCTGAGTCGATCCAGCCGAAACAGTTTCAGTGATGCTGAACTTAGCATCGATTATTTTGACTTGAACGATTTCCAAGGTACTGCGAATGGAAAATCTAAAGGTGAACTTCTGCTGATGTTGATTCCATTAAGAAATGCTGCGTCTGTGTTGCCCATGATGATGTCGCACCTGGCCAACTTGACATACCCGCACGAGCTTATAGATATTGGATTTCTTATTTCTGATACTGATGACACTACACTCAAAGATCTGCGCTATTTCATAAAAGAATACACTGATGACAGGGAGACTGTGAACTTCAATAGCGTGACAATATTACAAAAAGACTTTGGGCAAATCGTGGGCCAAGGTTTTGACGATAGACATGGTGTAGCCGTACAAGCAGAAAGAAGAAAGTTAATGGGTCGTGCCAGAAACTGGCTTCTTTCTACAATGCTTCAGCCTTATCATTCATGGGTTCTCTGGAGAGACGCAGATATAGAAACCTGTCCAGGAACCATTATAGAAGACATGATGAAACACAACAAAGATGTGATTGTACCAAATGTCTGGCGCCCACTTCCTGACTGGCTCGGAGGCGAACAGCCGTACGATTTAAACGCTTGGCAGGAGTCCGAATCTGCCATCTCTCTGGCCCACACCTTAAATGAAGACGATGTTATAGTAGAAGGATATGCTGAGTATACGACTTGGAGACCACACATGGCATATTTCCGTTCTCCCAATGGTAATCCGGATGAACTCATGGATCTTGACGGAATTGGTGGAGTGTCCATATTAGCCAGAGCAAAGGTGTTTCGACAAGGTGCGAATTTTCCCGGTTTCGCTCTGTGGAACCACGCAGAAACGGAAGGATTTGGTAAGATGGCCAGGAAAATGGGTTTCTCTGTGTCAGGAATGGTGCATTATACAATCTGGCATCAATATGAACCATCTGAAGACGATCTGATCGAAATGAAGCATCGAGAAGATGAAGCCAAGGCAAAGGCCGCTGAAGAAGTCAAGGCCAAGGCTGCTGAAGAGGCTGAAGCTAAAGCACTTGCTGAGGTTAAAGCACAGGCCAAAGCAATTGCTGACGCACAGGCTGATGCGGAAGTCAAAATAAAAGCAGAAACAAAAGCCAAAACACAGACAGACCCACTGGAACCTGTTCAGCCAGAGCTTGCAGATATTGGTGAGGTTGCTGTGCCAAAACTTCCGCATCGTGTTCCTAGAATATAGAAGATTCTACATATTGACATTCAACTATTTATATAAAATGAGAACTTGTCTATTTTGTACAAGGCAGTAGGTGACCGAGCCGATGATTTTGCTGTATGTCTTTTATTGTTGTAAAGAGGAGAGAGTAGTTGTTTAACTGCTATTCTAAAGTGGGTAGACTAAACAGCGAAATATATATGGATATAGAACTTACTCACTGATAGATTTATAAATCTGTTTCCACATTGATAACAGTACTATCTTTAAAGAGCAAAAAAAATTGATTCGACCCAGGATCGAACTGGGGACGTTCTGCGTGTTAAGCAGATGCCATGACCAACTAGACCATCGAACCATTGTCGAGAAAGTTGGGACTTTCTACGTATATCAATGTAAGGGCTGGGCGAGTCACGTGACTTGAGTATTGCTTATGTAAATGCTGACTAATGGGGACATTTTTTTTGGCTTCATCATCCGAGTTTCTAAAACCTTGTCTTTCTACTAACAAATGAACGAGATGAGATGATGATAATTATCATGTGTTTTAAAGAGATGAATAAATTGCCTCTCAAAAGGCTAATATGTAATTATATATAAATTATAGCTCTAGCCTTTTATAGAAATAAGGAAGAAGAATAAAGCTCATTAGTCTAGATTATCAGAATGATAGACATATAGTGATATAACTTATATTTAACAAAAGTATAAAGCCTGCTGAAAAAGGATTTGCTGCCTTGAAACTGATTGATGTCGTTGAAATGCAGGTATTTATGCAGTTATAAACTATTTACTGGATTACCGTTACTGTATTGCAATATGATTTGAATCTACTGAAAGATCCACTGAGAAAGTCTTTTGTTTGGGCTCATATCAAGTCTGTAAATATGCATATTAGTCTCCTGATCAACTAGCCATAAAACACTCAGATAGCTTGTTTGGTCGACTGAAATCTGCCTGCTGGTTAAAGATCATCGAACTGCTTTCGTGCCGCCTTCGGATTGCCAAATACCAAGTGACGCACTTCCTTGATATATGACGCTAAATCTTTTTCATCCTCAGAAGCTAGCTTATTAGGCTTCTTTACAGCCTCTTGTGAAATCCATTGCATGAAGTCATCCCTCACTAATATGCTATTGTCTGGTGCAGACTTGATTCTAGCCAACGTCTCTAGAAGTGTCAGCTTGATATTTGCAGGTATTTGGCTGATTAAATCTGCCTGGAACAATTCTGCCCATCGTCGTAGCTCGTTTGTTCGCCAGGAATCAAACTGATGGATAACCTCATTGTCTGTAGTTAGTAGATAATCCTGAACAATGTTGGAGCATTTAAGCTTGGATTCGAGCCCTAAGGAGTAAGCCCTGGCCAGCACATCACCACCTCTGTTCTCTATAAAACTTTTAAGACCATCGGCTTGGCCCATCAGAGAACTCAAAACATAAATCAGACGGCCGAGAATCTTGGAATCAGACTCGGTGTTCAGTGCATCTAAAAGTTTGGACACAACACCTTTATCTAAAGCAAAAACAGACTGCAATGCCACGGGATTGTTTCTTAATGAAGCTCCAAAAACACGAGCAGCAATTTCTTTCGTCGATGTCAAGCTATGCTTACTAAGTAACATGTCCAACAATTGTATGCCCGCTTTCTCACTGATCTCTAAGCCGAATTCACGATCATGAGCCAAATCAGCCAAGTTCTCCAATTGTTGGTCTGTTACTGTCCTTGCCTGAATCGCTCGTATGGCATTGTTTAGAAGTGAATTTTCAGAATCTTGTGGACTAGACGGTGGTGGCGGTTGGACCACCACTGCAGCTTCATTCTTGGCCTTGTCTTGATCATTATCATCATCGAGAAGCTTGGCTTGCCGCAAGCCGGATTGCATATCCAAACGAACATGTAATCCTGGAGGAATATCCACACCATCAGGAACTGTTTGCCATTCAGTCGAAGGTTTGAAAGATGCCATAGTTGTTGTGGCAAATACCAGTATAAGATACCAGGGCGTTGAAAACTTCATGTTGCCAAAAGTGGAAGGAAAGATGTTGAAATTTAACTTACAAAGAAATAGGAAAATGTATTACTATGAACAGCTATGTCACCTAGGTAATAAATATATACAACACAAGCTTGTTTTATTATTTGTGTTGAAATAGTACAGAGATAGTGATTATAATCACAATGCTTTTATTTTATCATAATTAGGACGCTCATTCATGATCTGACCGCTTTTGTCCGATCATATGCAGGTCCCCCCTCATTGTCAGGACCCTGGTTCAGGGGTATGTACGGCTGTGGTATCTTCATTTTTGGATAAAACGATATAAACGATAAGCAATAAATAAATTCGCTTGCTGAATTACAGGAGACTTGCAGAATTATAACAAAAGTTCTATAATAAATATGCCGATGGAATGTCCTTTCTATAGACAGCAGACCGGGGAATAATTGCCAAGTAGCTAGATAGGAAGTTAAATTCAATTATGATGATGATGATGATTCTAAACAATTTGCTATCAGTTGCTAAAGTAGTCATTTGGATTGCTTTATAGAAGTATTTTATGACATGATTAATATAATGCTAAGATTATTTGTTGGGTTGGATATTTCAAAGCCAATTGGCATATAATATTGAGGTTTGCATGGCTTGTAATAGCTCTAGATATACCAATAACCAGGGAAATATGCCTGCTATTTATAATTTTTAGGTCCTTGGACAGCGCATATTTTGAGGCAGCAACACTACGCAGGGTTTTTAGAATAAGGAAAGTATTCTGTGCTGTGATTGGTTCATATCCATAAACCCCGAGTGTAACTATTGTTGCTAATAATAATATTTCAATTACATTACCCTTTTGGGAAACATCTTGACGATCTCAGCTGCACATTCCCGCCTGAAATGACAATCAAAACTCAAAATAAGGATATAAGCCTCAAAATAAACAGGTTTCTTAGATAATGTTTCCCGATTGGTAATTGTGAAACAGATCGGATGCGTATATCATGGTCTTGAGGGAAATAGTCGTGCAATTTCAGGTGGGGTCCAAATGTCAGACCCTATATGCTGCAACCTCAAATGATGAAAACCCTGGACTTAATTAATTATGCTCGAGAAAAAGACAAATCGCATTTCATTAGATATAGTCTAGTCGGTTAAGTTTTTAGTTTTTCTCGTTTCTCATTCTAGCATCTCTCAATTGCTAGATTTCGTAGCTGTTCACTATCAATCTCAGGTGTACTCTGGTGACCGCAATTGGCTGCACCCATATAGTAGCAAACAGCAACCTTAGTCTGGATATTAACAACTTCCTATTTTAGAAAAATAAACCCCGGGTGGCCGGTTGTGTATTATTTCTGGTGCATATTCATGCCTCACCTATGATCATGGTCTCATTTTTTGCGGCCGGTAAAAATGCCTGCAATATAAACGACAGGAGAACAGATCACCTTGATGACAGAGAACACTGCTTCTAAAAGAATCAGTACGTAGTACATGACCCACATAAATATGAAAATCTCCAGAAAAATAATCGCTGTACGAGATGATGTTCCCTCAACAGTACTGTGTATAGGATACAATAAAAAGTTCAGGGGTTCAACCATAGAAATAAACGAGATCCACAACTGCTGTATAATTCCCATGATATCTGTAGTACCATTTCTCGGCAATGGTTCGGTGCCAAGATCACCCTCTGTTCTTGCTCGTATGGCTCGGTTTCTACTCGAACTTCGATCTCGGGATCCATCACGGTTCCGAGAATTGAACATTTTGAAAAAGCTGCCGAATTTAGACCCGCCATTCTCATCATCATCTGCCGGAAAAAGTGGAACATCTCGTGAACTTGCTCGTCTTCGGCCACGTCTGCTGTAGACAGAAGATTTCCGAGTGCCGTAATCTTCAGGGGTAGGAATATCGACTTTCTCGGAGTCAAAGTCTTCGAAACCGCCATTTAACATGGATGGAGATGATTGCTGGCCTGCAATTAAACGGCCAATCAAGTCCGTTTCCTCCTGCTTTCTTCGGCCAAATGTAAATGTAGGTATTTTTCTCATAGTGCTGCCTGTCATTGATCTCGTGGTGTAATGCGCGTCTGATATAGCCGGTTTCACAAAATCCACGCGCTCTCCTTGTGGACCAGCCAAATCAGCAGTATTTTTTCCAGTATAATCTTCAGGATATCTTTTGTCTAATTGTTTGCGATATTCCCCTACTAATCTGTCGGCATTCACAGCTGTGTAACTATAAGCATCCTTCGGTCGATCTTGTGATTTCGTTCGGCTAGTTAAACCATGGCCAACACTAGGAGACCGTGGCCGTGCTTTTTTTGTGACACTGCTTGATTCGAAATCTGCTGCACTATAAGGAGCTGCTGTAGACAATTTGTATATAGTTCCATTGTGCTCGTCGTCAGGTTCAAGCACTGATTCATCATCTATCTCCACTGGCGGCCCATACCCATATTGGTTAATTGATTTCCTTTCTTCTGACGAACGAAACATGCTTGATAGTTCGAGAGAACAAAAAAAAGGGAAGTTGATATAACTGTTTAACAAACTATGGGTTCCTCCCTCAATGTTGTTGTTTTTTGAGATAAACAAGGTTTAATCGGAAAAGGGCACGGCTGAAACCAGAAATCTTTTTCAGGGGTAAAATAGATTCTGAGTGAAGTTACGGGTAAAAAAAGTGTTCAAAGTATTATAACATGTATCTGTAAAACCAATATATATATTGTAAAAATTATTTCTACATTCGTAGTACTGTCATATAAGCCATTAGAATAGTGTCGTTAGTATTGATTGAAAAATGTCTAGATAGAAAAAACTGCATCATATTAAAACCTGTATCATGAGTTGATGGAGGATTGAGGATTCCAAATCTACATCAGGTCTCGGGATCGGACTTATTTAATTCTTCGCCCATTTTTAAAAGACCTTCCTCCAAAGCCTCCAGGCACTGGATCAAGAGGTACCTGGCCTCACGGGTAGGGTACCGCATAGGTGATTCATCTGAAAACCAAAACGAAGAGTTGACTTCATCCAAGTCGACTCCTTTAACTATTTTGGAAATCTTTCTCCATTCTTCATAAGTAAATGTTCTGTCAGGGTCAGTATGTATGGACTGTGAGAGTTTCCTTATAAGGTGGATCAATGTGACCATATGGCTGGCATCAGAAACAATTTCCGTAGAGTTTTGGGCATCAATGCCATCACCGTTTGTCAAATAAGGTTCAGGTACATTCAGAGACGATTCAGGAGTAAGTGCGACAGTTATTCCTGTTGATTCTGGACTGTTCAAAAGAGCTTCGTCATGTGTGTGATGATGAATCAACCGGCTAAAGTGGCTAGGACTGAAATAGCTTGCAGAGTTTTGCCATAAGGTATATTGTCTGGCCAGCCACACCATGGTGGAGTCTCCTAGAAGCTGTAGCCAGCGAAAGAAGTTGTCACTAAGATTGGAAATCAAGATGGTCATCATGGGTACAGCAGAGATGGCCCAGATTATAAAGAATGAACGGCCAGCAGAACTCACGGGATGATAGTCACCATATCCTATAGCCATCAGGCACAGACTGCAAAAGTATAATGCGTGAAAATAGGACCATGTTTCGCTGAAATGAAACACCAAGGATCCTATGAGCCAAAAAACGGAGAATGACACCAATGATATATAGACGGAGCTGATTCGGCTACGTCGTCTTGCCATTTGGTGAACTTTCTTGATTTGTTCAAATGCTGCTTCAGACGAAATTTGCTGTTCAGATTGCATCTGCTTGATCATGGTTTCGTATTGTTCGATCCTATGCAGTTCAATGTCGTGCATTATAGAAGCCTGACTACTGGTGTCCAAGACAGCAGATATCAGTGTAGAAATGATCAAACCTACAATAATAAGGCCGAGCAGTGCAAAGGGGAGCACTAGCGCTCTGGAAAGGTTGTCTGGTGGAAGCACATCTCCTAGTCCAATAGTAGTGATTGTAATAATGCAAAAGTAGACGGCATCAGGATATCGAATGCCAAATAAATAACTGAATAAAAGCCCACCAAGACCAATCCAAATAATCAAAATGACATTGTTGAGCATGATACGTCGCTGGACTTTAGTCAGGTTGAATGATGCAGGGTACATGCCCCGGATATGCCCGATATAGTTGAGTAACAACAAGGTAGCACTGCAAACGTATAAGATTGTAGTAAATACGGCATTCCAGAAGCCTTCACTGCGCGAGTATGATGATCTACGGTAATAAGTATACTCGGAAATAATGATCAGTGTTAGCAATATGCTAGCTGCAAAATACCAGCCGATTATAGATATTCTTTGGGCGAAATTGTAATTCACTCTTCCAGAGAAGTTGAGAAACAGAGAGATATTGGCTGAGCAACCTAGAAAAAGAGACAATGCATTCAATGCCAGTAGCCATTTCGCGTCTCCGGGTAATACGTTGGTATCCTGGTCGATTCTCCACGGTTCAGCCAATGCACAAACTGAATTCAAGTTCGATATAGGACCCAATGAAGCGGCTATAATAGGCATAATATTTGATGCATGATACCACCACAGAAATCCAGGTTCTCCTGGTTCCAGTTTGAGTCTTCTCACCAACGTTGCTCCAGTAGCTTGGGCGAGCGGAGTTCCGACCGTATGCAATTCATGGCGATGCAACTGAGCACTAGAAGTGCTTGAATTGACAGCAGCAACTGGTGCGAAGATATGATCCAAATGTGTCCTGTTCTGTGATGACAAATCTCTGTTGATACGTGGAGTCTTTTCGCCTGTTTTACTGAGTTTAGGGTTTTTTTGATCAAACGACGTTTGATCCAGCGGAACGGTCAGATGTTCTTGACTGGGTTCCGCAGGAGACGTTGTGGACAAGTCCCTGGAAGAATCAGGTGTCTCTACCATGACAGAAAATTTTGACCAAACTTAACAACGCTCACGAAGTTGCGTGGCTTGGTTGTTTGGATAAAAATGCGAGACAGGGTGGCTGTTTGGCAGGGGACGCACGTTGTTGGAACAATCTCATTATCTCCATCTACATCTTTATCTCCATGTTTGGTTTTGGGTTTGGGTTTTTTGTATTTTTTTTTTTTTGTTTTTTGTTTTTTGTGTTTTTTTTGTTTTTTGTTTTCGAGCTTCGCTATTCTCAAACTGACCGGCCGCCGCTTGTCAATCAACGCATGCTACGTTTAAAGTCACACTAACCCAGCAATTGGTGTTTTAATTGTCCAGTCTCCGGCCTAACTTTTCTGTGTGTTTCTTTCTGTTTCTTTCCTTTCATTATACTGTGAGAATTGCATGAGCTACGGCTGTTTCGCACTTGCTCTGCCATATTGAAACCATGGAATCTGCCCTTGACCTCCAGAACAGAAAAAAGAACCGCCGAAGATCCTATATTCCAGGCGACCCGCGACATCAGTGCAGCTTTGCGGGGTGTGGTCTGTCGTTTTCCAGACTTGAGCACCTGCGGCGACATTTCAGAATCCGTAAGTTCAACATCATCTGCATCTACAACTATCAGACAGACTATCAAACAATTCTAACATATAGATGAGGCTGTAGAGAAACCACAGTGTCGTTTCTGCAACAAGACGTTTGCCAGACATGACATTTTATCGCGACACCTGAAGAGGAAGCATGCCGATTCGAAAAATGGGGCCCAGATTGCTGAGAGCCAAGAATGTAAAGACTCACAGCCTATCTCCACGATATTCGACGTTCTTAACGGCATGGATCTCACAGATCATGGTTCTGCTACATCAGCTGCTGCAGTGTCGCCAACTCTTTACGCTCCACAGTCGGAACCAAACAGCAATAACATTGCGTTTCGTGATCTCAATAGCTCGGCAGACCTCTGGAGCTCTAACCAGGCTGTTTCTCACTTGAAGAATGAAGATTTTCTCGACTGGCTTTTCAACCAATCCAATATGTCCATGGCTACTGGAACTGGTTATAGCTCAGACGATGGCGGCAATAGCGAGCATTCCTTTTTTCGAGATGCATACAGCCAAGCTTCTCCTTCTCCAAATACCGGGACAGTGCATTCTACAGACTTTTGCACTCAAGAAACGTGCGAGAAACTCAAGCATAGTATCTTGCCTAGCAGTCTATTTGGTGAGCATACAAAAAACACAGTTCTCACCCCAGAAACTATCACACATGCTATTGGTCATTACTGGCTACTTCACAACAGATGGCCCATGCTACACAAGCCTACTTTCAAAATTAACGAATGCCCGCCTCATCTTTTATTGTCTATGATTACTTTGGCTATGGTTATTGGAGGTGATCCTGACGAAATCCGTTTCTCTATCGCGGTTCATGAAACCCACCGATACTCTATTTATATGCTCCCGCAGTTTAGTGAGCCCACTCTCTGGGTTTTCCAGGCTTTGCTGCTTTCAGAAATATTTGAATTATTGACCAGTACAGAGAAGCAACATGACATGGCCTCACGATTCCATTCAGTCATGATCTCGACCATGCGTAAAGCTGGATCGATGGATTCCGAATCTAATCGTAAGAGTAGTGAACTCAAAAACCGGCACCAGTCCAGCAATGATTTTATTGAATTAGAATGGAAGACTTTCATCGACCAGGAAGCTCGACGACGTGTGGCGTTCTTTGCGTTTATCCTCGACACTCAACACAGTACTTTTTTTAATCAACCTGCTAGCATATTTATCTCAGATATGAACTTGAGACTTCCATGTGAAGAAGAAGTGTGGGAAGCTGCTGACTCTATCCGTTGGCATTCCCTACAGAAGAACTCACAGTCACCGCCCCTATTCACAACGTTGATTGGTTCATTTCTCAAATTGGAACTTGACCCGAAAGTCCAGCTTTCTCCTTGGAGTATGATGATTGTTCTTCATGGCTTGATCTCGGCAGGTTGGAATATGCGGTTGAAAGAACGTATATCTGTAGAACCGAATTCCACCAATGGAGCTGCTACAGCAGGCGCGACTACTACTAATACTAATACAGTACCAACCATGTCGACGAAAGAGTCGACGCCGAGCCAGTCTGAAAATTGGACTCATATAATATCCAAAGCATATCATTTCTGGCTCAGACAGTACCGGTATATGTTTATTAACAGCGGAAAGTTGTCGGATAATCATCCCTATGTTTTGGGCTGCTTAGCTACCTATGAAACTGCACACATATTTATGAACTGTCCGCTAGACCAATTTATATATTTTTTGGAGCTGTTGGCATCATCCTCGAGCTGTCCAAGTCAACTGGAAACGAGCCAAGCGATTGCATGCTCAAAAGCCGTCTCTACCTGGATCAGCCGGCCCTCTGTTGTCTCTGATTTGAATCACGCATTGGATTTGATTGATATGTTTTTACCAAGTGGGCAGCCCTACGATATAACTAAAGAGACTGCATTCCATAAACCCTGGTGTCTTTATCTGGCTGCAATCAGTGTTTGGACTTATCAGTATTGTGCCGTGCGTCTTGACGAAGAAGAACAAATAAAAACTCAGCCGTTCTCACAGTCGGCATCACATTTCATTGCCAAAATCAGGACCCGTAACAATGGATCTGACCATCGGCATCGTTCGACATGGAATATGGATCTGCTGAGTTCATGTCAGAAAAGAGTGGCCATGTGCGAAGCGAATCCGCTACTATTGCAACTGCTACAATTGCTGGAAAATACAAAGTGGGGGGTGTTGCAGAAGAAGCTCGCCGTGCTTCGACTGATTCTGAATGGACCTGTATATTAAGTAGCCATTTCATTAGGAATTATGTATTATATATTTTGTATCTGACGCTTGGTTGCATCAAGCATAAGGTTGTTGGCGGGGGTCAAAGGATGTAGTCACTGCGGCGGGGGTCCGAAACTGATAAGAACATGACAAACTGCAATGTTTCTACCAACTTACTCAAACCACCTGGAAAAGATAATAAAAAAACCAAACAATGGTGAAAATCCCTAGTTCCTTCTATCCTACTGTCGATATTGACGCATTGAAAAAGGAGTATGTTGGACAGAAGCTGTCTGAGATTCCTACTCCAGCATTTGTTGTCGATAGAACTATCGTAGAACGCAATTGTGAAGCTATGTTGAAACGAGCACGGCAAATCAATGCGGATTTCCGTGCTCATGTCAAAACTCACAAAACTGTTGAAGGAGTGGCATATCAATTAGGTCAGAACCATGATTGCAAGCGGATCGTTGTGTCGACCCTGATGGAGGCTTGGAAGTGCCAACCGTTTTATGAATCAGGGGAAATTGAGGATGTTTTGTACGGCTTGCCTCCCGCAAAATCCAGAATGTCTGAGCTCATGGAGCTGAAGAAACATGTCAAGTATGTTCGCTTGATGATTGATCATCCGTCGCAACTAGATCTGTTGAAAGAGTCTTCCACAGCCGACTTTGCCTGGTCGGTCTTTATCAAAGTTAATATGGGCACAAATAGGGCTGGAATGGAACAAGGAAGTGACGAACTGACTGACCTGATTAAGCAGGTATTGTCGAGTGATATTGTAAGTCTGTATGGCTTCTATTGTCATGCCGGTCACAGCTATAGCTCCAGTTCCAAGGACCAAGCAGTGGGCTATCTTTATGACGAGATCAGTGCTGCTAATGAAGCCGCACTTATTGCGCAATCAATTAATCCCGAAAACACTGCTGATTTGGTGCTTTCTGTGGGCTCTACTCCTACATCTCATGCTTCTGCCGACATTGACGTTGAAAAATTAACTGGCTTAGCTGGTAAACTGGAGTTGCATGCTGGTAACTACCCTTTTTGTGATCTTCAGCAAATGGCTACCAACTGTATTAGTGAACATAATGTTGCTTGTAAAGTGGTTGCCGAGGTTGTGTCTTTGTATCCTGGCAGGGGTGCGATTAGTCCAGGTGAGGTTCTGATCAATGCTGGAGTCATTGCGTTGGCAAGAGAGCCTGGCCCTGTTCCAGGTTTCGGAAAGATTATTGCACACGATGACGAATGGTATGTTGGACGGTTGAGTCAGGAACATGGAATTGTAGTGCCAAAGTCTGACAATGCCGTGTTTCCTAAGCTTGGAGAGCGATTGGCTGTGATCCCACAACATTCCTGTATTACTGCTAATGCTTATCCGTTTTATTTTGTACATGATGGAGGAGACAAGGTTGTCGATATCTGGGTAGGCTGGAGGGGTTGGTAGCGAAGCTGAATGCTGCGATGCTTTATGTGATAACACCAGTATGATAGGATATATTTTGTTATATTAGTAATATTGTGTTGTATATAAAACGACATGTTATATGTTATATTATACTCTATAATTATATGTTGTCTTATTGCGTTCCCCATAATTTCTATCTCCGTATTCATTCCTCCTTGCCCCACATATTTACCCCTGAGCCCTGAGCTTGTGCCTGGGCCGCGACCGCCGCTGCTCAAAAGTAGCCACTTTCCGTGATTATTAAAATACTGGGAAATATCTGACAATATGCTCAAATTTTTCGAACCGAGTTATATTAACTTATTTCTATATTGGGTTTCTACTCGCTCTGTAATTTGTTCCTTGTCCGTTCTGTTGTGCGGCTCAGGTGTGTGATTGGCTTGGCCTTTTCGTTAAACGGAGCTGAAGTCTTGCAACAGCGAAACTGCAAAACAAATTTCAAATTGTGAAATCCAGAATTAATTTTCCGAAAACTGAAAACCACTTTTCTCCCAGTAGTTGTGTGGTGTGCGGCTCATTCTTTGTCCATAATGTTCCTGATGGCTACGAGCTCCAGCCTTGGACACTCAGCTTCTTCTGAAATTTAAAATCCGGCTAAATGAATTCAACAGTTTTCTAGCTGTAAAACATACTTGCAACAAAGCATATATTTATTAAATTCTGTTCAAAATTATTATACTTATAAATTTTTCGGCAATTGACCCCATTTAGACTGAGTCCTGGAGTGAAGACTGGGTTGTGCAGGCGTTTCTAATTCCAAAGGAATAAAATCCTCCAAACAACGAATTTACAAAAAAATCCAAGATCCAAAATTCAAAAATCTAAAATTCTAATTCTACAATCACTTTCATCCCAGTCTTTGAGTTGTGGGTGTGCGGATGTGGCTGATTCGTGGTCCATAATGTTGAATGAAGGGTACGACCCGAACTAAGGGCCCTTAGTCTTCGAATCACTATATTGTATACAGATCGTCTACTAGGGCAACGGACTTTGATGACAATAAATAGTTCATAAACTATATCCAAATAAACAATAATTCTATTTAATTGCAGTCTCCTATGACTTCTCTGCTAATCCCGTATTTTTGTCTGACTCCGCAGTTCAGATGGTGCGGCTCAGGGGTTGAACTGAAAGCCTCAACTTTCAGTTCAACAGGCAGATAAAATTGAAAAAGTTCAGAAAAGGCGAATCATAATTAAATATCGAAAAACATAAATAGACTTTCTTTCGGTCTTTTGTTGTGTGCGTGCGGCTCCATAATGTTCATTAAGCTTAGATAGACCAAGATATGTAGACTCGTAGTTCTACTCACAGAACCTTGACTTCGATATTACCCTTCAACAATAAGAACAAATCAGTTCTCTAAATAATTAAAAATATGGCTACCTAACTAAATGTAAAAAATACTATTTATCCCGATAAAAAATTTCCTAAATATACATTGGCGCAAAATCCAGTTCTCATCAGAGATAAGATATGATAGCGTTGGGTTTGTAGTCCGAATCTGCGACTCCTAGCGCAATCTACAACTCCTAGAGAGCAAATCTCATAAATATTGCCGGTCAGAAACATTCAATATCTATCTCGCGGCATGAGACACCAGAATAACAAACTTTGGCTTTACGCAAAATAACCCTCCAATTGCGTGGCTGACCACTGCTCGTTCGCCCCAAGTAGCCTTCAGCACCCCCGCCGGTACCCCCGCCCAATCCCACGCTGATAAGCATCTAGCCGCCCGTCTGGTGTATATATATACCAGACAGCGGCAACGAGATCATGGTCATTTCTCAACTAATTCGATCATGGTCAGTCCTTTTTCTTTCGCAGGCATTCCTGCACCTCCATATCGACTCGATGCCGATATCGAGTCGAAGCTTGATCCTGAATATGTGGATTTCTTCAACAAGCATATGACAGAGGCCGCTCATCTGCTTTACACAAACTTGATCCCCGTTAATGTACTAAGAGCCAACGGCAATGTGATGCCCGGACAGAGTCCATTATCTAAGGCTGTTACTGTTTATGATGATAAGATTATTCCTCAAGCTAAGCTGAAAACCAGCAGCATTAATGCCATTCCAATTCGAGTTTTTGCTCCGAAAGACGAGGCTGCTCCTGCTGATGGATGGCCCATTTTTGTATGGTTCCATGGTGGAGGATGGGTCTTAGGAAACATTTCCTCGGAGAATTCCTTCTGCTCTCATATGTGTGAACTTTCCAGGTGTGTCGTGATTACAGTTGACTACCGACTTGCCCCTGAATATGTGTTCCCTGCTTGCATTGAAGATGCTTTACAAGCAATGACGTATATCATGGAGAATGCTAGCAAATTCGATGGAAATTCCTCAAAAATCGCTTTTGGAGGTTCTTCTGCAGGTAGTAACATCTCCGCAGTAGTTGCACATATTTTGGCAGATCCTAGCGACAGTAGGTTCACTCATTTGCCCAAGCCTTTATTGCAGGTACTGAGTGTACCTGTATGCGACAACACTGCTAGTCCTAAAACCCATAGTTCCTGGAAAGAGTTTGAAAAAACTCCTCAACTTTCTGCAGCAAAGATGATGTGGTATAGAGAACTTTATTTACCTAACAAAGAAGACTGGACTAATCCTATTGCTAGCCCTCACTTCTACTCTGCTGAGAGTTTCAAGAGAGTATGTCCAGCTTTTGTATTGACAGCTGCATGTGATGTTCTGTGCACTGAAGGTGAAATTTATGCTGAGCAGCTGAAGGAAGCTGGTGTGCCTACTGAGCTCAAGGTCTATCCTGGAGTGCCACATCCTGTCATGGCTATGGATACTGTGTTGACGCAGGCTAATGTATTGAAGAAAGATGTTTCATCTGCACTACTCAAGGTATTTTATGGAAATGAGTAGATATTATAACATAATGGAGGTTAATATTAGAGATATTGAGTGAATGCGTTGATGTTGAAGGTATTGATTTACTTTGGTTGATGTTGGAGATATTGGAGACATGACATAGGCATGATTATAATTGTCTTCATATAAAGATGAGGTAGACAATGAGTTACGATCATCTAGAGTATATGCCATGAAAAAATGAGAAAAAACTTTACTTCTAATGATATAAGATATATGTTGGTGTAAAACCCTTGTGTCAAGTCGCCCTGTACTTCAGCTTAACCTATAAATCTAACGGTAATATACAGGGCTTTACCCTCCTTTCTTAGCCGTTAGGATACGAGGTACCATATGAGGATGATGCCTTATTATTGGTTAATCCCATACGAGGATCACTCCATATCGAGACATAGCTCAATAGCTCTCAATGGAAAAATGGAAATGTATAGCGCCGTGCTTTACTCGAACGCTTACAATGAATGAGATATGAAGACTTGATATGATAAAAGATAGGCCTAAAACATTTTAAATAGACATAACACCTTGTATACTAAATAACAATACAATATCTTTAATAACAGTTCAAACGAAATATGAAAAAAAATAACTTTTTCAATAACTTTTTCAGTTTTAGTCGATGATGACCAGTTGAGTTCCTCCTCCTCCCTTGTCGATCTACGGTCTCCCCGAGCGCGAAGAATTTTTACCCCGGGTCAAATAACGAGCCCCGAATAAAGAGCTCTTAGACGTGTTGGCACTAAAACCATAAAACTAACCTCATAAATGACAAGATATTATCTTATATAATATTTCTGTTTATTCTTATTGGACATAATATATCTTTTTAATCCTATCTAACTTCATCAAAGCTATGTCCTAACATTCTAAACATTCTAATATGCAGTTGTTTACCCAAAGCTCATGCTCCAAAGAGGAAAGTACTAAGACATTCAAACTACGTCATATTGCGCATCATGTTCATCCCCCTCACACTTATGATACATTATGTGTGAGCCCTAAGGCCCACAATCTTGCCCTGGCTTTGACCACCTGTCGTCTCCTATTGGTCAAATCTCGACTGGGCAACACCAGAGCACTGCCCGCCACAGCTCTTCGAGGTTCAGCCGTTTGCATATTTAGCCCAATTCAGGCACGGCTGGAAAATTTTGACTGATTTCCCAAGCTCTTGGGAGACTTAAGGTATTAGGGTATGCTATGCGTAGTTAGGGCAAAAGTACAATGAATAGTAAAAGGGCGTCAAAAATCGTACAGAAACAAGAAGTAGATCAAATTCTATTGGTTCAGCCAAGACATGTTTCAAAGGATCTTGAGGCACCTGAAATTTTTAAAAAAAATGTAGAAAAAATAGTCGAAGCTTTGCTATAGTTATGAGAAACTTGGTTAAAATTGGCTAAATTTTGGTGACGACTAAAACGTAAATTTGAATAAACTATCTAAGTAGTTCTTAACAACGAATATAGAGAATCTTGTAGAGTTAAATATTTTACTGGCTTTTTTAGGATTGTTTTTTTATTATCCAAATTGCGCATACGCCTATGCTTCACCAGCAAATAGTGTACTAATTGGGTAACAAGTGGAGGGAACTGACAGAGAGGAGATAGACATCCATGGGTATTCAACACACGCATGGACTGCTTTTGCGGCCGTCTATAAATACGCTTCTACCTCCTCGCCCCTCTTGTGTCTTGTAACCCATTCATAGTTGAATAACCATCTCCTAACAGTACTTGGCTTAGAGCCATTCGATATAGAAACATCCAGTAAGCTATTCCTTAAGAACTCCTCTCATATCATGTGGTCAACCGCATTCCTAACGATAGCATAGTTTTCTAGTCCTTTTCTTTCCCTTCCTTGCTTTTTGAAATGTCCATGTCCAAGCGAAGCTCTCTTACTGAGTTTGAAAGTTCATTTGAAGTAGGAGCTCCCTCTCTTAAGTTCGACCTCGAGAAACAAAATGGAACTGGGTCATTCAGGCCTAAACCTTCCAGAAAGGATTCTCACGGGTCATTATTCCCTATCAGAGAACGTATTTCTGCTTCTGACGTATTGCCTACTGTTTATAGGACATTGTCGTATCAAGTTGATATTGGCCCAGTTCCGCGTAAACGAACAACTTCGTTCTGGAAACGATTTTTCAAGCAAAAGAAATCCAGAAACGTTTCTAGAGGTTCTATTGATGCGGCTAGTGCTTTCTCTTCGGTCACATACCATTCGGATTCTATTGAAGAGCTTGAGGATGCTTTCGACACTTCTAGTTCTAACGGTATCTCAGCTGTCACAGCAGACCACACGCTATCCAAGGTAGGTTACAACGTACACTCTTCACCACCTAATCGATTGCTAAGAAGTATTCTCATGTACTGCTTTGGTGGCTTTGGTGGCTTGTTGTTTGGAGGTGGCATTCTGTGTATCATATCATGGAAGCCGTTAGGCAATCCTGACCCTGCACTTATGAATCTCGTGCTCGGCGTAGTCTTACTACTTGTTTTTGCGATTCAAGCGTTTTTCAATTTCTTTCAAGACTATTCCAGTTCTCGTGTCATGGAGTCTATTCACTCTATGATTCCTACTGAGTGTATCGTGATACGAGATGGTGATGAGTCTATGCTTGACAGTAAGATATTGGTTCCTGGTGATTTGATAGTGTTAGAATCTGGAGTTAAAGTACCTGCGGATATGCGTGTTGTGGAATGTACAGGTGATCTAGCATTTGATCGATCAGTTCTCACTGGTGAAATGATGCCTCTTGCTTGTACTACTGCCTCTGCAGCTTTAGGCTCTAACTACTTGGAGGCACGATGTATGGCACTACAAGGTACATTTGTTACCTCTGGCAGTGGTAGGGGTATTGTAGTAGCCACAGGAGATGCTACTGTATTTGGTACTGTTGCTAAGATGAGTTCAAAGCCCAAAAAAGGAATGACTACTATCCAGAAAGACATTTGGCGATTTGTGTTAATCATTACAAGTGTCATCCTGTGTCTTATAGTACTTTTCTGTATACTATGGGGTGCTTGGTTGAAAAAAGATTACCCAGACTGGATTAGTGTGCCTACTTTGATTGTAGACTGTGTCACTGTTGCTGTTGCGTTTATCCCTGAGGGTCTTCCTTTTGCTTTGACCACTTGTTTGGTTATTACAGCGGCAAAGATGAAAAAGAGCCAAATACTTTGTAAGTCTCTTTCTATTGTCGAGACTCTTGGTTCTGTAAGTGTACTTGGATTTGATAAGACTGGTACATTGACAAAAAACGAAATGACAGTGGTTGATGTGCTCGAGCATGTTGAAGATACCACAGCTGAATTGTCGGATAAACCTTCAACTGGAGATTCTCCTGATATGCTTACTATTGGCAGGGTTTGTAATGACTCTAGCAGTGGTGTCACTGGCAATGCAACCGATAAGGCTGTGTTTAAATATACTGAGAGTCGTGGATACACTAGTAATATGGCAGATACGTGGTCCACTATCGTCAAGGTGCCTTTCAGTTCAAAGTTCAAGTATATGGCACGTGTCGTGGAGAAAGAGAAGAAGAAGTATTTGTTTGTCAAAGGTGCACCAGACATTGTTCTTGCAAGGTGTACCTCTTATGTCGATGCTTATCAAAACAAAGTACCCTTCTCTAATAGTGTGCTTAAACATGTACGTGACCAACTTGAGGCATGGTCCTCTGAAGGTAAACGTGTGATTTTGGTAGCACAGAAATCCTTGGACAACTTTACAATTTCTGATCCTTCTTCACCAGAAACAATAGAAAGTGTCCGTGAGGCAGTTCAAGACTTGACCTTTACTGGTCTGTTTGCTATTGAGGATCCCCCACGTGACGACATTAGGCAGGTACTTGAGACGTTACGACTGGCTGGAATCAAACTGATTATGATCACAGGAGATTTCGAACTGACCGGTGTGGCTATTAGCAAGCAAGTGGGTATTGTCACAGGAAGTGTAGACAAAAAAGATGCTTTGAGTAATTCTGAAAAGGGCTTTAATTCAGAAAGAAGAGGCAAAGCAATTAGTCTCACTGGATCAGACCTATTAACATTGACTCCTAAACAATGGGACGAGGTGGTTCAATATAAAGAGCTGGTATTTACACGTACCACGCCTGAACAGAAACTTCTAATTATTGAACAGTTCCAAGAACGAGGTCATATAATTGGCATGACTGGAGATGGAATTAACGACGCTCCATCTCTAAAACAAGCCGATGTTGGAATATCATTGATCAACGCAGCCGATATTGCAAAAGAGGCTTCTGATTTAGTGTTGATGGATTATGACAATCTTTTTGTTGGTTTGGTTGACGCTTTAAGGTACGGACGTCTTGTTTTCGACAATCTGCGTAAAACCATTGCTTACTTGTTACCAGCCGGAACCTTTGCTGAACTATGGTGTGTCCTTATGAACATTCTGTTCGGATTCCCACAAATTTTATCTTCCTTTTGTATGATCTTTATTTGCTGCATTACCGATGTAGCAGGTGCAATCAACATGGCTTATGAAGATGCTGAAACAAATGTACTTACAAGGCCCCCACGATCAGTCAGTGGTCAGCGTCTTGTAGACATGAAGCTGTTTACAAATTCCTATTTTATCATTGGAACTTATTATACGTTTGTCTCCTTTTTTGTGTCCTTTATCTACTTGAAACGGGAAGGTTTTGCGTTCAGCGATTTCGCTCTGAGTTATGGAAGTTACAGTGAACTTCCAGGAGTAGCCGAACATCTACGTGTGGCCTCGTCAATATATTTCAACAACTTGGTCATATCACAGTTCTTTAACCTTATGTCGATGAGAACCAGATATCTGAGTGTTATCCAACAATCGCCGTTGAAAAACAAACGATATCTTTTTGCTATACCATTTGCGTTTGGTTCTACGTTTATTATCAACTATATTCCGGTTTTCCATAATGTTCTTGGTACGGGTAATGTTCCTGTGGAGTATTACTTTATTTCATTGGCATTCGGGTCGGTGGTGTTGATCTATGATGAGTTAAGAAAATGGTATATTCGAGGACATCCTGCCAGTTTCTTGGCTCGAGTAGCTTGGTAATCAAGATTTTCTTTTTTGGCCATGGCAATCTGAAGATAAGATTTTAGAATGATAGAACTGATAATGTATTGGTTATTCCAATTATGAATTGAATATTATGAATAAATGATGAATAACGTACTATATTTAAGATATTCTTTGTTACAAGCAATTTGGTTTTACCTTTTGCTTTTGGTTTTTAATTTTTGCTGGCTTTGCTTTTACTGCCAGTGCAGCCTAAATATAACATGACCCAAAAGTAGCCTGTAAAAGAGACATTTGAGTAGCTTAAAAATCTTTATTCAAAATACATACGAAATATATTTGTGTATATATTCTATAGGACGTTAAATATTAATTAAGAGAAATGTTTATGGATGAGTAGTATCATTCAATTTTGTGAAGTAAATATTTTTAATGTTCTTCAGTAGTATGATAGTTGATTAGCAGGTATATAAAGTGTGGGGGTTAGAAGCTTCATACTAATTAACAGTAGAAATAGATTCATATGATTAACAGGAAATTAAATAGATAGAAGCAATAATTAATAGGGCATCTGATTAAACAATATATTCAAGCCATTAGATGATTATCCAGGGTTTGAATTGCATATCACAGATATCTGATTGATATGCTGCACTGTTATTACTCTGCCATTCCGGTACCCCTGAATTTGTCTCCGTCATTCCGGATTTCTCAGCCATCTAATTCGCACAATTAAAAACCAAACCGTTTGTATATCTCCTATAAAATAACACACATCAAAAATCCCCCCATAAGTTCCTGTTTTCAGTCGAAGAGCACTGCCTCTCTGCTTATTCGTCATTCTTTAACTCCTCCTATCTCTCAGCCCAACCACACATTTACCCACCCACCGGCATGGCAGCTCGAACTCCAGTTCCAGCTCCCAACAGCACTCCTCGGCGGCTGCATGCAATTACCTTCCTTCTTCCTAATCACAACAAACAAAGTAGACAGCAGCCATCCATTGCATAGCTTCTTTGATATATTCGTGCTGCATTTTAGAGAATTGCTGCCCGTTTACTTGCCTTGCTTTGCTGTTGCCTTTGTCTGCCTCATTGACGTTTGTTTTTAGCCGCCTGAACAGCTGAACAACAAGAACCAAGAACAACATCAAAAAGCAACATTAGCAAGCATGAGTTCCGGAGACCAATTTACTGCGGTTTCGCAGAGTAAGTTTTTTCTTTGCTCATGTCATGTTTTTTATATGCTGTCTGCTACAATCACTAACATTCCGTAGAACCCGCAATCACGCTTACTACCCAAGAGAAGAATCTGTTTGGCCAATTGTTCAAGCAATGCGACCCAGAAGGCCTGGGAATTGTCACTGGTGAAGCTGCAAGACCTTTACTAGAGAAAAGTAGCTTGCCTGCTACCGTTCTCGGTGAAATCTGGCAGATTGCCGATTCCGAAAATAACGGCTTTCTCGACCAAGTGGGGTTCTCAGTTGCTCTTAGATTGATTGGTAGAGCACAGAGTGGTCAAAGATTTTCCGCAGGTGCTGCCTCTGCTCCGGGAAATTTACCGATACTAGACGGTATGCCCAGATTAGAGCCTTCTAGCACAGGAATGAGCGATTCTGGATCAGTTAGTTCTGCGTCATCTGGCGCAAAAGGAGCAATTCCACTGTTGAATGATGCCAACCGTCAGAAATACGGCCTTTTGTTTGACCGAGCTGCCTCTTCTGGAGCTCTGGATGGTGAGAGAGCCCGTGATATCTTCTTAAAAGCTCGTCTCAATCCTGAGACTTTAGGGCAGATTTGGACTCTGGTCGACAGAGACAGCAAAGGCTTCTTGGTTCGCTCAGAATTCATTGTAGCCATGCACTTGATCCAGTCTATTCTCAGTGGAGCTGTCAAGTCGTTGCCACCTACGTTGCCAAGAGACATCTTTGGCTCAGGAACTACACCTGGTTATAGGCAAGGATCTGTATCTTCTATACAAGGCGTACCTGCCGCCACGTCTCTCAACAGACCGCAGAGCAACAATTTTGGAAGATCTTCGCCTGTTTTACGACCTAACAGTACCGGCCAGAGCGACTGGCAGATCAGCCCAGCTGAAAAAGCTCGGTTTGATCAGATCTTCTCCACGCTGGACAAAAATAAATCCGAAGTTCTTGAACCGGATGTAGTTGTGCCGTTCTTGAAAACATCGAAGCTTTCTGAAGAAGTATTGGCTCAGATATGGGATTACGCTGATCTACATAAGACTGGAAAGTTTGGTCCAGCAGAATTTTCAGTAGCAATGTATCTTGTCCAACAGAAGCTGTCTGGTCGAAATATCCCACCCTCTATTCCTACCTCGTTACTGGTATCTGCTGGTGCAAGAATTCCTGCCACCAGGCAGCCTAGTGCTGAATCCTCGGCTCCTAATCCTGTATTTTTTGCTGATAATGCAGCACAAACATCTGCACCTGCACCTGTCGCTTCTCAACCGCCTCACAAAGCACCTTCTGGGTCTTTAAACGACTTGGTAGAGCTCAATGATATTTTCTCATCTCCCTCACAGTCCTTATCGTCTCCACCTGTTCCCGAGAGTTCTAAGACCGGAGGTTCAAACGACTACAAGTCTTTTATTCCCACCTCTAGTTTTGGTCAGTCTATGGCCAAAGAACAGCCGGCACCATCAGCTCCAAAGCCTGAAGCTCCTGCGTCTAGGTCTGCTTCTCAGGCTACTACCATACACACACCTGCGGTTTTAGCCCCAATACCAGTGAATTTTGGTAGCGATTTGCTTTCAGGAGACTTTCATAGTAGTGACGCTTCTAAGCAGTTGTCTGCAGCGTCGATAGAAGTTGGCAATTTGTCCAACCAACATAAGTCTTTGCATACGCAGACTTCATCGTTGAAGGCTAAACGAAACGATACCGAAGCCGAGCTTGGTAGGATACTCGAAAGCAAAAAAGATCTTGAAAGCAAGATTGCATTGCTGAGAACGAGTTACGACTCAGAGGTAAAGAGAGCCCACCAACACCAGGATCTGCTGAAGACATCTAAAGCAGAGACATCTCAGCTTGAAAAAGATTATGAATTAATTGCAGCTAGTTTCCAGGCATTGCAAGACGAGTTTAATAGAGTATCTACTGCTCTTGCCGAAGACCAACAGGCAAATGCTACAATTAAGGAAAATATCAGAGTTGTCACCGAACAGAATGCTGCTCTAAAGCAAGCATTGGAAGCAGCTGAGAAAGAAGCTAAGCAGCAACGAAATGTTCTGACTGTGAGCAAGAGCCAGCTACAAGCAGCGGTAGAAGAACAACAGAAGGTTCAAGCGGGTATTGCACAAGCAAAGGAAGAAACAATCTTACTAGCTAAACAAGCTGAAGAGGCCGAGACCGAGGCATCTGCTATATCTACTGCGAATGTCGCGGCCACCAAAACATTGGACACACTGACTACTTCAAATGCAGCTGCAGCGGCAGCAGTAGCCGCTACCGTAGCAGCCACAGCCACAGCTGTAGCTTCAGTTACTTCGACAACTAGCAGAGAGCTCCCGCAAACTTCTACTAACAGTGTGTCTGAACCCACAGTGTTTAGTGATTTCGACTACGAACACTCGTACGGAACTCAATCGGGAAATGACACCCAGGCTGCCACCGGACATGGTAGGGACTTTTATGAAAACTCGTTTGCCACGCAGTATCCTGCTGTACCTACCGGCACATCTACCCATACTACAGAAGAGACCCAATCTTCTCCTCCATCCTCTGACTTCACTTTCAATAACAGGGAATCATCGAATATCCCCTCATTTACGTTGCCAATGGACAGACCTCCTTCGGTCACTTCTTCTGTACAAAACAATGCACCATTGTCTGTGCGCGGTGATCTGGATACATCTAGACCAGAATCACCTGTATACACTTCAGAACCAGTTTCGGGACTGGTACCTCCCGAGTCACTGGATTTACCTACCGAAAACGAAAGCGAGAGACAGTCTTATCCAGATCATGTTCTGACCGGAGAAGAATTCCGAGCCAATAGCTCTAGCAGCTTGCCATTGCGCAACACCCCGAACTTGTTCCCTACTGATACTGCAAATTCGTACCATGAGACGTCTGATTCTTTCGAGTTTGTTAACGCGGAAGACAGTAACAAGGCATCGCCAGAGGTCAATCAGCAACCGGAGGGTACTGGAGAAGTCGAGGAAGCGACGATCCCTCAGTCTTCAGGGTCCACAGTGGAAGCTGAATCAAGCAAGGAGACGACTCTTCCTGCTGCCTTTTATAGTGGTATTCCGGGTGCATTTCCTGATGTATCTGCTGCTCTTGACAACACGGTGATTGGAAATGCAACCGCCGAAGAGCGGTCTTTAAACCCTCCTGAATATGGTGACACCGAACACTCTACTAAGATCCCTCAAGCCGTTGAACAGGCGGAATCGCAGCAGGATGTTACACCGGTTGATCCTAGTGAGGCTGTGCCGGTAGCTGAAGAAACTGCACCTGAACCTACAAATATTGCCATTAATGAGCCTGAACCTACAAATATTGCCATTAATGAGCCTGAACGAGTTAGAGAATCAGAGGAGCATGTCCCAGAAATTTCCGTTCCAGAAACCATCGAATCTACAGTACCATCTGAAGTGGTACCTGCTGCAGAGGTCGAGGACGAAAGTTCTGGAGACGAAGAAGGACCTGAACCTATATTACCATCTTATCGACAGAAATATGAGGATGGTTCCTCAGCACAATCGGTTTCAAGTTATGCATCAGCATTATCTGGCGACGAAGAACCGGAACCGGAACATGATGATACAGAAGATATATTTGAGCCTGCACGAAATGTTCCATCTACAGAGGGCATATCAGTAGCTGAAGTGCCACCACCAGTCGAAGTAGTACCTGTTAAATCAGCGACAGCGACAGCAACAGCAACATCAATACCAATATCGGCACCAGTGTCTGCTCCTGCTACATCTGATTTCTTTGCCGATGCATTTGACGATCTGAGTGACGCTCAAGAGGTTCAAGGCGATGTGACTACAGATGAGCCTACCGATGATTTTGCCGATACTTTTGACGATTTCGAAAACAGTTTCAACATCAGAGCGAACTCATTTGAAGTACCGAATGGAACGAATAGTATTCAGTCGGTGATAGAAGAAAGAGCAGTAGCAACGCCAGCATCAGGAGACATCTTTGCCGCTCCAACTGCTTCAACTACTGCTACAACTGCTGCCCCAGCAAGCAACGACGAGTGGGAGCAACTGTTTGCAGGCTTTGGAAACTCAGGTGTCAGTAACAGTTCAGACTTCGACGATGCATTCAATGCTACAGAAACAGCACCAGCTGCTTCAGAAAGCCCCAGCTCACAAGCAGTCACTGAGCTGGTAAATATGGGATTCAACCAGAGTGATGCTGTAGAAGCACTACAGAAACACGGCTACAATATTGCTGAAGCCAGTAACTACTTGTTGGACAAGCTTTAAGCTAGCTAATAGAAGATACAACAGTCAAATGATATATAAATAAATAAATAGGTTAAACCGTCTATAAACTATAAACTGGCACGACACAATTTACTGAGGAACGATTTGATTGATTAACTGTGCGATTTGTATGCGAGAAGGAAGCCCAGAGTCAGCCGCGCCTACAGCTTTGGCCAGGTCCTGAAAAGAAGCAGCCAATTCCAGCGTATTTGAGTGCAATGATTCTGTAATTATAGTCAGCTGGGATTCAAGGGCTATGTTTTCAGATTCAAGCTCGCTCATTTTCATCTTCAATTCCTGAAGTCTTTGATGTTTGCGAGTTTTCAAATTCGCATCGACTATTTGTGCAGGAGTCAGCTTATCCAAATGAACAGGCTGTGCATGCGGGTCCAAGCTTCTCTGACGCGCCTCAGCTATCAAAGAATCAAGCTCTGACAGTTTCAACTGTATTCTACGTTCTTCATAAATTGCCTCGAATTCTTTTGTGGTTCGACTCTGCCACAACTCCACAAATTGCGCGTGTACTTTCTTCAACACATGTTTACCTTTGGTAGAAGAAGCAATAGAGGGATAACATTGATGTAAAGTCTCCTCAGTTACCGCCTGGGTGCATTCATTCAAAGCCCTCTGAGAAATCTCCTGAATCCGCTGATATCGGATGCTTTCAGTCATCGCTCCTAAGTGATGACGAAGTTGCAGAATTTTGGCTTAACTTGGTTTTCACCTGAAATCTGAAATCCAACTTCCCATTATCAATTCGACTTTGTCCTGTCAAACTTCACAGCACTCCACTCTCTAACTTCACATCAGTTAATCACATCAGCATATTGTTCATCATAGAGCCATGTCATCGGATCCACAGTCTCTTATTGCCAAAGCTGACAGACGGTTGGCCACTGGTGGCGGGTTCCTGTCTAGCGTATTTGGCGGCGGTTCTGACAAGTACGAAGAGGCAGCAGAACTGTACAAGGAAGCGGCAAATGGCTTCCGTTTAAAGAAAGACAACTTATCTGCAGGCCAAGCTTTTGAAAAAGCAGCCACAGCATTGGAAAAGTCGGAGATCCGAGAAAGCGCAGGTCCCGTATATGTCGATGCCTACAAAGCTTATCGCAACGGAGCACCTCAAGATGCCGTCAGAGTTATGGAAAAGGCAATTCACTTATTTACAATGCGGGGAAGTTTCAGACGTGCTGCAGATTACCAAATGGATCTTGGTGGATTATATGAATCAGATTTGAATGATTTAGACAAGGCTATTGAATCGTTTGAGAATGCTGGCGAGTGGTATAGTCAGGATCAGGCAGAAGCTCTGTCCAATAAAGCATATCTTAAAGTTGCAGATATTGCAGCTTTGAACGGTGATTATGCCCGGGCTATCGAAAAGTTCGAACTCGTGGCTAAGAAGTCGCTAAACAATTCGTTGAGTAAATGGTCGTTGAAAGATTACTTTTTGAAAGCAGGCTTGTGTCATCTCGCATCCAACGATATGGTAGCAGCAGAAAAGTCACTTGAACAGTATCTGGAATGGGATCCTTCTTTTGCTTCTACCAGAGAGTACAAGCTGCTGGACGAGCTTATGAAAACAGTGAAAGAAGGCGACGAGGAGAAGTTTACACAGGCATTGTGGGAATATGACCAGTTTTCGAAGCTAGATAAGTGGAAGGTCACGATCACATTGAAGATTAAGGCACTGTTACAGGCGGAAGAGGATGATTTATTGTAGGGGTGATGAGATAAGATGAGATGAGATGAGATGAGATGAGACCAGTCGTTGAGGACCGAATGGGATACATTGAGAAGACTGGAAATACACAGAAAATACAGAGAACAGACGACTGGAATAGACCACTCAGCTTGAACTTGGAAATCTAGAATTGGTCGGTTGTTGCTATACTGACATGCTGCTGTCAACTACTTTCTCTCTCAACTAGCCATACTCAACTAAACCTCGCTACTTATACATATATAACTATAGGTACTAACTAATTATTTCAAACCTTTCATAATCCTCCTGTTTCTATCAACTTAGCTTCCTTTTGTTAAGGTTGCTGTCGAATTTGAATTTTCAGATTCAGCCGCACTGAAAAAAAAAATTTAAAATTTCAGTGACTGAATCTTCAACCTTTCTTATCTTCATCATCAACCACCAAAACCTTATCAATTGACTTGAACTGGGAAAACTCCCGTTTTTTTTCCGGCCGAGCATTTGATTCCCACTGGTGTCCTTGAAAAACATGTTTCTCAGATCCGGCACAGTGGTCTCGTCGCTACCCAGATATCTCGCTAGATCTACTAATGCTGCTTCCTGCAACAAAAAAACTTTGGTGGTATCTAAGCTGGCAAAGCGTTACAATAGCTCCTCCAGTGCCTCGGTTGCAGCTCATGCCAAAACTTATCTAGGAGCTGGGATTCTCGATGCTCAGAGTAAGAAGCAATTGGTCGACGTGCAAAAAGTGCTTGTCATTGGTTCTGGAGGTCTTAGTATCGGTCAAGCTGGTGAATTCGATTATTCTGGTTCTCAGGCCATTAAAGCATTGAGAGAAGAAAACAAGACATCTATCTTGATCAACCCTAATATTGCTACAAATCAAACTAGTCATGCATTAGCTGACGAAGTTTATTATCTCCCTGTAACTGCAGAGTATATCATTGATATCATCGAACGTGAACAACCTGATGGTATACTGCTGACATTTGGCGGACAGACCGGTTTAAATGTCGGTGTTGAACTCGACCATATGGGTGTTTTTGAACGTTATAATATCAAAGTTTTAGGTACTCCTATTAAGACTTTGGAAACCTCTGAAGATCGAGATCTTTTCGCTAAAGCGTTGAAAGAAATCGATATTCCTACTGCTGAGAGTATTGCTGTAGAATCTGTTGATGGAGCCCTTGATGCTGCGGAGAAAGTCGGTTACCCCATTATTGTGAGATCTGCGTATGCTCTTGGTGGCTTAGGTTCTGGGTTTGCTAATAATAAGGATGAATTGAGAGATCTGGCTTCTCAGTCGCTATCATTATCCAAACAGATTTTGGTTGAAAAGTCATTGAAAGGCTGGAAAGAAGTTGAATATGAAGTTGTTAGAGACAGAGAAGGCAATTGCATCACTGTTTGTAATATGGAGAACTTTGATCCTTTAGGTGTTCATACTGGTGATTCTATTGTAGTTGCTCCTTCTCAAACTTTGAGTGACGAAGAGTATCATATGTTAAGATCTGCTGCTATCAAGATTATCAGACATTTAGGTGTTGTTGGTGAATGTAATGTCCAATATGCTTTACAGCCTGATGGCTTGGATTATAGGGTCATCGAAGTCAATGCTAGATTGTCTAGATCCTCTGCTTTGGCCTCTAAAGCCACCGGTTATCCTTTAGCTTATACTGCAGCAAAGATTGCTCTTGGATATAGATTGCCTGAATTACCTAATGCTGTCACTAGAACTACATCAGCAAACTTTGAGCCCTCTTTGGATTATGTTGTCACCAAGATTCCTAGATGGGATTTGGCCAAGTTTAGACATGTTAAACGGGATATTGGTTCTTCTATGAAGAGTGTTGGTGAAGTCATGGCAATTGGTCGAACTTTTGAAGAATCTTTCCAAAAAGCCATTCGACAAGTGGATCCTTCATTTGTTGGTGTACAGGGTACTGATGCATTCAATGACGATTTGGATTCTGCTTTGACCAATCCCACTGACCGAAGATGGTTGGCTGTATGCCAGGCCCTAATGTATGAAAACTATACTGTTGACAGAGTTCATGAGTTGAGTAGAATCGACAAATGGTTTCTGTACAAGATTATGAATATTGTTGATATGAAGAAGAAACTAGAAGCTATTGGTTCTTTGTATGGTGTGACACGAAATGCCATGATGGATGCTAAGAAATTAGGATTCTCCGATTTCCAAATCGCATTGGCTGTTGGAAGCACTGAAAGCGAAGTCAGGGCAAGACGTTTGTCTTTTGATGTCCGACCTTTTGTTAAGAAGATCGATACTTTAGCTGCTGAATTCCCTGCTGATACCAATTATCTTTACACTACTTATAATGCTACAGAACACGATGTTGTTTTCGATGAACATGGAACAATGGTTCTTGGATCTGGTGTTTATAGAATCGGTTCTTCTGTGGAATTCGACTGGTGCGCTGTCAGTACTGTTAGAGCTTTGAGAGAAATGGGCAAAAAGACTATCATGATCAACTATAACCCTGAAACAGTATCTACAGACTTTGATGAAGTCGACCGATTATATTTTGAAGAGTTGAGTTATGAGAGAGTTATGGATATTTATGAACTGGAACAATCCAAGGGAATAGTAATCTCTGTAGGTGGTCAACTTCCTCAGAACATTGCTTTGAAGTTACAAGAAGAAGGTCATGCTAAAATTCTTGGTACTGATCCGAAAGATATCGATAAAGCTGAAGATAGACATAAGTTCTCACAGATTTTGGATTCCATTGGTGTTGACCAACCTGCCTGGAAAGAACTTACTGCTGTCAGTGATGCCAAGCAGTTTGCTGAAGATGTTTCTTACCCTGTTCTTGTAAGACCTTCATATGTACTTTCTGGTGCTGCCATGTCTGTAGCTTACAACGAGGAAGAATTAGAAACAAAGCTGACCAATGCTGCCAGTGTTTCACCTTTACACCCTGTTGTTATCACCAAATTCATCCAAGGAGCTCAAGAGATTGATATTGATGGTGTTGCTTCTAACGGTAAATTGCTTGTCCATGCTGTTTCTGAACACGTTGAAAATGCTGGTGTACATTCTGGTGATGCTACATTAGTTCTTCCTCCTGTCGACCTTGATGATTCCACCATGGCTAGACTCAAGGAGATTGCAAACAAGGTGGCAAAGGCTTGGAAGATCAGTGGTCCTTTCAATATGCAAATCATCAAGAATGGTGATGAGCTTAAGGTCATTGAATGCAACATCCGAGCGTCTAGATCATTCCCATTTGTATCCAAGGTTTTAGGAGTCAATTTCATTGATGTTGCAACTAAAGCGCTTGTCAACAAAGATGTGCCAGAACCCGTGGATTTGATGGCTATCAAGAGAGATTATGTTGCTACCAAGGTGCCTCAGTTCTCATTCACTAGATTGGCTGGTGCTGACCCTTTCTTGGGTGTTGAAATGGCATCCACTGGTGAAATTGCATGTTTCGGCAAGGATTTGATTGAAGCTTATTGGACTTCTATTCAAGCTACAATGAACTTCAAACTCCCTATCCCTCCTAGTGGACTATTATTTGGCGGTGATCTTAGCCAGGAATACCTGGGTATTGTTGCCAAAACTTTGAAACCTTTAGGTTACAACTTCTTTGCACCTGATTATGATACCAAGGCATATCTCGAAAAGTATCTCGGTGAAGGTGAAGAGGTCAAAATCATCAACCTTCCCAGCAACGATAAGAGGAAGCTCGGCGAGATGTTTGAAGAAGCCAATATTAAAGGTGTCTTCAACTTGGCTAAAGAGCGAGCTGAAACTTTGACTGATCAAGACTATTTGATGAGAAGAAATGCAATTGATTTCGGTATTCCTTTGTTCAACGAGCCACAAACTGCAGTATTATTTGCCAAGACACTTGCCGAGAAGCTACCTATAAAGCTTGCTAGAGTTGGCACGAAAACTGCACCTAGTGAGGTTAAAAGATGGAGTGAATGGATTGGTGGAAAGCCGGTATAAGCCTCGGGTGAGCGACCCACCCACCCGACATCATCTGTACAGCCAAGGAAGCAATTAGAATATAAAGTAAAAAAAAAATTATGAAGAATTGTTGATATAAGATAAATTAAGAATAATATATAATGTATGTTTGCAAAAGGTTTGATTGACTGACTGCTGAGTTTGTTGTTGGCTGAATCTCTTATCTTTCCCCACAATTTTCCTGACTCACAGATTTCGATTTTTCTGACTTTGACTTTGACGACTTTTGACTTTTGACTTTCACCATCGCTCTACTCAGATTTCTCACATCATCATGTCGTCACTGATTTTTCAACACCCTGTATACAAAAAAACCCTCAGTCTTTTAGAAAAGACAGGTAAGTGTGAATGAAATCCTTTTAAAATCATCCACTAACTCTGTAGCCGGACGCGACAAATTATTGCGTATTGTTCAATATTGGGCACGACTTCTGGCGTATGTTCTTTATAGACGCGGCTATTCTGCCGAAGCAATCAGATTATGGAAGACTTTACAAGCGCAAGTGGCACTTTCTAGAAAGCTTTTCAGAGTGGCTAAACCACTGAGCTTTGCTAGCAGTGCCAATGCTGCTTATCTCCAGAAAACAGCTGACCCTGTGCTTCGGTTGACAGGGATTTGGAGAAACATTTTCCAAGGTTCCTATCTTGCTTTGGATTCCTTTGTTTGGATACACAAGGCAGGGGTTCGACCTTTCTCTAAAACCAAATTTGACAAGCTACAGAAAACTTCATATCAGTTTTGGTTTGCTGCTTTGAGTTGTGGTGTTGTAAGTAGTTTATATCAGCTTTACCATCTTAGACAGGCCATACCTAGTGTTGCAGCAGAAGCGGAAAAGGGCAAGCCTAGCAACGTGGATGCTGTCATAATTAAAGAGAAAGCACTTCGAAAAAAGCTGCTTACTGATTTGCTAGACATGACGATTCCTGGTTCTGCCTTGAACTTGGTCAGTGGTTTGGATGATGGTATAGTAGGTATAGCCGGTCTTGTGACATCTATCTGGGGATTAGAAGACATTTGGAAGAAATCTTAGTTTGAACAAACCAATTATGATATATATGATATATAGATTATATAGAAGCTGTTAGGCACTTTTTTGTGTGCTCATAATACTCCTATGATCATGGTATTAGAGATACTGATGCTGGCTGATGCTGATATCGACGCACGGCTGTGCATCCAGCCAGAAAAAACGGAATCCACACTCCTCTTCACCTTATACTTTGTACGCATCACTTATAAACTTGTCGTCACTCTCAGAAAATGAGTACTCCAATGACCACTAGACTGTCGGAAAGAAAACGTATAGTGCGGGATGAAGATGACGATACTGTAAGCTCGTCTAAAAAACTTGCAGTTGATCAAGCTGGAGAATCTGCTTCTACAGCGGCTGACAAACCGAACCCCTACCAACCAAAAAGGCAATACAATTTCAGTGAGGATGCTGAAGCTTTGTTAGCAAAATACGCAAATGAACCGCCTAGCATCGAATTACATATATATCCTACCCATTATCGTTTTGGTAACCAGGAAGGTGTCATTCCTAAGAATAGCCCTTTGATCAAGATGTTTTTCGAGTATATCCAAGCGAAATCTATTCCGCCGGCCGCTACTGAAGTGTTCCGTGACTCTGGAATCAGGTTTTATGAAGGTTGTATTGTATTAGAACTCATTGACCACCGTAATGCCTGTGGGGTCAGCTCTGCGTACGATGGTGATCAGAATGCAGAGACAACTGCCAGTTCTGCTTTGAATAATGCTGCTTCTGCTAATGGGAACACTGCTGAGATTAAAACAGAGAATACTGAAGAACAGAGTACTAAAACAGATTCCGCTGCGAAGCCAGGTTCTTCAGCTTCTACTGCAACTGCTGAACCAACATCATACAGGGCCATATTGAAACCCACCCAATTATCATTATGGCACGATCTCTTATTCACCACTGATACAAGTCATGGCCGATTTACAGATCATCTTGCATCCAGTATGGAGGCAGAAATCCTGACCTTGACCATCCGAAACCTTGACTTGAGAGTGCCATACCCAGAGCTTCCTCCTGTTAATCTACACAACTCTAAGACTCAGCAAGAAATCGATAACACACCTGAATCGATTGCCAGTTTGCATCAGTTCAGAGTAGGTCTTGAAAAAGCTCCTCGTGTACTTCATGAAGACCTGATTCACCATGGTTCTGACTATGAAGACCTTATGCTTATTCTGGACGAAAAACGGGACAGTTCCATGAATACAATGTCAGGAAACGGCCAGTTCATGAGATTGAGTTTCATTGAGCAGCTTAGAAAGAAGCGAGCCAGAATGAGATTACTTAATTTACAGCAGCAGCAACAACAACGTGCAGCACAAGCAGCTGCTTTACAACAAAATGGCAGTGCAGGTGCCGCTAGTACAGTATCTAATGCTGCAGGTTTAGTAGCGTCCACAGCCGACGGAGCTATGAATAATCCATTACGTGGTGCCAGTTTGGCTGCGTTACAACAGTCAGGTGTCCAACTCACACCTGCACAGAGACAGCAGCTGAAAGCACAACTGATGAACAGAGCCCCGGTGAAACCGGATCCTAACCGAATCAAACTGACTCAGGAACAAAGAATGAGGTACGCAAATATCCAGCTGGAGGAAAATAAGAAGAAGTTTGGTGCTGCTGCTGGCAAACAGAACCAACAATTGCATTTACCATACTACGCAGATCAAATCCCGCCTAATATCCGCGAGTTTGTTCTTGGACAAAGCAACAAGCCACCATCTACACCTGCTGCTCCAACAACGGCGTCTCCACCCAATGGTAGTCCTAATATATCATCTCCTTCTGGTATGACCAATGGCAGATCATCGAAGTCGGTTCCAAGGAAGAAAACAGCAGGAAAAGCCACTGCTGCTCCAAAAGGAAGACCCAAAAAAAAGTAACAGGAATTGTTGATCTGCCACTTTATTGCATAGTATTTTTTTATTTTAATGTATAGATATATGAATGTTTGTCTATGGTTTTCCATTTGCTTAATAGGTGTCTACTTTCCTGTGCTACCTTAAAAATCTTGGGTTTCAACTTCACTCACTCTGAGCTTCCCACTATAATCATCAAACAATGCCAATAGGTGAACAAGATACGGCTTCACAGCTCACGACTGCATTACATAATATTGTATTGGAGGTGAGGCGATCGGATGATCCGTTACATACACCTTTGGATTTGTCGGACCCCGTAGTACCCGCTTTAACTGCACTCGCAGAAAGTTTCAATACTGATCAGCCCAATGCTCTATCAATCAATGTAGAGATTGCAGCAAAAAACCTTATTTACAGTTATTCTAAAGAGACTGAAGCTCTGACCAAACTTAGTAATGTTTGTATTTTGCTAGATCTTGTGTATTTATTGTCACAATGTGAATTGTGCGAGTTTTCCAGTGTTCATGTTGTTCTAGAAGAACTCATGGAAACCGAACTTATATCGTGGTGTGACGAGTTTTGGACGTATCTTGAAGCTAGAGAGGCTCGATTGACACCAAAGCTTTCGGGAATGAGAGCACCGGGTACTACGTTGATCCGAATGTGCAACTCTTTAGTGCGGCGTCTGTCCAAGTCGAAAGACTCGCAGTTTTCAGGCAGAATAGCCATGTTTCTTTCCAGAGCATTCCCTGTGAATGAAAAGTCGGGCTTGAATATCAGAGGAGCCTTCAATGTCGAGAATGTGACAGTATATCAGAGGATGGAAGAAAAGGATGAAGGAGCCGACGACGTCTCTATGGAAGACGCAGGAAAAGAAACCAATGATAAAACAACCAAAGATTTAGGCCAAAGCCAAAACAAAAACTACGAGACGTTCTGGTCATTACAGGATTACTTTGCAAATCCTGTCAAACTTCTCGACAAAGATGTACTGCAGAAGTTCAAGGGTGATCTCGATTTAGCTGTACCATTGCTTGGAGCCAAAGAAAAGTCTTTAAACGATACCAGCAATACAAAGGCAAATCCAGGCACATTTGGAGTTTTAAAATATGCGGAAGTAGAGGAAGATTATGTGCCTAAATGGCTTACGAGCCCAGATCTGTTCGAGCTGGAATTGAACGACAAAACCTTCCGAAACACCATCTACACACAGATATATATAGTCTGCGACTTTCTTTTGGAACTGACGGAATCGGCTAAATCAACATGGGCTGCTCACGGTGCAAAGAACAATAGTGTCATGTACTCGTTTACTCTAGAACAGTCAGATGCAGAGTATTTCCAAAAACTGCAGCAAAGCCTTCTTAAAAATATTGGATTATATGGCAAGACTCTTAAACAGCTGTTAGAACATGATGAAGCATGGCAAATCTGGAAATTGCGAAACTGTCCGCCATTTGACGAAGGAACCATGTTGTTGACCGAGGTTGACATTGCTCAGGAGAAACTGGAAAGTTTAAAGCAGCCACGCAAAAAGTACTGGAATCCCATGGGTACAGCTGGTTTAAGTAAAGTATGGAAAATAAGCACAGGGCTGGAAAAATTGCGAGGTTCATCTAGTAATTTTAGGATACCAGATGTTCAATCTTTTGGGGACAAAGTCAATGATTTGCAGAAGTCTATTCAGAGTATGAAGAATGAGATGGAGACAGCGAAGAAGGAAGAAGCAGAAAAGGAGGGGAATAAGACCGACAAAGGTACTACGTTGGTGCAGTCGAAGATTCCAGAAGAACTCAAAGAGAAGAATGCATTTTTAGAAACTGTTACATGGCAAGGACTTCGAGCTGCTAAGGACCAAGGGTTGTGGAGCATGTTTGGAAAAGTCGACAAGGTCAAAGGTTTCCTAGGACTTTTTGAGGATGACGAAGACGAGCAGGGAAATGGTGGTGATGTTACTGTTGAGTCTTCTGTGGCTCCTGAGGAAAGGGAAGAAGAGGAAGAGGAGAAAGAAGAGGAGGACGAAGAGAAAGAAGAGGAAGAGGAAGAACAAAGTGAGGAAGAAACAGTAGAAGGAGAAAGCGAAGGAGAAAGCGAAGAAGAAAAACAAAACAAAGGAAATGAAGTTGATATCACAAAAGAAGAACACGATGAGGAAACTGAACAGCAAGAAGAAGACACTGAACAACGAGAAGAATACGACAAAGAAGAAAATGAAGAGTATGATCAAACACCCGAAGATGCTGATATGCTTTCTGACGCCGGTAACAGTGATTCTCAAGGAGGTACAGAAAATGAAGCCGATTCTGTCGATGAAAGTATTGAAGTGATAGAACCAAAACCAGTTGTTATCGACGACTCCGAAGAACCACCAGCTAAAAGACGTAAAGAAGTACACCTATAATATTAACTACCTAATCATAATCTCGAGATACTTTCCTTGCGGCCTTCTTTGATTGATGCACTTTTTTAGACTCCAGCCTTTTCTCATTAGTATGTTTACGTATCTCAGTCCATCGTTGCTCATCCTCTACATTGGGATCCTTTTTGAAGTAGGCTGTTTGTTTTATAGCCTCACAAAATTTCCGGAAACAATCCTCCAAGTTTTCCTGCCGAGACCTAGTTCGTTCGGATTGAATCACTACAGATCCAGATTTGGTAATATATGGGAACTTTCCGAGAAGCAACTGATCTTTGACAGGGCTAGGGATCCATTGAATATTGGTCCATTTGTCAGCCTCTATTTTCACAGTAGCTTTAGAGCTGACTTTGTTTACATGTTGTCCTCCAGCCCCTGATGATCTTGCATAGGAAATATCAAAGTCATTTGTAGGTATTTTGGACGAATCCAAAGATTCGAGCCACTTTCTGCAGTGCTCAATATCAGTATTTGAAGAGAGTAAACGTATACAAGGATATCTGAAAAAGGGCTTGATTTGTTTAATGTACAATGATCGATACATTTTAGTGATTCATGTTGTTTGTTCAGTGGTTGATGTCAGGTTGAGTAGTTTGTAGGACAAGGAAGAAGAAGAAGAGAGAGAGAGAGAGAGAGAGAAACAAGACACACCTAAAGATACAAAACTAAAGGCATATTAATCCGTGAAACAATTGCCATTTCTGCGAAAGTTTATAATGTCATATTAAAGCATTCATGTCTAGGCCCGATTCTGAACATGATATTAGTGATTCCAAGATATGCCAACTTCCTAAAACGGCAAATACAGTTGCTGGGAAACGGCTTTCACTTTCTAGCCAAATAGAAATGAAATCCGCAACTCACCCTCTTTCTCACAATATATAGGCAAAAATACCACACCTCTTTATAAGTTGATTCCACAATGCTTGCTATTCAACGTTCAATTGCCTCTAAAACATGTTTCCAAAGTGTGCGGTTCTTCAGAACCAGCATTCCTACATTGGTCAGCGTTGGTGATAAGATTCCTTCTGCAACGCTCTATGAAGGTTCACCATCCGACGATCTGGATGCTGCTAAAGTGCTCGGAACAGGTAAGAACTTGGTGATCACTGTTCCTGGAGCTTTTAGTGGTGCTTGCAGCAACGAACATGTTCCTGGGTACATTAAGGAGTGGGCTAAGATCTCCGAGAAAGGATTCGATAATGTGTTTGTAGTTTCCAACAACGATGCCTTTGTTATGAGAGCCTGGGGTGACGGGTTCAAACCGAATCCAGGTGTCAGATTCTTGGCTGATCCTCAACGGGAATTGGCTGACAAATTGGATCTTGCCTTTGATGCTACAGCTTTCTTTGGTAGTCCAAGATATACACGAGCTGCACTGGTTGTTGACAACGGTGTCATCACCAAGACATTTGTTGAGCCTGATAACACCAGTGTCAAGGTATCTAAGGCTGCTAATGTTTTGGATAGTTTGTAGGGTTGTAGTGAGGATAGGATGGTCAATCGCTGTCGCTAATTATCTATATGTTAGTATGATTGTGAGTGTGAATGTCAATGTCAATAATATGTCAATCAATATATGAATATCAATGTAATATGTTAACCAATCGACATCAATATAATATGTCAATCAATATGTGAATATCAATGTAATATGTTAATCAATCGACATCAATATAATATGTCACTGTCAAGACCACTGTCAATATCCACATCACCTTAGACTCACATTTGTTCTTTTGCGCTTTAACAACGACTGAGGCTCAGTCACCTTTCCAGTAAACTCCACAGCTTCTTGCTGCAAGTCCTGCAAATCCTGAGCAAACTCTCGTTGCTCTTTTATCTGTTTGGCTCTTGCCAGACTGAACCTGCCAGTCATGCCAATTGCTGCCAGCTCTGCTTTTAAGCAGTTAATACGCGCCTTTTCATTCGGCAGCGGGTCCAAAACACGCGCCCATTGTCTACGAATGCCGCATTTCAGCAGTTGAGACTTCAGTTTCGCGATTTCATCTTTGCCGCTGCTCATGCTTCCAGATTTTGCTTTCGTTATTGGATTAATGGCTTTAGTAACAAGTTTCCTGGATGTTTTTGCACTTCTTTTCGTATTTTCTTTCGGCTTCCGCTGTTTTCTCGGGGCAGGTTCATCCAGGACTTCGGAAAGCTCGCTTTCATCAGAATCGTCTGCTTCCACTTCTGCCTCTGTAGATCCACGAAAAGACCCGTTCAAAGCAGTGTTTTCCATGGAATGTTCACGCTTATCGATATCTGAGACTTCCTTGATCACATGACCTTGCTTTTGGACTTTTGAGTTTTCGGTTTTAGCCTTTTCTTGCGCGCTCGTCAGCTCATCATCAATGATCTGTTTGGATCTTGGCTTCCATTCACCTATACTGAAAAACCCAGGATCCAAACCGAGTTCTGTGACAACGTCAGCTCTGAGTGATCTTAGAGTAGCAGTGCTTAAATCAGCCTTACTGACATGATTACGTAATGCTTTGACTATTGTTTCATCAGATATAATCATTGTTATTTGGTTAATATGCCAAGACTTTTAACATTCTAGATTCATATAATCCAAAATTCCGGTAGGCTTACAAGCCAAACCGCAACTAAACAAAATGTAAAGTTTAATAAACTATTGAAGATATATATACTGAATCTCAACTCAGATTCCAAAAAATCGATAGAAACAAAAAAGATTTGGCAGAGATATACAACTTCAACTGGCATGTCACGTGTCTTCTCCAAACCTTCACCTTTCTCACAATGTCCTCTGCTCACCCAAAACTCAAAACCCAAAACTCAAACATATACTCTCTCACTCTCTCTTTCTCAACGTACACCTAAAACTCTTAAATATGGCGAAGAAATCTAAAAAAGCAGCACCTGATGAGGCGACGAAATCGGTCTACAACTACAGTGTGATGCTCAAACATGACCCAAATCTTGCACAGATTTTCCTCATCTCCTCAATATGTAATGTATACAGGTTCGATATCAATCTATCAGAATGGGAGAAAGTCGACTGTCAGGGCCCACTTTTCATATACTCAAGAACGGCTAAAGAAGAGATAGGTGTAGGCAACTCAGATATATATCCATATGGGCTTGTAGTACTGAACAGACTCGGATTAGAGGATTTTTCCGTGGGTCTAACTCCTCATGCATTATCAGCTCTGAGCGGCTTATCAGAAATTGAGGTAGCCATGGAAGGTAATTTTGTAATGATTCAAACTTCTGATGGAGAAATGTATGGTCTTTGGATATTTGATGAAGCTGATAGACAGGTTGTTCTAGATACTTTGAATTATTGTATTAATGAGGCACCAGTAGGCCCTGTAACCACAGCAACAATATCAGCTTAGTAATTTTATGGTTTCTGTATATATAGCATATCAAGCAATTTATTTATTCTTTTTTTCCCATCATTATTCTTCTTGACTGTCACATTATTATGGCTAGTCAAAAGCATGTTCAAAGAACGAGGTTAAGCACGGCTGAAGCCAAGCACGGCTGTAGTGCTTCCGGGTAACATCTGCGGTCGAGATGATGATGTCTGGTCTTTGACCGGATATCAATCGACGTCGATCCAACAAGCATAGTGACGAGAGTTTCTCACAGAAAAAGACTAGGAGTGAGATTCCGAGTATATGATAATGTCAGACTGCTCAGACGTTATAGATATAGATGATGACGACGAGTTTGTTTCAGACTATGGCTTTGATGAACTCGGTGAGAGTGATTCTCCGGAAGATCATGATGAAGATGAAGTAGACGAAGAGATGATAGGGTTGTTTGCCGATTTTAAGAGCGATGTTGCAAAAGGATTGACTGCATTCAACAGGCCGTTTACGTGTCTCTCACCTGAAGACCTTGAGAGAAACCAGAAGAAGACCATAGATCTGGTTGTTTCTTTGACGGGCATCAGCAGTGATAAAGCTGCTATATTACTTAGAAAATTCAAATGGCATGATGATTCTTTGATAGAAAGACTGGTGGAGAATCCCCGGTCAGTTTGTACCAAGTCTGGTGTGCTTTATACTGGCGACAATGAGTATAGTGACAGCCAAAAAAAGAATGATTCGTGTTGGTATATCTCACAACCAAAAGCTGATTTCACATGTACAATCTGCTGTGACAGTGTCGAAGAAAGACCTGATATGGAAGTTGCAGATTTGGGCTGTGGACACGAGTTTTGTACGAACTGTTATCGTCAATATGTGGACATTAAAATCAACGAGGAAGGCGAAGCAGCTACATTGGTATGTCCTGGATTGAAATGTGGTTTATATCTAGTAGAGCCGTTGATTCAAGCGTTATGTGATATCAAAACAATGGAAAAGTATCATCATCAACTTACACAAGATTATGTGGCCAATAATGACATTATCAAATGGTGTCCAGCTCCTAACTGCCAATATGCCGTAGAATGTGACTGGAAGGGCCTCGATCTAAAAATCTGTGCTCCTGTAGTCACTTGTATCTGTGGTAAAGAATTCTGTGTTGCATGCTCTCTTGATAACCATCAACCTTGTAGTTGCATCGTTGCTAGAATGTGGATCAGCAAATGTATAGATGACAGCGAGACAGCCAACTGGATAGCAGCAAACACGAAAGATTGTCCAAAATGTTTTTCATCTATCGAAAAAAATGGCGGGTGTAATCATATGGCTTGTAAGAAGTGTAAATACGAGTTTTGCTGGCTTTGTATGAATGACTGGGCACCACATGGCAATTCGTATTATAACTGTTCTCGTTATAAAGAGCAAGGTGACGAGAAAGTGACTACAAAGGCAGAGGCTCGCAAATTACTAGAAAGATACCTGCATTATTACAATCGATACGTGAATCATACGGAATCACTTAAACTAGACCGTCAAACATTCTTGGCTGTTCAAGAGAAAATGTCTGCTATGCAACAAGAGGCAGGTATGTCATGGATAGAAGTACAATTTCTAAGCAAAGCTTATGAAGTATTACGAGCGGCACGTCAGACTCTGGCATGGTCTTATGCATTTGTGTTTTTCTTGAACAAAAACAATCTATCTACACTATTCGAGGATATGCAACAGGATCTGGAGTTTAACGTCGAAAACCTATCTGCATTGTTTGAGAAACCTGCTGCAGTGGTTGCTAAGAGTAAAATAGAGCTACAGGATCGACGTTCATATGTGGAGAACAGACGGTTGATTCTTCTTAATACTGCCATCAAAGGTATAAAGGATCATACTTGGGATTTTACTGACTCTGTCAAAGAAGAACTAGCCAAAGAAACACAATAGCATCAAGTATTTTCTATTCTACTTTACTTTAATTTACTTATTTTATTTTATTTTATTTTTTCATTCATTTTCAATGAAATAATCTACAATTACAATACTATCATTGCCTTTGATCGTTACTTCTTCCTCTAGTTAAGGCACTCAAGGAAGAAATGACAGATGGTGTAGACGGTGTAGACGGTGTCATCTCATGCTCATTCTCACTTTCATTTTGGCCTGTTGTGTAATTGATATAATAGTTTGCACCGATTACCAAGCACAGAATACAGACTACCATAACTGCAAAAATAGAGAAAAACCAGTGCAAGTTTTCAACGCCTTGACCCGGTACTGACACATTCATACCAAACATACCAGTGATCAGGTTCATAGGGACGAGAATGGTACCTAATAATGTCGCCTTACCTAATAATCGTGTCATCTTATTGTTTGAAGCTACGCTTTCAACTTGCAATTGTGCAAGATAATTAGTATGAGATCGAGACATGATCTTTTCATAGCTTGTAAGATTCTGTGACATCGTGAGAATATGATCTTGAATATCACCAAGATATAGTGAAATATCACCATCAGGGTTGCTGGTCCACATGTCTTTGCATCTTTTAGCAAACATATTGATAACACCTGCCTTACCAGAAAGCAAACGTATTAACAACATTGTTTTCCTTCTCGAATCACTGATTCGCTGAAGAATACTACTAATATCCTCACGCCTTGCTACGAATACAGAGTCTTCAATCAGATCTGCTTCTACCTCCACCTCGTGAACAAAAGGAGCAAAGCAATCTGTAATGTCATCGATTAAGGCATAACATATCCAATCAGGAGTCACTTGCACATACTCACGTAGCTGTCTCACACGTCGTCTGACATTAACACAATTTGGTATTTCAGAGAAATGGAATGTCAGTATACCTTCTTTGAATACCACGATATAAAAATTAATAGGCTCAAGGTAATTCTCCGAGCTAGGGTCGTCTTCAAACGTGTGGAACGATACAAAGTAATAAGAGTTGAAAAGCTCGACTTTTTCTCGTGATTCCTCAAGTCTAATGTCCTCCGCTGTCAAAGGATGGATACCAAAAGCTCTTGCCAAAATCTTGATTTCGATATCAGTTGGACAGAAACAGTTGAGCCACCACATGCCAAGTTTTGGATCGAAAAGCTCTTTAAATGAATTATTGCCATTGAGTAGGGATGGCAAGTCAAAGGCATGTATAGTTTCTTCAGCCTTAGAGAAGAACAGACTGAAACGGGGCTGATCACCATCATTAATACCTGGATGGTGAGAAGCCTCGATTTGGTTAGGCCCAAATGAAACAGTAGCGTCTGCTCGGTATCTCTCATCTTCATCCGATGATGGTAGATACTTATCATCATCCTCGCCAAGCTTCTCTTCTAGTTGAGCTGTGTCCTCACTGCCAGTACTACCAGGACTATGGTCATCTTGTGTATGAGTTTTTGCACCTGCACCCGTTTCTGCAGTGGTTTCCGCAGTGGTTTCCACAGTGGTTTCAGGAGCCACTCCAGGAACTGTTTCTGTCGTACCCGTAGTGGAAACAGGCGCAACATCAATAAGTGGAGGTGTTGGTCGTGGAGATCCATGATTAAGGTTCGACATAAGAAGATTCTCGCCTGCATGGGAGTTTCGTCTGCCTCTGCCTTGAACTCCACCAAATGCCAACAATGGTCGCTGTTCAGGATTAGGTTCTAGTGAGTGCGTTGGTACGACGGAAGAAAATCCGTTACAGAAATCATCAAGCTCATCAAAGTTGATCCCGGTCCTCTGTTCTGCTTCAGTAGGGAAACAGACATGGTCATCAGTTTCTTCGCCAAAGCTACGATGAGAATCGTTATCGTCGTCTAACCCTTCAGCCGAGGCATATCCTGAACGCCTACGGTCTATAGATCCAGCACCACGGTTCAACAGGATACCAGCACCTCCGGCATGTGGTACGTCAGTCGATTGTTCAGTCACGGCGCATGAAGCGTCTGATCTGGTTCGTTGCAAAGAAAGAGCATCCCTGCCAAGCCTACGAGAGTCCCTGCGGCTTCTTCGGTCATGTGACATAACGCTGTCGACGCTACTTCTTCTGCTGTTCTCACGTGTGTTCGAATCATGGCTGTGAAGACGGCTGAGCTCTATTTCGTCATGTGTCCTCCTATTCGGAGGACGGTTCCTATGGTCGTTGAGGAAAATCTCATAATCCTCATCAGCTGGTGATCTATTAGCTGAGGAAACCGGTGAAAGGTCATAGGAGTTTGAAGGCATTGTGTAAAAGTGATCTAGAGATCAATAAAGTAAAAAAAATTCCAGTTGTCTAGTCCAGTGAACCAATTACGGGGGTTTCTTAAGATCACGGTCACCAATGCTGGTCCCCGCGCCAGTGATGAGAACTGTAAAGCAAAGCAGATTTGCGAAAATAATAAATACAGTTATTTTCAGCCTGTTTGGAAAGGCTTTTTAAGTAGTTGTTGTTCAGAGAATAACCGCGGTAAGGTTATAGTCTTTTAAACAAGGATAATGTTGTGTTACAGGAGTTCTGATCCCAAGATCTGTCTAAAAAAGGTGCTCGTGAAACGTATATATGAGCAGCACGGATTCTAGGACCAATATCAAAAAAATATCTTCAGTTTCTTCTTATTAGAATCAGCAAAGCTTGTCCTTGTGTTTTAGTCCTGCAAACAAAGTGGTGGTGCTGACAGCAAAAAAAATATTTTTACGACGATCCCTATAGAATGTGTCGGGACAGAAAGGGAATCCAAGAAAAACGTGATGAGCGAATTGGATGCAGCAGATCAGTCAGCAATCAGTCAGTGATCAGCCAACAAGACACTTATAAACAGGATTGTAAAAATTATGAAAGTAAATAATAAAGAGAGGATTAGCCGGGTTTTTATTTCTATTAATACGGGTGGCTACATGTCAGTTTTGGGTGGGCAACGGGGCTAAGCATTATGCTGATAAGAGACTTTCCATAATTCTGACAGTCAACAGAGTTTTGGCCCAACTGTAAGTGATACTGACTATGAATAGGATTTGAGTTCTTTATATCTATATATTATTCGATCAAACATTAAAGTTTGGAGGTTTTTGTTGGTTGGCAGCACATCTGCAGGAAACCAGAATGATGACTACGCGGTGAGACGTAGCTTACATAATTTTCAAAAATTTGCCTCAACGCCATGAATCAACCCTAGTAAACAGCTAAAAGAACCTAGTTGAACAACATAAAATATTTTTTTTTTATATCCTATCCAGACTCTTTCTACCTATTTTCGATACAATTACAAGCTGTTCTGTTGTAACTCTCTAAGTTATCACTGCTATCCATGTCCACTCTCTATTACCCGGCTGTAAACCAATATCTCCCAAAATATCTCCCACTTTACCATCCCTCCTTACTTTGACCAATAATCCAACGCAAGAGTTACAGAAACACTAGAATGGTGAGTTGCTAAATGACCTGTGATAAGCAGTAATATAAGTGGAAAATGTTTTTGCTGTTGCTGGTTGGAATATAGAAAGCCCGTTGTCCCGGAATTGACGTCTATCACCCACAAACACGTCTATTTCAAGTCGTGGCAATTTCTTCCCCTGTGCTTGCCAGATATGCTCTCTGGCTATGTTGGTCGTTTTGACCTGTCTGAGCCCCTTGGCTCAACAAGGGACTGCGAAACTACGTCATAATAACAGACACGACGCTATCGCTAAAACTATGGAGATTTTGCCCGGTTTTTAGTTGATATATTGTCTTTTTGGTGTGCCATGTTGTTTGTGACCGATTTTTTCGGATGTGGCAGTTTTCCTCTTTGGTCAAGGAAGTTACGGATGATGGATGGATCCTGATGACTGTGTGACTACTTGAACTGAGATTTATGGTAAACTAGAAGTCGATTCCATGACACAAAACAACGTGAAGAAATTCTAGCACGTGACTAAATGGTCCAAGATTATACCAAGATTATACAAATATTATACAAATATTGTACATATAATCTGGATCACCACTTTTAGACTCTCATTTACTAACTCTAATAGGCGGACCAACTCACTGAACAACAGCTCTCTGCTTTCAAAGAGGCATTTTCGTTGTTTGACAAAGATAGCGATGGCAAAATCACCTCCAAGGAACTCGGAACTGTCATGAGAAGTCTAGGACAAAACCCCAGTGAAGCTGAACTTACAGATATGATCAATGAAGTAGATATTGACAATGATGGCACTATTGATTTTGCCGACTTTCTCACCATGATGGCCAGAAAGATGAAAGATACGGATTCCGAAGAGGAAATCAGAGAAGCATTCAAAGTATTCGACAGAGATGGTAATGGCTTCATTTCTGCCACTGAATTGAGACATGTCATGACATCAATAGGCGAGAAGCTTAGTGAAGAAGAGGTGGATGAAATGATCCGTGAAGCAGATGCTGATGGTGATGGTCATATCAACTATAATGAGTTTGTTGATTTATTACAGAGTGCTAAATAAAGCGTGATGAAGAGCAAGAGAGAGAGAGCTCTACTAGTATGCCCATACTTGTAGCTAACTATGATATTCAATTATATAAGTCAGTACATCAATTTAAGTCAGTAATGTTGTACCTTTGGTTTTATGCTTTCAATTCTCCAGCCCAAGTCTGAGGAACTGCTCGGTATACCTTGATCTCTCCTTGAACCAGTTCTGCAAGGTCCAAATTTCCAATATTCACTCGTCTTACTCCTCCTATATTCTGATGAACAATATCAAAGTTCGTAGGACTATTAACATTGGTGACAATAGATGTATGATTAGGAGCACCATATGTTTGAGAACCCCGTCCATTAGATGTCTTGACAGATGTGAATTGTATGATATCACCTCTTCGAACAGAATCCCGTTGTGCTAATGCTATAGGTCCTCCAATATGTAGTATGCTGACTCCAAAGTTATAACCCACAGGTGACATGGCATCACCGGAGGTGCCTCTATCAATAGCTTCTTTCGCCAATGTCCAGCATTCACCGTTACCTACTTGCATACCAATTTTATTTTCGGACCATTTAGCAATATCATTACCAAATCTTGTCGAGTAATTTTCAAGATCATTTCTAGAAGGTATTCTCGGTGCAGGAATATCATATCGTTTGAGTTGAACAGTACCAGTTGGATCTTGTGAGCTCCAGTTGATCTGTGCTCGTATAACACTAAGATTTGCTGGATTCCTGACAGCAATCTTCAGTTCTGATTCTCTTCCGCCAGATGACGTTGTATAAGTAAAAGGCATTCCTTCAAAGCATTTAGGCAGCTTCAATTGTCCATTTCCTGCATACCATCCGGAACCTAGCTCAAAGTCATAATCCTCCTTGTCCGAATGAACATATGACTTGTTGGGTTCTGGCTCCAGCTTTGGTCTTGTAGTAAAGTTAACTGGAGGTGGCCTTGGAGCCATTGGTGGAGGTTTCTCATCTTCTGTATCTGATGTTTCATATTGTTTCGCAATTTTACTATGTTTAGGTGCAATAATAGGCTTTGGCTTCAATGGCTTTGGTGAGTAACGTGGAGCTGGAACAGGCGGTGAAGGAGAAGCATGACGAGGAGGAGCAACTTCTGGTTTTAACTGTGGTCTTGGAGCCATTGGTGGAGGCACATCTTCTGGGATAGTGTTGGTAGTTTCTGTAGCACTTTTTTTAGCTAAAAGTCCTGGTTTTTTCTTTGGAGGCACAGGAGGAGGCTTCTTTTTGGCCAAAGCTGCAGCTAGACCTGGATTCTTTGCAGCACTAGTAGGTGGTTCAGCATGACGAGCTTTTCTAGCTGCAATTTGGGCTGCAAAATTAGGTGTTCCACCTAGGTCTAGATTTTGCACCTGGCTAGTGGTTTCCTCAATTTTCGGTTCTCCAGAAGATATGGCAGGTACAGGTGTATGTGTAGGTGCAGGCACTGGAGCCAAGTTTTCAGCAGCTCCATTAGAAACAGCTGATGATGGTCTACCAATAGGGGGTCTACTAGCTGTTGTTTTTCTTTGAGAAACTCCACCATAGACTGGAGGAGGAGGATATGCCGTATGGGGTTCTGTCTGTACCGGCACTGCAGTATATTGAGTTGTAGCTGCAGGAGGTGTAGGTAGAGGCGTAGTTACAGAAGCCGAGTTGTTACGACCACTTGCTAGTTTCGGGGGCGGTGGCAAGCCTTCACTGGCCAATCTTGGAGGAGGAGATGTGACTGGTGGTGGCGCTTCTTTGGCAGGCTTCGCATGGTTTCGTGAATACGACGATTTCTTCGGCTCTTCTACAACGGGTCTCAACTTGAACTGAGGAGGAGCAGGAAACGAAGTAGGGTCAACCAAAGGAAACATGATGGTCTTAGGCGGCTTTTCAGGTTCTGCTTCCGGTTCCGGTTCTGGTTCTGGTTCTGGTTCTGTATGAGATGGAGCCATAGGATATGGAGAACCAGGGGTAGCAACAGGACCGGGAGACCATCGAGAAGGAGGAGCAGGAGGCGGTCTGTTAATACCAGTTAAATGATCCATTGGCGATTGTACGGGAGGTAAAGAGGAGTATCCAGGAGGAGATGCCGATGGAAAAGCAGCAGGATAGCCATTTTGCGGAGTTGGCAGAGGCTCAGGGTGTATAGTCTGAGGAGGGAAGTATTGACCCTGAGGATTCTGAGATGGAGACTGTGCATATTGAGGGTGTTGAGCCTGTGGCTGTGCATATTGAGGTTGTTGAACCTGTGGCTGTGCATACTGTGGCTGTTGAACCTGTGGCTCTGCATATTGAGGTTGTTGAACCTGTGGCTGTGCATATTGAGGTTGTTGAACCTGTGGCTGTGCATATTGTGGTTGTTGAACCTGTGGCTGTGCATATTGTGGTTGTTGAACCTGTGGCTGTGCATATTGTGGTTGTTGAACCTGTGGCTGTGCATATTGTGGTTGTTGAACCTGTGGCTGTGCATATTGTGGTTGTTGAACCTGTGGCTGTGCATATTGAGGTTGTGCCTGTTGATTCTGTGCCTGTGGCTGAACTTGTGTGTGCTGAACCTGTGACTGAGCCTGGGGCTGGACCTGTGACTGGCTGGAAACAGTTCCTACCGTAGGAATACTTCCACTAGACTCTCCATGTGCAATCTTGTGGATAGGAGGAGGAGGAAACGCTCTCGGGTCTGCTAGCGAGTTCAACGGTCTCGCCAATATCGGCGCATCATTGGTCTCTTCCTCATTACTGCCGAACTTTCCATGTTTCACTTTTCCATACTTTTTATCAAATTTAGCAGTCTTTTCTTTTCCCTTTTCAGAGTACTCGCTGAACTTCTCTTTACTTTCCTTTAGAAAATTCATACTGCAATAAAACTTCACACAATCACTTTTCAAATTGGCAAATGTCCAAGTTATTAGAAAGCACTTTGAGAGAGACGTATACTGATAGTGGGCTGGAAATAGATTATAGTGCGGCTGTGCATCGCACCTCTCGTTTTTTTGCTCGTTGCTGGGTTACTGTTTATAAACAAATCTTGGTCGTGTTGGGAATGCTCCCCCTCCAACGTGGAACCTCGAGCCCTTTCAACTTTTCAACTTACAACTAACTTCAAAACCGCTGATTGCTGTTGCGGTTGCAGTTATATCTGGTGATTGTATACTCTCTATAATAATGTCAGAATTTGAACTGCTAGAAGTCATTGGCCGAGGCTCATTCGGGCAGATCCGCAAGGTGCGTAGAGTCTCTGACGGTAGGATATTGGTGAGGAAGGAAATCTCCTATAAAGGCATGACTACCAAAGAACGGATGCAACTGTTATCTGAAACCAAGATTTTACGTAGCTTAGTCCATCCTAATGTTGTTCAGTATATTGACCATCATCATTCTTCTGAGGAACATATGATGTATCTTTATATGGAATATTGTGAAGGAGGAGATTTGGCAGGTTTAATCAGACAATGTCGCAGCAAAAAAGTCAAGCTTCCTGAGGATTTGATATGGCGAATCTTCTGTCAGCTGCTATTAGCATTGTATCGATGCCATTACAATGAGGACGCGCCATTCAATGGATCGTTGTTTTCTAATAAAAATGACAAAATGCCTCCTAATCCAAGTATCGTCATTTTACATAGAGATATCAAACCAGACAATGTTTTTTTTCTGGATGATGATTACTCTGTCAAACTTGGTGACTTTGGATTGGCCAAAATCCTAGACCAGGAGCATTTTCTTTCCAATACATATGTCGGTACCCCGTTTTACATGAGTCCTGAAGTGCTGCTAGATGAGCCATATACTATGCAAAGTGATATTTGGTCTTTAGGATGTGTTATTTATGAGCTATGTGCATTGCATCCTCCTTTTCAAGCTAAGTCGCATATCCAACTTGAACAGAAGATCCATGAAGGAGCTTTTCCGCCACTACCTGAAGGCTATAGTTCTACATTAAGTCGTACAATTGCTGCATGTTTAAATGTCACGCCAAGTACACGACCAACTACTTCTACATTGCTTAATCTGGACGTTTTCAAGCTTTGCCGCCGAGAAATGGACTTATTAGCCATTGAAACCGATTTGGATGAGCTACAAGCTAAACTCGCTCAGAAAGACGAACAACTGTCGCTTAGAGAAGCAAGCATTATTCGTAAAGAAAATGAACTTGCTGAGCAGATTGATAATTATAATTCTTATATTGATAAGGATTTGATTAGCATTGTGGACGAAGAAGTTAGTAGGCGGCTGGAGAAACGAGCATCTGCTGCAACTTCATCAGCAGATATATCCATGATATCTCTATCGCCACAAACACCTTTAAAAACCCGGAATTTACGAGGTCCTCGCCATCTCACTGTCAAAAACGCTTCACCTACTTCAGAAGAAGATCCAATCATAACTGTAACTACAGGAGAAGACTGTTTAAGTACCAGTTCAAATTCTTCAAGAAGTTCATCGGTCTCCTCTCTGCAAAGTTATGCTACTGCTGTATCATCTAGCATCATGGACCGCAAGTCAGGGGATGTCGAGGTCAAAAAAGACGAGAAAGAAACGGGGACTGCAGCAGTGGCTACTGAGGCTAGCGGTTTCAAAGAAAATAAGGCACCAACTGGAAGCGAATTAGGAGAGTTGCTTGTCAAAACTCGTTTGATGAATATTAAAGGCTCTAAAGGCTCTAATCGAGATCTAGGCCGTACAGTCATGGATTTACAGCGAACCAAGCTTAATCAGATGGATAAGCTTTGGTGTGAAGATGAGCATGGTGATGAAATGCCGAGTCCATTCTTACGTAAATGGGAAAAACGGGTCATGTAGGGTTTGGTTAGTGGGGTTCTTTGTTTTGTTTGTTCTATTGCATTATTAATAAACCGTAACATATTAATATTATTCAGTCCATTTGTCACCAGTCAAAACCTCATAGGCTTCGACATATTTGGCCTTTGTTTGCGTAACAATATCTTCTGGCATAGTTGCTCCGGCTACTCCTTTAAGTCCGTTTGAAATCAGCCAATTTCTCAAAAACTGCTTGTCATAGCTATCTTGAGGAACTCCGACTTTATAACTGTCCTTTCTCCAGAATCGTGAAGAGTCTGGTGTCAGAACTTCATCTACTAAAACAATATTGTTTTGGTCATCAACACCAAACTCAAACTTGGTATCAGCAATGATAATGCCCCTGGTAGCTGCGTACTCGGCAGCTTTGGTATACAATTCAATGGCAATCTTCTCTAGTCTTTCAGCAAGATCTTTGTCTCCTAAAATCTCAGCAGCTTTGTCAGGATGAATGTTCTCATCATGTTCTCCTTGTTCAGCTTTGGTAGAAGGTGTATATAAAGGCTTGTCAAAAGCCTCACTTTCCTGCATTCCTTGCTTAACTTTGATACCATGGACAGTTCCAGACTTCTTATATTCATTCCAAGCAGATCCGGTGATATAACCTCGGATAATCACTTCCAAAGGCAAGATCTTATACTTGTTAACCAACAAAGATCGGTCAATAATCTGAGATTTCAAGCTTTCGTCTTCTGAAAATTCCTTTGGTAACTTCGAAAAGAGGTCTCCTTTCACAAGATGGTTAACAGAGACATCCTTGAGTAAATCGAACCAAAAAAGAGACAATTTGGTGAGGATCTTTCCTTTGGAAGCCACACCATTAGACATGATTACATCGAAAGCCGAGATTCTGTCAGTTGCAACAAACAGTAAAGTGTCGTTGTCAACAGCATAAAGATCTCGAACTTTTCCAACAGCTACGAGAGGCAATTTGCCTTTAAGATCGGTAGAAACCAAGGCCATTGTGTGTGTGTAGTGATGGACAAACAATATGTATAGATGAAGTCATTTTTCGGTGAGAAAGGGCAAAAAAAAATTGGGAAACTGATCACGTGCCTAGTCTGTCCTCCAGACCTCCAACATCACGACTATCAAAATATACGCGCGAAATCAAGCTCGCTTCACAAACAACTTAGCTTCATAACCAAACATTGTTTTTAGTGTCTAATGGACCTGTCAAAAAAGGATTTTTTCACAGGACCGACACTTACGTGCAATTGCACAACAGGTCTGTGGGGCTTTAGCCCTGAAAAAATCGACGAATATCGTGATGGTTTGAAACGAATACTGTCGTTAAATGCAAGGAACCACGACATCTTGATTGATCTAACATGGGCTTTTGACAGGGTTAAATTAAACGGACGTAGACTATATAGATCATTTATCTTAGCCAAAACTGAGGCTGCTGTACATCGTATATGTCTTTTGTATCCTAATAATGGCAGAGACTCTGATGGCTCAGCAATCAGAGGTCTAGGAGTGATGTTTACCGTATGTTCACCTCACGTGATGTCGTGTCTTGTCGAGTATATCACCAAGACATTTGATTGTCTTCTTAAGCCGCTTCAACTGCCTAGCGAGTTCATGTTACGGATATTTGAGGAATACCTAAAGCAGACTATATCGGAGAACCGACTGCAAGGATATTGTCAATTAGTATACACAGTTACAACTAGTAAAAGCACAGAAAACGTACCATCTTTATCGCGGGTGACTTTAGACCTTCGACCCGGCGATTTGCGACATATTTATTCTACGTTGAACTCAGATGATGACTCTTTGATGACCGCTATTTATGACTATTTACAAAAACACACAACGATATCATTCGACAGGTTGAGTCTTGCACGAGTTTACTGTGCAGGGTTTGTGTTAACAAGGAATGCAAGAATACGGTTCTATGACCGTGGGTTGGATGAAGCAGAGTTATGGGGTATAATAGGAGAGATCTTTGGTATAGCTCAAGATCGGTTCCATTTGATGGCTTGAACCCGGGCTGGGCTGGCTTAATCTTCTGAAGGATGGATTTTACTAGGATCAAACGAAAAACTACTGCCACATCCACATGTAGAGTCAGTATAAGGACTGGTGACTTTGAATTGGCTCCCTATAAGTTCTGTGGTATAATCAATAGTAGCATCTCTCAGAACCTCCAACGATGTTGCATCAATGACAACAGTAGCACCATTCCTTTCAAAGACTCCATCTTCACTCAAATCAATATCGTCTTTCTTTTTAAGCGAGAAAATGTATTGGAAACCATGGCATCCACCGCTTTCTACTGATATTCTCAGGATTAACTCAGGATTCTGATCCTGGTCTTTGATAAGCCGTAGCTTGTCAGATGCGGTCTGAGATATTGAAATGCGCATCAGATGGCCATTTTCGTCTTTGACAGAGTTGCGTACTTTTGTTTGTGCTAAATCAGCAAATGCGTTGGATGGAGAGGCTTGAGTCGGTTTCGCTGGCTCTGTTTGTTTGGTAGGGGATGGTTCGTTTTGTGCTTTTGTTCCTGCCAGACTGTTCCTTTTGAGGGTCTTGGATTCTGTTGGTTGTAGATTTGGTTGCGATATAATTTCTTGCGATTGATGAGTAGCTGCGGCTGCAGCAGGCATGCTAAAGAATCTTATATTGGACGTCAATGGCCGAACATGTGAGCTTTTAGCATACAGCGACGACGACAAACTTATGCGTCTCGTGTGTGTATTTATTAACCGTGTGAAAACCATGTTGTTCTGTGGCAAATAGGTTTGCTATGCTTTGTTTTTCCCAGTGGTTGGTTAGAAGTTGAGATTCGAATCATCAAAGAGTTTTAGTAAGCAACTGCTAGGGTGGGACCGGGTAAGCCGCACAAGGGGCTTACGAACTGTAGCATCAACCTTCATGAATAACACTTATTATAATACAATATATATTAACATTGACATTAATTTATAGCCAACTATATAATTCCTGTACAGATTTGAATGATATACTTATTCAACAAGAGTTGGATGACTTTCACCTGTATATTGCTTTCAGCTGCTATCCCAGTTACATGGGCCTACCACTAGCCCTCCCCCCAGATTCCAGCTGGGACTTGACTTACACCCTAACTTGCTCTGCCTCTGGTATTGCCGAGCCCCGCAATTCTCCTCATCTTACAGAGCTATATCGAACACGAATCAAACACGCAGTTAGCCGCTTAACAATCCCCACCACAACATTCATCTCCAGCAAATGAATCGTACAGCTGCTGCTTCCTATATTGTCAGATTTGTTCTCTCGTCGAGGGAATACGAGATTCTGATTTCGCGACTTCAGAAATGGAGTAAATCACCACTTTGTGGGTCATTGCCTGCTGCAACAGCAGTAAAATCATCAGAATTACATGAGTCTCCAGTATCAGGCTCACTTCATGACCATATGCGGCTATATATACGTGCCTATGTGCTGTTATCGCTGCTCAATGTCGCGATTTACAAGCGTCGAGGTCAAACAATGCCAGCTGCTTCATTAGCTGCAACTATAACTACATTACCTGCTATTTATAGGCTTGCAGATTATACAGGTCAATATCTGCTAGGATCTGGAATAATCGAGAAACAGCTGTCTGTGTCTACAAACTCAGAAACATTGAACAAAGCCAAAGAAATCTCTCAGCAGTTACTTTCAGACCGAAAGTTTACCGCAATATTAGTGCCTATACTCAGTGGTCTTGTGAGTGGAAGTGCGTTTCAGCTGGTTCCACCGGGACCGCTACGATCATACATGGCATTGTATGTGCTTTCCAAAGCGGTGGAAACAATCTACAACTACTTGGATGACTTGAATCTGCTGGAATTAAAGCCACGAGTGTTTGGCTCTTGGTGCCTATTTCCATTTGCATTTGGTCAGTTGTTTTACTCGTTTATATTCCATCCTGATTGTTGTACCGACGCTTTTAAAAGCATAATGTTCGGATTGTCGAGTCCGTATTCCCCTAGCAAGCCCGAAGGCTATCCTTTGAATAGGGCCTGGCCAACACCTGAACAAACAGTGGAAGGCATAGCTTGGGTTTCACAAAGAAACTATCCGAAATTTATTTCGCCTATATTGTCCCCTACAGGTACCAACCCTACGCTACAGATATTCAAAGACCCCCGTCTAGCTCCTCTTGGTAATGTCGTGGCTAATGCACACCCAGGAATCAGGAAACTCACGAGTGCATTAATGCACCCAAATGAGCCCACGGAGTTCCATGCATATACTAATATGATTGGCCAGAATTTCAGCAAGATTTCCAAATATTTATTTGTGCTGTATGCGGCTATAGGCTTGAGTCATCAGTTGAACAAGAATAAGAAGGAGAAGAACAAGATCAAGTTGATATCCAAGAAAAACAATGACAAGAAATCTATTGGATTTGAAGATGGTATTGACTCGACTGACTCGACTGAAATTGCCGCTGCTGGATCAAGAATATCTCCAGTTCTGAATTCTCTATCTACGCTAGCTTCGGCCGGCCTCAACACTCTCCGTACGACATCTTTCATCACCATGTCAACCGCATCGGCTTGGGCAGGGATTGGGTTATGTCAGGAATTACTTAATGACAAGTTTATTCCGGTTTCACGATACAGACTGATTGGTTTCTTCTCTGGGCTCTGGGCATTTCTGGATCAAGTCAATGGAAGAACAAGATACATGTATGCGGTCAGAATGGCTGTGTTGTCTCACTGGAATATTTTGAAGAAGCAAAACCGCGTTAAACCATTAAAGAATGGAGATGTCATGCTTTTTGCAGTTTCGTTTGCATTGTTGATGGGTGTGTTTGAAATTTCACCGGAATCGGTATCTGGTCGACTTCTCCGCAAGTCACTTAATTGGGTCAAAACAAGTAACTACGAAGATCCTGCAGCCCAAACCACAGATAAGCAGGAAAACAGTAATTAGTCGAATATTATATGCGGATATGAGAGTGGCGTGTTTAAGTGACGATGACGTACGGCGCAGTTTGTCAGGATGCTTCTGGATTGTGGGGACCGAAAGCGGAGAAACCGGTCATTAACGGTTGCACCATGTGATAATGAAAAATGAATCAAAAATCAATGGACAAAAAAATGGAAAATGAATGGAAAAAATTTTGAATTAAAAAGATGATCAATCAAACAATTGAAACGTTTTACAATTTAAAAAAATTTTCCATTCATTTTCCATTTTTTTGTTATTCTTTTTCTCACCCTTTGTCCTTTATCACTCACAGGCTGCTTCCTCTTGACATCACCAGATAATCTGCGCATATTCGGCTCGGCTCCATGTGGTGGCTGGTGGTCCGGAAAATGTGGGTGAAACAACGAACAAATGTCACATATAAAAACACCAGAATCCCCTGATTTAATGGTTTTTCAAATCAAACCGATAGAATATGAAATTTTCTACAAAAAGCTTTAGAATTGAGACTGCTAAGCTGTTAGCAGCCAATCTACCCAAGAAACAGACGGCCATCGTCGTCACCCGATCTGGGCCTGACTTCAAACTGAAAGTGGACCACGATTTCCCAGTGCCAGAATTAAAACCTGGTTATGTTCTTGTTCGTCTCACTTCTAGTGGTATTTGTCACTCGGATCTATCTATAATCAAGAAATCATGGGAATTGCAAATGTCTCCCGGAGTTACTGTTCCTGGACATGAAGGATCAGGGTTCATTATCAAGCATGGAGAAGGTGTCGATCCAACTGAACATCCTATTGGCACAACTGTTGGTGTACCATTGATTCATGGCAATTGTGGCAAATGTCTGGTTTGTTTGAAAGTCGAAGATGGTGAGAGTGTTTGTCCTCATAACCTGTATTATGCTGCACATGTCAATGGTACATGGCAACAATTTATTCTCGTTCGAGCAAATTATATTGTTGAAACTCCTGAAGAATTGGATCCGTATACTGTAGGTCCAATTCTATGTGGTGGTGTCACTGCTTACAAAGGTCTGAAACGAGCTGAATTGAAACCTGGACAATGTGTTGCTATAACTGGTGCAGGAGGTGGTATAGGTGGCATGGCCATTCAATATGCTCTTGATAAAGGTTTGGATGTGATTGCTATTGATAAAGGAGATGACAAGAAAGCAGAATGTCTTGAACTAGGTGCCAAAGTGTTTGTTGATTACTCTAAAGAAGATGTTACAAAAAGCGTACGTGCGGCTACTGAAGGATTAGGTGTAGGTGCAGCAATTATGCTTGCACCTTCTATTCCATCATATAATGAATCATTGAAGTATCTTGCACCAAACGGATCTCTGGTTTGTGTGGGAATCCCTGCCAAAGGAAAGACCATGACTGTTGATCCTAGTGCTATTATCTTCGGTATTAACAAGATTGTAGGCAGCGCTGTAGGTACTCGAGCAGATATTGCCGAGGCTCTGGACGTCGCAGCTAGGGGAAAGCTCAATTACCCATATCATGTGATCAAGCCAGAAGAAGCCCAGAAAGCTTTGGAAGATATGGATAACAACAAAATGATAGGAAGAGCTGTAATTGATCTGGTTTAAATATATATAAGTTATTAACAAAAACAATGTTATTAATGATTCAATGCTATATCGTCGAACGGGTCTTGTAGTCGGTTAATCCTGCTTCCTCGGCTATAATGCCTGCTACCTTATCACCTTTAGCATTAGGCAGATTAGCAAAGGTATAACTTTCAGATTTGACTACTACTTTAGCTACATCTTCAGGTACGGCTGTGCTAACCAAGAGATAACCTTGATATTCAAGAGCCCTAGCTATTTCTAGTTGATGATTACCCATCAGGTTCTGATTGACTACTACTATCAACCGTTTGCCGAGTCGTAAAGCATCTAATATAGACCCTGTACCAGCATGCGAAATAACTAGATTACTATTAGCAATATATTCATGGACATTAGTACTGAAATTAAAACCGGAGATTTTTATTTGGTTGGTATGTCTCATTATCTCTGCTTTTAAACGATTAAACAATGCTTCACTGGGTCCATGTTGGATAACTATGGAATCAAACCCATGGTTTATCAAGGCTTCTACTGTGACAGGACTCAAAACTGCCTGTATAAGCAAATCAAATGCTACAGTAGCTCCTGTCATAACAAACACAGTTTTTGACATGGTTGTGCTGTGCTATGATATTCGAGATAATCGAGTTGATGATGGGCTGATTGATTTTTGAGTGCGGTCTTCCCAAAAACATCAGCCAAGAAAATCAGGGGTGTTGCTATTGATCATGGAAACTTGGTCTTGGCTACTGTATTGCCTTTTAAATTTAAGGGGTAATTTAGCGAATTCCTTTTTTGTATAAATATAAATTCTACTCGGTTTTTATGTGAAAATAACATATATTGACTTTCTTGTCATTGACTCTCTTATCACTGACTCTCTTATCATTGACTCTCTTATCATTGACTTCGAACTCAATCTTCACAACAACCAATAGCATATTCTTGGCAATCCTAAACATACAAATAGATTCAACTACAATCTACAAATATCCATATCTAATACCCGGCAGCACCAGGAGCATCCACGTCTCCCTTCAATGACAGGACAAGCTCTTTGAATCTAGACTTATCCTTGACTCCACCTTTGATCTCTCTATCGGCATTTTCAATAATTTTGGCAATTCTATCCCAGGTAGTTCCTCCAACAACTGCAGAATCCCGCTCCTCTATAAACGCTTCTGCTTCTTTGCCGGTGGTTTCCACCAAATCGTCTCTTTTAGCATTATAAGTCTCGTAAAAGTCATCAATGGCTTTCTGAGCAGTCTCCCGGGTCTCTGCTTTCTTTTGTTCACTCAATTCATCTCTTCTTTGAATTTCGAGGTCTCTTCTAGCCTTCCATTCTTTGATAGCGTCGGAATCGTCCAATGAAAGTCTCTTTGTACTGGTAGTCAGGTCTGGTTGACCAGGCAAATAAGGCTCTGAGCTTTCAATAATTATTCCTGAAGTAGTGTCTCCAACTTCTGGGAAATTGGACTGAAATTCAGTGACGTCGTCGTCACTATTGATGTTGTTATTAGCAAATGATTCAGCATCTTCACCCAAAACAGCCCTTTCACGGGACAAAAAATCGTCCCCCTGGAAATCAGTGACAGAATCAATTCCACCGTCAATATCCTGGTCAATTTCTTCAAGTGCTGGGAATTTTGACATGATGCTATTAATGAATAAAAAAGGTTAATATGGCAGTATGAGTAGTAAGTTAGATGAAGAGAGTGTCAGCTGGCTTAGTTGTGTGGAGCAAATGGGAGAAAGCCACGTCGAGATGTTACCCGGTCGTGGACAATGCTTCAAAACTAAAGCCAAGCATATTGAATCAATAGTTATTCATTGATCTGAGTGGAAACTTTGACCAATCACTGTTTCTGTTTCTCAAAATATAGATAAAATGTCATATTCCGAGGACGCTGTAATTTCTAAATTAAATAGTCTTAATGAAACACAAGAATCCATTGTAGGAATAGCCCATTGGATCTTGTTCCATAAACGTTACGCTCAACAGTCAGCAAATGCTTGGGCTCAATTCTTAGACAATGCGCCTGTAAAGAAGAAATTAGGACTTGTATACTTGGCTAATGAAATTGTACAGCAATCCAGAGCTAAGAGGAAGGAAGAGTTTGTCGATGGTTTTGGCAAAGTCATCCCAAACAGTATTGCTAAAGCGTATCATGAGACCCCGATAGAAGTCAAGTCTCGTATTGATAGAGTTGTGGGTGTCTGGAAACAAAGAAACATCTTCTATAATAGTATTTTAGCTGACCTTGAACGGAATATGGCTTCACCTATGTCGTCATCTTTGCCAGAACCAAGCACAGTACCTGTTTCTACATTAATACCTAAAGAACTAGCAGCTATCAACTCATTAGCTCGAAGTGTATACGAAGATAATGCTGTAACTGTTGCCCAAAATCTCATCACTCGCTATGAAAACCTAAGTGAAAACCTATATGAAAGCGATGCATTGCCCGAACCTGCGATGGTTATAAAAGAAGCCAATGACCTTCTTACGAAATGCAGACAAAGTATAGATCAAGTTTACAATCTGACTTCCAATAGAAAATCGCTCCATGATCAGATAGAAATATTCCTTGGGGATAGCTCGGCGAAAATGAACGAAGAAAATGATCTTTGGCATGAATTACAAAAGACACTGCGAGAGACAGAGGGACTTATACTTGAGATCAAATACAGGGGAGAAACTACTGAGACCAAAGATTCTGTTGAAATACCAACAGAGGCAACACCGTCTCCTCCTGTTATCAAAGAAGAAGACAGCTATAAGCCAGAGTTCGATGATAGTGAAGCTCCTGCGTATGATCCCCTAAGTTCTGATGATGAAGATACTCATGGCTCAGAGCCGCCGGCCAAAAAAATCAAAACAGATTCTACTCCAGTAGCGGGGCTAGATCCAAAGATTGCAGCTCTACTTACGACGTTCTCGCAGAGAGAAGACAGTTGAAAAATATCAGCATTGTTTTCTCTATATATTTACACTAAATCTTTGTGGCATTGGCTGTGTCGGCTGCTCCGTCTATGCTTCTAGATTATGATTATATTACATGATATAAATTGACGACATGCATAATAGAACCAGCCTAATATATCGACAGACGGCTGCTTGACTTAATTAGTCGTAGCTCGGCAGGTGTATCCACAACATATGTGTCATTCCAATAGGAACCGAATGAATAGCATACAGCACCACCGCCGTAGATGACAAGTTTGTTGTCAATCCAGCTCATTCCAAACCCAGAAGGAATAGGCAATGTTTCGGAATATTGACAAGTGAGAGCTCTAGAGGACAATGAAAAGCTGACAAAGTAATTAGCATGTGTGTAAAGCTGATGGCTAGATACACCTCCAGCTATAAATAGACTGTTATCCGGCATCAGTACAGCTTTGGCACCATAACGACATAGCAACGGATGCTCGGCCAGTTTTTCCGAAATCACAGATTCACCATCGATTCGGATCTCATGGATATCATACTTGATGTCGTCGTTATCACTGCCGGCTCCTCCTATCAGATATCCCACATCTCGAGCGCTGTCCCACACCAATGCAGATCCAGATCGATTAGCAATTGAAGAATCTAAATATCTTGCTCCTGACGGTCCTAATATCATCCAAGCTGGTTCTTCTGACCGGCATCCTCCAAAGATCAAGATTTCGTGCTTGTTCACAGCAACTGCACAGTGCCTGAACCTACCGGCGGCTATTCCAAATGACACAGTTGACTGCTGCCAGACACCTGTTTTTATGTTATATTCAAGTATTGATGACTGCGGATCACTAGGGCGATGTCTTCCGCCAGTCAGAACAATCTGCTGGTCGTCTGTTTGGTTATTTTCTAGCAGACTTAGCTGATGACACATTCGGCCATCCAGCTTGTCCGCAAACTCGACAAACTCAGTAGTTTTGTCAGAAGTCAACAAGAGACTTGAGGTTTCTCTAGAATTATAAGCTCCTCCATTGATCATTACCGAATGCTCATTAATGTTTGTTGATGCAAAGAACTTTCTGTTCACAGACAAATCATTGTTATTATCAGAGCTAGTAAAAAGAGTTATACCACTGCCTACTGTACTATCACAGGTAGCTGTCAGCTGCTGTTGATCCTTCAAAAGACATTCAGAGGTTTGGTTTGATGCTTGTAAAATGAAATAATGCTGGCAAAACAACACAAATTCTTCCTGCTCATCAAAATCTTCTGTTTTATCAAGATAAAGCTTGTGTCTGTTAGAAACATGAGTGCGCCAGAATGTGTAAAGATCGTTACACTTTACATGTTTCCAGCCATTGAATCTTTCCACCTGACTCTGACATGTCCTATACTTGTCTACGCTCCCTAACGGAGTGCCTAAAGAATTGAAATGGTTCAGCATCTTGCTAGCAAAAGGATGAGTAGGGCCAGAAGGCATTATCTGCTCCAACAACACAAAGTGTGCTTGTGGCAACTCACTTGCCCATTGTATAAGATTATCGGCACTGTTATTGTCCATATAAGTAAGAGATACTTCGGCTGTGAACAGAAAAGTGCTCTGAGCCAAACCATATTGTTTGTCTAGAAAACTGGACAGTTCATCTAACTTTCTCAAATCACAACCTAAACACGCATATGTTGGAGAGGTCAAATAGAAACCGTTGGGATTTGAGTTTACCTTGGTCTTTTGCTTATTTTTAGATTCATTTTCCGGATGTGTTTGTGACTCTGATACGTTGAAAGTATTATTGATGTACTTGATCTGGTCATCTCCTCCAATAACATGTCTAATCTCTGGAGAAGCCAGGATCATGGCCGTTTTCTTCTTGATCAAATCAGGGTAATCAATGTCTAAGAAAACAATGGTTCTATTTTCCAGTAATTTCTTCTCGGATTCCAGGAATTGATACGGATATGGATCGAATCCGCAACCAAGATTGACGACCACTAATGGCGACGACGACGGCTGCGATTCTATCAGATTCTTGACAACATTGGTCATTGCATATGTCCTTAACCAGTATCCTCTATTAATTCCCGGAGACCGACGGGCAGGCTTCTTGACGAAAAAGCTAAACCATTCTGTGGGTCTAAAATCGATATATTGTTGTCCATTCTCCAGATCAGGATGGAATCCAGCTTTTACAATATTAGCTTCGTTCCAATAGATTCTCTCGACGGATCGTTTGGAAACAATAGACCAGTCATTGGTACCTTGTATCGACTGGTCGGTTTGTTCGGCTTGCTTCAGCTTCTGTCTGCCCTGGATTCCCATTATGGAGATAATGTCCGGAGGTGGTGTGGAGCCTAATAATTATTTCTGATTATACAATACGAACACTTATACCGAATTAGGTTTAAGGCAGAAATGATATAATGAACTGTTTTGATCTGATATGAAACAAACGATCTTCAACCGGGATCTGCCGAGACTTTTTATTATGTTGTTGGTTGGTTGAGCTTTTGAGTGTACAGCAAAAAAAATTCTTTAGGCAATAGATTTGCACATATCTATATTTTTTTGTTTTTTGTTTTTTTACCTTATTTTTCACTTTTCACTTGCCATTTTTCGGGGGAAATAGTGCCTTACCGAAATAATTTTCTCTGAATTGCTTTTGGCTTGGAGGCTCCCCTAGGTCTCTTCTTCAAAAGGCTTGCATGCAAAAGAGCCAAGTTTCTATGGATGTACTGAATAGGGAAATTACCACTGATAATCGACATAGTTGCTTTTTCTTTTGCCCAGTTCAGGTACAAATCAGATTCTGGGTGGCACGACTCAAGGAACCGAGCCGATTGATCAGTAGGTGGTGCACAGTCACAAATCATACTGAAAACGGAATCGAAAGATCTGATATCCAACAACAATGGCCAAGATATGAATACTGGCATTGGATCAGAGTTATAAAATATTGTTTTCGGTTTTATTTTGTGCTCTCGGCTGAACCTTTTTCTATTTTTTGCCTTTAACTATGTCTATATTTTATTTCTGGTTTCCCTAAAAACTGGGCCCGGCCAGCTGCCGGGGCCTGGGCCTCTTTTCCGTATTCGGCATTTAGCTTTCAGAGGCATATTTGCCAGTTACGAAATGGGTGCTCGTCATCGAATCAATGACGGGGCTCGATCTTTCTGCAGACTCCTTTTTAGGGATAAAACAGAAGATCCCGAATAAGTTTTGTTAGATTCTCTCATCTTTCTTTTTCCCTGAATTTATTGCACTTTCATGCATTGCTTGTTGGTCAACAAAAACCCTTTTTTCTTTTTTTCTTTTTCTTTTTTTTTGGGCAGAATCTGGACCGACCAAGACCTATTCGTTAGGAATCTTAAAGTTATTTTTGTTTTAATTTTGGCTTCTTAGGAATTACGACTGTATGGGGCTTTAGTTACTACTGCTACGACTATTCTTTTACTTTCAGATTAAGTCAATCTGCCTTCTTGTCTACTTCGGTTCTGGTTTTTTTACCTGTTTTTACGTTGTAGTTAAACTCTGTTCCAACACAATCTGATAATTAAAAAACAGTATTAAAACTGCACATCCCCGGCTGTTTGTGAATTTTGTGTTATTTATTTGCTTTCTTTTCTTTTGACAGAACTAAGCCAATAATAGTGCATAATTCGCTATTGTATATCTAGTTAGTGTTTGCTACTATTAATCTACTGTTACTGCTACTGTTACTACTACTATTACTATTACTACTGCTACTGCTGTCGTCATTACTATAAAAGACTGATTTTACCCTTCATTGACCACAATACCAGTATCCCGTTTAAAAACAATGGTTCTCATCAACGGTGTCAAATATGCCTGTGAATTATGCATTAGAGGGCACAGAGTTTCTTCATGTCAGCACGTCAATAAGCCTTTGGTTATGATCAAACCAAAAGGTCGCCCTGCTTCTCAATGTGAACACTGTCGTATTGCTCGCAAAGAGAACTTGGTTCATACTAAATGCTTGTGTACAATCCAATCGAAAAAATCAACTGTTCCGCACCAGCTAGCATGTCCTTGTTTCAGAGATCCTAAGAGATGCAATTGTGCTAGCCGAAAAACCAAACGAAGAAAGACCACTGCCACCAAGTTGGTCACACATTCCGAATCTCCTAGTGAACAAGAACACAACCAACAGTACTTAGAATCGACGCCTGTTTCTAAAAAACGACACATGTCCATTTCTTCGCTGCCTACAGACTTGAGTTCGGCTTCTGAACTTGATCATGAACTTACAATGCCATCGTACTCAGAAGTAACTGACATTGATCATACCGTGGAAACACATACACCCATACCTTCGTCTGTTTCTGCTGCTTCAATAGTTCATACAGGCTTGTTCCTGGACAATCATCAGCCTTCAATCCACGATTCTCACTTCAATTCGCAGAATCCCATAACTTCAATCATTAACCTTGGTATGCCTCCCACCCCTGAAGCTAGTGAGGCATCGCCATTGTCAGATGGTAGTTATGGCCAATCGGCTACCGGTCTGCTCTACCACCACCACCAACACCATCACCATCACCACTCGACACCACAACCAGAGATACGGCCTGTAGCTTCCAAAGGCACTCCTTTTTTGCATTCCTTTCCGTCATTGTCTGTTTCGTCTTCTTCTCCAGCCCAGACAATGGATCCTAATGCTTTTCTCAATAGCCTTCTCAATGACAGCCAGCTGTTTAATACAGACCAAGACAATGTCTCAGCCCAAGGTACATTTGCTTTCTCCAAGCCGTCGCAACAATTATTAACACCGGCTCTATCTTCCAGTTGCACAACACCATTTCTACAGAACACTCCATTGCCAAGTCATTCCCAGTCCCACGATCAGCACCTTTCCGGGGATTTAAAGTTTGACGAGTGTTCTGCTTCTGCTGCTGCAAACCTATGGACCGCTTTACCTAATTCAGGTGTGAATGAGCAGAATCTCGATGTTCTTTCTCAGATAACTTTTCTGACTGGACAACGTGAAGCTCATGTTACCAATGTTGACATTGGTATTGATGACCAACAAAATCAAGATACTCACAGATTCGACAAAGTCAAAACAGTCAATTACAATGACAATAGATGGCTCCCCGACTTGAAACCTGAGCTTGTCTACATGGGAATTTAAGTTTCCACGCATCTCTGCTCTCTCTTTTGCCTTAGTGTTTTTTATTTTCTTTTTCTTCTTTTTCTTTTAGTTTTTCTTTTTTCTTTTTTGACAAGAAGCCATTGATTTTATCTTGGAGAACAAATAATCCCGCCTGTTTTCTTATTATTTGCTTCTCTCTCATAGTCTTGTCGTATATTTTTATGTTTAGATTAGATCAATGATGTATTCTGTTTCCTCTGTGTATTTTAGCTTTTTTGCTGTACAGCTTTTTTCTTTTGTCAGAAAGGCTTGGCTCTGATTTATGCATGTAATCAAGATATGATATGTATTGAGCAGTATCAGTCGCATCGGCACAGCCATGACTATCTAAGGCTTCTTCCGACGACCAGGACGGCTCGAACTCTGGTCTACCATATTTCGAAGAAGGCTCCTTTGTATTTTATCATGTTCCCATGGTGTCAGTTGATCTGCCGTAGTGGTGCCTGGTGTTCCTAGCATGGGCGTACTTTGTACTGGAGTGCCCATCTCATCAGTATTACGTATTCCTACCCCTACCCTGTTCCCTCTAGATCTCGTAGCAATAGGTGTTCTGACATCATCACGGCTAATACCCGACATTTTAGACTTTTCTGTATCCGCAGATAATTGGCTCTGAGTTTCTGTCTCCTTTAGTCTGGCAGATACTCGACGACGCCTTGAGCCAGAACCCGGATTGGATACGGACCTGGGCGTAGGGCTGCTATTTATGGAATTGAACCGACTTGGCGTCGGTATATTGGAAGCAATGCCAGATGCTAATCCTGTACCAGCCGCTGCTGATGCACCAGTTCCAACTCGACTCTGATTATGATTCTCATCTCGCAAGTAAAGTACAATTCTTTCATCTTGGGTATTGTACATTGACTTTTGGTCATTTTGTTGTAATGCTGAGAGTCTCAGGATATATTCTAGCAACGACAATGATTTCTGAGACTCCTGGATGGAAACGCTATTCAAAGCATCAATCAGATCGTTGGCTATCAAACTCTGTGAGGTATTGGATGTAGTACTATTGTCGGTTTCTGTGCTTGTTTCGTTATCATCGGAATCTGTCTCAGACTCTTCTTCTTCTTCTTCTTCATAATCATCATACGCCTCAAATGCAATCCATTCTACTTTATCATTCAAAGACTTGTACATGTCATAGTTTTCATCATCGTAGAGCTCTTCATCTATTAAAGATACAGGCCCTGTATCATTGACAACCTTATCCAAAGAGGTTTGTTCCCCATATAATGCATTCAGCTTTAATACCAACACAGGACTGTTACTCTCCTCAATTTCTAAAAGCCTTCCAGAGGCTGTGAAGAATAATCTGGTGATTATGGCTACATCCATCTCATTGGTTCTTGCAGGTTCTTCATCATCATGGTATCGTCCATCATCATACAATTCTTCTACAGTCATTTTGTAATAGTAACCAGCATTCTCCTTTCGTATATTTGACTGCTTGGAATCGACAACTCTCCATAAACGTACTCGGCATTTAGTATAATCCTCTTTCCAAGCTATTTTCTCTCCAGTATTGTTGACAGCTCTGCCAGCTCCACGATATAACGTATACATTTTTAAAGTGAAGTCGGGCCCTACTTGCATTTTGAAGTTTCTAATCGACTCTCTACGCTTTATAAGAGCTTCAAACTTGGCATCAGCAGTGGACAAATGATTTGCCGCCTGTAACAGTCTTCCTGGGGAAACGAGGTCGGGTAAACCACTGGACAGATTAGCACCAGACGTAGTCAAAGACAATGTAATCATAGGTATGGATTCCTCGATTTGTGAAATCAATGCATTGGCATGGGCTTCGACTTCTGCCATGGCTTCTTTCATGGGGATCTGATCATTCTCGATCTTTTCGATCTGATCTTGGAACTGCTCAATATCTCTCTTGAGTTCTCGAGTCATTTCCAGAGTTTGATTCAAAACAGTATTGCCTCGGGCTGTATAAAGCTCTATAAGGTCAATTGCAGGGGTAATGATATTGATCTTTGTTTGTATTCGTTCTTTCAAGCGGTAGAAGTTTGCCCTATCATGTTCAGGGACTTTCACAAGAAACTTGCTAAGAGTTCCAACTGCATAAGCGCCGGCAATATTGATACCTGATCTAAGTGCCAATGTGACAGCTTGGCTACCTGCTCTTGCCAATAACTCTTCCATTACTAAAATAAATCAAGTAAGTTGGAATTGATAATGTGAGCATCATATTCATGTTACCCCTATATGCTTAAAAGAAGAGGGGTGCGGCGCTATCATGGCGATTCTTCCGGGTAACTTCTTTAGAAAATTTTTTGGATTTCTGAAATATTAGTGACTAGAGCTCATGGCTTATAAACTTGAACTGTGTTCAACTAAGTTTTGTAATAACTTTGAATATTGTAAAACTTACAGAAAAGAAAAAGAAGTTTGAAAAATGTCTGATGATCAAAATCTTTCACAGGATTTCAACAAATTGAACGTTAACCAGCAACAGCAGCAGCAGCAGCAACAACAACCTGCTCAGAATTCTGGCGCTAACCGGTTCCAATTCAATCCTAATGCGCAATCTTCTTTTGTCCCCGGACAATATGGAAGTAGCCAGTTTACTCCTTCTGTACAATATGGACAATATGGAGGACAGGCACAGCCGCAGCAGCAGTCTCAACAGTATGCTGCTTATAACCAGTTTCAGAACTATAGTCAAGGAAACCAAGGAGATTATCGACGTAATCAGGGTTATCAAGGGGGCAACAGTTACCAACAGCAGCCTCGGCAAGAGGAGGATAGTTCTACTTTGACGCTTGATCAGTTTGAGAAGCAGAAGAAGGCAGCTGCAGCTTCATTGAGTATTCGAGGAAAGGGAATCAAGAAGGTTGTTAAGGTTGATAGTTCAAAGGAAACTGCCAAAGAGGCTACAAAAGAGGCTACAAAAGAGGCTACAAAAGAGGCTGCAAAAGAACCTGTCAAAGGGGCTGCAAAAGAGGCTGCAAAAGAACCTGTCAAAGAAACTGCAAAAGAGCCTACTAAAAACACTGCCAAAGAAACTACACTCAAAAGTGATCCAGTCATCAAGGCTAAGGAAACCGTTGAAACGAGCACGCCTGAAACCAAAAGCTCTACTCCTTCCAAAAAGAAACCGGCTTCAGGCTCAGCGGCAAAAGATGAAAAAGCTAAAGCTGTAGAAGCTGATGCAGTTACAAAGGAACAGGAAGCTGAACTCGATAGGGAGACATTAGCTGATATGTTTGGAGCGGATGCTAACCTAAAGGAACACATGTCTATCATTTTCATGGGTCACGTGGATGCTGGTAAAAGTACTATGGGTGGTAATATTTTATATCTTACTGGAGCTGTGGATAAGCGAACCGTCGACAAGTATGAACGAGAAGCTAAGGATGTTGGTAGACAAGGTTGGTATTTATCATGGGTCATGGACACAAACAAGGAAGAACGAGCTGAAGGTAAAACTGTTGAAGTTGGCCGAGCATTTTTTGAGACTGAAAAACGTCGATACACAATTCTGGATGCCCCAGGACACAAGATGTATGTTCCTAGTATGATTGGTGGTGCTTCTCAAGCTGATGTTGGCATCCTGGTCATTAGTGGCAGAAAGGGAGAATACGAAACTGGATTTGAACGAGGTGGTCAGACAAGAGAACATGCGATTTTGGCTAAAACTCAAGGTGTCGACAGATTGATTGTTGTCATCAATAAAATGGATGATCCTACTGTCCAATGGTCACAAGAACGATACAATGAATGTTGTAACAAATTACAAGTATTCTTGAAAGGTATCGGTTATAACATCAAAACAGATGTGGTTTTCATGCCTGTCAGTGGTTATACAGGTGCTGGACTTAAAGAGAGAGTTAAGAAAGAAGATGCTCCTTGGTATGATGGCCCATCTCTTTTGGAATACCTTGATTCCTTGTCTATTGATGCTAGAAAGATCAGTGCTCCGTTTATGCTACCCATTTCTTCAAAATCCAAAGATTTGGGAACCATGGTGGAAGGTAAAATCGAGTCTGGGTCGGTGAAAAAAGGCCAAACTTTATGCCTTATGCCTATCAAATCTAATGTTGAAGTAGCAGCTATTTACAACGAGAGCGAGGCAGAAGTCAATGGAGCCATTTGTGGTGAACAGGTCAAGCTCAAGTTAAAGAATATTGAAGAAGAAGATATCAGCACAGGATTCGTGTTAACTTCGGTAGAAAAGCCTGTGCAAACAGCCACCAGATTCGAGGCACAAGTAGCCATCGTTGAGCATAAGTCGATTCTGACCACAGGATTCTCATGTGTCATGCATGTCCATACAGCTATTGAAGAAGTTACATTCACCAAGCTTTTGCATAAGCTTGAAAAAGGTACCAACAGAAAGTCCAAGAAGCCGCCAGCTTTTGCCAAGCGAGGTATGAAGATCATTGCTGAGCTTGAGGCGTCAAGACCTGTTTGTATCGAGGCTTTTGATGATTATCCTCAGTTAGGTAGATTCACTCTCAGAGACCAAGGTATAACTGTTGCTATTGGTAAAGTTACCAAGATATTGGAGTAATAATAGAGTTTTTTTAGTTGAGTAAATCATCATCTATATACATAACATGTCCCTCATCACCTATAGCTATCTCATTGACGAGTTCTTCTGTCAGAATGCCGAAAGCTAATAAAGCAGTAGGATCCAGGTTTCCAAAAGGTCGATATTCGCCATGATATTTGTAGTATTCGGCAGTATATGCATGCAAGGCTTTTACGAGGTCCTAATGTTAGAAATGATCTTTATCTTAGCAGTAATACAACAGTCTTTCGTTTAACTTCAAGTAAAAGCCGTATGGTTCAGGAATCAGTAGTATAATAGTAGTACTATAAGAGTACAGCTTACTACTATGATAGTGTAGCTTACTACTATAAGAGCACAGCTTACTACTATGATAGTGTAGCTTACTACTATAAGCTCAGTACTATAATGGTATAACCTCCTACTATAAGCTCACTACTATGATAGTATAACCTCCTACTATAATATAACACCATACTACACTCTAACAAATGTCACAACCTAAAACAGACTATATCATATCACTAAACTTACACTATCCGGAAGATCTTCGTGATCAATGACCGCAACACCATTAGGAAGAACTGATCGTTCTATTGAATCATCATAACGTGACGAAACTTCAGACTCATTTTTATCTACTTTCCGCGGCTTTTTACGTGCCGGTTCTGAATCATCTATATGCTTATTCTTTGATCCGCTTGTCTTGGCTCGGTATATATGCTTCTTTTCACGTGACACAGCGTAGCGCAATAAATAATCATCAGGGCCTAAAATCTTCTGTGCTCCTTTATAAGAGGAATCACTAAATGTAGGTAAAAGGCCCGATGTGATGTCATATACAGACGCTGTGAAAGGTAGACTCATGACAGTTAACTGGTGAGAATATAATGTTTGCCTTGCATCAACTTTCAGTCTACAATTATTACATCCACAGTGTTTTACCTATATACAAAGACTCTACAAAGACTTGACCCGACTAATAATATATCTCTCATAGATAATAGAGATTTCATAATAAATTACAAAGATTCATATAACCAGTTTTAACCCTCTGTTTCCATACATTCTTTATAAAACTATATATTTAACATGGACATTCCATGAACATCATAGCTAAGCATATATGCTATGCTTTTATTCAAGGAGACACACAACGACACAAAACAAACAGATGCAAAAATAACTTTTCGCAGACTGGAATAGGCTTGTCATGTCAAGATCATATCATGGATGGTATGCATCAAACAAACAAAAAAAACGGGCTAAGGTTTATAATCAAAAGGTTCTTCTTTGGCCGCCACCGCCGCCTCACTTTCAAACAATAACAAATTAACAAATAGAAAATCAAAGTGAGAACTAAGCTGTTTACAATACCAAGCACTTCTTTTTTTTGCCGCTACTAGAGCCTCTCTTTTGACGTCTATCTCGGACAGAAAGTGCAGCTCGGGTAGCTGCTTCAAAAACTTCTCGAACACCGACCTGAGTCTTGGCAGAACATTCACTATACTGAATAGCACCAATCTTGTCGGCAACAAGTTGTCCCTCTTCGGGAGAAACCGGTCGCTGTGAGATTCTAGCCAATTCTTCTATAGTCTTGGGATCATTTCGCAGATCCATCTTGGTTCCAACCAGAATAATGGGTATGTTCTGGCAAAAGTGCAATACTTCGCTGATCCATTTTTCTTGGACATTCTCTAAGGAATCAGGAGAATCAATTGAGAAGCAAATCAAAATCACATCGGAATCTGGGTATGACAAGGGTCTTAATCGATCATAGTCTTCTTGGCCTGCAGTATCCCATAAAGCCAATTCAACACGTCGGCCGTCGACTTCGACGTCACTGACATAATTATCAAAAACAGTTGGCACGTAAACTTCAGGGAAAGAGCCTTTAGAGAATACAATCAGTAGACAGGTCTTACCACATGCACCATCGCCAACAATGACTAATTTTCTTCGGAATTCAGCGGGGGGAGGCACCATTATGAAATGAAATACAGATAACAAACAAACAGATGAAAATAAGGTGACGATGCGGGTCTGTTTAATGAATGAGAAGAAGAATAATAATAAAATAAAACCAGTTCTTGTTCACTGTACTTTAGTAGAACAAAAAAATCTAAGAGTTAGTAATTGGAAAAGATATAGCAAAATCATGTAGGAGTTTGGTGTTGGTTTGATAAGTGGTTCCAGTGGTTCCAGTGGCTCCGTGTACAGCCAGTCCAGGCATACAGGGGGGTACCAGTAATAGAATGATAACCAAAAATCGGCAGAAAATGCTTATAAAAAGATGTCAAAAAAACCGTGTCAAAAGAGTATAAATATCTCGATTACATGTGAGTTTACTGCAATGTTGCTTTCACAAGAATTTGCAAAGTTACGCGTAGTTCTAAGCAATGTGAAGGTGAGGGGGCCAACCAACTTCAGTTCAAGCATATAAACTGATATAGAACAAGAATAAACGCGAAAATTCACACGATTATTAAGTAATCATAGTAAATCACAAGAAATCACTAATTTGACATTTTGATCAAGATTCGATTGCTCGCTTAATAACCACCAAAAACTGCAACAGAGAAAGATTCGAATTTAGCCAACATCTGGCTGACTGACTGACGACTGACTGACTGACATATACAACATCAACATCAAAACCCAAACATGACAATATTTCAATTTCAAACTTCAAAACAACACAATCGCATGGTCACAAACACGACAACCATTGGTCGCGAAATGCCTTTCAACAGCCGTTCAAAACAATCACACGTTCAGGACACCTAACCTCATAGACAAAGGTCACGCCATCACATCATCATATTAATCAATATCCATTCTACAATGGCATAAATTCCTGGGGGGGTTTCGCCATCCATTTTATATATACTTACCGGTTCAAACTACTGTCAGCGTTTACGTAGTAAGAGTTTTAAGGAGAGAGAAAGAAAAGAAAAAACCTCTGGTTGGGTTGCAGTGTTGTGGTGGGACACCTGGGACACCTCAGCCCTGCCCTGCCCTGCCTGCTTTGCCTGCCTTAACTGCCCAACCTGGCTTAGGCTGTAGGCGAGAAGAGCACACATGAAACATGGAGCACGGAAGGGCGAAGCCGGAGGCCGAGGGTATGATGATAGCAGAAGTGAATTAGATTATAGCAGAGTATAAAGATTTTATTTGAAAACTTGTATCTAAAATGTCGGATTAATCGCAGGTTTAATGTTCCGTATAAAGCTATAAATAGGGTGATGACGAGGTTGAAATATGAAATATCGGGACGGTTTTCCGTTCCGAAGGCGAAAGGCGAAAGGCGTGGTTTCGCCGCACCCAGGGGTGAAGGTGATAGAGAGACAGAGAGTGAGAGTGAGAGTGAGAGTGAGAACAACTACAAGTTAAATCGAATTCTCAAATCTGAAAACCAATATACTTTCAAATCTACTTTCAAATCTCTTCAAATTATTACATAAAGAATTCTCTTTCCCTTCTTCTTTCCCCTTACCTCTCCGCTCTCCTCTCCCTCTCCCTCTCCTCTCAAATATCTTGTTGCTTCCCAGCAACCAATTCTCCCCCCCACCCCCCATATACACCCTGATTGCCTCTTTCAGACACTCGGTTGGCCCACACCTTCACTGCCTTCACCTTAGCTGTCGCCCCACTCCCGTTTTAGTAACAAAAATAAACATCAAACCGCATTGCATCTCAACTCATCCTCCTGCCATTCACTCCACCAACTTTATATCATGGAACCTGAGCCATTAGGAACATTGATTGTTGTGTTTGCAAAAGCCGTAGGTCAAATTTTATGTTTCTTTTTGTGTTCTTTTCCTTTATCAACTAACATTTATGTAGCGAAACCTGCCAAATCGTAGAAGCCTAGGCAAACAGAATCCTTATTGTATCGCACGAATAGGCCATACTGCACTACGATGTCCCGCAGATGTTAGAGGTGGACAAACTCCTGCATGGGACCACGAAGTCAGGTTGAATGTGCTTGATATTGAAGATCATTATAAGCTGAAGCTCAGTGTACTGGATGAAAACGATTCCAAAGTTGAATTGGTTGGCGATACTACGGTGCCTTTACATGAAGTTTTCAAAACTTCACCAAAACATGGATATGACAAATGGCATGAGCTTTTCTATCGTGGAAAGTATGCTGGTGAAGTTTACTTGGAAATGACTTTTTATCCTGTTAAACCCATGCTACCAGCCAAACGGAAAATCAAAAAGAAGTCATCCTCCACAAACCGCAATTCCTTGCCCCCAATTTCTTCCTATATGGGTGAAGACCACGAGTTTGCAAGATTTCATTCCTCTGTTTCTGATTCCATGGACATGTCGAGCTTGGCAGACTCTTTGCCTGATATCATGTATGAACAGCCAGCATATTCGTCATCTACAAGCTCATTACCTCCTCTACCAAGTCTTTCTGGATCCACCAGCTCATTACCACCTCTACCAAGTCTGTCTGGATCTACAAGATCTTTCCGAAGCTCTGTTAGTTCGGTCAGTTCGTTTGGTAGTTCTATGTCTGCTGCAAGTCTAAATGGAAGTACCAACAGCCGAGCCAGTGTAGCCAGTGCGACAAGCACAGCCAGTGTAGCCAGCAGATCATTACCTGAGATTCCAGGAGCAGAAGTATCAGAACAAGAGCCCGCGAGCAGGAGCAGAAGTAATAGTCCTGGCAAAAAGACCCCAGTCAAACGAAAGCCCATATCTGACAAAACACCTCGACAACTAGATCCCAGCACATTAGAACCGATACCATATTCTGCATATGATTATCCGGTTCCAGGAGGAGACACAGTTAAACCTCGGAAAAAGAAGCTTCCTATTCCTGGAAATGCTGATGAAATTTATGATAAAAACGCTTATGCTCCAGTGCCTTTACAGAGAGACTTTTTCGACCCACCTCCTTCACAAATAGATGCAGGTTTAGGAGGATATACAGGCAATGGACAATGGGATATTTCCAAGCAGCTGAATGATGGCTACTCACAATCTGTGTATAATAAAGCCGTTGATCACCGAGCCACTGGTGGTCTTCCTCTTCCACGACTTCCACCAAAAGTGCCATTAGGAATGACTATGGATGAATATTTGTCCGTAGAACCTGTGGCAGAACAGCATCCATTTTATTATGAGTAGTAGCGGGTTTTAGATGTGTGATGTGAGATGCTAGGTGCAGATGCTAGGTTCAAAAGCTAGATAGGTGCCAAATACTGGTTTAAATTTATCACCAACAAATAATAATAATTGATTTAATAATTAGTGTAATAATTAATATGCTGCTTCTCCATCGTCATCATCTCCATTTCCATAGTCATCGCCGTCATCGAAATACTTTTCGGCATTATAATCGTCATCTTCATCTTCATCTTCGTCAAAGTCATCCTCCTCTTCTTCCTGCTCAACATCCGAGCCATTTTCTGCCTCATCTTTTTCTTTGTCCTTATCATCACCATCCTCGGTTATACTGGCCAATTTGCTGATGATCTTGCTATCTCCATTAGTATAGTCTTCAAGTGACAGTTGTTTAGCCAAACCAGACGATGACTTCAAAATGGCGAGTTTTTTCGACTTTCCATTCTTCATTCCCATAGAAGGGTATAATTCTGCAGGAAACATGTCCAAAATATATGGATGTTCGTCTATAGATCGACCGATTTTCCGCTTCTTCTTATAACGATCAGTGTACCTCGGTATGCCGTCATCAAATGCTTGATCTGTATCTATAATCACTTTGGCTTTCTTTGAATTAGATCCAGTGTATAATGGACCATCTTTTATGTCTGCTCTTAGTTGTAGGAAATGAGCTACTAGTTGCTGTTCTTTGCCTGTTAAAGGCTCTTGAATAGGCATGGTCACTGTAGGATACCGCTGAGATGGCTCAAAGCTCGGTTCAATATCAAGACCTTGTATTCTCATAGAAAAGGAGCCTTTGCCCGATCGGCCACCTCTGAATGCCATTTTTGAGGTGTTGTTGGTGTTGAAGAAAAGATGACTGGTAGTGAGAAATTTGATATCAAGCTGAGTGAGGTGTGATGTGTGAATAGCTTGCATATAAGGAGAGGGAGAAGAGGAAGAGATTTCAAGATATTGAATGATAGAGTAATATATGTTTGATATTTAAAGATATGTAAAGATATTGTATTATATTATTAGATACAGTACTCTATAACATTTGATACTATATTATAATCACTATCTCGTCTCACTTACCTCTATGATTATGCTCAGCAAGCACATTATCATGAACATGAAGTACACACAATTCACTTAACCTTACTTAGCTTTACGTAACTTTTCTTATCATCGAATTCTTATATTATTACATCATCATCACTCCTACTCTTCAATCAAATCCAATACATCTTCATCCTCGGGCATATCAGCATGCGGATCAACCTTCTTATTCCTTCTATTCTTAACCTTGGCTGTGTTCCAATTGGATTCCTGTCCAGATGCTTTGGAAGCCTCGGCCCTGGCCTCGGCTGCTACGGCTCGATCCGCAGCTACCTTTTCTTCAAGGTCTTTTTCATCTTGAATCTTGGCAGCAGCTGCTTGTTCTCTCAACGTTGCAAACTGCTTTTTTTGGATTCTTTCGCCAATCTTCACCATATAAGGCCTGAACACCACATAACCTAGAACAATAATCAATAAACGTAGATAGTGCTTGGTCTCGAATTGGCCAAACTCTTCAGGAAATCCAAGAAGCGCCATTGTGGTTGGTTTGTCGGTAAAATTGCAATTGATTGGAAATTCCGGCTTCCGAGGATCAATTTGTAAGAAGGGTGAAGAAGGTGAAACATAAAGCCAAAGATCACAGAAAATCAAAGAAAGAGACAGACGCAAGACAGACGCCAAAAACCAACCAAAAACCATCTAGAAACCTGAATTTTCATATTTTTAGACTCCAGGACCAGAAATGGCTGACAAAAGCGTCCAAGCTGTCGTGGACCTGCTCAAGTTGGAGTTCCCGCTTGTCGATTCGCAGGTCATTATATCCCTAGCTAATGACTACTTTTATGATGAACAATTCGGAGGAACAAATTGTTATAACACTTTGAAACCTCTACTTGAAACCATAAATTCCGAGACTTTTGTTGATAGTTTTAAATCCAAAAAATCTCATGATTCTGGAGACTCTGAGTATTCTGCTGATGTAATGTATCTACAACAATGTTTCCCGGATCAGCCAATAGCTCTGCTGGATCAGAAGCTCAAATTGTGCAAGGGAAATGTGCATAATGTTGTTGATGAATTATTGAATGCACAATATATCAAATCATTAGCGCAAGAAGAAATAGCAGTGTCATTAGAAGCGAGTTCTGCGAAAAAGTTTAAAAGCGCCCGAACAAAGAAGATTAGCGAATCCAAGCAGCAGACTGATTTGGAATTCCTTCAAAAAGCTTTAGATACCGATGAAGAAAGTGCCCGCCAAATATATTATGAAGAGGCCATGTCTGTGACGAAAATATTGGATTCACGTACTCCTTTCATAGGGCAATATGTCAGTAAGAAAGAGGAACAAGATGACACAACTACAAACCTTATTGGCCGAATGAATCTAAAGATCCAGAACTCATCATCTTCATCTTCCGGTTCATCTTCTGGTTCTGTTACTCCATATTCCTCACAAATGTACCAGAAAGCCGCTGAAATGTCCAGAAAATCCAAGAGTAACCCGTTATATGGAGGAGCCGCGAGTTATTATGCCAATGCAGCATCAAATACACGTGACGAGGAGTACTTACGAATTGTTCGGCAACAATCTTCCGACACTAAAGAAGATTACCATGGTGTGCCGGTACATATCGCAGCTTATTGCTGTGAGCGGCGGCTGGCTCGAGCCAAGCCAGGGGAGGTCCTACAATTCGTCACTGGTGCCGGTGACCACAGTATAGACAATGTTCCTGTTATTAAGAACGCGATACGTAAATTATTGCGCTCATTGGATATGCGGTTTGATGAAGAACGTTCGTATTTTATTGTCCTTTGCTAGCAGAACTATCGACCAGAACATAGCTGATTAGAACACCACAGCACAACCACAACGTACATATTTATCTAATTTATTTGAAACTTCTAATCCATATCTTGACTATGTAGAAAAAGCTCTATCAACAGTTGTCTGATGCTTTGTATATCTAGGGCTTCTCCCTCTTTCTGTTTCTATCTTCATTGACGCCCTATCTTCTCACTCACTCACTAACTAACTACCACCACAACATGTCGAAACAGAATGATTTCCTCGACTACACAAAGATAGGAACAAGAGGACGGTAAGTGGTTTGATTTATTTTATATAATTTAAACATTATTTTGTCATTTTTATTGTCATTTTCTAACTATAGACGGGCTGGAATTGAGGTTCCTGATAATATCAGACGTGATCAGTATGGAATGGAAGATGTTGACGCTTTTTTCACCACATCCACATCCAACTCCACAACACAAAAGAGTCATGGAAATCAAAAGATAGGCTCATTTACACCTGATCGTACTAGCAGAGTTGAATTGCTGACGGAATCCATACGGAAACTGCGGAATACACGCGGGTCACCAGAACAACAACAACAACAGCAAGACGCTGAACTTTCCTCAACAGGAAAATCTCACATTTTCAAGGAATCATCTCCGCAGATTGCGTCCAGATATTCCAATTACGAGGAGGGCCAGAGTCCGTCTCCGTCAAGAAGACCTCTACAAAAGAACCGGGGACGTGAAAGAGACTTTGAAACCCTTGTTTCACGACAAGAAAGAGCCCCGCTGCCAGATGTAGATCAGATTGATATTTCCGATATTGAGCGGCATCTTACTACAAAATCGCGTTCTTCTGACGCAGCTTATATGAACGGATTCGATGATGCAGGCCAGCCTAGCAGACCTAGAAACACTGCAATTGAATTCGATGAGGACTCCTTTATTGTCCAGAAACCTCGGCATGGAAACCATTATCCAGATACATACTCGCCATTACCCTCAAGAGACCGTTATCTCGATAGGTACCATCGTCCTCAACCAGTTGATATTTCTACTCCACTGGCAGAATATAGAAGACCACTGGATCCTCATAACTACATGAAACGAAGAAGAGGTTCAAATTCTTCCTTATCGTCTGAAAATAATGATGATGATATACGGGAAATTGCCAGAATCCGAAGAGATATACCGAAACCATCTCGACCTGTTGACACCCTTCGTATCAGAAGTGCAGTGGCTCCACCAAGAGAAAACACTGCATTTCTGCGCGAAGCATTGAATCCAGATATGACATTCCACAATGAAATGGAGTTTGATAAAATTCCCGAGTCTCGTGGAGTTGGAATCACTGATGCTGTCGACAAGTTTTTCGAAGCCAAAGTCATTGACTATCCCTCAAAAACCCGCAAAAGAACACGAATCGTAGCATGGGGGCCCAATGGACCGGAACTGGTATCTTCTAAGGATAAGGACTACAGTATAGGAACTTTGTTTGACCAAGACAGAGACTTTATGGCTGCAGGCATGATCAACATCGAACCTTATGGGTTCAAACCCCTTAGGCCTACGAAACACAACACTTATGTTTTCTACGTGGTTTTTGGTCTGATAGAGGTGGAAATTTCGGGTTCACCCATGCGACTAAGAGCAGGGAGTTCATTCGAGGTTCCACGAGGTAATTCGTATTCTATTCGCAACATCTCCAGACATGAAAAAGCCCGGCTTTTCTTTGTACAAGCCACAGATACCAGAAAGAGAAAGAGCACGTAATCTGGGGTAAGATAAGACAGAGAAACCGAGGATCATCTAGTCAGAGATCAGATCATAAGCATATTTATTCATGCCAACTGAATTCAGTTGGTTTTTGTATTTTAACCACCATCTAATAATTCCTTTCATGTCATTAATTTCTCACTGTGATTCATATCACAATTCATCTTCATCTTCGTCTTCATCTTCATTATAGAAATCTGGCTTGAAATCACCAATATCTACGAGTTCTGGCTTGATGAAAGACCCATAAGACGGCTTGGCTGTGAAGTATCTGACACCATTGATAGACCCATCGTTTTTACCAACAGGCTCATCAAACGCAATTCCAACCCACAATTGATGAGGTGCAACTTTGGACGGGATTTCACGGACTTCACCTACAAATTCTACTGTTCCTTTTCGTCCATTAGCCATGCATCGCTTGCCAGGCTCTATGCCTTTAGAATTCACATGCGTATGCGAAGCAGACTCAATTTCTTGCTGTTTCTGATCTAAATCAGGATTGAAGCGCCCGAGCTTATTTGCACGTTTCCAGGCCAATACTGACTTGTCTCGGGTCTCATAATCTTCTTTCGATAATTCAAATTTCTCAACCCCAGACAAATCATCAAAATCTAACCGTTCCGACACTGGACGCAGATCATTGACCTGAATTCTTCCACCTTTACGTAATCCAAATGCTTGTAACAATTTGGAGTCATTTTCGCTGGATTTGGCACTACGTAGAACCTCCGGATCAGCAGTTGTTGATAATGCAAATATGGCCAGCTCCTGACGGTCAGGAGGAATACCAGTAATTATTTCAAGCCTAGACTTGAGATGCACAATTGTCCAATCAAGAGAAACACGTCGTTCCGAGGAAACTTCGTCTGAAGTGATGAGAACAGAAACATCACTCATATTGATATCTGCTATGTGTTTTTGGCAAGATGGATGAACCTGTGCCCAACCTGGATCGGGTATATGGTGCGGCGGAAGCACACGGCTTGAATTTTCACATTTCACATTTCATATTCAGCCTTTCTTCTTCTTTCACCCTCAGAATCAACAATCTATAAACAAGCAATCAATCATGGAAAGGGTTCGTATATGATTTTAATTGGTTAATATGATAGAATTCTAACTCTAGGGTAATCGTGGGAATAGAAACAATGGTCGACGGGATGGTCGACGAGATGGTCATCGAGATGGTCATCGAGAGGGCAACCGTGAAGGGAACAAGGAAGGATATAAAAAAGAGCTTTATAGGGGGGAAGAGCGACCTAAAAAGGATGCTATTTTAGACTTGTCTCTGTATCAAGACCAGGAAATCACAGTCCAATTCTCCGGAGGACGGGAAATTCGCGGTATTCTGACAGGATATGATCAATTAATGAACCTTGTTTTGGATCACGTAAAAGAAAGACTCAGAGACCCTGATGATGAGGATGTCTTGCTTGATGAGACAAGAGATCTTGGTCGAGTCGTGGTGAGAGGTCCACTTCTTCAAAGCATATATCCAGTCAATGGAGCAGAGATCATTCCTAATCCTTTTGCACCACCAGAGGCAGAACAACAGCCTGTTATTTAATGACCGAAATCAAAACAATAAAATATGATATATAGGAAGAAAATAATGCACTCTGAATTATCAAGTAAGATCTTGCAGAGAAATAGAATTTGAGATTATAATTCATTTTGAGTTACCCGGCAGCGGGATTTTGTTCTCACACACTTTTTTACCCACCAAACATCAATCACATATACTCTCTCACTTTACACTTCATTATTTCTCGGAATAAGCGCTTCAACAAGAGAGGCCACAAGCGATAGTTAGAAACTAGTATTTCGTGACAATCATGTCCGAACAGTCGGGTAAGTATTTATCCAATATGAGAGTGCCCATGCCCAGGAAACACATTCTAACATGTACAGTTCGTCGTTCAAGTCGATCCACAAAAGGACAGAATAAGAGACTTGAAGACCAACTGGAGGAAGAACAAGCTGCTTCTTTAATCAGTTCAAACCCCAAAAAGAATAGGTCACACAATGGACAGACAGTGGATGCCGATGAAGGCGAAGTCGACTGTGTTTGTGGCGCCAAATCTTCAGAAGATGACGACGAACGAGCCATGGCTGAATGCGAAAAATGTTTGACATGGCAGCATGTTGAATGCATGTTTGGCAAAGATGATCCAAAAATTGTTCCTGATGGATATTTGTGCAACAAATGCAAGGAGCTAAGTCCCTCTGAATCGGAGGTTGCTATTGTTGAGGAAAAACAGCCTTTAAAAGAGGAAACTGATTCCCCGGACAAATCGCCATCTGTGGATTCTTCTGAAAATTACACTGTTGATAAGATTGCTGAGAAATCGCAAACTCTACCGGATGTGGTTCGAATTGAGGACTTGCATGACAAGGTCCGTGCTTCAGTAGCTTCTGGCTTGAAGTTGGTTTTTGTCAAAACTGCTATCCCTGAAGCTCTAGCCTCTGAGAGTTTCCAATTACCAGAACACATGACAGCAGATGGTTATGCTGAAAGATTGGCTGTCAAAATTGAAGCTGCAATGTACGACAAGTTGGCCAACAAGCAAAGTACTATTGCTAACAAGAGTAAATCAAAAGGCAAGAAATCGGCCGACGCTGTAGAAGTGGGTCAGAAGTATCGGGAAAAGTTTAGATCTCTGTCTTTCAATCTGAGGGATGATAAAAATCCTCAGTTAAGACTGCGTATAGTTAAAGGAGAGCTGACACCTGTGGAAATCGTTACACTAAGCAAAGAGCAGATGTTGAATCCAGAGTTGCAAAAACTGGCCGAAGCAGTGCGAAAAGAAAGTATTCGGGATTCTGTTTTGAAAGCAGATGATACTCCTAGATTGAGGAAAACTCATAAGGGCGAGGAGATTGTAGAAGCAGATGAGCAGACCGAGCATGAACACTTGAAGCGAACCAGTAGCAGTGATTTCGAGAATAACTCCTCCAACACGCATAAGGATAGCTCTGATAATGACAGGAATGGGAGTATAAAAAGAAGGAAGCAAGCCTCTGATTTCTGGGATAAATCGGCCAACAGCAGCTCAAACGATGATCTCAATGATTTCTCAGTTAATGACCGTAACGAAGAAGAAGGAGAAGACGATGAAAGAGAAGTCACTCCAAGCGAAATGCGAGCTTCAGCTAATTATGACAAAGGTTTTAGTCTAGACGATGTAGCTACGTATTCTCCGGTGAATTCCCCTGGAGGGTACGAGAGTGATGACGATCACAATACACAGCAGAATGAAGATGATGACGACGACGATGCAGAGCTTGATAATATCATCAATGGTGACAATGATGAAAGCTTTCTTTCTGAAACCGTCTCAACCAAGCCAAAATCTGAGTTTCAGGAAATTGGCATTTGGATGGGTACTGTAACAATGACAGGTATCACACAATTTTCTGGGTCAGCTACACATTTACAAGGATGTGACAACTTCAATCCGTATGAATCTTGGTCCGATATTTTTGATGTCAATTCACCAATCTTGATAGATGGACGATTGGACCAAAAAGTGGCTGGAAATTACCTATATACGATCAAGAATTCAAAGGCTATTATATCGTTTCTGTTGAAAGCAAGCAGCCCGAATGATGAAGGATTCAAAACCATCTACGATTATTATTATAGCAGGAAAAAGGTCGGAGTCATTAAACATCGCCGACCAACTGTCAAAGATGCATATCTAATCCCGTTGAGCAGCAAAGAGCCAATACCAGCATTTTTATCACTTGGTCAAGAGGCAGAAGAATATCTACAGCAACTACAGATGAAAGGTGAAGATTCACTGATATGTTTATTTGTGGTATCGCCATTTACAAAGCCTACACGGTCCGGAGCAATTCCAGTGCCTAGTTCTGTAAGTGTGCCTATACCTGTTCCATTCAACCACAATATAGGAGGAGGAGGGCGTGCACCTGCAGTACCAACCACAGCAGCAAACTCAAATGTGCTATATAATACTACTGCTACAGTTAACCAAGGCCAGAATCCAACTTCAGTACTATCTAGCAAAGATTTTGAGATTTTGAAAGGAGTTCTGGCAAGTAATGCTTCTTCTTCTTCAACAACGTCTAGTGGTCTCCCCAGCAATCCACAAATGTTACTGGATTTGCTACAGCAAACTCAGAAAAACCGTTGATTTTACTCTAACGGTGGGAATATTTCTCCTATTTGATTTAAACTATTTATTTGTTTTGTACATAACGACTGCATGAATTTTTTTTCGTTTCTGTGCGACGCGAAAAGTCGCGTTTTTCTGAAATGCAGGCTGCTAAATTCCTGAGCTAAACGTGTCGGTGATCAGCACTGATAGTTGCCGCACATGGAGAACAAATAACTATATCCACCGGGCCGAATAGCCTACAAGTATATGCATGAGTTTAATCGGTTTAGTCGATAGCACATGTGGTTGACGCGTCCTTGTTCAGTCCGAACAGGGAGTTGCGTAGGTACAGATAATATATAGTAATCAAAGAGATAATAACAACTTCATCAAAACCAACAACAACGGCTGGAAAAATCCATGAAAAGTCGACACAAGGCTGAATATTGCGGTTTATTCGATATTATTCAAAAAATTAACTAAAAATGACAAGGTTACCCTCCTTTGACCGGGTTCCGATCCACCTGTCAGACTCATAGATCTGGGAGATCTGCAAGCCCCAGCTGGAAGCCTGCAGCATGGATTCGACTTAACTTCACGCACTTCACAGGCAGCCTCTTTGATATTTAGAAACTTAGGAATAACACCAGAAAAACAGTGTCAACACTAACAGAGTACTTTTGAGAAAAGGAACACGTATATATATATATATTGTTGAACCGAGACCCGACCGCCAAGTACTACTGAACCATACCCATATCTGCCCTGATTTGTACTAGATATAGAACTGATAGTGTGGCATCTATTAGCCAAGGATCGATTAGAGTAACATTAAAAGACCATATATTTTTGATACCAACTACTTTTCAAAGCGGTAAGTTTATTTATTTATTTGATTGTTAGATTGATTGATTGATTGATTTGGAGATAGATTTGGAGGTAGGTTTGGAGATGAGATTCACTCTGCTTAAACCATGTTCTTTGATATCGGACATGCCGTTAAATCAGTTATATTACAGCGGTGGTCCGAAAATATCAATATCTTGGGAAATAAAGTCAAACTTTTTGTGACAATATTGCAACTGATTCATTGTTGTTCACACCCAACTATTGGCTTGTTCGGCTGCTTTGATTCTGGTGTGATGAGTATTATCCACATGCGGTTTCAGCATATATCTACTGTCACGGACCAAGTTCGAAAGCTTATTTTGAAACAACTTAGGGAAACACTCTGTACCCAGTTGTAATCCATATCGCCAACTTGATTTCTTAATCTGACACGCGTTTTTGCCGGTTCTATTCAGTTCTGTGTTTTTTGCCTATTACAGTTCTTCTTTCGGAAGTGGGGTTACCCGGTTGTGGGGCCAAGGCACCACATGGACGCACACAACTGCTGGATTCAGCACGCAAAACTCAATTCTGAAAAAGGCACTAGTATATTTGTCAAGATTGACTTTTTGGTTATGCTCACTGTTTTATGGTCTGTTTTGGTTTCATCTGTTGATATTGGTCAGCAATTAATATCCATTTAGCAGAGCCTTACATATCGAGCCCGGAAAAAGCTATATTCAAGAACACAAATATGAAACCACCAAGTGTCCATCTCTACCCCCTTTTTATTAGTGTTTTGCCTTTTCCAGTTTTGCAGTTCTGACTGTTGAACCGTCGTCCACTTGGATCTCTTTTCGTCTTCACCTCCACCTTTGGCATCTCAATTTCCACTTGCGAAAAATTTCACCACCAGAACAAATAACTAACTTATGCATAACTTCTAGATTTTTGAATTTTGCCTGCAATCCATTATTATCATAAAGACCCTATTCAGTGAAAAAGAAAGGGAAAAAAATGATAGGTGAGTATATATTATTTGAGTTGGTGGAAGGGTTCCTTCCTTTTTACCTTCTGCTAATAATCGAGAGTGAAGTGTGCGATCAAACCCAATTGGCACACAGCTCTCCTTTGATTTTCAATGCTGATGAACGAATTTCTAACCTTTTATCCGTTTTCAGGCGTCAAACAAAAGCTAGACGATCCTATTATTTTTAAACAACATGAGTTTGAGTCTGCTGATCAAGAATCACCAAATGGTAGCAGTGGAGATATATTCAGCGTGAACGACACTGAGAATACTGCAAGGCAAGAACCTGAAATCGACTTGGTTATGGGCAGTGCTATCGGTGACTATGAAGACCAAGTGAATCATATTAATACTGCAGATACCACAGCGTCAGGTGTAGGGACGTCTCCAACGGCACCCAATTTAGAAGACGAACAGACTTCACAAGCTTCTTATCTATCATCTATCAGACAACGATCACACACAAACAGTAGTAATAGTTCCGGCTCAAGTGTCTACAATGTCAAGAAACAGCACTCCCATCAGTTTCAGTCTTCTCCGAGAATGAATAATATATCTTCTCATGTGAGATCGTCATCTGAAACATCCACTAAATTTACACCTGTTACTAACGCTACTCTTGATGTCGATACTACGCAGATACCTTTGAGTCATTTGACTATCGATTCCCCTATTTTTGAAGGTCCAGAGTCGCCGGTGACAGAAACCTCAGCAATTGGCGAGTATACCAGCCCCACCTCTAATATAAGAGCTAGCAACATAGATACTGCATCGCCGTTTTCGATGGTCGATCAGTATCTGGACATTCAGAATGAAGAGCAGCAGCAGCAACAGGATCAACAACATCAAGAGGAATACAGCAGTTCATCTGTGCCTAGTCAGGTACTGAGACAGGAACCCAATTCGTTTTCTGAAAGCTCATCATCGAATGTATCTTCTTTTGGGGGAACAACGCCTCCGGCTGTAACAAGAAGTCGGGCCGCTAGTCGAGCTGGCCAAACCACCATTCCTGAAGTCATATCAGAGAATAGGACAACACCTAAAGCATCGATTGCATCCCGGATTTCCTTGTCCAAAACCCCTGCATTATATCAGAGCTCACATGCCTATACTACACCTAGACAGCCGTCGACACCCACCAGTTTTGTGGCATCTAGCCCAAAAAGCGCATTGCGTAGATCCAATACAGATACGCCTACTTCTGCATCAGCAAAACCTAAGAACCGCAGGAGTACACTGAATGGGTCTGGAAAATCTGTCAAAGGGGTCTTTTCCAACATTGTCAACACATTTAAAAGTAACAATGAAAGCGACGATGCTGGCAGCGAAAAGTCAGGTGAGACTGTAGCATCAGGGCTTAAGATTTCTGGACCATATGATGCCAAGCATGTTACGCACGTCGGTTACAATTCATCTACTGGCATGTTCACAGGAGTGCCAAAAGAATGGGAAAAACTACTGGCAGCATCAGGTATTTCTAAAAAAGAGGTTGAAAGTCATCCACAAGCTGTGATAGACGTCATGAATTTCTATCAAACAAATGACGAAAAGGCTGGTATCTGGAGCAAATTTGACAAGGCCAAGATACGGATGGAAGAGTTTGGTAAAAATGCCGGCGAAAACAGTGGTGATGGTGATTATAGTGTAATCTCCCCTTCGCCAGTTGTCGACAACAAGCCTGATTTTTTCAATACTGCAGATGTGGCTAAATATGCACAGGCATTTAGTGAACATAACTTTGTTCCTTCTAGACCGGCTCCGAAGCCTCCAGGCGCCAAATCAGCTCCTACTGTGATCACCAAAACAACCACTGGTAGCAGTGTTGCAAGTGGAAGCCCGAAAACTCCATTTTTCGATAATAATGCCGAGACTTTCAATTCGCGTTCCCAAACGTCAGTGCATAGCATCAAGTCTACTCCAGTACCTGTAGCTCTCAGATCTCCTCCTCCAAGACCTCCTCCTGCTCCTCCTCTAGGAGTTCCTTCTGTATCTTCTGACTTTGAAGGAAAGGCCGCAGCAGTTGCGGCTGCTACTAGACCACCATTATCAACGTCTCTTCCTCAAAGACACCCTAGTCATCAGTACAATCCTAGTGCAAACAGGCCATTACAGCCCCAGCAGGCTTCATTGGCAGCTCTACAGGGTGGCAATGGAAAGACACAGGGAATGTCACAGCAACGATTACAGCAGCAGCTTCAAGAACGTGAACAGGCATACAAGAAGAAGCAGGTCGAAGAGTATCTGCGAGAACAGGAACAAATCCAGACGGTTGTCGATGACAAGCCTCAACCTCAACCTAAGGAAGTGTTGCATGTTCCGCCATTGTTATCTCCTCAGAGTCAGCAGAAAGCAGCGGCTCAGCAGCAGCAGCAGCAGCAGCCACAACAGGAGCTTTCTGAACAACCGAGTGCCGTCATCAGACAGCAGCTCCAACAAGAAGATTTGCGACAACTTCAGGAGGCCACATCTGGACAGCAGGCCGTACCACGTACTCCGAAAGATCCAGCTGCTATCTCGAGAAAGCGCGAACAGAGACGAAGAAAAGATGCAGAAGTCATTGCTAGGCTTCACAAGATTTGTTCACCCGGCAATCCTACACGTTTATACCAAAACCTGGTCAAGGTTGGTCAAGGAGCTAGTGGAGGAGTGTTTACAGCTAGTCAAGTGGGCTCAAATCAATGTGTTGCTATCAAGCAGATGAACCTAAATGAACAGCCCAAGAAAGAACTGATTGTGGTTGAGATTCTGGTGATGAAAGAGAGTCAACATAAGAATATTGTCAATTTTATTGACAGTTATTTGCATGGTGGAGACTTGTGGGTCGTTATGGAATATATGGAAGGTGGTAATCTTACGGATGTGGTTACTTATAATCTGATGACAGAGGGCCAGATTGGAGCAGTGTGCCGAGAGACTTTGCAAGGGTTGGAACACTTGCATTCTAAAGGAGTGATTCATCGAGATATAAAAAGTGACAATATTCTTTTATCATTAAAGGGAGATATCAAGCTTACGGATTTCGGTTATTGTGCACAAATCAACGAATCTAATTCCAAGAGAACTACATTAGTTGGAACACCATATTGGATGGCACCAGAAGTGGTGATGCGAAAAGAGTATGGTCCAAAGATTGACGTATGGTCTTTAGGCATCATGGCTATTGAAATGATTGAAGGTGAACCTCCTTATATGAATGAAGCACCTATTAGAGCATTGTACTTGATTGTGACCAATGGAACCCCACAACTCAAAGAACCAGACAACTTATCACCGGTATTCAAGGAATTCCTGGATATTTGTTTGCAAGTTGATGCAGAGAAACGAGCAGATGCACCGGAATTACTTATACATGAGTTTATTGCTCGAGCCGACCAGTGTCGATCATTAGCCCCTCTTGTGAAAGCAGCTCGAATGGCCAAGAACGCAGAGAGAAAGAATAACCAATGAACAAAGGCAGCAATGTTTGGTTGTTTTGTTGTTGATTTTGATTTTGATTTTGATTTGGTCTTTTATTTTTGATTTCTTTATTTTTATTATATTTTATTTGTTTATTCTAGTTAGTTGTCACTACTTGATGATTCTAATTTGTAACATAATATAAATGATATATTGCTGACTGACATGTTTAAGCGAATAGAAGAATAATGGGAGCGACCCTATAAGCATAGCCTATGAGCATAGTCACCAGTCATGTCATGTCATATGCCGTATAATATTATCTTATCTATCAGCAATCCACATTTCTAGCATAGCCGCAGTTGACTCTCTTTCCCATCCCATGATGTCATTGGTCATTGGGTTTTTAGTCGTCGTATTTTTTAAAAAAGCCAAGCCTCGCCCCTTTTATCCTGCATGATTTCGGACTTCGAGAAAGCTCTCAAAGCTCTAAGACAAAATGCCCACATTGAGAGTAAGAAACGCGCAGCAAACACAAAAACGGGTAGCAAGATAAGAGGCCAATAGAAAGAGAAATCCCAGTCAAAATTCTTAAAGCGTGCTTAAAAGAAGTTGTCATATGATTTCCAATCCAAGATCCAATTGGTGGTTGCTTACTCAATTGAGTATTCCTCAAGAACTTTATCAGCTGGTATACTATGGCCCAGTTTGGTAGGGATTTGCCTGCCTTGCAGTGGGGTCTGTTTCCGTACGGTCTTTTGCCATGGGGTCTCACCCACAATTAAAGCCGCAATATAAATACTGCAGCAATTCCTTTCTCAATCGATGTTAGATGTTAGATAGTGTTTTTTGCCTTTTATTTAACAGCGGTATATTAGAATTTCTAAAGAGAAATATTTTTATACAGAAACAAGAATTAAACAAGTATAAATTTGAAATCAACAACTAAACGCTTGAAATCAACCGCAACTAAAAACACTTGTGAAATCAACAACTAAACACCTGAAACGTATTGTATCATCTCAATTATTAATCGCTGAATTTATATCACTGAAATTATAATTGTACAATGTCTGATGAATACGACTTGAATACAAGCTATAGTCCTGCCAAAATGGTATCTGGCTCCAAACCTTATGTGAAACCCCTTAACCTGGTGGAACCTTTCAAAAAGGAGGATTTGCAGCCTTCTTATGCTCATGAAGAAACTATGCCTAGTAATGGATCTTATGGCGCGTTTTTGTCATCTATTGGTAACTGTGTAGGTACTTTTGGTGCCATTCCTTGTTGCTTCTGCTTCCCTAGCAAATACAAGAGTGTAGATCAAGGTAAAGTGGGATTAATCTCACGATTTGGTCAGTTCTATAAGAGTGTGGACCCTGGATTGGTTGTTGTCAATCCTGTCAGTGAAAGTATCAAGTATGTGGATGTGAGAGTACAAGTTATGGATATTCCAAAGCAATATTGTTTGACTAAAGACAATGTGAATATCCAGATTTCCTCTGTTGTATACAGTCACATTATTTCTCCTCACAAATCTACGTTTGGTGTTGGTAACGTGAGTTATGCGTTGTCTGAACGTACTTTGACTACCATGAGACAAGTTGTTGGTTCCAAGGTTTTACAGGAGATTATTGAACGACGAGAAGAAATTGCTGAAGCCATCAGAGAAATCATTGATGAAACTGCCAGTAGTTGGGGTGTCCGTGTCGAAAGTATTTTGATCAAAGACATTGAATTGAGTGAAGATTTACAGGAGAACTTGTCCATGGCTGCCAAGAGTAAGCGAGCTGGTGAATCTAAAATCATTACTGCTAGAGCCGAGGTTGAATCTGCCAAGTTGATGCGAAAGGCTGCTGATATTTTGGAGTCCAAGGCTGCGATGCAAATCCGATATTTGGAAGCCATGCAGCAGATTGCCAAGACTGCCAACTCCAAGGTTTTGTTTATGCCGTCTCAGAATGCTCTTGAGAATCTAGCTGCAGGTCCTGCCAAGGGTAGCAGTAGTGTTGGTTCTCATCCTGCTATTACTAATCAGTCAACTGGTGATGCGTTTGGTGATCCTGAAAGATTGGTAGAGACTGCTGCCTATTTGGAGGCTAATACTGGTCGTTAAGCAGTTTTTAAAGTGAGAATTTGGATTGTCGTTTACTGTTTGTTTATGGATATTTGATCTTTATTTGTTTGCTTGCTTTTGTTTGTCATTGTTTCGTTAGTTATCTCTATATGTTGATTTATGATGGCTGGATTTTTCACGTTATTTGTTATGCAATTCTTCTAGAATATGATCGTCGCCCTTATTTTGTACTGGCTTTATGTTATTATAATATTAATATTAATATTAATGGATTATTTGTTTATTAAGAAAGAGAAGAGATGAGTTGTTGATTATGTGTGGCACGTGATCACTAATATTCTTCCGATTTTTCACTTTACTTTTTGTCTTTGACTTTTCAACTTTGACTTTTCAACTTTTCACTTAGTGAGCGTCTTCTGCCAAAGAATTTTAGATTCTTCATAGTAAACATTGGAACCAGCACAACAGCCATGTTTAAAAGCTTAATAGTCAATAGAGCTACATATAGGTCTGTCAGAGCTTTACAAGCTCAAACAGTCAAAAACCTGTCCCTCTGCAGATATTCCACTGATACTGTAGAAGGTACTAAAGACCTCAATTCTGTCACCTTGTCTCCAGAAATAGAATCCAAATTGAATGAAGAATTTACAAAATTTGTCAAGGAATTTGCGCTCGATTACGATTTTTTTGAGGAAAAAGCAGGCTTATTGCAAGATTCGCCGTTCAAAGAAAGTGATTTCAAAAAAGTGTTGGATCAAGCCAGTAGTGTGGCGGCTCAGAGAGCTGGATCACATGGCAATATTAGGGGACAAAACGAGTATATGCATGTGGTATCGTCGCCAGCAGATGAGCCTTATACGGCACAGGAACTGTTTCTAAGACGATTGTTTCATGCCAGGAATCTTGCTGACAAAGGTGCTCATTTGGAAGACATTTACGAGCCTCACCGAGATTTGCATTCACCGCCTAATATCAATCAAACCACTATATCGGTTTTGTTGGCAGCAGGAGCACATCTGGGCCATTCTACGTCGTTATTCCGTGAAAACAACCAGCCGTTTGTTTCAGGAATCAGAGATGGAATCCATATTATCGACTTGAACCAGACATTAGATCATTTGAAACGTGCCTGTAAAGTCGTCGAAGGTATCTCTGCCAAAGGTGGTGTCATACTTTATGTAGGTACTCTGCCTGGTCAAGAACGAACCGTCCAAGTGGCTGCTAATCGATCTTCAGGCTATTATGTCCATACTAGATGGATTCCTGGCACTTTCACCAATGCAACTCAAATCTCTGGATCATGGGAACGGGTAGAATTAGATGCGGCTGACAAACCTTCTGGAAGACAGCTTTCCCCAGCATTGAAGAAGGCCATCGTTAAGCCTGATATCTGTGTGATTCTTAATCCTGTTGAGAACAGGAACTTGATTAATGAATGCCGCTTGGCTAGAATACCCACGATTGGTATCATTGATACGAATTCGGAGCCATCTCTGGTTTCTTACCCTATTCCTGCCAATGACGATTCTTTAAGAGCCACTGATTTGATTGCTGGTGTTTTATCTAGAGCTGCTCAATCTGGTCGACAGAAACGAATAGAAGCTGCCAAAACGAGAGCGTCGGTTTTAGTTGAGAAAGAAGAAAAAGTAGCTGAACAGTCTAAGAACGGTGAATCCGAAATTGAAGCGGAAATTGAAACAGAAACACCAGAAACCAAGGCTTAAATTGCTTTTTAATCATGTAAATAGGGTCAAATTAGTTGTAAATATACACCAAAACCAAAGCCAACCTTTTGTAGAGCCCAATTTATTATTACAAGCTAGTATTATTACTATTTACCATGTTACTGCTGTACATTGTTATCGCCACCAGCCTAAGGGTAGTCTGTCTGTCATTGTCAAAGGTCTGTAGGTCATACTTATTGTCGGATATTTATCATTCTGTTCATTCAATCCTTCTTAGTCTTCACATCTAAATCAGATGCTGAGGAAGATGATGATGAACTCAGCGGGCTATCTTCTTCTTCCTCTTCTTCGTCATCCTCGTCAGAATCCTCTGATCGTTCATCCTTTTGAATATTCTCCACCACCATTCGATATCCAATTCTAAACACAAGGAATAGCCAATATAAATTCAATAGATGCAAAAAGAATAGTAAGGAGAATGTGATATACTGAGAAATCCAACACTTATACTGTTGAGTCTCCCAGTTTAACTCAAAAGGACCCACGGTTCTAAACTCAGTCAGAACCGACCACATGATCTTAAGATTGAGCCAGTGTCTCAAGTAAATCCACACAAGAGCAAACACAGCAAATATAACTGGAGTTGCTTTGGAGTCTACATAATTAGACATCTTGGACCATGCCAGAAAAAAGTCAGAGATATCCATGGTAATGTAGATGGCGATACCCATTTTCATGAAATGGAACCTATAGGAGCACCAGATTAACGCAATTGTGACAATATGGTGGAAAACTAGCTCCTTGAAATCCTTTCTAGGCTTTTCTAGTAAGACACTAACCACAGATTGTTGTGCCCAGAACGATGCCTGCAACAGGTAGAACAGTTTGAATATAAATTCATGTTCTCGGTGAGGGAAGCCTACATAGAATGCCCTCGTATTGAAGTACCAGATATCACTGTGATACATGACATATAATCCAAAAGGACCTGACACACCAGAATAGACCATACAATAGGCTTGTTCCATAAATCTATTGATTCTACCTCTTTTCGTGAATCCAAAATACTTCGCCAGTGGTCTCAAGATAACACACATCCAAAATTCTCGATAAAAGGTCAAAACCAACATATAAAATGCCACAAATTTGAAGTCATCTATACCTTTACCATACAATGCAGGCTCGGTTCCAGGTAGCCTATAGCTCAAGCAAATGAAAGGATACAATCTGCTATCTTCACTGAATCCATCAAAAGCAAACCAACCCAGGAAAAACACCAGGAAAATGAATGGATTCACCCATGTGTTGTGATATATCAACTCACGGTATAAAAGCCATATACGACGAAGACCAGTAGCAGGCGGGATATTTCTCGATTTTCTACTACTACCAGACTTGGTAGGAGAAGCCGAAGCTTTGGTGGTTTTTTTAGCTGCTGCAGTAGCAGTAGTAGAAACAGATAAAGACGGAGTCGAAGAGCTTGTAGTTGCTGATGACAATGGTATAGCAGGAGCAGCAGCTTGTGACCCGCTTAAAGCTCTCTGTCTGTTACGGCTGGCTCTAACTTGGCTAGCATCTTGACTGGTGGAGAAAGACGGAGCAACAGTGTCACCAAAGTCAATCTCGCCCACCTTCGAGGATCTTCTTGGGGGCATTTTTTTTTTTGCTTTGTGGGGTTTAAAAAATCAGAGATTCAATTGATCTTGAAACCGCGGGCGCCGGAAAAAAGAAGAAAAAGAAAGAAAGGGGAAATCTGAAAAGAATGATGTCAACATTATAAATGGCGAAAAGGAGGAAGCGAGAAGAATCTTGCTGTAGTGCGGCTGTGCATCGGATACAGGTGCGGCTCAATCTGGATAAAATTTCGGATATGGGAGAGAAAAGATGAGAGAGGTCCGACAAACAATTGTTAGAGATGAAAAGATAAGAAGAGGAAGAGAGAGAGAGAGAGAGTGTGTGTGTGTGTGTTGAGTTTGTTTTGCTTATTATGTTTATTAGTTTAATTTTATTTATTGATATCAGCTAATATCTACACCTTACATTGCACAGCTGCCCAGATCTTGTTTCTCGATCTTCGCACCCGGAGAAACGTCAAACTCAAAAATGTCCATCGGCACACCAATAGTCGTACAGGCATTAGGAATATCCACAACTCCTGCCACGTGACCTTGGATAGGTGCAGTACTTAGTAAAAGATATAGTTGATAGTCACTATAGCCAAACCTTCGGAAATATTCAATTACCCTTAAACATGTTTGTCTGTAAGCTGTAGTGGTACATAGATAGTGCTGTTTGCCTGTTTCGTCCACAGAAAAACCTTCAAATGTTAGGTATCTACTAGGACCATAGTGAGGCTCCACGGGACCTGGCAAAAACATGGGCGAAACCATGTCCAAGTCTCGGATTCCATTCTTGAGCACATTGCATTTGATAGTGATGACTCCAGCCATTTCAATGGCTCCACAAAACGAGATTTCACCGTCACCTTGAGAGAAATGCAAGTCTCCAATTGATAACTTTGCTCCTGGAATATGTACTGGCAAGTACACTTTGGAACCACGTGACAGATTCTTGATATCACAGTTGCCGCCATGTTCAGGTCTCCCTGGAATCGTGCGAGCGCCTTCTTTGGCAACTATGGCCTGGATTTCAGGGGTAGCCAAAACACCAGCAAAGGCGTTTGTTTCATTAGGTAATTGAGCCACAATCTTGCTATGTATCTTGGCTTGCTCATCCACAAGTTGTGACTCTCGACGAGTCCATTCCTTGAGAATTTCATGACTTGGAGCAGTTCCCAAGATTCCGGGATGGATCAAGCCTGCGAAACGTACTTTAGGAATATGTCGTGAACTGCAATTGATTCCTTCAAAATCGAAAATAGCTTTAGCTGGTTCCGGGTAAAACTCATCCAAGAATCCACCGCCATTTTCTTTTGAGAAAATACCACAATAACCCCAGGGTTGCTCGTCCATTGGTTGTACGTCTTGAATCTCTACCACGAGGACATCTCCAGGCTCAGCACCATTGACATGAAGAGGACCAGATATATAATGAATTCTGGTCAGATCAACATTGGCAATGTCATTGGCATCGTCAGTGTTTTTAATCTGGCCGCCAGTCCAATCAAGACATTCCACTTTGACTGTTTCACCTTGGTCAACTGTCGCTGCTACCGGCACATCTGGGTGCCATCTATTGTGCAGTCCGGCCTGGTCTGTTGGAGGTTTTGAGAGTGAGACTTTAATTGCAGTACGAATTGCCATGATACTATTTGTTGGGGAAATATTAAAGTGAGGATGTGGCCCATTTTATATTATTTTTCTGCTTTAGATATAAGGTTTGTTAGCGCCGAGATAAGGGCGCCGATCGGGGCGTACCTGAGTATCTCCTTATCTTCTTATCAGCAGGATGGAGAGGTAAGGAGGAGAGAAAGAGTATCAAGAAAACATAGATTTAAAAGTCAAAGAATGCTTTATAATGGAATAAAAAGGTAAATTAGTTAATAACCTCAAAATAAATGTAATTGTAGGTATTTTTGATCAGCTTGTTCATCATATCCAAGAAATATCAGGGTCAGGTTCAGGCACATTTCGGGGAGGTGCGGCTGTGCAGCTGACATAAGCAAAGTGCGCCAAGACCAAGTCAGGCGCAGCTCAATTTCCAAGCAATTGGTTAACATAAAAAGAAAAAAACAAGCCGAAATTAGGTCACAGGTTGAATATATGCCTAGCCTTTTTCTCAGTTGGTCTTAATCATTGGTTGCTGTTATCATAGCTTTCCTAATATATATATTGTCTATCTAATGACTTCGCCTCTCCCTCTCTCCCTCTTTCCCTGCTCCCTCTCAAACTGCAAAGCTGCCAACCAGCTATTTATAACAGTCAATTTCTGCACTTTCCTTCTGCTGCTTTCTGACTTTCTACAAATCAAATGTTCAGATCAGCAGAAAAACCGTCACCTTTGGACGACATTGTTTCCAAGGCCACTAGTGAAACTTTGACCTCGGAAAACTGGGAACTTATTCTAGATGTCTGTGATAAAGTCAATGATGATCCGGAAGATGGAGCCAAAAACGCAGTGGCATCTATCACCAAGAGACTACAAGTGCCAAATGCAAATGTTCAACTTTATTCCCTTACTTTAGCCACTTCGTTAGCTCAGAATTGCGGCTCTAAAATGCATAGAGAGCTTGCCAGCAAATCGTTCACAAGTCTGTTGTTGAAACTGGCAGATGACAAATCTGTACATCCTAGTGTCAAAACCAGAATTGCCGAAGCAATGCAGAGTCTTGCACAGGACTTTGCTTCAGATCCATCACTACGATTGATGAATGATGCGTTTGTTAAATTGATGAAGAAGCATCCGAATATCCATCCTCCTGCGAAACCTGACAAGACCAAACTCACTGACAAAGATAAGCGGAAAGAAGAAGAGGAACTTCAAGTTGCTTTAGCTCTGAGCTTGAGTGAACAACAGCCTCTTCAAAAAGTCAGTGATTTCAGTTATGGCCCTGGAGATCATTTGCCTCCGTCTAACGTGATGTATGCCAATCAGTCTTATCAGCACGAAGAACAACAAGAGCAGCAGCAGCAGGAACAACAACAACAACAACAACAACAACCAATGTCTGCTTCTACAGTGACAAAAGTGCGTGCATTATACGATCTTAATGCCACTGAAGAGGGCGAACTTTCATTCAGAAAGGGTGACGTGATTCATGTCATTGAATCGGTTTACAAAGATTGGTGGCGTGGGTCACTCAGGGGCCAAGTAGGTATATTTCCACTGAACTACGTTGAACCTATACCAGAGCCTACACATGATGAACTGGTCAAAGAAGCACAGGATGAAATGCGAGTATTTGAGCAGAGCAGGAACATTGAGAAGTTATTGGCTACGTTGAACTCTGTAGACTCACACGACTCATTAGCATTAGCTGAGAACGAAGAGCTACAAAACCTTTATCACAGTACACTTTCTGTTCGGCCGAAATTGGTCAAACTTATAGACAAGTATGCCCAGAAAAAAGATGACCTTATTGAGCTTAATGACAAGTTCATGAAAGCCAGAAGGAAGTATGACAGTTTGATGGAGAGCTCAGTGTCACAGTTCACACGAAACTCCAGCATTACGAGCGCCATGCAGGACTTCAATTCTGGTGCTCAGTACAGTTCCCGACCCCAACAAGGATATTCTCCTTATCCGTCTGCCAACTATGAGCAGGCCAGCCAGCCAAGTTATTTGCCAGCTGCTTCACCATACTCTCAGGGATCTGCGCCATCAACCCTTCAGCAGACGAACTCATATACAGGTGCAGCACCAGCCAATCAGGTGCCCCCGCAGAATTATGCACAGCCACCTCAAAGTGGCACACCTACCGAACCGTTATATGGATATCCCCCTGAATCCGTGCCTCATCAGTATACATCTAATGGGGCTCCGCAGTATCCAGGACAACCGCCAAGCCAGACTCCAAGTCACGTTCCGAATGGAAATCCGTTTTCTCATTCGTCACAGTCTCCATCTGCGCCACCAGCTTCAGCACCTCCGCCTCCTCCAGACTCATACAATGGCTACTATCCTTCTGCACCAAATGTAGCCTCCAACTATTGAGCATTGAGCATTGAGCATTGAACATTTGGGCGTATTTATATTATCATGAGTTTCCGATATATCGTATATATTTACATTACTATATTGATTCTTAATAAAGGCAGTGACTCTTTTTTGTCCTAATAGGGCAACAGATCTAACTTGCTCTCATTACCATTAGACCCTGATTCGAGGCCTTGACTCCATATTCGTTCCAATTCTTCTAGTACAATATTCGCACTCTGAGTTCTGCCAAAATTGATAACTGCTAGAAACACATCGCGCACTCGTTGTCGTTGTGAGTCCGTTATCGAGTACTTACCTGTGATGTATAGAAACCACTGAATCATCAACAATTCGAAGCAGTCTTTGAGTTTAATAAACCGCTGCTCAGGAGGCAGATCTCTGCGCTGCGCTGTCACGTCGTCTAGGAATATAAACAACTTCAGGTTCTTGTTTACACATTGCTGCACTAGGTCATGGTTCACAGGCAATCCGTATATATCTGGAGCAGTCAACATAAGAATCATCGCCGACCTCAAGTTGCCCTGATGACACATATCAAGCCAGGAAAAGTTGCATCTTTCATGTTGCGCAGTTTCTATTTGACCCCATGCGCTTCTAGGGATAGATGTCAGGTCGAAATCGTACGGAATGATGCAATCAGGAGAAATTTCATACATTTCTAAAGCTTTGCGTATACCTAGGTATAATCCATTCACTTCGGGCTCTAATTCCGCTCTCGTCCATACTTTGATTTGAGCCGGTTCATCTTTCAAAGGTGCGGAAACAGGTCTCAATCGCCATGTCAACTTAATGAAACGTTTGAACAACGGCAAACATTCATTCTTGTAACCGATAAACAGGTTGTAGCCATTCTCAGTTATAATGTGCAGTTTTTTCAACTGTTCCACTACAAGGGCCTGGTCTGAGTTGGACAGTTGGTTCAAGTCATCTTCGTTCTGCAATGTGCCACCATCAGATGCACTGACGCTAGCTAGCATGTCAATAGAGGAGAACCACATGCAACAGAGCGCAACTACAGGCGAAACTCTGGACCTAGCAGAACCTGTACTGAAAAGTCGTTTCAATAAATCCTTGGCTCCACGCAAGTGAGCTCGCCATGACGAAGTGAAAGAACATGCGCAATCAGATGTCAAAACAAGCACAGTTAAAAGCATAGGCTCAGCTTGATATGATAGCTTGGCTTCATCCACTAGACATGAAGCCAGCAGTTTCAAGCAGAATGACAGATAGAAATAATGGGCACGCTCATCGATTTTCAACGAGCTTTCTCTGTATGCTATACGGGCTCCTGAAGACAAAAGAGCCGCTATCAAGTACTGCGACTCTTTGGCATACGATAACAGGTAATATTGCAACGAATTATTGCGTTCATCTAGAAATGGCATTATCAACCAACAAAGTACATCCGAAAACGATTTCAAATATCTGGTATGATCAAAGTTGTTTGCTTCATTTGCAGGATCGCTTCTCTCAGACTCTGCTAGATCAGCCCATCTGTTCTGAGCTAAACCATTGTCAGGTGGAATAAAAAAGATCGAACTCCATGAGTTACTTTCATGCAGAAAATCAAGAAAATTTTCATCGGCAGATTGATTAATGTTGATGTCGTCAGAGTAATGTGAAGAAACCTCGTCCATCTGTGACGTAAGCAGATTGTTCAACACAGATGCTAATTCCGAGATGTTAGATGGCGATACTTCTATCTTTGGTGTGAAGTTGAACAAATCTGTATGATCCTCTGTCAAATCTGCACAAGGCACGATTGTAGATGCTTGAGCCATGGTGGTGACACTGTGGCTTCTAGCGCTTGAAGCAGTACTGGAATCTGGACCAGAACTCGAACTTCTGGAAGAAGAAACCTCGGCAGTTCTTGCTATAGGAGTTTTGTACATTTTACCGCGTACTTTTTTCTTTTGATTAAGCTTCTGTTCGAATTCAACAGGTGTGAATACTAAAGCCTTGTTCCATCCTAGGACTTTCTTTGGAGGTGCGTAGACACAGGGTTTGCTAAGTCTTGAACATTGTAGACACTCTGGCTTTGCCTCATCACACTTTAACTTTCTTCGTTTGCATTCCTGGCATCCGTTCTTGCTATACGATCGTTTGGCTGTGGTTGTGGCTATTGCTGCAGAAGCTTTGGCTGGCCCAATATTGTTTCTCTTGATAGTGTCAGTCTCGCTGTCAATCGTGATATCCGGCTTGATATTGGTAGATTTGTAGATAACAGACTCTCCAACAGAAGATGGGTCAGGAACTACATACGACATGATTATTTTCTATATAGAGTGAATGACACAAAGCAAGGCTCCGTTCGCCTGTCACTTTGCCCTGTTTTGTCTTTTAAATATTTTTATTGTTCGACAATGAACTTAATGCTTTGGGATTTAGGTTAGGCTTGATTAGATTCGAGACCTGCAGAGCCGAGCCTTAGTAATACAAGGAGATTGCAGGCACGCACGTCAAAAGGTAGTTGAGGGGTTGACTTGAGAGAAAGATTATTGAATTGAGAGCAAGGGCATTTTCCGGTCGCATGTAAAAAAGCTGAAGGTAGGCTGTTAATATAATTGAAGTGGTAGGTAAGATTGAAGGTAGAGAGGAATCATAGAGCCAAAAGAGAATCACAAAACATCAAATAAAATACAAAAAAAAACACAAAAAACACAAAAGCACAAAAAAAGCACAAAAACACAAAACACAAAAAACAAAAAAAACAATTCCAAGCACCAGAATCCAACTTCATTGAAACCCCCCCCCCAGACCTTCTTCTCATACTACAAACCCCACAGCAGCGCAACCAACACAGCATGTCTAATCCATACCAGCATGAGCATCAGGTAAGTTCACCCCAAAACATACTTTTCCAAGTTTGTTACTAACTTCAGAATGACAACAGATTACAGGACCTGGCTTCTAAGATATCTGTACTAAGAGGCGTTACTAATGATATACATGCACAAGCTTCAGATTACAGCTTGATAGATTCAAGTGTGAGTAGAATTATATACCATCCGTAACTTTTTCAGCTGTGCTGACTAACTTCAGACCGAATCAATGGCAGGTATGCTCACCTCTTTAAGAGGCTCAGCTACTCGACTCGCCCGCTCAGTGGCCGCGGGATACCCCGTCTGGAAACTTGTAGGCGGTGCATTGGCTCTAATATTTATCATTTATACCATGTGGGGCTTTTTATAGTTATGTCATATATAAGAATCACTGCTGAACATTCACTCCAGCAAATATCACCTTCATTGTAGTTTACGACCTCTCAACTCCACCAATATCCTTACCCAGTCTATAGTTAGCCGCCTTGTTCCAATTCATTTTGGTTCGTGTCACTGGCAACTGTCTTCTGAGCCCTTTGAATGGACCTTCATTCAGGCCAAGGAATGTCCTATTGATGCTGTCTTGATACGTATTTTCCAACGAATTGATGGCAGAAATCACAGCATCATTTGTGACATTTGTCGCTCGACCTGTCACCTCTTTCTTGGTCCTGAACCTGACATTGCCGTCTTCATAGTAATGTATATCCAGCTCAATGGTACCTTTGATATCGGAACCATCAACAATATACCATGCCTTCCATCTACCACACCAAAAATTCGACGGGCTATACTCAGAGTCCACAAGAACAATAGCTGTGGTGCCATCTGACTGTGGGTAAACTCCATAGCCAGATTTTGAAGGATAGTGTTCTCCGACATAACTGGCCACAGCTCTGATCAGAGAACTGACATCCTTATCGGATTCATAAGGCTGAATATCACTAACCACCTCTCTAATATGGTCATAAATAAAACTTTCGCCGGCTTCTGTATCATAAAACCTTCCATCTTCAAGCCTGTTGTACTCAGACAATACGGTCTTGCGGCCCTTAGCAATGGTCAACTGCTTAGCATCGTACTCTGCAACATTGTTTCCGAGTCCAGAAATTAGAGACGCATTTCCATCTACTAATTCTTCGATATTTTTGCGTATAGTTTGAACCTAGAAGTTAGATAGCTATAGGCAAAGTCAATAATACAACAATATACAACAATATACAACAATATATAACAGAATATAATATTCAATACTTACCTCACCTGGAGGAGCATCGGCAATAAAAGATGATAAAGTAGACGCAGTTCTAGACATGATAATGTTCACCTAACAATTGCTTTGCTGAGTATTTGAGTTTGTTTGGTGAAGTGAGGTGAGCTCAAGTGAGGCGAGTTTTTGGTGGAGAAAATAGCGCCGCACCATCTTCACGACACCATCACGTCTCTTCTCTTTAACGGCGGGCCAGCCAGTTTTCACCAACAAACATTGATTCAATCATGGAATACGACGAAGTGCTACTGAACCAGCCCATTGTGTTTGATAATGTTAGTAATATTAGTTTTTAGTCATTTTTAAAATCTTTTGATATGGTTTTGCGTGTTTTTTCCCGTATATTTTACACTTTCTAACCTTTAGGGTTCTGGCACTGTGAAAGCAGGTGTAGCCGGTGAAGAACAACCCAAAACGTTCTTTCCTTCATTGTAAGTAGCCCAAGTTTAGAGCTTTGATATTCTTTCTCTTTCTAACCAAAGTGTTGGCCGTCCGAAATATAAGCGCATAATGGCTGGAGCATTGGAAGGTGATACATTTATTGGAGATGCTGCTCAAAATTCACGCGGTCTGCTTAAAATCAAGTATCCTATGGAACATGGCATAGTCACAGATTGGGATGATATGGAATTGATCTGGGAACATATTTATAATAGAGAATTGAAGATTAGTAGCGAGGAACATCCACTATTGTTTACAGAAGCTCCTCTGAATCCGAGATCTAACAGGAACATGTGTGCTCAGATCTTCTTTGAGACCTTCAATGTTCCTGCAATGTACATGTCTATTCAGGCTGTATTAGCATTGTATGCATCTGGAAAAACCACCGGCTTGGTACTTGATTCTGGTGATGGGGTCACTCATACTGTGCCTGTTTTCGGAGGTTTTGCTATCACTCCTGCTATACATCGAATAGATTTGGCCGGCAGAGATATAACTGAACATCTGCAACAGCAGCTCAGAAAATCCGGCATTGTTCTTCAGACTTCTGCTGAGAAGGAGCTGGTAAGAAATATCAAGGAAAAGCATTGTTATCTCGCTGTTGATCCGAAAGCGGAAGAGAAACGTTGGCTCGGTTTTGACTATCAGATGCGATATCTACAAAACCGACAGCGATTAGTATCTTCAAGTAAAGGAAAATCCGCTGGATCTATCTCCTCGGCTGCATCAGTACCAACTGTACTTGATGATGGTCTGGGACTTATTTATAAGCTGCCTGATGGGAATGAGATTCTCCTCGGTCCTGAGCAGTTCAGATCCCCTGAAATTCTGTTTTCTCCACAAATAATAGGATCCGAATACAATGGAGTGCACCAAATGATCATTGATTCGATATTACGCTGTGATTTGGATCTTAGAGCAGACTTGTACGCAAACATCATACTATCTGGAGGCTCTACTCTGACAAAGAACTTTGGAGACAGGCTGCTGACAGAACTAAAAGCCCAGGCTCATAGAAACACAAAGCTCAAAATATTCGCACCGCCGCAAAGAAAGTATTCCACTTGGATAGGAGGGTCTATTCTTGCCGGTCTTAGTACGTTTAAGAAAATGTGGGTTTCAGCTGACGAATACCAAGAAAATCCTGATCTTATTCACGTTAAATGCATGTAATGTAATGATATCAAATCAAACCACTAAAACAAATAATAAAATGAAAATTTTAATGCTATATATATATTATTCAAGTTTAATTAAATATAAAGATAATCATGAAAGTAAAAATGCACCCGAGCCTTCATACATTGCTGTAGCCAGTCTCTCTTTCAACAGATCCTTACTAGTGTAATCCGGCAACTTCAAATAGTTTGCACAAGTCATGACACTGGGTAGATAGTCATCACGGCCAAATGGCTCCTCTGGCTGTTTGAGGACTACAGTAAACGGCGGGTTTAATGCTTTGAAGCCGCCAATAGGCAGTTTTGGACTGCCTGTCATGAACTGTAAAAACTGCCTTCGTTCAGCAGGTCCAAACTCGTTCATTATAGACAACAGGTCTTTCAATGATCTGCTATCCTTGTTGTAACCGTGATCAGCTTTCACGGCATCATATAATGTTGTAGAAGACCAATCTTCTTCCTCTTGTCCGCACAATACTGATAACTCGCTAGCAGTAAATGCATGTAACGCGGAAAATGGGAACACTTTGGAGAAGCCTGTTTTGAACGCATCAACCTGATGCTGAATTCCTTTTACAAGTGACATATCCAAAACCATGTCAATATATTTTTGAGTGGTATCAGCTGTGACGTACAAATCACTGCCACCTTCAACCAGTTCAACATCAGAATAACCTGGTAATGTGAAATCTATCAACAGATTATCGATATCTTGACGGGCTCCACTTTCTTTCAGCTTCTGGATAGTCAACAAAGACTTGGCAAGTTGCTCGTCTACACTGCGAAGACTACCTATGTTAGCAGTAAACTTTGTCATTGCAATTCTGAAAAACAGAGGATTCAGATTTATGTCTATAATTCGCGAGTCAAGCATTGACCTTGCAATAAACATTCCCAGAGTATGGAACAGCTTAAGAATCTTCTGCCCATTGTCGCTTGCAAGTCTTTTCTCGTCCATAGGAGCAGGGAAGAGCCCGCTCTTATCAAAAAAGTACTTGCTGTCTGTATTCTCTCCACTAGGTCTCCATAACTTGAATTTCTTCAAAGAAAACTCTTTGGATACAAGACTGTAGAACTCAAGAGTAGGACCAAGACCGGTACCTTCTTCTTCAAAGAACTCAACCTCTAACATGTTAGGCGACGATCCACAAAGCTCCATCACTTTCAATGCACTGTGTATGATGTGGTGTCGAGACACTCTAACCTTCTGCCTCAACAGCCTACCCACCGGTAACCTGCCGTCTTGTGAGTTTGTACGATTATCCTCTGAATTCCCGTGTCTATTTGATCTGCCAATATTCTGCCATCGATTCATTGATCTAGAATACCCAAAAGACGTGCTTTGTAAAAATGCGTGTCTAGAATCAAACGGAAAAAGAAATGGGTATAACCTAGTAGCATCAATAGTCCATGCAGGGAGAAGGCCACTAGCTACAATAAGTGGATCATCCAGCTGACGATTGAGCTTTGCAGTAAGCTTTGTAGACAAGAAGAGAGAATCTGGTAGAGCAGAGATAGACTCCGGCACATCCACAACATCTTGAATATTAGAGTTGATGTCAAAAATAACATACATCAGCCTAATCAAGATGGACGTGACATTGTCACTTCCAAATGATGAAGGAATGGATACACTAGGATCCAAATCTTCAGCTTCAATATCTGCTGGCAGTGAAGAGTTTTCGGGAAGTTTTCCAGGAGCTTTCCAATACTTGACCGTAAATGCGTGAGACCAGAGTGACTTTGAAAGTACTTTTGTTTCATGTACGCCTTCTTTTTCGGCCTCTTTGGCTAACAAGTGACGATGTGCAGCATTTAAAATAGTACAATCATGCGGAATGATCTCGTCATCAATAGAAAATTCAAAATGCCAGTCATCTGAATGACCACGAGCCGCACGTGCAATTTGAGAGTATGAACTTCCTTTAGTGCTGCCTTCTGAACTTGAAGATTCGCTAAGGGCATCTGCGTGTGAGGTTTCATCAATATCTGCTTCTACATCTTCAACTTGCATCTCAACTCCGTGAGAGAGATCATCGGCCTCGCCTAACATATTATCAATACCACCGCCATGTTCATTGTCATTATCGTCATCATCATCCCTATCTGCAACATCATCATCATTCAAACCTGCCGCATTGGCTAATGCAGCCAAAGCATTTGATAATGGATGGCCCGAACCCAGCATTCTCTCTAGACGCCGAACCGAGGCCTCATTAGAGTGTCCTGTCAAAGCTCTATTAAAAGCGAGTTTTGATCTGAAAAAGTCCTCGACTGCTTGGAAAGTAGCGATAGCATGGATCCACAAAGAAACACTTTCAAACTGTGGAGGAAGATCTTCAACAGCACCCTTTTCTTTGTCATTTACAAGCTTGAGGCGCATCTGTTTCGTAAGCATACTCGTGGGGCTGGTCTGTGCTTGCCATAGTCCAGAGCTCAATATATCAAACCTCTCATTTCTGCTCAGAGCCTCATGCAACTTATCCATTAACATTGCAAAATAAACTATTCCATCGGTGCCAGTATTATCGGCAACTTTGAGAAATTCCTCCAAAAATACACGTTGGCCGATCAGTAATGAAGACCGCTCGCCAACGGATAGAAAATCAAGTAAAGCCTGACACACACCGGAATGTATGAGTTCAAAACTGCTTATGTCTACCAGCAATTCAGCCAGGTTTCTCAGGTGCATGCGATGATCCTCTTCTCTGGCCCTCAGACCGGTAGCTATATCTTTGAGTTTACTCAAAGTAACTGCAGCTTCTGCTTCATACTCCTCGGCATCGTTCTCGGAAGCATATATGGTACGAAACAGTGTCGCATCTGTCCTTAATAAGTAGGATAAATCAGAATTGAATGTTAGCTTTCTAGCAAGCTGAGGTTCAGGAACTTCACCGTAAAACGACTCTCCAAGATCCATTGCATCTGACGGTCTGTCCTCATCACTATCAGTCTCTTCATCCTGTTCATCAGCTGAATCAGAATTTTCATCACCTGAAGATATGAGCCCATTTTTATGCGACTGGCCATCAGTTTTCTGAAAGCTTTCAATGATGTTGGTCATTTCAGCAACAATCCCCAGTTTGTAAAATGCAGGTTTATAGCGGTGAGGAATTTTAATGAGAACAACATGGGCCAGTTCAATAGCACCAACAACCAAAGAAGGAATTTCTGGTTGTGATACTATAGAACCAATCAATTCCGCCAGTTCCACAAACTCAAGAACTTTTGCCAGTTCCGTATCATCATATACAGACAACAGCCGAAGCAACGTGCTGATAACTTTCTGTCTTAATGCAGTATCGACAGAAGATGAATAGACGTCGAGCAAAAGCCAAGCACAGGATCGACCAAAGTGTGTTAAAGATTCAGACGGGATGCATTTTAAGTTTTCTTTACGACTTTGAATCCGTTCATATTCCTCAGCAGTAAAACACTCCTTGTGAAATCGGTAAGGTCCAGAGAAGGAAGGTAAAGAATCCTTTGAGCCAGAAGTTATTTCACTAAAGTCAGGGATAGGTAGTATGTCGCTGATAAGAGATAATGCACTGTTCATAACATCTGCATTCGTAAGAATTAATGATTGAATGATTGCGCCGTTGTCCTGTCTTACGGAATCGGTGTTATCGAACATGGGAGTGTGGTTTGTAAGAATCTGGAAAAGAAGATCACCAACTCTCTCTTCAACCAGTATCACAGCAATAGAATCCAAACGCTTTGCTAATATACCAATTACTTTAAGCAAGCGTATCTTAATATTTTGGATAGCGGAACTAGATATTGTAGGGTTCAGCAATGATAGCAGCTTTTTAAATAATGTAGGAGAAATCAAATCATGTAATTTCTCTCGATGGTTTTGGAAGCTCCACACAATTTCGCAAACACATTGGCAAGCTTTTTCGCAGACTTTCTCATCTGGATTTGACAACACATTCTCTAGCGTGGGCATAATGTCAATTACTTTTGGATAGAGCTGAAGAGGAATTCCCTTGCAGCAGTTGGCAGCAGTTGACAATGCAGTTCTCTGGACATGAGTAGAGAAGAAATCAAGATAAGCTAAAGATGCAGACATTCCACCCTCAGATAGAACAGTTTGAGGATAATCACGTGAAAGCTTTTCGAGTGTAGATAGTGCCTGTTCAGCAAGATCTATATATTGAATTTCCAGCAGTTTTTGGCACAATACCGGCACGATGCCTGAATTGACTATCCTGCTAAGTGATGACGGCATATCTTCAATCATGATGGAGATATTTCTGCATGCTAGGAGCATTATCTCTGGTCGATCTTCATAAACAGGATCCTGTAATATGGACACCAGCTCTTCTGAAAATTCCTCTACAGGGAAATAGCTAGTCAAACCATCTTCGTCAGAAACCAGCAGGTGATCAGCAAGCTCTTCTAAAGCTGCCATAACTGCACTAATGTCATCATGATCACGTAAAGAAGCGAGTAGAGGTCTGCATCGAGAAGAAAGGCCACTAAAGTCACCAGTCAGAGCACCAAATATACGATCGGGTGTCATACCAAAACCTCCAAAAGGTCTCGAAGGATGATTACTGGAACGACTTCCACCACCTCTACCAAAGAAGAAAGACTCTGCATTTCTATGATTATCATCCTCATCGTCTTCATCATCGTCTTCCTCTTCATCTTCCTCCTCCTCATCTTCTTGGTTGTCATCTTCATTCTCGTCTTCATCATCCTTGCCCTCTCCTCCATCAACATCCATTCGAGATGCCTGACTACCAGATAATGGGTTTTCTCCATGGGTATGTCTGGCCATGTATATATCATCATCGACATTGTCGTTATCGCCGCTGTCCTCATTAGCATCCAGTTCCATAAGATCTCTTCTCATTTGAATCAGTCTTTGCAATGCAGCATCTTCATGATCATCATGTTCCTGTTCCTGTTCCTCCACATTCTCCAATGCATCCTGAAATTCATATTCGTCATCATCGTCATCGCTATCATGAGGTATTATGGCGGGATTGACAGAATTGCCTCCTCCAGAGCGGCTATCAGAAGAAGATCCTGATTTCCGCATGCCAGCACTAGTAACAGCATCGTTACTAGATTTTCCTACTTGAGAGTCTTTTTCTTTTTCTTTTCGTGTGCTAAATGAGTTGGGTCGCGCCATTACAATCCTCTTCGAATGTAACAGTCGGGTTGAAGTAATCGATCAATTGTTGTTCGGGCATGGAAGTGAAGGGAAGGGAGGAAGTGAATGGGCGGGGGCCTTCAGGGTAGCTGATATCGGAGAATGGAAAGAGGAAAAATCGAAAAATCGAAAAAACCGAAAAACCAAAAAACCAAAAAAAAACCATTGTCTAAAAAAATATTTACAAAAAATTAAAAACCAACCAACGACCAACTTATCAACAACACAATGGTAAAACTAGATATATCGCATATGCGATACTTAAATTCGGAAGATTTCCGAGTACTTACTGCATTTGAAATGGGATCCAAAAATCATGAGGTTATTCCTGTGACATTGGCTACACAGATCTCGGGCTTGAAAAGTTCAGCCGTGAAAAGAAGTATCGGTGAATTGGCCAAGATCAAACTGATTGCTAGAATGCAAAATACCAGCTATGATGGTTATAGACTGACATACCATGGCTATGACTATTTAGCATTGAAAGCTCTTGTCAAACGGGAATCTGTGTTTGCTGTTGGTAACCAGGTTGGTATTGGCAAAGAATCAGATATCTATGTCGTTCAAGATAGTAAAGGAAACCAAAATATTTTAAAAATCCATCGACTTGGCCGAATTTCGTTTAGAACGGTTAAAAATAACCGAGACTATTTAAAAGTCGGGCAAAGTGCCAGTTGGATGTACTTATCTCGATTAGCGGCTCAAAAAGAGTTTGCATTTATGAAAGTTTTGCATGATCATGGATTCGCTGTTCCTATACCTATAGATCAGTCCAGGCATCATATTGTCATGTCTCTTGTGGATGGGTTCCCTATGAGACAATTAAAAGAGCATAGCGAGCCTTCACGGCTGTATTCTACCTTGATGTCATTCATAGTAAGATTAGCTAACCATGGTTTGATTCATTGTGATTTTAACGAGTTTAATATTATGCTTCGAGAGGAGTTTGAGGACCCTGAAGATGAGGTTGTGGTTATTGATTTCCCTCAATGTATATCTACGAGTCATGTTGATGCTAAACGGTACTTTGAACGAGATGTGGATTGTATTAGGCTATTTTTTGAGAAAAAGCTGGGGTATGTTGCAGAGGATTATCCGAGATTTGACCGAGATATTCAGAGAGAAGCCAATTTGGATCTTTTAGTGGAAGCTTCAGGATTTAGTAAGAAACAGGTGAAGGATTTGGAGGCGGCTATGAAGGTATCTCGAGAGTTGGAAGAGGGAGAGGGAGAGATATCTGAGGATGAGGGTGATAGTGAGGAAGAGGAAGAGGAAGAGGAAGAGGATGATGATCAGAGTGAGAGGGACAGTGACAGTCGAGAAGTGGCTGACGAAGAAAATAAATAAGTATTTGTATGTCACTCTCTGTCTGAGATCAAGTACTCGGCCATGAACGGCTTTAACCAATATATCTCATATCTAATGGTACATATCGCATTTTTTAATTATATAATATTATCATACAATGGATAATGGATAGTTTTGATGCAGTTTTCATGCTCTAAATGGCTGCTATTCAGGTAGACAATGTGCGAGTACAAACCCATGATCTCTGCCCCCATTTGGCCCAGAATTCCTCATTTTGACCAAACGTTGCTCCAATTCTAGTTGGAAGTCAGAATATACTTTTGTTTCGAATATGGCAGTCGTTTTGGCTGCTGTTTGGCTGCTGTATTGGCTGCTGTTTGGCCCCCTAAAATCAACCTAAATCAACCTAAATTTCAACTCCCTTTTTCATTCATTTGTCACTTTAATCTTTCTAAAAACTTCCATTGATTTCAAACTGTCATTTGTTCTGCTCACTTACTTGATTATTTCCTTTTCCTCAGACATATAACATTCGCCCCTCCCCCTTTTCTTCCTTTTTCAATATCAAGTCAACCCCAACCCCTGCATTTATCAACTCTCCCTCGACCCTCTACCTCTTACAAAGGAGAAACAACAACCGGGCATCACCAAGCAATTGATCACAGCAAATTACACCAAAACACTCCTTAAATTCAGATATACTATGCTCTATAAAATTGTCACTGATTTGCCTATAGAAGCTAGCAAAGACGGCTCTCAACCAGCAGATCAAGTCATTCCTTTACGTCCTTTTGATGTCAAAACTGGATTTATACATCTTTGCACAGAAAACCAAACTGTTGCTGTATTGAATGAGTTTTTTAACAAACTCACTACGGTTTATATTTTACATGTCAATATTTCAGAAGATAAGGATATTGCTATTCCAGAAGGCAGTACTGGTAATAAATACCGATCCAATGTGCAATGGGAATTCGCTCCTGGATATAACCAATATTTCCCGCACTTATTCGGTGATTTGGTCAATGAAGACATTGTAAGAGCACAGACTGTATCAAGATCAAGTCTGAATGACGTATGGGTATTTGAACCTTCCCAGTAGATTTATGTATAAATTTTATTTTCATTATTCTGTTTCTTTGTTCTTTTACTGGTTACTTCTCGGGTTACGGCTCGGGTTGATTGGATGATGGAAACAATTGCCTATTTGGGTAATGTAATTGAAATTTCACTATGTTGATATTGACGACTATCTTAATCTACGAGTCAATATATACGGTTTTCTGACAATCATTTATTTTATGATTCAATTTCATTTTTATATTAGATAATATTCATTGGATATTCTGTAAAAGAAATTTCAATTTTTGTATCAACTATTGTGGGGTTCGTCTTCTTTACTTTAGGCTTACTTTAGGCTATCATTATCTACGCTATCCTTATAAAGTAGTACACTGCATAACAACAGTACCATAACCATCGATGAAATTTATTAATGGGTCATTGGCCTCTGTTATAGATAGAATTGTTTCCTCGGTTGATTCCCAAAAACTCACAGTTATTTTCTACCCTGGATCATATACAGAATTTGTGAATGCTTCATATTTGTCGCGTATAGATTCAGATTCAATGGCAACAGCTGATAACATATATGTAATCAATTATGAGCCGCGAAACGATATTTCTTTATTATTGAAAAGGCTGGTTAAAACTGCTACTTCCTCTGCCACGTCCACTGCCACAGGATTTCAACCCATTATATGGTCATTCATGCATTTAGTAGTTTCGCATTCCGAACTCACTGTAGCTTCAATAGTAGATATGATATCCGTATTCAACGGTTTGGGGATACCTTCGAATGATATCATACTGGCAGATAATATCTCTCTGGATAGTGAAATACCGTTTGAATTGGATGACTTGACAAATGGTATGAGTTGTGAGAAAATGACTGTACGGTCGGCACTTGCCCCATTATGTGAGGTTATATCTATATTATGATTAGATATGTTATAAATAGATATTGTAAATGTTAGACACCAACACCATAGATTACGTAAAATATGGAGAATCTCTTTGTCTCTGCCTATATATTATAATACGTTAGATTCTAGCGCCTCTTCCTCCTCCTCTTTCTCCTCTTCCTCTTCATCACTTATCATATCATACACACTACTTGTAGTCTTCGTACCTGACTTGTACTCTACTGGCCAATATGGATATTTCTGCCACTCCTTACTATTATGAACAATATTGGTCAACTCCCCTTTGACCTTTGATTCGTGTTCGGTTTCTGGCTCATACAACTCTACTACTGCATATCCTCCTCTTTTAACAAATATTGTGTTTCTAAACTTCGGCAACATAAGTACTAGTATGTCTATTCCGTTGTTGTTGTTGTCATCTTCATTCTCCTCCTTAATCAATCCAAGTCTAATTGCCTCTGATCTGGGCACTTTGACGTCATATTGGTTGTTGCCTCGAGCTTTGATCACAGTCACCACTACTTCTTTAGGTTTAAGAGAATCTGGAGGTTCGCCAACATCTTCCAGGACTCGTTTCTGGTTTGCTTTTGGCCTTGCCATTTGGATAAAACAATCGTATAGAAATGTGTCGTCAGTTTGATATGATAGGGAGAATTTTCAAACCAAATTCAAGCAAAAACCTGTAAAGATAAGATCACAAGCAATAATAAGAAAATATTTTGAGCTGAAAGTATTAATAAGAATTCTAGAAACCGGATTATTTCAATTGTTTTTAGAAAAAAAAGCTATATTAATATAAACATTCTACTATGATCGGGTTCTATGTTCCAAGTTTTACTCCTTCATGGCGGCGGCAGCACTTTTCAAAACGGTTCTTTCTTGCTCTTTATCATAATAACCAAGCAAATTAACCTTGAATTCTGCACATGCAATACCAAATTGTTTCAACAATCTTGTCTGCTTACCGTCTAGTACTTTACCTTCAGTACATACCTTGTGCTCATTGGAAAGCTCGATTTTTCCATTCCTCAACCTACTAGGAACACCAAGAGATCTCAAAGTGGCCTCTAATGAATGGGCCATTGGTACATCATCCTCTTCAGGAATCTGACCTCCTCTTGAATAAACTATACCGGCAGGGATCACAAATGTCAAAGGACTGGTTATACCAGCTCTAGCATAGTCAGTCTTGACAAAAGATTCAAAGTATTCTTCAACAACACTTGGCTCTTCATCTGTGAGTAAAAGTCCGACTTCTCCGTTCAATAACGATGTCAAATCATGCAAATTTTCTAAATATTCGTCTTCTCTAGTCTTTCCTAATGCTTTTTGAAGCACCTTGTTTCTACCGAAAAAGATCCTACTACCTTTCCAATCCTGACGGATATTTTTAAGGAACGTATTTCGCATGTTTTCCACTTGGAATATCCAGATATACTTATAAGTATCTGCACATTCCTTGACCTCGTCACCGAACTGTTCCTTGTCAGCCTTGGTTTTTTTGTCTGTTCGGGACAGAGTAACTAGGGGTTAATAAATAAAACAAAAGAATTTGATTAACAACTTAAGAAGACTTACCTAACTTAGATCTCCTTGATTTAGGCATTTTTTAAGTGGAATTAAATGTTGTTTATGTCTAAAGTTGAGTGTAGAGTTGCGGTTCGAGGAAGTTTTTTTGGCTGGAATTTTTTTGGAATATTTTTTTTTTTTTTTTTTTTCGGCTTGAATCTGAAATTTTCGAGAAGAAAATTCAGCCGTGCCATTCTTGAAACAGCTAATAGCTGGTAAAATCTGACGATTGATTGAACTCCTCCAAATTCTTGTCGCTGTCACTTTTGATCTATTAAAAGACTCATTCTGTATGAGTTTTCTTTCTAATAATGAACTTCTTGAATTCCATAAAAGTCATATTGGTCATATAGACACATTAAATGTGAATTCTGATACTCATCCTAGATACTCTGACGGAACAATTAGAACATTGACAGATGAAAATATTGCATGGTTTAAAGCACAAGAAAAATATAAGCAAAGTATAGTTGAGCCGAGGTCTGAAAATGATATAAAAATCGTGCAGCAACGTAGTGTTGAAGAGGTTTCTCCATATATTGCTATTCCATCAAATAAGGACAGTTATCAGCAATTATTTGGATCTTTTAAAGAATATCAGCGACAGTTAGATACAGCTATGGATAAGGAATATACAGAGGTTCTTTCAAGGTCCAAAGCTACAGTCAATTATTATCCCATTTTGCCTTTAGAATTGAACTGAATCATATATAATACAATCATTATCATTTCTACACACAGTAATATCTGTCACCAAAATCACCCAATCCAGGATTAATATAGTTATTTTCATCAAGACCCTTATCAATGACTCCAGTGATAATTTTGACACTAGGAAACTTGTCGGTGAATGCTTCAATGCCTTCAGGAGATGCTATCAAGTTTAGAAACAATATATGATCCTCAGAAACCCCTTTAGATAGTAGTAATTCCACGGCCATCATAGCAGAACCTCCAGTTGCAAGCATAGGATCAAGTAAAAAGACATAACGAGTGCTTATGTCAGCAGGAAGTTTATCATAAAAGAATTTGGGTTGAGCGGTTTCTTCATCTCTTTGAATCAAAATCTTGCCAATCCTTACGGAACGACAGCAATCTCTCAACCCTTGCTCCATACTCTCACCAGCTCGCATAATCGACACACCGCAGATTCGACCTTTGAATTTGACACCTTGGAAAGTTTCACCTTGAGGAGTTACGACTGCATGGGGTTCGGTAGGCAGCTGATTCAAGCCTTCTTCAACTAACAATCGAATGATTCGATTGGAGTAGAAGATAAAATCACCACGGCCAGTAGCCTTATCTCTGATTATTGAGTACATTCCTTTTAGTTGGATGGTTTGAGGCAATAATAGCACAGAATTCAGATTTTTCTTTGGCTCCATTTTACGTTTATTTATGTGTTTTAATGATGATAATAAGAACGATAAGACACGGTTGATTACTGTGGTCCATGTTGAAAAATCAGAAGCAGAACTTTGTTAATCTGGGGTCCACCGTGCGGCTGTGAATTTGATACTGATCGGAATGAAAGTCGGACAGAAAAATTCAGAAACAATTAGCAAACTACTCTACTGTTATAATTATTCATCTATTGTTTATATTAATTATCTAGTCATTTCTTTCTTATGCTTGTGATTGTTGCTAGTTCTTTTTTTATCGTCATTATTCATTCATCATTAATTAATACTAGCATGTTCAATCTCGGAATCTGAATAATCTTTCAAGGAAACAGTAGAATTAATGCCTTGGATTGCACTGACCGAAGGTGTCAACTCTTCAAACTTTGGCAGTTCTGCAACATGATCATACTCAGGTGGACTTAGGGGCACATCTGCATATACAGGGGGTACTTCATCATCCCATGCTACACCGAGCCCAGATCTACCAGTGATGGTCAGATTAAACTGCATTCTCAGCACTCTAGCTGCACCAGTAGGCATTGCTTGTCGTGATGATTTTCCTGCTGTTGACTCCTCAGCAATCACCAGTTCTACAATAAGACAGTGTGAAACACTGAGCCCCAGAATAGGATCATCGATCTTGCAGCAGATATTATGAGGAATATGGATATCTTGAGTGCTGAACTCCACCTTTCCATTGCCGGAAAAGTCAGTCTTCCATCCACTTTTAAAATCACCGCTACTGATGGTATGAATTTCTTCCCATGTGCGATTCTTGTCAACTTTCACTTTCTCCTTGATAGGATGCAATCGTATTGGAGGAGCTACAGAACCTGGTTCCACATCACCAGTAGTGGTGTCTACTGCAGGCTGTTCAGTAGTCAGATATTGCTGTTCAGAAACTGCATCTCCAGATGCAAGTGTTGTAGGTGCAGTACCGGTTGCAGCCGCAGGAGGAGGAGGAGGAGGAGGAGATCTATGCAAAGGACATAATCCCCAATTCATACGGATAGTTTCGTCGAGTTTCCAGTTGATTTTTCTCATTTTCCATTTGGAGACCCTTCCATTAGTTGTCGAACTAACACCCTCTAGCAGCATCTCAAAACCATATTGAGATAATGGATATGCTACTGGTGATAGTGAAAGCGTGGCTGTCAGAGTAGTAGGAGGGAATACTCTAATGGAAGTTTTGTCAAGACCCCTGATAACAGATCGCGAGACTTTCAAAGGCAAATTCAATAACAATGGTTTCACTGGCTTGTTGTCGATCTTCTGTGGTATAGCCACAGCTACAAGTGAATAACTGATACTAAATGCAGAGTTATCACATGCTGCAGGGACAGAACCCGGTATAAGATGAGAGAACGGATATCCATGCTTACCGGTAGGCAAATCTGCAGGGTGAGTTAAGACATTCCACTTGGCCAGTTCAGTGACTTGTTCTTTGCACTGAGGGCATTTAAGATGACTCATCTTCTTCTGTTTGATGACCTGGATAATCGTTAGATCTACTGTTTCCATCGGAAATGGTTTGTCTTGATTGATTACAAGGTCAAAAATTCCTGATAATAATGTTCCAGTGGATTCGCTTGGGTTACCATATAAAACCAGAGGAGGTGACTCGATTCTGATATCTAAAGAGGCAGGAGGCAAGGACATGGACAAAGCAGTCAAAGAAGGTGACCCTGGATCTATGCTTTCACCGTTAGGAGTGGTCTTGGATCTTGGGTTTGTTTTGGGGCTGTGTGATGCATTTGTCGAGGGTGACTTTGAAGAGCTGTTAGTTCGCGATGAGGAGGATAATGATGGCCTCAAGCTTGGACTGACTTTGTCCATAACCGCAGCTGCAGCTGCCTTCAGTTGAGGGCTGTTGTGATGATGCCTGCCGGGAATAAGTGGCATGTTAATGAGACTGTTGTGGACGAGATGAGCAGGGGGTCTTGTTTTGTGTAACGATTCCAAAGGTTAGAGGTCGGTGATGTTTGAATATCTGTCCGAGCCTAAATTTGAAAGATGAGTTCTTCTAGAATCTTTCTCTAAAGCAAAGGAATATTGGCTTGTTTGTATGAATCTACTGTGATTCCAACAAAGCGCTTGCAGAAGATATGTGGGTGTGACTCTAGGGAGGGAGGACAACCCGCAAAAAGACAAAAAACAAAAAAAATTAGTGGGCACGAAATGCGCACAGACAGGGGGGGCCTCGAGAAGATCAGGCAAAAACAGCAACAGCTGCAAGTATCAACACAGACTTAGATTTGGGCCTGAGTTTCAAGTTGTTTATATCGAAAAGATTAGAGCAAGTAGAAGAAAGAAACGGTGAAGAAAAAAGCGAAACTGGCTCGGCTTAACCCGTGACGAATTGCGCACGTTACTGGCGTGATTTTCAAACGGGCAGTTGTATGCGAGATTTCAATATTGGAATATTGAAAAATTGATTCAAGCCGCACGTCGACGAAACGTGGGGGACTAGGCGATGAGGCCGGTCAGGGGTAAGAGGAAATTCAGGAAGCACATAAGAGCTATTTATGAGGTTAGGCAGTGAAAGTGCTGTAGAAATTAATTCTGTTTGATGGAGTTTATGATCTTTTGGTGCAGGCTAAATTTTGGCTGTTGAGCTGACTCTTAAGGGCTGAGTGAGTCAGGTCCGAGTCAAAATTCATAGTGTCCTAACACAAACAACCACATCAATAACTAAACAAGCAAAGAAAAGAAAAAGAAAAAGAAAAAAAGAGTTTGTGCTTTTAATATATTGATAAATAAGATTTCTTTTTTTCTATACATTTCATTTTCATAATGTGCAATTTATGCTGATTCTAAAATATCGTTGTCATTGTAAATCCCCTTCCCTGACCCTGCCTGGCCTGGCCCTGTTTCTCTTCGCTGCCTCGGTGTTCAGGGTAACAGCCCTTTGAAAATTTTAAACCACATCACTCTCGACATACATTCACCACTAAAAGCCAAAAACCAAACCAAATATTCAGCACCACAACAATGCTTGGATTGTCAAGGTTCCCAAGACAAACAACCGGACCTCTGAGCATTGCAGTATTGACTGGCAATTTTGTTCGTTTTGCATCCACTCTAGGCAACCTGAAACCTGCTCTTGGTGCTACTAGAGAAGTTACACGAGTAGGTAGAGGACCAGGATCTGGAAGAGGTAAAACATCAGGACGAGGCCAAAAAGGTCAGAAAGCAAGAGCCAAAGTAAAGCCATGGTTTGAAGGTGGACAAACTCCACTTTTCAAGCTGTTCCCAAAAGTAGGGTTCAAGTCAAAGATTCCTAAATGTCACGAATTGAACCTGAACACTTTACAGCGGTTGATTGACCAGAAGAAACTCGATACTACTAGCCCAATCACCATGAGAGAATTATATCGAAGCCGTTTTTTTGGCAGAATGCATGATGGTGTCAAGTTGTTGGCAGGAACATATGATTTGTTTAATACACCAAATCTACAGATTACCGTTTCCAAAGCCTCACGGCAGGCTATAGATAAAGTGGAACAACTTGGTGGTAAAGTGACGACCCAATTTTACACGGGTTTTGGTCTGCGAGTTCTCAAAAACCCAGAACATGCGCTGCGGAAGTTTGGTAGGATTCCTTTACGAGCTCGACCTGTTGACAGAAGAAACATCGAGTATTATCGAGATCCTAAGAGAAATGGCTATTTGGTAGGAGTTGGACCAGAACCTCGAATCAAGCCCAAATATGTGCGAAAGGCTAGACAGTCGCCATTGATTGGGCTTGTGGAAGAATTGAAGGGCGAGTCAGATCATTACTCGATCAACGCATCGAGAGGGTTCTACAAGCATCATTAAACGAGATAAGGAAATGAATTTTGTGGGCTGATGAAGCTGCGTAGAGACAAGACAAGACAAGGCATTCAACCCTAATCCACCCTCGATATTATGGGCTGATGAGGTGAGGCTGTATTAACAGACTTTCAACCCTAATCAATCTTCAGATCAATCAGTGACTCTGAGCCTCTGCATTTCCATTTCGAAAAAATTGCTACCGAATATTGACTACTGCATTCTGATACTGTACATACAAACATACATACAATACAAATACACAAATATCCATTGACAATCATTAGACCTGTCTATATTTCTCTCTTATCCAGCCTTGTCGGTCCACCCACTATGATGTCATATTTATCTTTCCATGGCGTCGTCATCGAAATTCTTTTGTTTTTTTTTGTTTTTTTTGTTTTTTTTGTTTTTTGGTTTCTTTTTAGCCCTGGCCCTGAGATGCGGCACCGTTCGAACCCGTATCCGAGGAAACATAGTGGTCCTATACATCAAACAATGTATTCAAACATATTGAACTATTTTTTGGGCCGGAAAAAGGCTGTTAAATGCAGCTGACTAATATTTGTCATATATGAAATTAGATTTCTTGTACTATTGATATTAATATTAGTGCCTGAAATTTCTACAACCTTGCGTCCGTCTTTCACACATTTAAAGTTACCATAAGACGGATAGCGGTCGCTCGTGTCGGTTAGCCGATCCGTTTATGGTGTCGGCACCACCAGGTTCCGAGGGTATCGGGAAGATAGAAAGATGAGGAAGACAAGAGAAGACAAGAGCAAGAACTGGCAGATAAGATTTGCAGTATATATTTATAGTTGTATTCGTATTGATATTTGCATTTAGAATTGCATATTTTGGTTATATTTTTATTCTTGCTTCCTTGTGCCTCATTCTAGTGTGTGTATCTTTGTTCGCTCCCTTCAAGTTTCTCACTTCTCTTTGCGGTGTCTTAGTCTTAGATATCGGCATTATTGGTGGACAAAGCATCTTGATCAACACCTGATAAAATATCAATATCAATATAAATAAACCTGGCCTGGCTAAATCTGGAAGTTTTGGAGACTCGAAAATTTCAGGTAAAAGTTTGGTCTGTCAAAATAGTTTTTCTTCAAATCAGCTATAAAGTCTAAGCTCTACTAATCATATTGCAGCCAAATCATAATTGAAGTACGAATTCTTGACTAGAGGGTGATTTACATTAATACACAGGACTTGACTTGGAGATAGTTGTTGATTGTTATTATTGATTGTTGATTGATTATTCTTTTTGATTGTTGATTGATTATTCTTTTTGATTATTGGTTGATTGTTCTTTTGATTATTTATTATCTAATTATCACATCTAATTATCTTCATCTAATTATCTAGCTATAGCTCTAGCTCTAGCTCTGTCTTATTGTCGGCTACATATTTTCTAGTCGACCGACTTCCGACTCGGACGGCTCAAATTCGTTCCGACATCACGGAGAACCGTTGAAGGTTACAGACCGACATCCAGTACCCACGTCATATCAAGGTTTGGTTGGTACGCTTTAATTTTTTTGGGTTTTTTAGGTTGATTCCTTTGCTTTCTTCCTACTTTTGGCTTTGTGAGCTTTTGATTTAAATTATAACTGGATTCTTGCTCTTTGATTATCTGGCTTTTCGTCTCTGCGTTTTTGGATTTTTTTGGTTTCATCGCTTTTTCAGCACCGCCGCCAATCTTCGCCAATCCGAACTTTTTTGCAAAACTTATCGCACAAACTCTTGGATTTAACTTGAAATCTTTTTTTATTTTTTTATTTTTTTGGCTGCAACCTAATCCCGTCGTATAAGTGTCTCTAGAGCAACGTTCGGATTTGCTGTTCTCCTTGTTTTTAACTTGCTGCCTTCTTGTTCTCTCTATTGCTTGATTGTTATAGCGGAATCCCGGTGTGTTTGTCCTTTTCGTCGCTTTGTCTGACATTCTGCATGATCACGTCCAGAACCAACTAAGACCTTTAACGGACCGACCACTTTTTTGTGCCTTGTTTTACATTTTTACCTTTCTACTCCTTCAATTCAATTGAACTGTCGGTCACGAACACGAAGCTTTAAGTTTGCTGCTTGCATTTGTTCCGACCCTCTCTTGATTTTCTGTTGTGCTCTTCTAAACTCCGACTTATTGGGAAACTAATCGGAGATATATTAATCAGCATATTCCACATAAAAAAGAACCAGAAGATCTCAGAGCTTTTTGTTTTTTTGGTTTTTCTGGATCTTCTTAACTTGAGCCAAATTTAGGCTTTGAATATTCAAGTGACTAAGGTGTTTGTCTATTTCTTTTTAATAAAGAGAATCAAACTGTTGCTTGCTTTTTAAATCACCATATATTTTTATTGACTGAGCCGGCCGCCGCCCTGTTCTCTTGTTTCTTGTCCTTGATCTTTGATTGACTTTGATTTATATCTGCAACTCCCTTGCTTAACGGTTCATAATTCACAATGATAGACCTTGATGAACCAAGAAAGAAAAGAGTTAATAAAGCCTGTGATTCATGTCGCATGAAAAAAACCAAGTGTGATGGTTTGAAGCCGTGCTCAAAGTGTATCCAAGACAACAAGCTCTGTACCTACTCGGAAAAAAGAAAACAAGCTGAAAAAACCTATTCAAGCAGTTATGTCGAACTGTTAGAGTCTCGAATTGATATCCTTCAATCTGCATTGCAAAAGCTTGTCGTTAAGATAGCTAAAGATGAAGATGTTAAGCGCTATATTCCTGACAAATCTACCGATATATTGTCCATCAATAAAGTCATTGAATTACTTCAGGCTGATGAGAAAGCAGAAAGGAGAAAGCCTGGAAGGCCACCTACCAGTAGATCCAAGAAACAGGCTACAATTCCATCCTCAAGGCTGAGTGTGTCATCATCTGCTGACACGGTATCTGTGGAAAGCGACAAAGACTATCTTGATGATGAAACTGCTGATTATGACTATGATTTGGACCCGTCGGAAAATGCTGCTGATTCTGTTGAATCTACAGCTCCAGACGAGCAGCAATCTTATGAATCACCTGACCTGCAGCCTGTGTTAGATGATCATCTTCACCTTCTTCAGCATCATCATCATCATCAGCATTCAAATGAACATAATCCTTCTCCTCCTGATAGCATTTCCGGTTCTCCTTTACAATCTGTTCTTGAAGATGATTTGAGATTGGGTTTAGGGCTGTATTCAAGTGGTGCGGCCCTCGCAGCCGCTGCTATGAAAGGAGACTTCTTTTCAGGGCTTTCCAATATCGAAGATTCCGGACTAGAATCCGCTAAAGAAGATGTTCCGGGTTCTCCTGTTCCATGGGGAACTGTTTCACCTGCAGCTCTAGTCGACTCATCTGTTGAACTCAGTTCTTCTAACTCTGCTTCTCACCATCATCATAATGGAACTGGTCTAAACAACTTGAGCAAAGTACATAAAGCAGGAGGTACCACGCAAAGTCAGCACCATCATCTTCATCATCACCACGGCAATAATCACAGCCGCTCTCCTAGCCTATCCAGTACTTTGGCTGGTTCTTCCACCAGCGTTCCTACCACGTCTCCAAGCAATCCTTATTTTATTAAGGACGTCCGTTCTCGAAGAAGAGACAGGTCATTATCTAAAGCATCAATCAACCGACTTCCACGAAACAGGAGCATCGACGAAAATACATCCCCGTCATCTTCAGCTGCACATTCGCCGAAATACACAGAGGCTGCTGCAGCCGCTGCCGCTGTGGCTGCAGTAACTGCAACTTCATCCTCCGCTCCAGCATTTATTTCCAGTAACTTAAGAAACCCTACTGCGCCACCTGTTCCTAATGCTACTACGCCTATTCGATCTGGCAGCTCTATTGAAAGCTTGATGACTGATTACAGCTCAAGCTCGTCGATACCGCTTTCACCAGATGAGCATTTCTCCACTGCCAACACTAATGTCAGATTGGCTGACATGAATAGTGATATGCCTAATATTTTCCCAGAAGAAACTGCAGACGAAGTAGGAGCATCTATGCTCTTTAGTAAACAGTTTGTTCAAATGGAAGAGTTACTTCCTGGAGACGGCCTGTGGACTCTCGGTAATCTTAATTAGTTTTTATAGGACTGAATATTATGTTAATTATTTTTTAACATGGCTTTAAAATTAAGTCGCGTTTCAAATTCCCATGATTTTGATATGGTGATGTCATTACTTCAACATTGTGTCCTAAGTAAAGATTTTATAATGATAACTATGATATCAATATTTATCATGGTCTTTACTTTATATTAACCATATATCTACTTACAACCTATCTTTTATTAATTTTAATAATTTTATTAAAATCTGGGTTCGGATAATCCCTATCTCTAATTTAATATCGGATAAACTATCACGATGATTATTGTTGATGTTGTTGATTAGCCGTGGCCTGGCCAAGTCGGCTCGGCTATAGATGGCTCACTTATGACTAGGCCGCACCACCCAGGAAATAATATATATACCAAGCATTTCTCCTACAACCCCATGAACTTTCAATATATCTAGCTTTTAACATAGAATTAAAGATCCCAGAAAATGATATTTCCGTGATATAGTTTTTGTTGCGATACTCGTCCATTCAATCATGGCTTCAGCTTCTCCTGCCAAACTCTATACTGTTTGTCTTCTCTGCTGCTGAATTTCCCTCAGTAATTCTGAACACAGATCTGGAGAGAGTCCTTCTAACAACGGTTGTGACTGCGAAACCCATTAATCCAAGATAGGCAAGACATCCAATTATCCGCTGACCAAATCCGCCACACATGCAAGCCTGAAACTTTATTTTGGAGGCATGTAGGACCTGGATTTGAGTCATTTGATAATGTTAGGTTTGAGCAAGAGAACAAACAAAATAGCCAACATCATCATATCAGTATTCTTACTTCTGTTTTGTGTTTTTATCTGTTTCTTTTTTTTTGGTGATCCCGTTATTCCTCTCTATTGGACCCTGCGATATCGGTATACTTCACCCATCACCGATATCGGCGTTTTTCAGAGTTCTCAAATTACCACTTAAAAACTTGCGGTAAAACGAGTGAGTCACGGAAAAAAAAGATCCGTCAGTTAAAATCCACTTTTAAAACAAGAATAAACCAAAACATATATGCAAGAATATAAACCAAAGGTTTATAGATATTGCTGCATATACTTGTAAAAAAAGATTACCCCAGGTTTACTTTATTAATCTCGGTATTTAATCGGGGTCTGATCTCGATCCAGGTGCGTTTTTTGCGGGGCTATAACTGTTTTCGGTATTTTCCTCTATCGGAGCTGACCTTTTTTTTCCCCTTTACACCATCCATATATTTCTTCGATCTAAGTGGATTCGCTCACCTGACTTTCTTTTTTTTCTCTTATTTCTTTTCCTATAAAAGATCGATCGAGTCATCGGCATTTGTGCAGATTTTCTCCTCACTTTATTAAACACATTTTTGGAGCTCATCATGTCGAATAAAGAAAGCTCTCCATCTTTGGAGGAACAGTTTTCTCATGAACCTACTGCTTCATATAAAAATGCTGCCAAATCATATGAAGAAAAAAAGGTGCTCATTAACCAGCTCGCTGAAGATTTGGGCATTAACCAGCGTAAATTAATGGCCAAGATAGATTTCCGTTTAGTTCCAGCAATCTGTTTTCTTTATTTATTGGCTTTCATAGACCGAGTAAACATGTCTAATGCAAATGTTTATGGTATGTCTACTGATTTGAAACTCATTGGTAATCAGTATAATACTTGTTTGACCATTTTTTTTGTACCATATGTCATTGCTGAAGTGCCTTCCAATTATTTGTTAAAGAAATTCAAGCCTCATGTTTGGCTCAGTGTTTGTATGACATTATTTGGTTGTGTTTCTATTGCTCAAGGCTTTGTAAAGAATTTCGGTGGCTTAATGACCACTCGATTTTTCCTTGGTCTTTTCGAGGCTGGTATGTTCCCAGGTTGTTTCTACTTACTTTCTATGTGGTATACTAGAGAAGAGGCTCAAAAACGATACTCTTTCTTCTTCAGTTCCACTTGTTTGGCGGGTGCTTTCGGAGGTTTGATCGCTTATGGTGTCAACCGTATTGATGGTGCTAAGGGCTTAGAGAGTTGGAGATGGCTTTATATTATTGAAGGAGCTGTTACTGCAACTGCTTCCATCTGTTTGTTCTTCTTCTTGAGTGATTTCCCTGAAGATCAGAAGAATCTAACTGAGAATGAACGAGCTTTCTTGAAGAAGAAGCTTGAAATCGATCTTGGTGAGTCCAACCATGACCATAAGAGCACAGTTAAAGAAATTCTTGGTGTTTTCAAAGAATGGAAGGTTTGGATTGTGGGATTCCAATATTTCGGTCTTATTGTTCCTGCTTATGGTTACGCTTATTTTGCTGCTGCCATTATCAAGTCTTTCGATTACAGTCCCGTTAAAACACAACTGTACTCTATTCCTCCTTGGGTAGCTGCATTTGGCTTGTCAATGATCTGTGCTTTCTTGTCAGATTACTCTAGACATAGATATGCTTATACTGCTTTCTGTTCCATGCTTTGCATTGTAGGCTTTGCCATGCTGTTAGGTGTTCATCATGATATCCATGTTAGATATGGTGGACTTTTCTTAGTAGCTGCAGGTGCTTATACTGCTATGCCTATTATTATTTGTTGGTCCAATATGAATTTCGGTGGACATTTACGAAAATCCGTCGGTAGTGCTTATCAAGTCGGATTTGGTAATATTGGAGGTATCATTGCTACTTTTACTTTCTTATCGGCTGATGCTCCTTACTACACCAAAGGTCTTGCTATTGGTCTTGGATTCACTGTTTTGAGCATGGCATCATGCTTGGCTTATATTATCGGTCTTCACAGTGAAAACAAGAAGAAACTTGACGGTTCTTGGGAAATCAAATTCGATAAGATGACTGAGTCTCAGAAAGCAGTCGCTGGAGATCTCCGACCTGATTTCATTTACCAGTATTAGTTTGCCGGGAAAAAAATATGGCATTGTTTGTTTGTTATGTGCTTTAATGTATTCTCTTGATTGTCGGAGGTAAAGCAGAAGATGAAGAAAAGAAAAGAAATAATATTAATAATAAAATAATATTGAAAAGTAAAAAATGTGGTCTTAAATTGTTTTATAAGCAGTTATGTCATGATATTATCTTGGATCTTTATTGCACAATTGTCATTTTATAGTCATTTGTAATCTAATTAAGCTTCGATATCTTCCTCATCTTGTTCTTCCTCAAGGACAGCATCTTCAACTTCAGCAGACTTGATATTGGAGTCTTCCGTAGTCTCTTCGGCTGACTCAGTCTTGGGCTCTTCCGCAGTGTCTGCTTCAGGCTGGGCATCTGGCTCATCCAAGTCTATGAGATCAGTTGCAACCATTTCTGGCTGTGCTTGAGCCTTTGGTGCCCTCTGGCCAACATGAGCAGGGAATACATCAGGTTCAGTTTCAGGTGTCGAGATCAAGTTGGCAATCTTAGTACGACCGAGTTTGTTCAGCTGTTCCTTCCATTTCGTAACACTGTCGTTGACATTACCTCCGTAAGTCAAAGCAAACATAGCTGCTTCCGCAGACCTATTGGCAGAGTTTAACAAACCTACACATGCATCAACATCTCCACAATACCAATAGGCTTGGAATGCCACGTTGTATTTACCAAGCTCTGAGCTTTGTTTTGCCAATTCAACGGCCTTTTTCTTGTTACCGTTAGATGTGTAAATCAACAGTAGGGACTCGAGATCCTGGGCCTGTTCAAAACAATATTCTGCCAAATCAACATTCCATTGCTCCAATGCAGCATCACCAAGCATTTGCCATTTTTGTGCATTGACAGAGACCGCTGCCGAAGAGTCGATAATGCTTTTAGCAACGCTGAGGTTTTTCTGGCTGATAGCAAGCTCAAACTTATGATCATTGTCTCTAGTCACTTCCAATGCAAGTTCTCCGTAGCCTTGTGCTTCCAGGAATCGTGCCATTTTAGTTCGTTCCTGTTCAGGCACATTTTCCAGAAGCTCTGCAGCATAATCCATATCTCCCCGTAGCACAACTGTCTGGTATTCAACCACTGCTAATGACAAGTGGTAGCTAACAACATTGATTTCCTTGTCACAAAGGAATACAGCATTATCTTTAGGAAGATAACCTAACAAGTACATTTGATGATCGAAATGACTGATGGTGTAAGTCTGCCCACCAACCATGTAACTTAGACGGTTTGATAGAGTCGTATAAATAAATGAATCTCCCGCCCATTTACCGGTTCTTACTCCCTCGCTGATCTCGTATTCGATGGAGAATGACTCCTCAACACCTTCTTCTGGGTCGTATTCCTCGGTCTGCATGCCTTCTTCAAAAGCAGGTCGGTTGAATTGCAAAATAAAGAAACTATCCTCAGTGACAATGGCAACAAGTTCACCAGATTCATTCCAGATAACTTGCAAGGCATCCACATCTACACGTCGAACTAATTGACCACTATCCCAGTCATAGAAAGCAACAAAGCTTTCATCAGTATCGTCGCCTCCTTTAATGGCCAGTAAATGGCCACCAAAAATTCTACTTGCATTGAAAGGAACGTCGAAGTGACCTGGATTTCTTTCCTTGAAGTTCTTGTAGCCTTTTATGGCACCATTTTCTTCTCGAACAACATATTCGTTCGAATCGGAACTCCAACAGAGTTCTACACCAGAACCAAACGCTTTGTTTCGCCATGCTAAAGCAGTATATATTATGTATTCACCGTCTCCACAAACGGCTACAAATCGGCCGTTTGGCGAATGTATAAGTTGCGTAGGATAAACCTCAACATTTCCAAGGTCCTTCTGACTAAGAGACAGTACTTCGCCATCTGAAGCATCTGCTCCTCGCTTAACAATACTGGTAAAAGCTTCAGACTGTCTTGACCAAATCAATCGACCGTTTCCGTCCATAGACATAGCGGGATCTTCCTTACCTAGCTGCAAGATAGTTATACCAGTGTCAAAACCGACAGCTACCAAATTGCTATTGGGCTTGCAGCTAATGCACCAAGCACGTTCAAAGCCATAGTTAAGAGTCTGTTCTAATCGATATGATACGGCATTCCAGATGCGAACTGTGTTGTCTTCACCACCAGATATGATGACAGGCAGCTCGGGGTGAAATACAGCAAATGAAACATTGTGAGTATGACCTTTCATGGTGCTTAGACAGAACTTTGTTTGGTAATCCCAAACACAGACAGTTTGATCATCAGATGCAGTGATCAAGTAGGGTTTATCAGATCTAGGGTAATACTGTACCCAATTAACACCTTTATCCTTATGAGCATGGAGCGTGTAATTAGGCGTGGAAGAGCCTAGAGACCAGACTTTAACAGTCTGGTCTAACGATGCGGATGCAAACGTATTTGGATCTTTTGGATTGAAAGCCACATACATGACGAAGTGTGAGTGTCCTTCAAATGTCTGCGTATTCTTCCAATTCATGTCCCAATTCCAAAGTTTAATAGTCATATCATCAGAAGATGTTAACAGAAAAGGCTGTGTAGGGTGGACATCGATACTTCTAATGTAGTCAGGATGGGCTTCAAACTGAGTGATTTTTTCATACGTGTTGTAGCTGAAAACTCGAATATTGAAGTCATCACCACCCAGTACAATCCAATTTTTTCTGGGCACAAATTTGCAGGCTCTCAAAGGCAAATTAGACACTTCGATTGTCTGAATAGTAGTTCCAGTCAGATAGTTGCAAATGAATGCAGTACCTTCATAAGTCGCAGCCAACACCCATGGTTCAGTAGGGTGCAAGTCTATGGCCTTGACACGTTCTGACCGAGTCTGGAACAATTTCTGTGAAGGTTAGATTTGTGCAAAAGAATTTAAAATTTTCACCGTTACTTACTTTGATTTCCAACTTCATGATTGCTGAAAACTGAATGAATGTTTAGGCGCGAAGGGGATAGGTTGTTTGTAAAATGTTGTCGTGGCTTAACTGGGAGAGATCACGTGCGGGAAAGGTTGTAAGGAAAGGAGAAAGTGAAAAATGAAAAGCAGAAAAAACTCCGCTAAAAAAAAAAAAAAAAAAAAATTTAAAACTGAACAGAAAAAACCATACACATAACACAAAAAGGAAACTTCGGAAACAATATCATCTACTCACCATCTCCGTACATATATCAATTTGTATCTCGGATTTCAACTTCAAAATCAACCTCCGTATCTCTTATGGCCTGTTCCTTTCCATCCTCGTTTCGTAGCGTTTCTGCTGATCGTTGAATTCCTCTGATTTCAGCAAGATCCGAAAAAACCGCCTGACAATTCTCACAAGGCTCATCGGGGTGCTGGCGGAACTGTCAGTATACTAATTATGCAATCGATTGGTTTCTGCGGATTGTACCGCTGTTTCAGGATCTCGTGATATGCGTATTGTGATCACTCCTCGAACCGGAATAATTAGTTGAGGTTTCTCCGCATTCAGCTTCGGTTTATCCGGGACTCAGAGATTTTACAGCAATTGAACAACAGCAGTACCAATATAAAGCTATTATATGCGTGATCGTGAATAAAATATTTTCAGGGGCATTAAATTGACTTTTCAGTATTTTTTCACCTCTGTTCTCCGTCTATCAATTGCCCTTTGCGGTAGTGGGGGCGGGGGGCACACTACCGCAAACAAACATCAACCCCACCTAGACTAGCCCCGCATATGTGCCGTGATCGGCGTTCAGTATATAAGCACACACGGTGGCCCCATGTTTGGTTTCTGTTCTAACCTCTTAATTCAAATTTTAACTCTATTATTTTGATTACAATTCTATTTTTATTTTAATTCAATTTGTTATCTATGGTTCACGACTGGGAAAATCCTGCTGTTTTTCAGCGTAATCGTCTGCCTACTAGGGCATATCATATTCCCGAGGACCATGTAATCCTCAGTGGCACCTGGAAATTCCAATATTCCAACAGTCCATTGTCTGCTCCAGATGCTACTGATAATGAAGCCATTATCAAATCTTCAGCTTCATGGGATGATATCAAAGTGCCTGGACATTGGCAACTTCAGGGTTATGGTCATCCTCACTATACGAACACCCAATTTCCAATTCCTGTGAATCCTCCACACGTGCCTAGCAAGAATCCCACGGGTACGTATTTCCGAACTTTTGAAGTGCCTAAGACTTGGAAACAAGGTTCGGATCTCCGACTGCGTTTTGATGGTGTCGATAGTGCTTTTTATCTCTACGTAAATGGTAAAGAAGTCGGTTATAGTCAAGCCAGCCGAAACTCGGCGGAATTTGACGTCACCAATCTCTTACATTCTGGCAGTAATAGTTTGGCTGTAAAAGTCTTGCAATGGTGTGATGGAACTTTTATTGAAGACCAGGATCAATGGTGGCTATCAGGTATCTTCAGAGATGTCACGTTGTTGGCTTTCGCTCCAGAAGGTCATATTGAAGATTATTTTGTCAACACTTATTTTGACAAGAAGTTTGAAGACGCTGTTCTAAAGTTAGATATCCACTTGAAAGATATCGTTGATTTGTCTACAGCTGATGTTGCTATCACTTTAGAAGATCCTGAAGGAAAGCTTGTTGTTGAACAATCCTTGGCGGCTAATGCTACTGACTTGACAAAGGAATTCAACCTCATCAAGCCATACCATTGGACTGCGGAGAAACCTCTACTTTATAAGCTAATTTTAAAACTTAATATTGGCTCCGAAACAGTTCATACTGTTGTGCAGAATGTCGGATTCCGACAGGTAGACATTGTTGATGGTATTGTGTTGGTCAACGGTCAGCCTATCACCCTTCTAGGTACCAATAGACATGATCATCATCCTGAACACGGACGAGCAGTTCCTTTGGAGTTCTTCAAGAGAGATATTATTCTCATGAAAGAACACAATATCAATGCCATCAGATCCAGTCATTATCCAAATGACCCGAGATTCTATAATCTGTGCGATATTCTTGGTATGTGGGTTGTTGATGAAACTGATTTGGAATGTCATGGTTTTTATGATTGTATCGCAAATCCTAAAGATATCCCGGAGAGTCTGGATTATGAAGAGCGAAAGAAACTGGTTTTCCCCCTCGCTGCTAAATATACCAGTGATGACAGCGAATGGAAAGGTGCTTACTTAGAACGTGTCAAACAAATGGTTCTCAGGGACAAGAACCATGCCAGTATTATTTTCTGGTCCCTTGGTAATGAGTCTTTCTATGGAGAGAATCATAAAGCCATGTACCATTTCATCAAGGAATATGATCCTTCTAGACCTGTACATTATGAAGGTGATATCCATGCTGAAACCGCTGACATGTTTAGTTACATGTATCCTCCTCATGCTACATTAGAAAGTCTTGTTACTGCCCCTGATCTCAAGAAACCTATTATCTTGTGTGAATATGCTCATGCTATGGGTAATGGACCAGGTTCTGCTAAAGAATATGTGGATATGTTCTACAAGTACCCACAGCTTGTAGGTGGGTTCATCTGGGAATGGGCTAATCATGGACTCAAGACTACTGCAGCTACTGGTGAGACATTCTATGGATATGGAGGTGATTTCAATGACTTCCCTAATGATGGTGCCTTTGTTATGGATGGTGTTTTGAACTCTGTGCATGAGCCTACTCCTGGTTTACTCAATTTCAAAGGCCTTTATCAACCATTCAAATTGGTGGATCTTGGAGACAAGTTTGAGATCCACAATTTGCGTGATTTCGAATCCCTTGAAGATCTCGATATCACCTGGACTGTCAAGCAACTTGCTTCTTCTGCTATTGAGAAATCATCTGTTGTACAAAAAGGGGCACTTTCTACTGAAATAGCTGCTAGATCCGCCAAGACGTTCGATTATCCTTGGACTTCATTGTCTGACAACAAGCATTTTGTTGCTACATTTACTTTCTCTTTGAAGCACGAAACTAGTTGGGCACCGAAAGGGCATGTTCTTGGATATTGTCAGATCAAACTCTCTTCTCCTCAAGGGACGGCAATCCCTGTTAGTATTGAAGATTCTACATTCAACGAGAGTAAGACTCAGTTGACATATAGAACTGCCAACAGCCTGTTTGTGTTTGACAAAATTGAAGGTAAAGTCGAGGAATGGACTGTTGACGGCCAAGCCAAGATTCTTCCTGGTGTCAACAATCTGACATTCTGGAGAGCTCCTACAAACAACGACGCTCCATCCGATGCCCCTTACTGGAAACGATTTGGTCTCGATGTGGTGCAATATGAAGTTAAGTCTGTCGATGCAGATTTCAAGGATAATGTATTGACTGTACATGTCAATACATATATTGCTCCTCCGGTTCTTTCTTGGGGGTTCGATGTCGACTATGTTTATACATTGAAGGGTAAGAAGCTTAGTATTTCAGTCAATGCCAAGCCTTCGTATGTCATGTTTGAATACTCTGTACCTAAGGATATTCCGAGGATCGGATTCGAATTCAAGGTTCCATCTGAATTTACAGAAGCCAGATGGGTTGGTTTAGGGCCATTTGAATCCTACAGTGATAAGAAGGAAGGAGTTCATTATGATGAATTTGAACAGAAGATTACTGAACTTAGTTATAATTATGACTTCCCTCAAGAGAATGGTAATCATGCCGATACAGCATGGGTATGGGCTGGTGACAAGACAGGACATGGATTGTCTGCTCAGATCACAGCCGCTGGCAAACCATATCCATTCAATTTCCGAATCGATGATGCTGATGCCTGGGCCTTGGAGGCGGCTAAGCACCCTTATGAAATCAAGAAGGGTGATACGTATCTGCGTATTGATTACGGAGTTCATGGACTTGGATCCCAGGCCTGTGGACCTCCAGTCATGGATCAATATCGATTGAACACGGACACATTTGTGTTTGAGGTTGTTCTGGACGCTTGAGAAGGAGACAGCTAGGCTGTTATCTATAAAATTTCTGGGCATAGTATGCCAAATATATTTGGTGTGACGAATGACTTGCTTGAGATGAGCGGCTAGAAATAAGGTGGATTATTTGCTTGAGATGAACAGCTTATAATAAGATATATGATTATAGGAATTTACCAATTACTATATATATAATATATTGATATGGTTAATCTCTCTATGTAATGTTGTTTAAAGTATGTAATATATAGTTCTAATGATAAGAATATGTCATATACTTTCTTACAATATGCACCACCAGCTCAGACAACGTGAAACATCAGAACCAAAAATATTAAGCAGCCTCTGTCTGTGACAGACCTCAGCTATTTCTCCACATCGCTGCCATTAATAATCCCCTTTTTTCTAAGTGGGGTTGATAAATTCCCCACATTGCGGCACCGGTAGACAGTTACTCCGCTTGGCCGCCTCGTAATGTATATATATATAGCAGATATAGGGGAGAGATAGCTCGCCCCGTCTTCATGGCAACCAGATATTTGAAAATATCCTTAAAATGCCTACTAAATTCTCCCCTATTGGTGACAATGAATTTAAAACAAAAACCGATCTTGTCACCGCGTTTTATGACATTCTCAATCCTTTGTTAGACTGCTACTCACCTGGTAAAGCTCAGGTAGAAATCGATGGTAGTGCAGCACAGTTCGACAAAAATGCAATTTCTCAAGAAGGATTTGCCAGACCCCTTTGGGGCATTGTTCCATTGATATTAGGAGGTGATGACTTCAAATATGCTGCTGTATTCAGAGAAGGTCTAGCTAATGGTACAGATCCGAATCACGAAGAATACTGGGGCGATATTGACAGTCAAGGGCAACCACAGGTGGAAATGGCAGCAATTGGATTTGCTTTGAAATTTGCTAAAAAAGACATATGGGATCCATTGAGTGCTCAAGCCAAACAGAATGTTGCTAAATACTTGATTTCATCTCGAGATCTGCCCTTTTTCGAATGCAATTGGAAATTCTTCCGAGTTTTGGTAGATATAGGCTTGGAAAATGTTGGTGTGGATTTCAATAAAGATCTTACAAAAGAAGCTTTGGAGTCTATTGACAGTTATTACTGTGAAAATGGTTGGTATAGTGATGGAGTTAGACCTAATGACATTTGGAGAATAGACAACTATAATCCATTTGCAATGCACTTTTATGGCCTTATCTATGCTGCTACTTCACAGGATGAGTTAGCTACTAAGTTTGTTGAACGAGCCAATGAATTTGCCAAGGATTTCATCTACCTATTTGCTAATGATGGTGCTTCGGTTCCTTTTGGCAGAAGTTTGACATACCGATTTGCTGTGGCAGCTTTCTGGGGTGCTTTGGCTTGGTCAAAACAACGTGGATTTAATCCTAACTGTCCCTTTTCATACGGCGTAATGAAAGGTATATTGCTACGTAATTTGAGGTGGTGGTCTCAATGGCCCATATCAGTTTTCAAAACTGATCTTCTTAGCGTCGGCTATTGTTATCCTAACAGATTCATGTCTGAGCCTTACAACTCACCATGTTCTCCCTATTGGGGCTTGAAAGTATTTATGTGTCTTTCAATCCCAGAAGGTGATGAATTTTGGACTACGGAAGAAGAACCTTTGCCTAAACTGCAGAGTATTCATGGTATTCCAACCACAGGGTTTATAATCACAAGGAATCCTAACAATGTCACTCTTTTCTCTTCGGGAATTTCTCGACTAGAGTCGAGTGTTGTTGCTGAAAAGTACGGAAAATTCGCTTATTCTTCACGATATGGGTTCTCTGTGGAGGAATTTGCAAGATATGGTAAATTTGGAGTACATGACAACATGTTGTCAATTTCTGAAGATAACAAGTATTACTGGCCACGAGAGATATGTTTGGATGCTCGATATCTACCAGGTGATATTCTTTATTCGTTATGGAGGCCTATTAAAGGCGTTGATATAGAGACATGGATCATTCCCATTGATAATTCGTATTGGCATGCACGAGTTCACAAGCTAGTCACAAGCAAAGATATTACCACTATTGAAGGAGGTTTTGTTATACCGAGAGATCTCAAAGTCACTGAGTTGGCTAAAGATAGTTCTGCCTATGTTGAATCACGTGAACATGACGATTTCAGTGGTATAGTCGATGTTTCAGGTGACAGAACCGGCAGAATTCAGCGTCCTTTTGGGAACACGAATATATATCATCCATTCACCATTCTTCCCCAGTTGACAGGCAAGATTGCCGCCAACACTACGGCAGTTTATACTACATTGGTGCTTGTTTGTGATGACCTCGAAAAAGGATCTGAATTGTGGAAATCGCAGCCAGAAATTCCTTCTGTTGAAAAACTTGTCAAACTGACTGAATCAGCGCCTCAGATCAGCTTGACTACTAAATTCAAGACATGGTTAGAGTCTAACGATGAATATGACTTTAAATAATAGAAAATATAATATATTTCTATAGAGAGAGATCATTTACTGGTGGTAGTTAGGATTCTCTCCTTTAGTCACAGATCCATTACCCCAACTAAATATATAATCAAGATCATTTTCCCTTGACAATTCTTCAAGATAGTCATATTCATAATGAGAATCAAATGTTGTTGAAGACGTCTCTCCTGTTCGATCCTTCCCGTTGGTAAAAGTTGTGTTACCATCTCCTACATCTGGTTCCATATGCGTATCATTGTCTTCTGCATTTCTTAGTATAGCAGCGTTTCCATAGATTTCATGAGTTGATACAATTGATCTGCTCTGATTCTGTGTGGCATTTGATAAAATATTAGCTACAGGTGGGGAAGCCAAAGATACGTTGTTGGTATCTGAATCTTTCTCGTCATCAGAAAAAACAGCCTCTCTTGCATCGATTTCAGAATTTGTAGTCAATGCTGCTTTCAGTCTTCTGTGAAACTGTCCAGCGAGGTTTTTTGTGAATTGGCCGCGAGCAATCCATAGATCTGACATTGTTTTTAATGCTTTGACAACCACAGCCAATGGTTGTTCTATGTTCTCAGAATTAGCTGATCGATGGATTTTACTGGCTAATAAAGTTCTTCCAGCAATAAAAACACAGAATGCAAATTGAGGAGATACTATTCTGTCGCGGACTATGGACAAGTAGTTCTCGGTTATGTTGGTTATTTCAATAGCTGCAGCAAAGCAGGTATGCACAGATTGGATTCGAGGTTTCAAATGGAATATTGCTGGTGGATAAGCTAAGTTTTGATGCAGTAAAAGTACACTTGTATTATGAGTAATATGCGCCAAAGTCAAGTTTTCATCCATCCAATCCGCTGTGCCTCTCAGTCTTTGCCATTTGACGGGTAATGCAGTTTTCCACCTTACCAGCATAGAATCTAGAGCTTGGAAATGTTCAAACCATTGCTGTGATGTGAATGCATGGTTTTCTGCGATCAAAAAGGAACATACTTTAGATAGACATTCGGTGGTTTCTACCATATAAGAGAATCCACCAAGACTATCTTCTTCTTCGGTTGACCCTACAGGTGCATCCATTTCTATATCATCCAAATTAAAGTATCTTGAAGATACATCTGTGTTTTCAAAGTAAAATCGGCCTTCAATTGGCAATCGTCTTCTGATTTCACTTTTCACCATGCTTGTGTTCCAACCAGTAGTAACAGAACAGAATCTGTCCATGAGAAACACACTCCAGAAAATGCGACGACGGCCCTCTCTTTCTGCAGCATTCCGCGAGGGTTTAAGAAACCCTATACGGTTAAGCAGCTTGTTGTGTTCGACATCATCTTCTTCGGTTGCAAGACCTAATTGTTCGACAATTCTCGTCATAGATGCAACAATAGACCAACTTCTTGGGCCTCTGCTGGATCCTATAGTGTCAAAAGCAACTATAATAGACGCTTGAAGAGTTTCTATAGAAAACCGGTCAGAGAACGAAAGCAGCACGTTTTTCCTGCATTCCTGATAATAATAGCATTGTTCTTCCTTAGAAAGTTTAGAAAATTTCACAGTGACTGCAGTGATAGCCAATAGTACCAATGAGCTGCTTTTTTGGTTGTTTTTGAATGCTAGCATGAAACTGGGCTTGTGTAATATAGGAATCCAAGGATGAATCTGACAGAAGTAGACTTCCAGCAATTCCAGCATCAACTGCTTTGGAGGAACCAAGGTTTCAATATCAGATTCATTGATTAGTGTAGCATCAGTATCCCAAGAAGTCTTGATCCGTTTGTTAGCACGTTCAACTTTTTTTTCCAGAGTATACTGAAGAATCTGGAGTTGATCTCCAACAACTTCACGAAACCCAGTAGAGCCAACTGAACCGCCACTTTCATCGCCAGCGTTTTCACTGATCTCAGAAGTTTTCCTTTTTTCTCTGTTTAACAGAGGCATAGAATCATTCATTATAATTCCCTGGTTCAGCACTATGGCTTCTAGCCGCTCTAATCTCTGTGATAATGAACCTATCTGCCCAGGTCGTGGACCTCTTTTTTTGAACGTCTTGTAAATGCATGGTGTGTTAGCTGCCTGGCAAGCTGTGCATGGATATCCTCTAGAGCATTTACGCTTACGTTTGCGACATTGGATGCAGGCAGGTCTGGCAGAGTTTTCCTCGTCGCTGCTGAAGGCTTCCTCGTCCGATGAAGATCCAGGCATGAGCAGCTGGACTGAAGCAAAAGCAAAAGCTACAAGATCACAGATGGGCAGTGACAAAGTTTTGGGCCAGCTGCCGGAAATAATACCGGGAATAAACCAAAGCAGTGTGGGTAGAGAAGAAGAAGGACTATGAGTGAATGGGTGGGCAGCGATGCGGGGCACGGAGTGACCCGCCCCGCAATGCCGCAAGGTGTGGGGGTTTGGTCTGGTCTACGTACTCTAAGACTTCAAACACCCCACTGTGAAATATTTGGTTCATCTTTTCAGAGTTTTAACAAGGATGAATTCGACATTCAATCAAATCACATAATACATGCTTGGATTCAGTCAATATGCCGTATTACGTTTGCTTAGCTTAAGCAGGCAGGTCAAAAAGTGCCGATAAATAGTAACATGATGAAAAATTAAACATCAACAGACACATGCATGGTATAATGCTGTCTCGGAACATCTCGCTAGATAATTTATAGTCATATGTTTTGTGTCTCTGCAATTATTTGTCGAGGGTATCAGTCTATTTTCAAAAAGAAATGTGCAAATTACGACAAAAAGAAATGTATACACACAAAACGTGTAAATTTTACGTGCAAAAAGTAACGTGTGAAAAAGAAATGTGCGCCTTTCCGGTATGAGAGACTCCTGATACGGGACCCATCGGACTTTATATGGGTGAGATTCGGAAATATGCCTGTTTGGGCCGGCAACTTCTGCCGTAACTGGAACCGGATTAACCCCACGGAAGGGCGCAGAATCCAAAATCCCGCCAGCACAGTGAGGAAGCAGAAAAAGTAAAAGCAAATACCTGGTTATGTGAAGAGCATTTGAATTGAGATGAGCTGATATTAATCAGTGTAATTTATATATACTTGAATACTGTTTGATTTCCAGTTCAATTGCTTGTTTAACGTTCATCTAGAACCCTTTATGTCTTGGCTCAAACTCTATCTCAACTTTAAGTGGGAAGCCAAGAGATATCCGGGGTCTTGTTCAAATCTGGAGATGTTCTAACACCTGATCTGCCCCGCTCTAAAAATCGATCCCATATACGGATATCGATGTCTCGGGTTTTACTTGTCACGCCGTTTTTTGACTACCTGGTCATTAACAACATACGTATCAGGCCACGGCTCAGCCAATGTGTAAAAAAGAAATGCGGGGAATGTTATATATATATTGAAAGTTTGTTATAGAATTATTTGTTTAGTGGATGTGAAATCACAATAATAAAACAAATGTCTAATAATACTGATATCTCGGAGATTTCTCCAGATGAAGCTGTTCCATTGCCAGCAGAAAACAATGGATCTAATGCTAATGCTAATGCTAATGCTAATTCAAATTCAAATTCTAATGATGCTAAGGATTCTGGCTATGAAAATGAACATGGCCAAGTTCTCGATGCTCTCCAGGAAAACAAATCCGTCCTGGATGTCTGTCCTCCTTTAAGCCGTCTCTGGATATTCTATCCTCATTTACGTCTACTTAATTTCTTTTTATGTGCTCCTATCTTGGCCCAGGTTGTTTCTGGTTTCGACGGTTCTTTATTGAACGGTATGCAATCTTTAGATTCATGGGAGAAATACTTTGGTACTCCTACAGGTGCAAGGTTAGGAACCATGACCAATGGTGTCACTATTGGTGTTTTGATTGCTGTTCCTTTTGTCAGTTATCTTACTGACTATATTGGTCGAAGATTGTGTGTTTGCCTCGGTTGTATTGTTTGTATCGTTGGTGCTATTATTCAAGCAGCTAGTCATCGATATTCTGAATTCGTAGGTGCTCGTATCTTATTAGGTGTCGGTCTTTGTATCTCTGCAACTGCTGCTGGTCCTATGCTTACAGAATGTGCTTATCCTACACAGCGAGCTTCTGTTACGGCCATGTTATTGGCTAGTTGGTCTTTTGGCTCGTTTGTCGCTGCTTTGATTACTTGGGGTTGTTATCATGGTTCAATTGTCGATTCTAGTTGGAGTTGGAGAATTCCTTCTTTGATGCAAGGTTTCTTCCCTTTATTGCAAGCAATTGTTGCATTTTTTGGTCCTGAATCTCCTAGATGGCTGGTTGCTCATGGAAGGTCAGAAAAAGCTCGACAGTTCTTTATTAAGTACCATGCTGGAGGTGATGAAAGTTCTTTATTGGTTTCCTATCAAATGGCTGAAATCATTGCTACATTAGAAGAAGAGAAAGTACAGCATATTTCTTCATGGATGACATTCTTACGAAAGGGTATGAGAAAAAGATTTTTCATTGTTAGCTTTGTTCCTGCTATGTTGCAATTAGAAGGTAATGCTTTGATCTCCTATTATTTGAATATCATTTTGAATAATATCAATATCACAGATGCTGTAACCAAATTGAAGATCAATCTTGGTATTACTGTCTATTCATATGCCATGAGTCTGTTTGTTGCAAGTATTGCCGATAAGTTCAAGAGAAAGACCATGTTCTACACAGGTTTAAGTACTATGCTTGTGTGTTATATTATTTGGACTATTTTATCTGCTTTAGACCAGAAAACCGGTTTTACCAATGAAAGCTTATCTATTGGTGTCGTTGCATTTATCTTTTTATACAATGGTTTCAATCCATTCTGTGCTAATATTGGTACTCCTTATGTCATGGAATTAACTCCATTCTCTCTAAGAGCTAAGGCTTCAACTATTTATCAATTGACTGGTAATGTCGTTGGATTATTCAACAATTATGTTAATCCTATTGCCATGGATGCCATCACCTGGAAATACTACATTGTTTATGATGTTTGGTTGGCAGTTTTGATTGTCATTGTCAAATTTGTCTTCCCTGAAACTCATGGTAAAGCTTTGGAAGAAGTTGCTGAAATGTTTGACGAAGATACTGGAAGAGGAGCATTGAAGAATTCTCATTTTGTTGATAAGGAAATTGTGGATCATCATGAAGAAGTTTAAGATATTGATATAATGTGTTTTTGGACATGTTAGAATTGATCATGATGTTACGAAGTAAATGTTTGTATAAATTAATAATAGTATGGTAATACTATTTGAGTAATACTTATTATACTATTTATGTTCGAGAAGATCTAAATTGAGCGGATGTATATCATGAAAGTATGCGAGTTCTGCTGCTTCTAACTATCGAATTTGAAAGTTAATTCTTCAACAATCCAGAACCAATTAAAACATATTTTGTTTCATAATTTATTTATAAGTTTTTTATAATATACCCTATCTTACTAGTGTTTCCAAATTATACTGATGGTAACAATCATTCACACTGTACAAACAATGTGAATCAGTTGATTCCTAAACCTGCTGCTTACCAAGGAACCACAGTAAGTTTGTCCTGATCAGGCTCTTTTCTTAAAAACTGGCCTGGAGTCCAATCATCGGTCATAATCACTGCAAATGAAGATTCTGCTCCTTGATAAGGCGTCTTGTATCCACTGAAGTTGTTGAGATTAGTTGCACAATATCCTGGGTCTACCAAAGCAAACTTTATGCCATCAGCTTTCCAGGCACGCTGATAAATAACAGTAATCAAATTCATGGCAGGTTTGGTGGCTGCATAAGGAATATATTCAAGAGGAAGATCTCCTTTATAGTTCTCAAGTTCTTCCAGGCTACCTAAACCTGAAGAAACATTGACAATCTTCTTAACAGATGATTTCAACAAAAGAGGTTTGAAAGCTTCCAAGATTGCAGGTAAGCTGAACACATTGGTATCAAAAGTAGCGCGACACTCGTCACGGACATTGCCCTTGCCAGCATAACTAATAGCAGCATTGTTCACCAAAACATCTAGTTTACCGTATTTTTGGTCAATGATAGAAGCAGCTTTATTGATACTTTCATCATTAGTGATATCAAGAGGAATATAATGAGCAGTGACATCAGACTCAGCAAGTTTGGCGATTGCAGCTTGAGCCTTTTCTTCACTTCTAGCGCCCATGAGAAGAGTGAAGTCTTTGGAAGCCTTGCCCAAGCGTTCAAGTAGCTGGAAGCCGATACCTTGGTTTGAGCCGGTGACGAAAATAATAGACATGAGAAATAGATAGCCAATAAAGTAATTAAAAGATGGTTGTTCTAGGATTTGCCTCCTATTTATATAGAACCCCAGATTTCATGTACGGCGGAAACAAGCCTGTGCAGGACATTAAGTCCGAAGCAAGCGGAGATTTGAGCCGCTTGGAAAGCAAACCAGGGATTCTCCGACAAGAACTGAGATCCGAAGCCGAAAGAGTAAGGGGTATTAGTAATATGATTAGAAATGCCGAATATGGCTGTGTTTTTTTAATTTCCGGCTGAATTGGTAGATAGTTGATTTTTCCGAGGATGATGAAGTCCGAGATGATCAGATATTTGAGCCGCACGGAACGCCATGGCTTCTCCGACAGGAACGAAAAGCTGAAAGAGTAAACAGTATTAGTAAGCAATACAATCAGGTGTGCTGAATATCACTGTATATTTTAATTTCCTGTCGGATTTGTAGATTGTTGTTCCCATAAGTTCCTCGTATCATTTTTCTCTCTCCCTCCCTCTCTCTCTCTCTCTCTCTCTCTCTGTCTATACAGCCATAATATCCGACGTAATATTCTGAGTAAAGCTGTCTGTTCTGTACCGCTTCAACTGTGGCTTCGTGGGCTCCATTGATTTGCATCTCTTACGTTTCTGCCGATCCAGCCCTTCAACTACCTTGCTTCTTTTTCTGACATAATCAATTGTGATTACAAGGCAGTCATTTCCGTTGATATCCATATCTACTGTGATTCCTTGTGGTGCCAGTATTTCGAAGCTAGAATACAAGCAGTTGGACGTCTGGTCATATAGCTGACTCCGAAGATCTATTTCGTGCAAAATACCTTTATGGCCAACAGCAATTACAAAATCCTCTGAAATCGCTATATATATTGTATGAGAAAGATAATATTGCACAAACTTGGCTCTTCTGCGGTCCTTGACTAATAAATACACACGTCCCTGTTCGTCTAATGCCGCTAAGCTGGACCCTGCAGCAACCATCTGGATGATCCTTTCAGGACCGCTCTTTTTATCCAAATATTCCCATGTACTGTTGTTGTCTGTCTTCATATATAAATTCCTGGATATGTTCTCTGATTTGATAGTTCTACCTCATTTTGTTACAGCAAAAGCAGTGTCGGCACAGATAGCCAAGTCCACGATTCTATCGGTCAAACTGGCAGGGGATTTGAGTATCAAAATATCTTCGATTTCGAGTCTATTGCAGGCTTTACAGATATCCATGTCAATAATTGCAACTGCGCCGTCTTTAAACAATACACCGCATAGATAATCATTAGAAAGTATTATAGCGACCTTGGAATCAAAAAATGCTGAAAATGCTAGCTTGGTTGCATATGGTGAGTCGTAATCAAACCAAGCGTAAAGATTATTGTCTTTTCCTAGCGCTATGAGATATTTGCGGTATGATATCTGAATAAACGGGATTTTTGGACTCGCCTGTAAAGGAACAAGCTCAGAGTCAGAATCGGTTGCTTTTGCAAAGATACTTCCATCAGTGCACAGAATTACCGAGGTTATATGTGTACCGATTTGCAGCTGTTCAAAAAGAGGTTCAAGGACTGTGGGATTGACTTGTTGGCCAATATGAGTTTTGGTAAATCCATTGCCGCCATCAGGTGGCATATGACTTAATAGTAACTGTTCGGGTAGCATTTGATATTGTACTTATAGATTATGTTGATTCAATGTAAATAGGAGAAATCAGCATTACGAGACATTTTGAACGCGTGGTTTGGTCATATTAGAATTCATGGATTTGGGGTGCCAGTAGTTTATGATAGGTTTGATTGACGGATCAAGTTGGTAGGAAGTTTGAACTATCGATGTTGTTGGATATCTTTGGATACTTAAATATGGATATAATATGGTATAATATGAATATGATATGCATTTTAATTGGATTGTTGATGTTAGGAGTTGATAAATGGGGCATGAATCTGAGGATTTTGTGAGGGAAGTTTCTGGTGAAATAGAAGATCTGATAAAACTGAAGATTGGATAGTGAAAAGTTTACTTTATTTCGAATTGATATAAATATGAAATGTAAAATAAAATAAAGATAAGGAATAAATGCATAAAAATATAAACATGATTATAAAAAGACGTCCGTCTGTTTGTTCTTTACTTGTCTCCTTACATATCTCTTTTTATCTCCTTTCATATACATCTTAAATCCAGATCTTAATAAATATCCCGCCTGACTCAACCCCACCAAGCTTGGTGGGGTTATACGCGTTCTCCAACAATTCTTGACAACAACGAGCGGATATTATAATTACTCCATGCGGGGAGACATATTTCAACTTATCATGAGACTAAATACATTTTTTTCCATGGGATTTTTGCTTGGCTTCCGTTGTCAATGCGGCGCGGCTCCAGGTTTGTCCGCGTCCCCGCCAGATTTTCCCCCTGATAAAAATGCGGGGTGGTCTCAGCTCGTCTTGCTTCCCCACATTTCAGGCGGACCTGGGAGGGAAGGAGGGAGAGAGAATATTCGACAACAGCCTCAGAACCTTGGAGAAAATAACAAGCTAGGGGAAAGATTAAAACCTAAAAAAATAGTATATGTAAGACGAGATCATATATACCATGTCTGCTCTTTTCCAGCTCTTTTACAGGGCTTTCGGTTGTCAAACTGCCTGCAAACCTGTCTGACATGGACTCAATAAAGGTGCGGACAAACTATTTTTGAGTGTTAATCCGTCCCACCAAACTGTCACGACTATAAGTATGGTAAGATAACCTGGGCAGAGAGACGAGAGAATTCAATAAAAATATTGAGATTTAAGACTTGATAAAGTTATTGAGATATCGAACTTTTATCAACACACTCAAAATGTCGCTAGAAAACGACCACGAAGAAGTCGAATCTCCTCATTTCACTCAAGATTTTAATGACGAGCAGAAGATCATGGAAGCTACTGCTGCTCAAATATCCATTCTTGATCTGTGTCCGAAGCGTGACCGGTTATGGATTTTTTACCCGTATTTGTTGAAACTCAATCTACTGCTTCTTGCTCCTATTCTTTCTCAAGTCATATCAGGATATGATGGAAGTTTGGTAAACGGAATGCAGACTTTGGCATCATGGGAAAAGTACTTTGGAACACCTACAGGTAGTCGTCTTGGAACTTTGTCTAACGGTGTTACCATTGGAACCCTGATTTCGTGTCCATTTGTACCATATTGTATTGATTATATTGGCCGAAAGTACTCTATTATCGTGGGTTCGTCTATTGCTATAGTTGGAGCAATTTTGCAGGCTAGCGCCCATGGTTATGCACAATTTGTGATTGCCCGAGTATTCCTCGGTATTGGCTTGGGATTCTGTGCTATTGCATCTGGTCCTATGCTGAGTGAATGTGCTTATCCAACTCAACGAATCTCAGTCACAGCCATGTTACAAGGTAGTTGGTCATTTGGGTCGTTTGTAGCGGCTTTGATTACATGGGGCTGTTATCATGGATCTATTGTTGAGTCCAGTTGGAGCTGGAGAATTCCATCTTTATTGCAGGCTTTTTTCCCCTTATGTCAGATCATTATATCTCTCCTGGGTCCTGAATCTCCTAGATGGTTGGTATCAAAAGGAAGAGAAGAAGAAGCTCGACAGTTCTTTGTAAAGTATCATGCGGATGGAGATGAGCATTCCATGATTGTCACTTATCAAATGGCACAAGTCGTGGCTACTTTGGAAGAGGAAAAAGTTCAGAAAACTGCCAAATGGAAGCATTATCTTGAAAAGAATATGCTGAGACGAACTTTTATCACTTGTTTCTTACCTGGACCATTTATTCAGCTTATGGGAAATGCTCTTATTTCTTATTACTTGAATATTATACTGGAGAGTATGAACATCACAAATTCGATTACTAAGTTGAAAATTAATCTTGGAATCACTGTATATTCATATTGTACATCTATGTTTGTGGCTACTATTGCTGACAGATTCCGTAGAAGAACCATGTTCTTAGCTGGAGCTGTTTCTACTTGTATCTGTTATATTATCTGGACGATTCTTTCAGCCATTGGCCAGCAGCAAGACTATTCCAGCAAGTCTGTTTCTGTTGGAATCATTGCTTTTATCTACCTTTACCAAGGACTCTACCATTTATGTGGTAATATTGCGACACCTTATATCATGGAGCTGACTCCTTATTTCTTAAGAGCCAAATCTGCTACAATCTACCAGTTGTCAGGTAATGCTATTGGATTTTTCAATAATTATGTGAACCCTATTGCAATGGAAGCAATTGGCTGGAAATATTATATTGTTTACATCTGTTGGCTCGCTTGTATCATTGTCATAGTTTTCTTTGTTTTCCCGGAAACCCATGGACGAGCTCTTGAAGAAGTAACTGAGATGTTTGAGAAGGATACAGGACGAGCAGCTATTGAGAAGAATCATCATGGTGTGGAGGATATTGAGAAACAAAATCAAGTTCTTGTTGAAGAGGTATGAAATGGTGTGGTGTTGCAGTAGTAGTGGTGGTAGTGGTAGTATTATGATATAGTTGAACGATATTTTAAATAATAATATAATTTGAATTTTATGACGTATGATATTATTGATTGGAATAAAAGTACTTATTCTATGTTCAGGAAAGCAGATCAGATGTATTCTCATTGTCCAGGAATGTATGTAGTTGGCGCGATATTCATTTGAATTTTTATATCGCAGTTAAAATAGAAATATAATGATGTTTCCTTTTGATTGAAATATGTAAATATGTTACAAATATACTATCAATATATTAAAAGAGCCTTTTCCAAACATATCTGTTCATTCGAGGTCAAAAAACCAAAAGCATATGCGCACATAGATGTATAATATTATTGTACCATTAGACAGACAATAACCAGACATCTTACACAGACAATAAACATCGAACAAACTTCATTCCTCTATACTCTCTGCTAAGAAAAAAATTCCAAAAAATATAATGACAACCGAGGGATTCGAACCCTCGCCTCCGAAGAGATAGGAACCTTAATCCTACGCCTTAGACCAACTCGGCCAGGTTGCCTAGATTTCTCTGGATTTGGGATTTTATCATTGAAGGAGTAAGGAGGAAATATTAAAGTCACGTGACATAATATTTGAATCACGTAATGTGTTGATAGTCACGTGATGTGTTCAGTATGATTATTTGTTTGGGATCACGTGACTCTCTTTTTCTCTTTATCAATCTATGATACTTCCATAGAATACACAATGACGGCAAAGAATAATATTATAGAAAATTGACTTAGTATAATTTTTAATATATGACCTGTTAGTTTTTGATCAGTTATCCTTATAGCTACAGCGAAGTACAGTCTGTTATTCTTACAATTATCGTTGACAGTCGGATTTTCTTAACTCCGATAATTCGGCTATTGACGGTGTACAAGCCGTACAGAGATTCCCGAGATTCGGAATATATAGAAATGAATATACCAATAGAAAACCGCTAGAAGTCTCGTGCAGCATTTTTCACATATATTTTCGGCTAATCAAAATAGTGCAAGGCAAATATATTCTGATGCTTGACGTCATAATATTTTGTGCGCAGGCTGCCTGAGTCACAAGCGAGTTGCAGAGCCATGGGCCATGGCTTTGGTATCAATATGAGGTCATATATTGAGCGGGGAAAGTGAGAGATTAAGGAAGTGAGCGAGTTAATAATTGTATTGTATTTTATTGTATTATTAAAAAATATGTGCTTGTTGTAATTGTGATTGTAGTTATATTGTATTGTCTCGTTAAACGGTTATTGTCTCGTTATATGGTTATATAGGTGACTACGGTTATAATACTAACAAGACAGTAATATATTCTATAACAAAACACAACATAATCACAGTTGCTATCAGGTAACATGACAATTATCTTCATGACCACTGTTCCAGGATATTAGACAATTTCGGCTATCTTCCGAGGCAAACCAGGTGACTTGTATACAGGGAGTTTATACATTAGGCAGGCAGATCCTGGAGTATATAAAGTCAAAGTATTTTCATTATCTTTTTTTTAGAATATCAAGAATATTTCGCAATTCAGTTTAGTGGTATTGAGTACTCAATCACATTATTCAATCAAATATCAAATCACTATTCACACACTCCGTTTCCATGAAAATAAACTTGCTCGCTACTCCTCTACAGATCATAACAATTCTGCTCCAAGCCATCTGTCTGTTTGGTGCAACAAGATATCTTCTTCGATCTTCTACCTATGATCTGCGAATAGACACCAGAAATGCCACAGTCGATGATATTTTAGGTGGAATAGAGCTTTTGCCTGTAGAAACTGTTATATCCACAGCCGTGCCGACTGAAACTGTTTATTACTATGATACAATGTATCGTAGAGATCAAGCAATTAACAAGATAAATCAGCCAATTGTCAAAAGAGACTCGGATGACTCAATTCCCGCAGCTTCAGCAACCACAGCTGCAGCTTATCTCAAAGACATCAAAGAAACTCTGACCACCGTGAAAAATTCAAATGACTCGTTTTCTGTTGCTCAAGTCTTTGGGATCAACGATTATCTTGACCATGGAATAAACGGCTTCAGCTGCTGGAGTTCCAACTCAACTCGCAACAAAATCAACGGTGTGTCTACCAGTAGTAATGGATGCTCAATGAATGGCTTTTTGCAATGTCTAGGCAATGCTGGAGTGAAATCAATGTTCAGTTCAGAAGCCTACTATTTTGCCGACAATTACCTTCTGCTTGCTTCCAGCTTAAACTCCACACAGGTACAAATTTTGGCAAACAAATGGAATTATCTTTTGGAATATGCTGTCGACCCAAAAACTCTCATCATTAACATTGGTTCAGCTGCTCTTGAAAAGTTGACAAAACTAGCCTGTTCCAGTGATCTTGTCGTCACCATCAACGGAGGAAATGTTCAGAGCAATGCTTCCAAACCATGGGCTTTAGGATTGACAGTTCTTATATTTGAGGCTATCAACTTGTTTGTGGCTCATTGGCTTGATATCATACCACTTACTGTTGAACTAATCACAATCATCTTGTGGATAGCTACGTTTGCATTGAACGAAGCTACAATAGTTTCAGCAGCCAGGAAGATTCAAGCTTCAACGAGTGGTCTAAAAGTGTCTGCAACTCTGTACAATTCTGGTGGTAACGGAGTCTTTTTCATCTTTGTGCTGTTGCTTCAGTTTGGCACCTGTGGGGTGCTTATATACAGAATCATAGCCAATAAGGTTAGGAAACAGCTGTGGGAAGCCCCTGTGATTTAGGCCACAAATGAGAAAGAATAGTGAATATGGGCATGTTAGATGTTTGGATGTTTGCAATTGTATGTTTGCAACTGTGTATAGACTTTGTCGCTGCTTGTACGTTTATATGTCAGCATGTTTGCATCATTGGGTGTATTCGCATATTTATTCAAGGACCTTAATATCTCAGTTCCTGCTTTGAGTTTCAGTAGGTTTATAGTTTTAGGGTTGTTGTTCTTAAACCTCAGCTTTCAGTTGTCATTTCTTGTGTTAATTCTCTGTTTTGTTATATTTCTTAGTTCATATCTGAGATTCCATCTGAAACTTCATTTTGGTCTTCATGTCGGTTCTTGATTCTGCTGAGCTCCTGATTCTCAATTCTCAATTCTAAGACATCTCCGACTTCTCAATCTTAATGTACATTTTTAAATTTCAGACCATAGATCTTAATTCCTTGTTCATATTCTCTCTCCCTAAACTCATTCAAGAACCCAGACCGGAGACCTTTCCTTTCCTTCTCTGATTAACGATAAAAGTCTGGCTTCTTCACATTCAACCCATATTCCGCCAAAGCATTGCCCAAATCTTCCATCGTCAAAACAAGCTTACCCTGACCTGCTGAAGAAGCTGCTGCTGCTCCAGAAGACGAGCCTGAAGCTCCAGTAATATTACCCTGAGCACCTGCCATCAAAGCCCTTGCTCTTGCCTGTGGATTCGAAGCTGAAGATACCGAACTAGCAGATCTTATTCGAGAATATTGATAGGCATCTGAAGCAATATCAGAAATAAATTTTTGTGTAGCCAAAGCCAACAGTCTTTTGATGCGACGGTCGTTCGTCTCAAACCCTGCTTTTGCAAGATAATAATCCGTCACGGCATCTGGTATTATAGGCGCGTGATCATCCATAGTTCCTAAGAACTCTTTGAGAGACTTGTCTTTGCGTCGCATGACAACCGGCGGCACGGGTTCATGTTCGTGTTCAGGATCAATTTCAAGGTCTTGATCAGGATCCAAATCAGCCGTATTCTGACCATTTATTTCTGAAGTTTCTACCCCAAGTTCGACATCCTGTTCTTCGTCTACGTCATTAATTTCCACGTCATTCAAGTCCATTTTGTGATGCTAAAGTGTGAGGTGAGAGAGAAGAATGGGCGAGATGAAGGTGGGAGTTGACTTGAAGAGGCACGGCTGAAGTAAATGACAGAAGTGCTACATAAAAGTTGTGATAACAAGGTATAAATATGGACCAAGCTGGTAAAAAATAAGTATTCCAGCTCTCATAACTATTCTATTCGTGTTAACTTGTTTTTTATCACTTTTAACAGACGTTTGTAGCTATTCTACTTGATATATAGGTTTTGCTTGGTTTTCCTGCACAGCCGCACGCATCTCGAATCCTACACCAGATTTCGAAAAAATCCTAAACTCTGCCTTTTAACGTTTGTCAGCAATCTTCAAATTCAACAAAGCACACAGCGGCGGGGAAGTTTGCAAAGTTTTTTTTCACAATTATCGGTTCGTGTCGATCTATAAATACAGGTACCTTGAGACTTTCTACTTTTGCCCGGCATTTCTCAATGGCACCTACAACAATTAGCGGCCATTACAGTTTGCTTGTGATTGGAGGTGGATCTGGGGGTGTAGCCACCGCAAGAAGAGCAGCAAAATGGGGCACAAAGACCCTGCTGATTGAGGCAAACAGATTAGGGGGAACTTGTGTCAATGTGGGCTGTGTTCCTAAGAAAGTCATGTGGGCAGCTAGTGATCTTGCCACTAGATTGTCTCATGCTCATGGTTATGGTTTTGAAACCGTCAACAGTGCCGAGGCTGTGGCAAATTTCGACTGGACTGGATTTAAACATGTGAGAGGTGCATATATCGAAAGACTGAATGGAATTTATGCCCGTAACTTGGAAAAGGAAGGTGTTGAATATGTCTTTGGCTGGGCCAAGTTCATTGACAAGAACACAGTGGAAGTTGCTTTGAAAGATGGAACTGGCACCAAAACATATACTGCTGATAAAATTTTAATTGCTGCTGGTGGCCATCCAAAAATCCCAGAAGGAATCCCTGGTGCAAAGTTTGGAATCACTTCAGACGGCTTTTTCGAGCTTGAAACGCAGCCCAAGACTGTGGCTATCGTAGGATCTGGTTATATCGGTGTAGAATTGGCTGGAGTGTTCAATGGACTCGGTTCTGAGGTTAATCTCATTGTTAGAAAGGAAACTGTGCTCACAAAGTTTGATCCCATGCTACAAAAGGTTTTGACAGAGACTTATGAGAAGCATGGTGTCAAAATACACAAGCACTCTAATGTTATCAAGGTAGAGAAACTAGATGACGGCAAAAAGAGAATTTCCATCAAGACTGGTGACGAAATCACAACATTGGATGCTGATTGTCTTATCTGGACTATAGGCAGAGGACCTTTGGTGGATTATCTTAACCTGGATACAGTAGGAATCGAAACAGATTCAGCTGGAAAGGTGGTAGTTGATGAATATCAGAATACCAACATCGAAGGTATCTATTCTCTTGGAGATCTTGCCAGTGAGATTGAATTAACTCCTTTAGCAATTGCAACCGGTAGAAAGCTGTCGAACAGACTTTTCGGGCCTGAACAATTCAAAGATCTCAAGCAAGATTTTGAAAATGTACCTAGTGTGGTATTTTCTCACCCGGAAGTTGGATCCATTGGATTGAGTGAGCCTGCAGCTAAGAAGAAGTATGGTGAGGACAATATCAAGATATATCAATCAAGCTTCACATCAATGTATTACGCACCTTTAGAGGCGGATCAAAAGCTTCCTACAGTTTACAAGTTGGTTTGTGCTGGTCCTGAAGAAAAGGTTGTTGGATTGCACATCATTGGCGATTCTTCTGCTGAAATTCTGCAAGGATTTGGAGTTGCTATTAAGATGGGTGCAACTAAAGCAGACTTCGATAGCTGTGTTGCTATTCATCCTACCTCTGCCGAGGAGCTTGTTACTATGGTATAGATAGTCTGCTTGGGCTAGGCTAGGCTAGGCTAGGCTGCTAATAGATTGTTATCTAAGAGAGTGGTTCAAGAATGATATGGTTCATGAAATAATAATGCTACTGCTACCTTGCTAAAAGGTACTAATTGTTTTTGATAATTGTTTGTCTATAATACTCATAGTATCTCTAATCTTCCCTAGAAATTGAAGTATGCAGCTTATGCTCTTTCATAATAGTAGTACTGATAATTGCACAAATACAGAAAAAAGTTGAAGCAGCAAACACCATTTTACACGCATGGTCATAGTCTGCTATAATAATAGGCTGAAGTTCTAATGGAGCCTGTCGTATCGCTTCTACCGAGCTCAACACGTTTTCCACAATATCTTTGTGGTCAGGGATATCACGATATAAACTGCTAGAAAGCACGTTTTGAAACACGGATGCTCCTAATGCAACTCCTAATGTTGAACCCACTCCACGACATGTGTATTGTATAGATGTAGTAACAGCCTGGAATTCATGAGGTAATGCTGCTACCAAGGCCAATAGAGTAACTGTCAATATAGCTGAATATCCAAGTCCAAGCAAACCCATTGCAGAGAATTGAGTGACAATGGCCCAAGGGCCATTAGAGTCAGGATTCAGACTACTTTGTAGGAGAATACCTGTCAAATAAACAATAGGTGATGAAACACCAAGCCACCAGTATTTGCCTGTTTTCTTCATATATATGCCACTTAACAAAGATCCAATAGCTATACCAAGAAAATTGGCTACAAGACGATAACCAACACGAGTAGCACTGAAATTAAACACTGATGATAAATGAACAGGAGCAAAATAAAGCATCATGAAAACACTATTGGTCATGAATAGGTTTGTTAAAGAAGCTCCAAGGATAGTTCTATGAGTCAACAATGACAAAGGAAGTACAGGTTCTTGTGCTACTTTTAATTCCACATAAACAAATAATCCAAGCGAAATCAAAGCAATTATTAATGGTACAATGATATAATAACTTGACCATGGAAATTGTACTCCTCCTGTAGCAATAGCAAACATTAAACTCACCAAAGTTAGGACCAACCAGAAGGTACCCAAGAAATCAATTCTAGAAACCGATTTTTTGGATACATAATGCTCGTGAGTATGTGAAGGCTGTTGTCCATGAATTTCTTCTTCGATGGCTTCTTCAATAGCCTCAGTCTCTAATCTTGGAACCAATTCATCAGTAACAGGACGACCAGGAGCAAACATCCAACATGCCACAAGTGACAGAGCAATTATCGGTACTTGTAAGCCGAATGCAGATCTCCAGCCAAGAGTTTCCGAGACTATACCTCCGAAAACACCGCCGCATCCCGCTCCAAGTCCATAAGCAATGTTACCGAATCCTTGATAAACGCCACGATCTCTGACAGGAATGAAATCACTAACGGCAATAGATGAAAGAGATAACATACCTCCTCCACCAATACCACTGATAACTCTACCAATTACAAGACTATTGAAATCCGTGCCTAACCAGCAGATAAAACAGCCAAGACCGAAAGAGAAGTTACAAAACAAAAGGATAGCCTTTCTGCCGAATATGTCCGACAATTTGCCGTAAACCGGCTGAAAAGCTGCATATGTAACTAAATAACCAGTTCCTATCCAAGAAATACGTTTTAATTCATGTAATTCACTAGCAATATGACTCAGTAAACCGGTAACCATAGTAGTATCTAGTGCGGCTATAAACACTCCAATATATAGTGACAATATCATCACGGCAAGTCGCCATGATGTAAGTGTCTTTACAGGACGTGTTTCTGGAACAGAACTCAACAACGGCTGATTTTCGTTGCTCATTGTTTCGAGATTCTTGTTGGTGATAAAGTAGAATCAAAGTGTTAAGAGATTTGGCACTTGCTTATCATTTATAGACTCATACCATATGGACAGTCCGACATCACCACACTTTTTATCGTCAAACAAACATGGAAATATTAAAACAAACATGGAAATATATAATGATATTTTTAAAGTATATAAATCCGTCGGAAAGAATTGAAATCAGAAGAAAACAAAACAATCAACTTGTTTTGTTTGTTTTGTTTTCTCTTGCTGCTTATCTTATCTCCGCTAGGTGCGGCTATCCTTCAAGAATTTTCAATTTTCAATTCGTTTCCTCGGGTAGAAATTGCCTAATCAGAGGTAGTAATAGTAATAGTAATAGAATAATAGAACACACACAGTTTTCACTCTTGTCCAAAACCAACTGTTTCTTCAACGGCTATGCCTAATTTCTTCACCAAACTTGCATAATCTTTATACGGAGGAAGATCCACTCGATTGAAGCATGTATGTGACTTTGGCAAGTGTTGAGCTTCTCCTGCTTTTTCAATCGTAAATCTTCGAGGGCCATCCGACCCTTGCAAATCTTTGAATCCATTTACAGGTATTCTAGACGTACCAGTAGTAAATTGAAGCAATCTTGACTTTTGTTCGGAATCCCAGGAAGCTACACACTTCCAGAACCATTGTACAACCTCATCGCTTTCAGAGTAACCTCTATAATCAGTGTGTTTCTTCCAATCTTCGATATCGATATCAGCAATACCTCCAATCAACAGCTCCAATTCTCGCTCATCAAACACATTAACCAGCTCTTGTGGGATTAGCTCATTGAAACCTGTGATGAATGCATTAAATTGGTCTTTGATTCGCTTCTCGATCTTCCACTCAGTGACCAATTGGACATATTCTAGCTTATTGTCGTTCGTCACTTCTATATTCTGTCCATCAGGTTTAAGATCAATCGACACAATTTCGCCAAATTCATCATCTTCCACACTGAATGTCAACTCCAAGATATCGGTGATATCGTTATCAAGCACCCATTCCAAATTCTTATAAAATTCGGCATCAACACCTTCCATATCTTCAACCACCACTTTCTTTCTCAACATCATCTTGTAAAATGCTCCAATAAAGAAAGCATCTAAGAATCGTCTGTGGAAAATCGCCAGACCAACAACTCTGCCAATAAATCGGAAATAATTTAGATGCTCCGGATTAATACCGGAATGAGGATTAATTTGTAACGTATAGTTATCATGCGCAGAATATTCAAACAAGCAGTAAAAAGGATTAAACATCTCATGAGATAGCAAGAAGAAAAATTCTCTGGAAACACCACCATAATCCAAGCCTTCTTCACCATCAAACTTGATCATCAGACGTTTCTTTAGGTCTTGAGGCGTCTGCCTCATAATTTCTTGATACGAGTCTTCAAAGATATGATCTCTTCTTACCTTGACATGACACTGGCCTGGCAAGATCCTTAATGCAGGTTGTGATCGGAAATAGATTAACTTTCTTCGGAAATCTCGCTTGTATTGAGGGACATTTTGATCCAAACTTGATGGTAGTCTAGGATCATCCCATGTAGTAGTCTTAGTGTTATGATCAACAAAATAGACTCTTGCAGTATTTGTCAATCTCATTTCCCAGCCACTTGGCAAAGGTCCTAGTTGAGACACAGGTTGCTGTTGAATTGTAGTGGGATTTGCATTCGGTCCACCATACATTCGAATATACTGTTGTCGTCTCGGATCTACCCAAGTTGTAGTTCTAGTGTTATGGTCCACAAAATAAGGACGACCTTCAGGGGTGCTTCTCTGTTCCCATCCTGCAGGCAATTCTCCTAATCCAGCTGTCGTCGTTCCTGCATTCATCATTTGAATGGCAGTAGTACTACTACTAGCACTAGTGGCAGGTGAACTGGATCTGTTATGAGGAGAGTTAGAAGACAAGGATGCAGATGACGACTCAGTTGGTCTTGGTGATGCACCACGGCTTCCTTCGCCAGGCAATGTACGGTTCTGATGTCGCTGTCGCTCCAAGTCGGTGACATTCTGTCTGTTGACTCTCTGCTCACTCTCACTGAAATCAGAGGAAGGTCTTGTCCAGGTAGTGGTCCTGGTGTTATGATCGACGTAATAAGTTCGGCCGAGATTATCCGTTCGCCGTTCCCAGCCAGGAGGCAGTCTTCCATACTGATCTTCAAACGAGGATAATATTCTTGTGGATGAATGAGGAGAAGTAGAAGCAGCAGTTATAGCGGGGGGATCACGGCCAGATCTTGGGGCCTCCACGTTGATAGCAGGAGTTGCCTGTACAGCAGCTGCACGGCCACCATTTGTATTAATTGCAGGAGCCGGAGAAGCAGCCACAGGTGTGGCAGAAGAAGCAGAAACTCCGTTCATATGGCCTGCAGTACTAGGGGAACTGGTGTTTGTGCTGAGGTTGATGATTAGTTTACCATTGACAGTAAGATTATCGTTTGATTTCTTCAAGTCTCTGGTCAGCATTTCATCACCTCCGACGGACAAATCAATGACTTCACCAATGAGAATATTTATGACACCAAGAAATCCCTGGTCCTTCTTTTTGAACTTTTTGTGGTCGAATATCTGGATGGCCAAGATGGACCTTGGAGTTACGTCACTAAGAGTTAGAGAGTTGTAAAAGGGAGGCAAAGGCAAGGTAAAGTCAGGTAAAAACGGGGCAAAACGGGGCAAAACGAAGCAAATTTTGCTGATACTTACACATCAAATGATTCATTCCAGTAAGGATTCAAGGTTTTCTTGATGACAGAGGTCGACTTGGTTTGGCCTCCGTCTACCGTAATCACAGAAAAAGGATCCGGTAAGCCTAGGACAGTTAGTAAGCTGGAAATGAGGCCGTGAAACAATAACCCGAGGCCAAAAAGAATTCCAAAAACAAGAATTTAGTTTCTGATTAGCTGTGTTGGTGTTGTACCATTTGAAACGTGTTTGTTGAATTTTCCCTCTCTTTAGGATTTGGTCATGGTCATCAGGCTTGGGCCGGGCAGGAGGCAAGTGCCAGCCAAAAACCAGGCAGCAGCAGCAGCTTAGGAAGCCGAAAGAAGAGGCATGACAGTGGCAGGCAAAACAACGCAAAAGCAGGCAATAAAACACTACAATATGATTGAGCAAGTAATTTGAAATTTGGGCCGGAAATTTACATGCTGACAATAACAGTATTGTTGTGCAAAATCAGTATATGTTAAGTAATGTCAGCTGAAGCAGCACTCAATTCTGCAGGAACATGACAAAAGCAAACAACAATAACATCAATAGTGAAAATGAAACACAGAAATAGGCACAAAAATCAAGAATTTAAGCGCCCAGCCTAAGCTTAATCGCCACTAATTTTGATTTTGGGTTTTTGTTCAGGTTTTCGTTCTGGGGCAGGGCAGTTCAAACTAAAACCCGTATTATAGGATTACACTTACGGAACATATCACGTTTGGCTAGAGCATCAGCAGCAATAACTACAAGGTTAGTAAAATAATGAAATACAAGAATAAAACTAAAACCAAAATCTCAAAACTTACCTGTTACTCTTAGCTTTGAGGTAGCCATTATTGGACGGGAAAAGAACAGGCACCTTGTGTGATGTAACGAGAGGAGAAAGAAAAAAGGCAGGGAGAGAACAAGCAGAGGCCGAAAGTCCCAACAGCGAAGGCAGGGCAAAATGTTCGAGAATATGAGAGAATGTTAGAGAGAGAAAAAATATTTGTATGACATCTATATTAGTAACATTGTTGTTGTTGTTGAGAGGTGTCTTTAAACATAGGTGTTAGTAAAACAGATGTAGTATATAAGCTATAAGATATAAAGTCAAATATATAAGTAAGCATACGGAAATGAAGAAAGAGAGAAGATAATATATATATAATATAATTTCATAGTAAGGGTGATATTAAAGTGTTATAGGTAAGTTATCAGCAATGCTCGATAACATGACACAGGATATCAGCAATGCTCGAGTATCACAAGTTATTAGCAATGTCAAAATATCACAAGTATCACATGGTATCAGCAATACTACACTATCGCAACTATCACATGTTATCAGCAATACTAAACTATCACGAGTACGCTAAAGTAACAACATAAATCAACAAAGATAGAACCTCTATTAAACAACACATACCAATATAAAACACAACTTAAACATTCCTTCTAAGCAAGCTTCGACAAATCATTCACAGAAATAGGCTCTGCAGATATCTCCTTAGAATCTAATCCTTCTGTACTCTTGCTACCTGGCAAAATCACTTCAACTCCTTCCAAAGCATTATCCGGATTAGCATAGATAGCATGCTCCAAATTGACCTTAGGGCCTGTGAAAAACTTCCTAGCATACACAAAAAACCAGGTGATAGCCATCAACATGGGTCCAAAGTATACTACGACTGTCCAATTGAATGTTTGAGCAGTATTATCTGCACCTCTATATTCAGGGAAACAAAGGATAGGAGTCATCAAGAGTACAAAAGATACAGCCACAATACCGGTAGGTCTACTATAACGGCCAAGGTTCCAAGGTCCAGGTCTGAAGTTATTACCAACAACAAATACTTTCAAACCAATAGGGATAATGAAAGCAACGTAAGCGGATATAGCACCAACTGAGAAAATAGCATCAATAGCATATTCACCTGCGAAAATCAGTAACAAAATCAGACACCCAATAGTAGCATTAAACCATACAGCATTAACTGGAGTCTCAGTATATTTATTGACTCTTGCCATGAAAAATGAACAGGGGAAACAACCATCACGTGAGTAAGCATAACATACTCTACTGGCAGCAATCATAGATGCTTGTCCCATAAAAAATGAGCTGATTACAGTCAAAGAAGTAATGAAATAAACCATGTTGGTACTTAGACATTGAGCCAAATACGTGACAAATGGTTGACCTAAAGCATCATTAATAGCATCATCAACATCCACAACAGTATAAGCAATAGCTAACATGAAAGCCCAACCAAGAATACCTCCAGATACTGAGGTCATTACTATGGCACGTGGAGACGCAATATTAGCATTGGAACATTCTTCAGACAAATGGAAAGGACTATCATAACCTGACATAGTCCAAATGATAGAAATAAATGACATGAGAATGGCAATACCATTTGGCCATTCGGTTTGATTATCAATAGTTCCCCAAACATCTTTACTGGAATTATACCGAGGTAAACCTTGGCTTTCTCGATTATCAGCCCCTACTATGACGAATAATGCAATGAATAAACATACTGCATTCAATGTAGTACCTGCAGTATTGAAATATGCCAAGAATTTAGTGGGCATGGAAGAAATCACGGACTGAGCAATCATAATACCAACTGTCAATAAATAGACTTGATAATTCTGAGCTTCGAAATCTGGATCATGCATAGTTTTGAAAGCAAGTAACATACTGGCCAAACTATAATCAATACTAGGAGAACTAGTAACTTGACATAACCAGTTACTCCAGCCAGTAATCCAAGCAGCAATAGGACCATATTTAGGAGGTGCTAAAACTGCAGCTGCATAATAAAGTCCACCACTTGTTGGCATAGCAGAACATAATTCAGCCATTGAATTTGCAACAGCTTGGATTCCAACCATAGCAATAAGCCAACCCCAAACCATACCAGCAGTACCGGCATAACCCATACCATACCATAAAGTAGAGGCAATTGAAGGTAACAAACCTAATAAAGCAAAAGACACACAAAATGTGGAAAAAAGCCCGAATTCTCGCTTGAATTCTTGCTTATAACCTAAAGCGGCAAGCGCTTCTTCATCTGAATCAAGAACATGATCTGTGATTACTGGATGAACATGAGCTTTGGTAAGAACTGAAGTTACTGGAACTTTTTCAGTATCAATCTCTCCAGACATGGTAGTATAAACCGGCGGATGAGCCTCCGGGTTAGATTTAGCGCTAGCAATCGGATTCATTATTAAGCCAGATAATCAGAGATATGCGATAATAACTAACAAAACAAACAACTAAACAACTTGAAACGAGAAATCAGGCTGTTCATAAACTAAATTTTGACATATTGAATATTTCTTTTTTACCCATTGGCTGCTTTTATATGATCTTCCAAGCAAGTCCCCACCATGGATAAGATGCCCAGGCGTGTAAAAAAGATATCGGAGAAGTGCGGTTTCAGGCTTCGCTAAGCCATCAGTCGGAGCTAAATTTTCCCGATGAGATGCAATGAGAAGCAGAAGATAAGGGAAAAAGAAGCAATAAAAAGGAGGAAAAGAGCAATAGATGGTATTGGTTTAATGACAAAGACTATAAGAATATAAAAAGAAATCCTTTATATAAAACAACTTATTCTGCGGTTTTTTTTTGAGGTAGTTAATCTCGAGTTCGCGTCTGCCTTCCACGTACAAATCCGATTATCTGAGTTTTTTTATCTTTCCCTTGGCCCAGCCACTGATAGGCTTATCAGCAAATCTAATTCGGGTGTAGCTGCCATAATGAGGGTGAGAGCGGTTATTTGGGAGGTCCTGCCTATCGGGCGGGTAAATGTGTGAGGGGGGACAGAGGGGGGACAGAGGGGGGAAAAGGAGGGGGCAGAGATAAAGAGAGATAGCAAATATTATTGGTATAACTGGTTTTTCTTGTACAGTATACTCTAGTAAAAACTAATTTACTATTCTAAAAGCCAATATACATTTTGTGTCATCAATAAATAATACGTACATCTTATAACTTCTTCTCCACTACTCACTAAAAACTCCCCGGACTCAGATACAAATCTTCGTACAATGTCTGTAGAAGATGCCCACCTGTCTGCGATTTGTCCATAGTTACCCTCTCTAGAATATACCAGCCCAGGGCTATAATACAACGCGAAGAAATGATCTGCGTGACATTGCCAGAATCATCGTAGATCAGCAACTCCGCTGTTTGTTGTTCCTCGCTTTTGGAATGATCAAATGCTGCCGCACTGTGATCTTCTTTGCTGTTCTTCTGCCACATATAATGCAGATATCGCCGAGCATCGGCTATAATAGCCGGACCATCCGGAACAATGGCCATTGTTGAGTCGGAAACAGATCCTGGATCTACCGCTGACATCGCCCCTGAACTTGCATCTTCTCTGCGATCAACCAGCTTATGATACGCTTGCGGACGTAGACAGGGGTTGATATCAGCCAAAGCTCGTGGGTTCTTTGATAACGTCAACGAATATACCCACACCATCACTACACAGTAATATGTGAAAACACCGAGAAGTTGGTCGGCACATTTGTCACGTGCTAGTAGTCTGGTCGCAGGAATAGTTCTTACCAGATACAAGCAAGCTGTAGCTACCACTACACTGGCTCCGTATGAAGACGCCCATTTATGGTATTCTTGCATATCTAAAAACTGTGAAACGAAGTCCCATGGTTTAATACCGGTAATTATAGTCGATTTGTAACTTGCTAGCCATACTGGCAAGTTGTTTGCTGCTGCCAGTACCATGTTTAAGTCATCGTACATCATGACCTGAGCAGCATGATTGTGCAAAAGCAGCAACAGGATATAGTCAACAAATATACCTGAATTGGGCTTTGTCTGTAGGTCACCCATAATTGATGCATTTTCTATCCGTCGCTGCAAGACGACTCCTTGTTTCTCATTGTGTACTTGCTTCTCGTCATCATCTTCAATGAACGGATATGAACTGTCGTAAAGACCTGTGGTCAAATCATAGTAATGGTTCCATATATCAAATGCTCTGCTGAGTCGTTCCTGCACACCGTGTTCCCAGAAGTCCACACTGGCTGCGCTTCTTTCATTCACCATCTGCATAGTTTCAAGAGCATTTGCCACGGTTTTGAAAACTTGTGTCATTTGTCGTGCAACTGACAACATGCCATACAAAACCATCATCAACATAAACATGGACCATACACTTTTGTTGGCATGATCAAAGCTGTGCATCGCGTCCTCTTCTCCTAAACTTGGTAATCTGAATATGCTCTTGAGCAAGTACAGATATGGCACGTTTTTGACAACTCTTGGGGAACCAATGATTTCAAAAAAGTCGTATTCGTTTTTGGCAAGCCATAGACAGCTCGGACATGGCATATGTGTGTCGATATCAAAGATAGATAAAGCACCATGAGTTCTCCAGTCGTTCAACATCTCCACACAGTCACAATACAATGCAAAATGTGCAGCACGTTTGCATGATTCATAAGCGACCCATTCTTTCCAAGCCAAACGTGTATCCACGCCATCACGAAACTCGTAACCGAATCGTGTCGCACGACCATATCTGAACCACGAAATCGTGTTTTCTGCAGCTTCATCACTAAAACTGACCTTTGGATGCAACAGGGGTAGAAATTTTTCAATCAACCACTTGCACGGGATTATTGAGTGTTCTACAAACAGAGACGATTTCCCATTCGGAGCTGCTGCTTGAGAATGGATATACGACTCATATCGAAGTAACAAGCAGTAGGTTTGCAGAAGCCCTAGATCCTTTTCTACATCAACATGTTGCAGATGATCCAATGCTTTCCGTGTAGAACTGATCACGCTGACTACTGCTTTGCTTGCCATCTGTTTAGCTCTTTGTGAAGTTGTCATGGCCATTCCTAAAATAACCATCACAGCCAGCAACTGGTCACATTCGTGCTCAGCATCGAAACTATGTTGATGCATAAATTCGTGGATAGAATGGCCTTGAGTCCAGACCAAATCAATATACATTGAGATGTTTGATTGATCCAGTTCTAGTCCTAGCTGTTGAGGACTTGGTGTATCAGGATGACAGCACAACACAGTCAGAACAGAGTTGACTTTTTTCTGACTGATAAAACTCCGGGAAGTTGGAGGAAGCGATTGGTCAGGTTGCAAGCCGAGGCTAGCGGCATGATTCTCGTAGTAGTATAGAATGCGTATATACTCAGAATCGTAGCGCGCATAGTTGAAATTGATATCACGGTCATCAAACAACCATACGAAATCTCGAGTGGATTGATTTCTGCTAGGGTCAGCTCTAGAGATAAACTGATTGCTAAGAATGTTGTTGTTTTTGTTGTGGTGGTTTTGATCAATGTGTTCCTGATGTTGCTGCTGCTGATGCATTACAGAATGACCATGATCATTTCCATGTACATGTTCATTATTAGGATGGGAATGAGAATTAGAATTATAATGATGCCCATGATTATCAGACTGTGACAACTCAATCAACGTCTGGAAAGAACCTGAAAACCCATCCATGCTGGTGCTACCGGCTGAATGATGACCAGCAGGCGCCGACATATCAGCCGTCGTGTATGTAGGATGGTAAATAGAAGAATAACCATTGTTTAATGAGGAGTGCAAAGGGACTGAAGTATCTAACATCTGCATTCCCGAAGTTACTGCTGCTGATGAGCCAGTAGCAATAAGCACCTGGTTATTTGAAGGGCCGTGACCAGCCGAGTCGCCTAGAAAGAAGTTGTTGGAAAACATCTGACCCATAGAATTAGCCATTGGATCGTATATTTTGGTATGCCGACTGTCTCTATGAGATATGTTTGGATACAGTCGTGGATCAGAATGGAAATGAGTAGCATCAGTTTGGTCCGAACTGTGGCTGTTGCCAGCAGAAAGACCCAATCTAAAGCTGTCATGCTCGTTATTTACACGCGAATCAATAGAAGCACATCTTTTTTTGTGTAATTTCGTGCTCAAATGGTTTTCATATAGATCGTTTCGTGCAAAATGTCTATTGCAAGGCTCACATAAATAAGGCTTGACTTCCAAATGATTCGCAGCATGTCTTTCCAAATAGTCGCGACGATTAAATGCTTTTTCACAGCCTTCATAAGTACATACAAACTTTTTCAGGAAATCCTGGCCGTTTCTGCGAGGCGCTATGTTTGTGTTGTTGTTGTTATCACGAAATAGCAGCACTTCACTAACTTCAGGCTTGCGTTTCCGACGAGGTTCATCCGATGTCATTTTGGCCAGGATAACTGGAGAAAGAGAGAGAAAAAGAAGATAAGATAAGCAAATACTAAAGAATATTTATCTTTTGTTTCGTTCTGCAACTGGTCGAATATTATTTACGGTTTTTGGATTTTAGTTTCTACCTCTCAACTAGTCTGTTTTCTGCCACAGCTTATACCTCTCTCAGCCTGTAAACGCTTTCAGAAAACTGCCATAAAAACTAACGAGCTTTATAATATAAAAAAAATTCGCTAGTATAAATATCGAGCACTATTCAGGTAAAAAATTGTAGTACTTTGGCTAATAAGAAAGTCAGGAAAAAAAGATGAAAAAAGTTCCCGATAGCAAACTCAGAAGCTGCTATTTGTAGATTAGCCCGGGACTCTCTGCTATCTGCTTGTATTTCTGAAGTTGGTGTATCAAGGTGCATTCATCTCCCGACAGGGATACCACACTATGGCTAAGCTAATGCAGCTCAAAGTGGAAGAAGCCGGTTATGGTTATGCTCTGTTTGTAGTGTGTGTGTGTGTTGCTTGAGCTAATACCCGAGTTGATTTAAGTTGAGTTGAGCCTGATAACATGAAAATTGGCTTGCTATACAAGATTGAAAAAAAAAATAATAATGTGAAACAAGACGGATTTTAGAAAGTCCAAACTATTAGAATATAATATCAAATCGAGAGAGATCTGTGCAGACGGGGTTAAGCAGCCAGGGATGTAGATGCTGCTGCTTGTTTGCTTTTTTTGGACTTGTGAAATGCCGAGAAGCGAAAACGCCAATGTTAGGAGTTTGTTGGCGGCGGAGTTTTCGTTCACAATGCTTTTTGACTAATCAACAAGTCAGTTGAATATGGACCAAAAAAACTGGAAGTTAATACCATTCTGTTCGTAAGGATTTGAATAGTGGGAATCGAGAAATTCGTAATGATTGCGGTACTTTATAGGCATTAATCGCATATCTCCGTGTCTTCAAATGCTGAGACAACTGCAGGATAATTCGGATCTAATATTGCCTAATTGGGCGATAACTGTCGGATGCCCATTTTTTTATTTTTTATTTTGTGTTTTTTTTTTGGATTGAATCAAGCTGAAACTTAATCTGAGTCACTAAGAAGATGACAAAAACAAGCAAATATCTCAGAAACACGAGGCATATGCTTTTTTATGTCGATAAAATATTGTTAGATAACAGAAAATACAAACAAATATGGGTAGATGACTCAAAATACAAACAAATATATATATCATAATAAGATTCCAACTTTCTTTGATTTACTGGCTCAGCCTTTGCGTAAGCTATTGTTTCGGAAGCACGCACGTAATCGTGTGCTAAGATCAATGAATACCTCGGGCTTGGTATTAGCACAGCTAGCTCAGCACAACATATTGAAGGAATGTCAAGCTATATATTGGCAGGCAGACAGTTTTCTGGATAGCTCAGTTCAGTATTTTTTTAGTTTAAATTTTAGTTTTTCACTTTTGCGAATGGTTTAGTGGTGCCATAGCTCCTTGTCTGTGCTTGCTACGAGTCTTCTGACGAATTGTCAATCTGCTCTGCCGGGCCAGTTTATTTTGGCTTAGCAGCCAAGAGCAGGGAGAGTTGAGAAGTACCAAAAAATTTTTTGGACAAGCAAGTAAAAGTACCAGCAAACAAACAAATCAGCTCGTTTTTTCATATCCCCGGTATTTTTGCTTTTGGTCTCCAGGCCCACTTGGGCTTAGATCTCAGTCCTGATCAGCTGCTCATCACATGTCTGCATGAGTTTGCATGAGGGCAGGGACTGTGCGGCTGAAATTGAGATGATCAATTTTCTATGGCCGAGGAAGGCTGTAATTTAAAGAATGAGTATTGATATATAAAATGGTGGTAATAAAAAAGTGAAGGGAAAAAAAAAATTATCATTTAGTATCTTGAGAGATATTAATATTAAATCAATACATATTAAAGCATTACATATAAAAGCATTACATATTAAAGCATTACATATTAAAAATGTTACATATTATTACATATTATTACATATCATTACATATTCAACATATTAACAAATAAACCAATCATCACAATATGTAACATATTAACAAATAAACCAATCATCACAATATGTAACATATTAACAAATAAACCAATCATCACAATATGTAACATATTAACAAATAAACCAATCATCACAATATGTAACATATTAACAAATAAACCAACCATCACTAATATCCGGAACAGACCACCGCATTCGATGTTTATTGTCAATTAAATTAAATACATATACAATATATACACAGTCAGGAAATTGGCAGGCAGGCAGGCAGCGATACGCAAGGAATCGTAAAATTGTTAGCTCATCGGCATTTCCCAGATGAGCAGCACGGAACTGCCCTATTAGGAAGGAGGATATGGCACTAAGGGCAGACAGACAACGAAAGGGGAGAAGAAGTTAACAAGAACAGAAGAGTAAATAAAAATAGCGGGAGCAAATATAGCAAAAACCATTAAAAGTGGTATCATAATGTTTTTCGTGGGAATATATTTGATTCCGTAAACGTGGCATTTGCTTTGTTCTGACTCTACGGCCAGTCGTCGGATCGTAGGCCCCGCGGATAGTTCGGCCAGTAGAGCTCATCACTAGCCGCCGAAGGTGGCGCCAATATTCTGTTAAGAGGTAAGGTAATAGCTAATCGAGCTGTTGGGGAAGAGTAGAAAGACAATACAAGAATAAGTCTACCTAAAATAAAAGAAAATAAAATAAAATAAAAGAAAATACAATAAACATAAAAGAAAATATAAGAAAATATAAATAAAAATATAAATAAACTCAAACAATAGAAGCTAAGCTAAAACAATAATAATTAAGCTAGAAAATAAACCTCAATCATAAGTCAAGCCTGCTATAATCACGCAAGTGCAGGCTTCTCTTGGGTGTTTCTATGTCTATGACCCTGAAAAAAAAACTTGCTTGAGTGGGAAAAGGCTTCCTCGGAGGCTCAGCAGCTCAACAGTTCAGCATCGGGACGTAGAAACCCTAGACACCCTCCCATTTGTCCATTTTCGCTTTGTCCTCTTCGGTCTCCTCTTCGGTGTGCCCTTGACCCAGAAATCGACTCACATTTTTTGCTAGCTAACTTGGTCAAGTCATTGGAGTGAGGGGGGTGTGTGTTGAATATCTGCCCCAGTTGGCTAGAAATCTTTCGAAAGCAGAAGGCGATACGAGGGGTGAAAAAAAAGAAAAACAAGTAAAAAAAAAAAAAAAAAGAAAATGAAGGAAAAAGAAAAAATTGCAAATTTCAACCATAAAAATAAACATAGGCAAGAGAAGGAAAAAGTACAAACAAATGAACGAAATATTTCCATAGATGACGAAATAAATTAACTAGTTGAAAATTACTTAACTTTAACTATAACCTTGTGTTTCTCTCTCTATATCTCTCACTATGTCTATCTCTCTCCGCCGTTGCCGCTTCTCAGCTCACCCTCCCCTCCCCCGCCAGCTAGCAGGGCAATCCGAGCCGGCCTGACCGCTCGTAGCTCGAGGCTCGAAGCACGAAATATGAGGGGAAATGAAAGAATATCATCAGCTATAAAAAAATCAGAGACTACACCAGAGTTTGATCAAATTATACAATTATACAATTATACATTTCAATTTCTATTTAGTCATTATTGCCAATATGACAAATATCACCTTCCAATGATGTCGTTAGCAACCACCAACCTTGTGTGACGCCATGCCTTGTGGTTGAGCACCTTCAAACACGCAAGGCACCTTGTGGCACATGTGCTTGAGTCATCCACAAACGCAATTTTTGTGTTTTTTGTGTTTGTTTTTTTCGTTTTTCGTTTTTTGTGTTTGGGACTTCGCGTATATATAAAAGCGGAGGAGCCTGCTCATCGATATATTAACAATTCCACATTATAGAACAACAAGAGTTATTTGAAATAGCTTTGCGTTCCAAGTGGTGTTTTTGCTAATATCTGATCAGTCTTTGAATTTAAATCGTCTTACTCTTTTACTCCGCACCGTCCTTGTCTTTTTTCCTGATGTGGTCTTACGATTATTGCACAGTCTGTGACAAACAGTGCCCTCTCGGCGCCATGTATTGCTCTGACTCTTGTCGAGTTCTGGAAATGAAAGAATCTAGTTCACAATGCAATTGCTATGATCATGACCTGTTTAAATACTGTCAAATCCATCAAAGAAACCGTCTACAGAATTTTTCATCCTCGTCGTCGTCATCTTCAACCGCATGTCCCGGCTTAGATTCATCGCCCTCACCTGCCACGTTTTCGAGGACTGGCCACTCAGCAGCCGCAATACAACCAACTTCTACAACAGCAATTATCACTGAAAAAAAATCTGCACATAGCATAGCGAATCCTATTCCTATTTCTGCAAATGCTTTTTTGTATGCATCACCGTTGTTGGCACCTGTTGGTGCTAATACCGGCAACGGCCAGTTCGGCCCGATTTCACCTCCATTATCACCTCTACTCATGAGTCGCGAAGATGATTTGACTGATATTGATCATGAAGAGTTGGATTTGAATGCTAGGGCTTATACTACAGTGACATATGATTCCAAGCAGTCTGCAAAGTTTATTCCTCGTATCATGTCTCACAATACGGAGGATGTTCACCTTGATTCTTCGCATAACTACAGAATATGGTTGACAGCTTTATAAGATGAGCAGGACTCGCAAAAAAAATGAAACCGAAACCAGAATTCAGTATGTTCAGGGAACCTGAGTGTGGTGGTGGTGGTCGTCGTTGACGAACTACACAGTGCCTTTGTCTGCGTTATTTATTATACCAAATCATCTACATACTAGACAAAGAGAACAAAGAAGATGTGCTTGAAATTAAAAAGAGAGTACTCAAATACAAAAGAGCGGATGCTCAATAAGAGCAGTTACATTTGTGGCTGCTTGCTGCATACTAGTAGTAGTAGTACACAGTCTATAGTACAATATCACTAGAAAACCCAACAACCAAAAAGCAAATGACTAACCTAGGTCAACAAACCAAACAATATTTGTTTATTCTTATTAATTATTTTAATAAGTTTTATTATTCAGATTATATTGTATTTCTATTTCTATTTCTATTTCTGGTTTAGTATTTTATTTATTTTGTTAATTCCTTTTCGCATCTCTCCCTCTCTCATTAATGCCCTGAAATTCATGCCCTGAAACTCTTCTACCACCACCTGCAGAAACTCAGTTTCTAACTCAGTTTCTAACTCAGCTTCTATACACTCAGCCCCCCCCACCCCCTCTTGCAAATCATTCCCTTGTCACCATTGCGTACTCCATCTGCGCGTCCGATTCGATCGGCAAAACCGCTCATCAGATGCTTTCCTTTTTTCTCGGCCAACCACTGCCGTTTAGAACTGCAGTTCAGCAGAGTGAAAATTTTTGCAGGGACAACTATTTTTAGCTTTAAGCTTTGAGGTGGTCTCAACACGGCATTGGGTCAGGGGTTAGGGCTGCTATGGTTTAGAACTTTAATATCTTCAACTGGGCCTGCCTGCCTCACATCTCATGACCTATACACATCCAAATACCCTGAAGATGACAAGGGTTTTTTGAAAGACGCCGCATTTGAGTTTGTGCGTGTTTTTCTTCTTTGGATTTTCTGTATCCGGCGAAACTCGAACTTTCATGCGGGTCCCTGTTTCGGGATAAGACACCCCTTGAAGTCGGGGGGCTGTTGCTTAAGAAATGGCTGCTCAACAAGCATGCGAGAATGACAATAACAAGGATCCCTCCCTATATTAGCTTGGGAAAAAGATAGAATAGTAAATGACAATAACAAGGATCCCTCCCTATATTAGCTTGGGAAAAAGATAGAATAGTAAATGAATAAAAACTTTTGTAAATTGATTGAATAAAATTTTTCTCTATTTTCCACCCCGTTGATTTCTCGTTCTTTCAGCTCTTATCTGCCTGCCCTTCCTGCAGCCCCTATTGTTCGCGGTTCCATTTTCCATTTTTGTATTTTTTAGTTTTTAGTTTTTCGTTTTTCCTTCGTTTGGTTTCGCTTCCAAATTGTTTTTGTGTTTTTTGTGTTTTTTTCTCTTCTCTCCTGTCCCTTTCCCTTTCCCTTTCCCTTTTCTTTAGCGCTCAAACTTCAACTCTGACTTCTCACATCTACTTTCCCGCGGACCTGAAATCCTGGTTTTTTGCTGCCATGGCGTCCCAGAAACCGCCGAGCCCAGTAGGCTCCAAAGAGACGTTTGATTTCTCGGCCAATTCTTTTTCAGCACCAACTCGTCGCTTGTCGCGAGACATGTCTGCTACAGGCCCACAACACGCTCGACTACATGTCAAGACCAATGTGATTTGTGGCAATGCCCTTGGTACTGTTGCACCTAAATATTCTCATTCAAGAAATTATAGTATGACTCCATGCTTAGATAGTGATGCTGGCACTGTTTCACCGCCCAAGTCGCCGCAACTGAATCCTACTGATTCTTTTCAAGGGGCTCGTACTGAACCAGCTACCCCTGTTTCCATGACGACAACTCCAAAGACAGAACAACGACTGGAAACTCCCTCAACAAAAGCATCAACAACTTCTCCGATGTCAGGTTCAGTCGCAACCGCATTTTCGAGTGCTGATTCAGCTCCTACAGCCAGTGACGACGATTTGTCGGTAGATTTCCCATATTTGAGAGCCACACACTCATTCAACTCTAAAGTCTTGTTTCAGCGCCACAATCTCGACGATTCTACGTCTGTCTGTCTTAGCTTTGAAGAGTCTGATATTGCAATCTTACATTCGGTTCATACGTCTGGTTGGGGTGATGCTACGCTGTTGTCAACTGGTCTCAGGGGCTGGATCCCGACAAACTATTTTGTGCCATATGTCGAGCCACAAGCTATACCACTATTAGCGGCTATTCTGACTTTCATAATTAACCCGAAAAGCTACCGAATCTATGGCTCTGATCAGTATACTTTCTCACAGACATCCATCACTAACATTGTGGCTGGAGTCAAGTCTTTATTGGAAATGTGCGGCACCTTGACTCGGGATTCGCCAATCGTCAAACGGTCACCATCTATCCGCAAATTCAGAAAGTCCATGCTGACAGAGCTCGCAATCCTGGTTTCTGAGGCCAAACAAAACAAAAACTCACGTGATGATGGCGTCATCGATTCTTTGGTCCGGGGCTGCTACAAACTGGTCACCAAAACTGTCATTTTCCTGGACGTTTGGTCCATTGAAACAGATGCCAAAGGTATTGCTGTTCCTGAGACTCCAACGGAACACAACAGTCAACCGTCCGACTCGGTGACTCCAATTCCGTCCACCGCTTATGCTGCAGGTCTGTTGAACAGAGGACTTGCAGCTCTACCAGTTTCTCCTAAGAAATCCAAACGAGAGTCTGTCATCTTCCATACAGAGCCACCACTAGCATCTACAAGGCTTGACGAAGTCAACGAAGCTCTGCATGATTATCTCGCATTATTTATTCATCGTACTTCAATACTGGAGTCTGATCCAACTGCATCCTCTCATATCTTACTGAACACGAGAAAGTCTATGCTTGCTTGTAGAGAACTGCTGGCAAGTATAGAGGCGATTTCGTTGCGCTATTCCGTACGAAGCGATGTCCTCGAAACGGTCAAAGATACATTATACAATCAGATCAGAACTCTTGTTACAGTTGCTCGAGAAGCGGCTGGTATACCTTTTGAAGAATCTAAAGACGAATGTTACATACGGCTGTCAAGTGTGGCTTCTGAATGTGCCAGAAGTTCCAATGAGTGCTTGGTAAGATGTCGCAATGTTTTGAACAAGTTTGGAGACTTTAGATTACCGCCTACCAGAGAATATCCTGATTTTTCTGACGGAATGATAGCTGTAGGCAAGTCTAATGATTCCTCAGTCATAACTACCAGCAGCTCTCATCAGTCGCATGCCAGCGGATCCTCATCGTACCAATCTGATGTCACTGACGAGGACCGCAATGAACTGAATGCTATATCACCTAGTTCGAATCACGATGACCCTCTTCCCATTGTCCCGCGCACTAAAAGCTTGCTGCCGGTAATTCCCAAGTTTTCTCCTCTAGAGCCAGCTCCTGACCAATGCAATACTTCAGTAGTTCTCGTTAGTCAGGACAGTGATTTTGAGCAGGTTGTTTATGATACAAAAGGGAATCTTAGGGGAGCCACAGTTACAGTTTTGGTATCTATGATGGTGGATGAATCCAGCGAAGATAATCCTTTTATGAGCTCGTGGTTTTTCCTTACATTTAGAACTTTTACTACGCCTTTGGATGTGTTGGATGTGCTCGTGCAACGGTACGAGCCGCTTTTTAAGGAGATTGATATGAACATCAATGAACTCGACCGATTCACTACCAGACGGCATAAGATATTCGGTTTTATTCGACGATGGATGGAATCACACTGGATACAAAGCATTGATGGAAAAGCGTTACCAAGGATTCTCGAACTTGCAGATCGAGAGTTTGGTAATCTGGTGGCTAATGGCGATAGAATTATTCATGGTCTAGCTAGAGAACTTATTAGTGGCCAGCTGGCTGATGGAGAACCAATTGTTAGGCGACCCATAGACTTGCCTAATGAACAAGGATTTGAAGCGACGAGAGGAACCTCGCCTATTATGGGCCGCACACAGCCAGGTTCTTTCGGTACAGGCAGAAAGAACAGTGTCACTACTGTTAATACTACGCTTAGCCGAACTACAGCGAACATGCTGCTGAAATACTGTGAGGTTCATAACTATAATAATGGAGATGCAGATGCAGCAGACGAAGGAGTTCGATCAGTGCGAAGCATGGCTACTTGGGCCTCGTCTCTCAGAAAGGGGTCGTTTACTACTTCCAGTATCAGTCTTGGGTCAGGTGCTTCTAATGATATCTCTCCAAACCTGTCGGTTTTAGATTTTGAGGCCACTGATTTGGCTTATCAGCTGACATCAATTGACTCGGAGCTTTTTTGTGCCATTGAACCGAACGAGCTTATCGATCAGAATTTTTCGCTAAAGAAAAGAGGACTTGGTTTAGCTCCCCATGTGGCAAGTGTGACTGCATATGCTAACCACCTGAATACGTTTGTTTCTGATACGATTCTGAGCGGAGCCGGACAGGATGTTGTCAATCCGAAAGTGAGACGAAACCTACTCAAACACTGGATAAAAGTCGCTGATAAATGTAACGAGCTTGGCAGCTTCAATACCATGCTCTCAATTGTGTCGGCACTCCAGTCTGTAAATATTCTGCGGTTGCGGAAGATATGGAACATGTTGCCGTCAAAGTACCAGAACGTATTCCATGACTTGAAGAGCATCATGTTGCCCGATAAGAACTTTAGCGGTTACCGTGCGCAGCTGAAGAGCAGGCCACTTCCTTTGGTGCCTTACCTCGGATTGCATCTGACAGACCTGACGTTTGTTGAAGAAGGTAATCCTAAGTATCGAAAATGGCCCGAGTCTGTTGATGCCGACAAAGTGGCAAACATGCCTAAGCTGATCAACCTGGACCGAAATGAACGCACAGCGCGAATTATCGCTAAGATCCAGCAGGACCAAGTGCCTTATCCTATAGTTCCGTGTCGTGAGCTGCAGTTTTGGCTTAGAAGTGAAATGTCCGTGTCACATGACAGGGTGACTCAAGACCAGCATGATCTATGGAGGAGAAGCTGTCTGATAGAGCCAAAGAATCAGAGCTGAGAAGTCGAGGTTGGGGTTGTATTTTGTGGAGAAAAAGAATAGCGGTATGTGACAATGATATGATGTTGCTGATACTTACGAATATGTATTGATGTGTGTGTTTATAAGTGTACTGATAAGTATACTGATATTTATATGTGATAGATTTATATGGAATAGATTTATACTGGTGTTTGCTGATATTTTTATTAGAACGTGTATGTACGTATTAAGTACTTGTTACAGCATTTTGGCACTATATTTAGGTATATGACTGATACTAGTTATTTGGCATATGTGCTTAAGACTTGTACCAGAGAGCACCTTATACAGCTCTATTATTCATCTGAATTATTCATCTTGACCATATATATTACATAAATGCTTCAATGAATCTCTCTTCTCTACTTGGACTGCGAAATGAAATTGATCGCCGAACCGGCTCGGAAAAAGTTGATTTGGTCAGCAGACATAGTGTGCTTACAAATCACGTCGAACTGTTCATTGGTATCATGCTTAGTCACTCTGATAGTGACAGTACCGCCGTTATCACCGTTCTTCTGCAGCATATCCAGCAAGTCCAGTGTCTCTATAGAATCCAGTGACGAGATTCGGTCATAGTCTGCAGCATCTGCAAATGTAAGCGGAAGCATACCCTGCTTCTTCAAATTTGTTTCATGAATTCGGGCAAATGACTTGGTAATAATAATTTTGCCGCCCAAGAATCGCGGAGATAGTGCAGCATGTTCTCGTGCAGATCCTTCACCGTAATTGTGCTCAGCTATTACCAACCATGGCACATTTTCAGACTTCCATTTAATCATCAATTCAGGGATTCCCATTTCCTGGCCGTCAAAATCACGCACAATATTAGTTTGTCCAGTTTCAGCATTGACTGCACCAATCAAAGTATTGTTGGAAATATTTTCTAGATGTCCTTTATATTTCAACCAGGCACCAGCAGCGGAAATATGATCTGTAGTACATTTACCCTGTACTTTCAGAAGCACATTGGCTCGGATCTCTTTACCGTCAAAAGCTGCAAATGGTTCTAATAATTGTAGACGTGTACTGTCTGGAGACACGTGCACATTTGTAGATGAATCAGGGGCAGGGTCTCCAAAAACACCAGAGGCAGGATAATATTGGGTACGTTCGCCTAGATAGAAACCTTTCGGTGGTAATTCTTCTCCAGCAGAAGGAGCATTGAATTTGAACGGTTTTCCTGAAGGAGTGTCTTCAATTACATCAGTCATTGGATTAAAACTCATGGATCCACTATAGATCATGGCTGTCACCACATCAGGTGAAGTCAAGAAATTCATGGTTTTAGCATTGCCATCGTTTCTAGCCTTGAAGTTTCTATTGAATGATGTCAGAATAGCATTTGCTTCTGTAGGTGAATCTTCACCTCTATCCCATTGTCCGATGCAAGGTCCACAAGCGTTTGCCAGAACAATGGCACCATTGTCTTGGAACTTCTGGATCAAGCCATCACGTTCCATTGTAGCCCTGATCTGCTCAGATCCAGGGGTGACAAAAAAAGGAACTTTAGGCTTAAGTCCAGCTTCAGAAGCTTGATCTACCAACGACGCAACTCTAGTCATGTCTTGATATGAACTGTTTGTACAAGATCCGATCAAGCCAGCAGACACAGTTTGAGGCCAACTATTTGTTTCCACAGCATCTTTAAAGCCAGATAAGGCAGTTGACAAATCAGGCGTAAACGGGCCGTTAATATGCGGCTCAAGGCTACTAAGATCAAGCTCTACAACATGATCATATTCAGCATTAGGATCCGCTGATAACAAATCTGTTGTTTTACTGACCTCATCTACAACATCTGCTACAGGTGCACGATGCGTGGATTGCAGGTAACGTTTCATAGATTGTGTATAAGGAAACGTAGAAGTAGTAGCTCCGACTTCTGCACCCATGTTACATATAGTGGCCATTCCTGTAGCGCTTAAGGTTTGTACTCCTTCACCAAAGTATTCCAATACATATCCGGTACCCCCACGTACAGTTAACATCCCCGCTAATGTAGTAATGACATCTTTAGGTGCGGCCCAACCCCTAAGTTTACCCCTGAGCTTAACTCCAAGGATTTTCGGTGCCTTAAGTTCCCAAGCAGTACCGGTCAACGCATCTACAGCATCGGCACCACCAACACCAATAGCAATAGCACCGAGTCCACCAGCATTTGGAGTATGTGAATCTGTGCCGAGCATCATTAATCCAGGAACTGAAAAGTTTTCCAACACAATCTGATGGATAATTCCTGAGTTCGGGCCCCAGAACTGAATGCCATATTTCTTGGCACAAGACTCAAGGAAATCGAAAACTTCTTTGTTAACAACCTGAGCACTTGCCAAATCATCATCTGCTCCATCTTTTCCAACAATTAAATGATCACAATGGATGGAAGCTGGTACTTTTGTGGAATCCATACCACAGGTCATGAACTGTAATAGAGCCATCTGAGCAGATGCGTCCTGCATGGCTACACGATCAGGGTTCAGTTTTAAGTAAGCTTCGCCACGGATTGCACCTCCTGAGCCCAGAGATTCTTGTGGCGAAACCAGGTGTGAATACAGGATCTTTTCTGTCAGAGTCAGAGGTCTAGGCAGGATTTTTCGCACTTGGTCGAAATTGCGCAGTAGCTTCTCATATGGTGGTACACGTGACCGCAACTGAGCCGGTACCGCAGCCATTGAAGCTATAGTACGACTCATGTTAAGGAAAATGTGTTTATTGGTGTGAAAGGGGAGTTGTCAGAACGACGTTGAGGATCAGCTAGGGATATTTTTCAGTGACTCAGTTTTATATTTTTTTTATGCAGCTGAAAAATTCAGTGGGGAATTAGCGAGACGGTGATAGGCTGGGTTAAATGACACAACAATCGGCCATAAACATGAATAAAACAGCTGAAATTTGGTACTTACATAGCTGAAAGTGATTTTACCAGACTGGCTGAAGTTTACAGATTTTGGTTAGTTTTGTGACTGTTTGGCAGTCGTGTCGACCAGTATGGGGTTCTTGAGATGGGATGAGATCACATGCTACATACGGCTGTGCATCTCCGCTTCCTTCTCGGCAGCCACCTTCTTCGACAACGCAATGATCCTGGCCTGAGAAAACTATACATGGAGATTTTAGATCATTTATTAAAAAGGAAGGCAGTTATTATTTTTTTAGCATATTTATGGTTGTCTAATAGAGTTGCAGTTCTGCTTTGATATCTGAGAGAAAAGGCTGCACTTTCAAGTGCAATGCTGATTTTATCACTGCAAGACTGTTCTTGAAATAATTGGGTCTTATTTAGTATGAACAGGTTTTCAACCTCTTTCCATCGGTATCTGTCTATTCTTTAACTTGTCTCATCTCTTTCTCTTTCTCTCAGCACATTCTCTGATCGACGGTGCGGCTGAATTTCTACACAGCCGCACCTACAAAGCCGCATCAATTACCCTGCCCTGCTGTCAACTTGCCCCGACTTTCTTCTTCTCAATTTCTTACCATCGACTGACCACGGCGGCAATTAACATGTCATCAGAGGAAGAGCAGAATCATCGCATTGCCGAATTCATGGCAATCACACAGCTTGACTTTAATACGGCAAGATTCATCCTTTCCAGCAACGAATGGGATGTAATGGTACGTGATGATAACATAATGCTGGGTTTGAGGCTTCTTTCTTAGCGCTTCTTAACTCTTCTCAGCTCTTCTTTTACAGCTGCAATATCGATGTTCTTTTATAATTGACTAATCTAACTTCTAGAGCTCAGTAGATTCTTTTTACGGTGGCGAGCGGACTTCCAACGAGTCTGACCGTAGCCCAGGTCCTCCGGATCACGTGGCTTCGTCCTCGTCAGCGACTCCTGCTTCTGCAGCTGTACCTGCTTCAAAAAAAACCAACAGGCCATCCAAGAAATTTGCCACATTTGCAGACTTGCAATCGCATACTAGAGAACAATCGCCGTTCAGCGGATCCGATGAAGATGCGTCTGAAAACCTGTTTACAGGTGGCGAAAAGTCAGGGTTGGCTGTACAGAACCCTGACCAGGAAGGAGCTCATGCAGCCAATCAATCTGGAGGTTCAAGTGGTAGATTGATCAATGAGATTTTCAGACAGGCCAGACAACGGCAGTCTCCTGGAGATGACGAGTCCTCAGCTGATGAGGCAGACAAGCCAGATGGGTTTGGTGGAGAAGGTCATACTCTTGGCAGTGACAATGTTCCCAGTCGATATGTTCGTGGCAGTTCAGTTCAAGGAGAATCGTTATTGGCATCCTCGCCCGTAAGTCAGCAGGCTCCTGGTGGAAATCAGAAGCAAAAACAGACAAGAAAACTCGTGTTTTGGCGGAACGGATTCTCGGTTGGTGAAGATGGTCCGTTGTATAGATACGATGATCCTGCCAACATTTCACACCTTGAAGCCATCCGTGCAGGCCGGGCTCCCCTTTCTCTGTTGAACGTAGAAGATGGCCAGGGAGTATATGTGGATATTTTCCGCAAAGATGAGGATTATAATCCTCCGAAAAAACCTGCTTCCGGTTTCCATGGCCATGGGATGAGATTGGGATCGCCTGTTCCAGGAGAGGCTAGTGCAAGTAGAGCGTCAACTTCAAGTTCTGCTTCAAGTTCTGCTTCAAATTCTGCTTCCAACTCTGCCTCAAATTCTGTTCCACCAAGCACAGGTCTTGGTTCGACTGGTGATGCGTCTGTACAGCTACGTCTGGCTAATGGACAGGCTCACCGACTGCGGTTTGCAGCCGATGGCCCTGTGCAACAGCTGTATGATTACGTGGAGGCACAGCCGCACGAAGGTCGAGCTTATATCCTGCAAACAGTGATGCCTCGAAAAGAGCTGTCAGACAAAGCGCAGACTCTGAAAGAAGCAGGAGTTGCGGGATCTGTGGTTGTGCAGCGCTGGACTTAGTTGTGTGAGCTGTCTATTTCATATAATGCATTAATGAAAGTACTGTCAGCCAAGAGATGGCAGTGTTTGTACATGTTGTTTTTTTATCTATGCGTAGGTAGTAAATGAATTCAAGCTAGAAGTCCATGGAGTTGGCGTAGTTGGACTCCATGTCTTTTTCCAGTTTGCGGAAGAATACGGGCCATTTTGGTTGTTGTGGAGTGGCTTGAGGAAGAGGTTTTGATGGCTGTGACAGCGACGGTACCTGTTGTTGTGGCTGTACTGTCGGCTGTGATATCGGTGCTGGAGGCTGTTGTCGCTGTACTGATTTTGTCTGTGGTTGTGTCAAGGGTGAATGCAGGGACGAATTCTGGGGTGGATTCAGGGGTAATGCCTGCGGCTCAGCAGCACGAGACTTGGTATCATTCTGCACATTGAGCCAGTCTTGCATGTCCATTAGGCCATGGGGAGTCTGAACCATCATCCTGTTGTCTACCATTTCTACCTGGAGAGCTTTGCCTGGAGTCGCAGTTGAGACAGCCAGAGGGTGCGGCTGTGCATGCGGCTGTGTATTCGGTAGCAAAGATTTCTTCGGCTTATGAGACAACGGCGAGGGAAGCGGCGAGGCATGAGAAAAAACACGTGCTGAGTCACTAAGAGAATTTGAGGTGGTCGGCTGTTTCCGGGTCTCAATTGTCAGCTGCTCGTGTTTTGCGTTGTCAAACGCTCGCATAATGGAGGGCAGCTCATGCAAAATAGAACCTTTAGGAAAGTCTGATGGATTGGGAGCCGGCGATTGTGAAGAGTTTTGTGTATAGCTGTTTGTGGTGTCTGGTTGTGAGGCTTTCGCTCTTTTAGTGGGGGTCTCCATATTCTGGGCCCGTGCCCGTTCTCGAGCTTGAGCTTGAGCCTGATCTGCAGGGTCCTCTGATCTTGCAGCCTTGGAAAACTGCAAGAACATATGCCGCAAATCATGAACAACTTGGAACATTTCCTGCTGTACGCTTTCAAACGGTGTGGATTCCATTTCCTCAATCAATTGGCGCACAAAGCTTCTGTATTTGATAAGCAGCGGATTCTCTCGTGGAAGCGGTGGCTGTGCATGTGGCTGTGCGGCTGTCGGTGGCTGTGCAGATGGTGCTGAAGTTTGCCTGGACCCAAACATACTGAGGAAACGGCTTGCCGGCTGCTGTTGCTGTTGCTGCTGTTGCTGCTGTTGTTGCTCATTAAAACCATGGCCGACATTTTTCAACAGTCCTGTAAGCTCATAATTGATTTTTATCAATGTGCTTTTGCTCAAAGCTATATGCAGTTGAAATTCCAGCTTGGAGAACTTTGACACTATGCGCAGCACCAACATGGTGAAAATCGAAACTGCATCTGACGACACAATCTTGCCCATTACCCGGCGTACCTTTTTTTTCAATGCACTAATATCCCATTCATAAATTTCATCCAGCAAAGTCTGAGCTCGAATTCCGACTTTATTGGCTAAGTCTAGGTGGAATAAATCGATATCATCATCTTCCATGTCGAAATCATAATCGTCTAGCAACACAAACAATCCACTTTCAGACTCGCGCAAATATTCCTGTAAACTAATCCAAATATGATATGAATATATAACATCATCTACACTGACTTCGGAAAAAGCTTCGCATGCCATATAGATGTCTTTTTCCGTGACATTCGGATCTTCCAAGATCTTCAGCACTGGATCGTGACTAAGAAGCAGGGCCATTGTACTAGCTTTTAATTTGTTTTACAATTCCTTTAACTTTTCTTTTATATTCTCTTTTGACTTTTCTTTGCTTTAAAACTACTCTGGCTTATCTTTTCTCTTGCTCCTCTTTCTCTTGTCGTTTGTGGTGTTGACCGGCTACTAAACTATATATGCATCGGTCACGTGCCAGTCAGCCCACTTTGGCATAATTTTCAGTCAGGGGGTTCTCATCTGGCCAGTGATGATTGGCTAGTTGATTAGATGCGCAACAACCCCAAAAGATGAAGAGAAATGGTCTATTAGGATATTAGAGATCAATTGTATATCATCTGATATATATACATATGTTTTGTTTCATTCTGATTGTGTAGATCTGTGGTATTCTGTGGTATATCTGATATTTATGCTGAGTCAGCATTGTTATATTCTGACTAAGTACTGACTAAGCATAATGGCACTAATTTTTTAGATAACATCTCCAAACTCTTCAAACTTCTGTCACTGCTTGCTTTTCATCATTTGATTTGCCCCAGTTTTGCCAAAGCTTTCTGAGATTGTGTTTATTTCTCATTCATTTTATTTTCTATATTTTCCTTCATATTGGTTTCTCGTTCGCTTACTCATTCTCTTGCAATGGTCCGCAGATTCGTCGACATTGGCATCAACCTGACGGACCACCAGTTCCAAGGCATCTATCACGGTAAAAAGTACCATGAAAATGACCTTACAGCAGTCCTTCAAAGAGCCAAAGATAGTGGCGTCTCTGCGATGCTGGTAACGGGGTCCACGTTGTCAGATTCGCAGCATGCCTTTGAGCTGTGCGAGGAGCATTCTGAGCAATCCCAAGCTGGCAGCGATATACAGCTGTTTTCCACAGTCGGAGTACATCCTTGTCAGGCAGCAGAGTATGAAAAAGAGTATCATGGAGACCTTGGTCCTATCAAAGAATTGGCACTTAAAGGCAAAGCTGCGGGCATCGTCAAAGCATTCGGCGAGCTCGGTTTAGACTACGACCGGCTGCATTACTCACCAGCTGAAATACAAAGAGAATATTTCAAGCGACAGCTCGAAATTGCCTGTGATGTGGATCTGCCGCTGTTTCTGCACTCACGTGCAGCTGGCGCCGATTTCTACAATTTACTCCAGCCGTACGTGACTAACATGCGGCTTAGACAGTGCGGCGTTGTGCATTCGTTTACCGGTACCCTTGCAGAGATGCAACAACTGCTAGATCTCGGTTTATATATAGGTATCAATGGCTGTTCATTAAAGACCCAAGAAAATCTGGATGTTGTGAGAGAATTACCGCTGGAAAGACTGCTGCTTGAAACTGATGGGCCGTGGTGCGAAATCAGGCCGACTCATGCCTCGTTCAAGTATTTACAGCCGTTAGCAGAAATTTCGAAATCCGCACCTACTCCACCGGTACTGCCCTACAAGTCTGTGAAAAAAGAGAAATTTGCTGCTGGTTCACTGATAAAAGGTCGCTGTGAACCGTGTGCAATTTCGCTGGTTGCTGATGTTGTTGCTGGAATCAAGGGCCTTACCGTCGACGAAGTTGTTGAAGCAGCTTATGCGAATTCTGTGCGAGTATTTGGAATACCCATACCCATACCCATACTCACTTAACATAGCCTTTCCGAAGGTTTAGGTTTTACTAAAAAGGTTAAGATGAAGTTCAATCTAGTCGAGGGTTTAACTTCTACTTGAAAGATGAAAGATGAATGACATGATAAATATCATGGAATTGATAAACTAACTAACTAACAAACAAACAACAAGCCGAATAATGAAAGCAAGAAAAATGTTGATTTGATATTTTATATCTGCTCTCAATCTAATGCATATGAAACTCAGGAGTTGATATCTGAAATGAAACCTGACGGTACTTGGGCCTCAGACTTGACATGCACAAACACTGAGTGAATACAATAAATATTAGATATAATGAGCTAGGGTAGTCGCTGGGAAAAGGTCTCTAGGTTCTGTTACTGCAGAATCACCAGAAAATTCAGATTAGATCAACATCTCGTTATTAAACACAAAAAAGGTAACGAGAAAAACGAGAAAACAATAATAACAATAATGGGAAACATAGAAAGATGAATGGCTGTGTAATGGATAGATGATAGATGGTGCCATGTTTAAAATAATAGGGACAGGGAGGAATATGAGGGGATCATCAGAACCCTAGTGTTGCTAAATGTGGGAATTGCTGCTGCTGCCGATTCTACTCGACTTTGGCCGACCCTGTTTCTGCTTCTACATTGTCTGCTTCATGCTGTTCATCCTCATCATCCTCAACCTCCTCGACTTCTGTAATTGAGGCATGCTGCTCATCGTCTTCTTCATCCTCGTCCTCGTCAACTATTTGTACCTCGAAGTCTTCCGAAGCTGACAATCCGAAATGTGCTAGCAGAGACTCGGCTGCATTGCTACCAGGTGCGAATAGTTTCTGAGGATTCGCCATATTGATCTGGCCACCCATAAGCCGTTGCAGCACAAGATCTCGTGCTCTAGCCTCATCCGCTGCTTCATCGGAACCAGAATTATCACTGCTCTTACCAGCGGTAAATGACTTCTTTACTTCAGCCGCACTAGCTGGAGCTACGGGGCCTTCGCCATTCTCTACTCGTTGTGCTATCAGGTCGTACCATTCCTCCTTAGTGCGACCTTGCAAAAGACCCACTATAATTACAGTCATGTTATCACAGCCTATTCCTGTGACGTCACTGGCAGGAGCCAGGCAGTTCTCCATCAAGTTCTCACATATCTGGTCTAGACCTTGCTTGGAAGCAATACCTCGTCGCACAAACTCCACAACGGCCTGAGAGTTCATACAATCCCATATACCGTCGCAGGCCAGCACCAAGAACTCATCATCCGCAGTGATGGTATGCTCAATTACATCCGGCGATGCAGTGACGATCTGTTCTTCAGGGCTCAGCTCGTGTGACCTCTTGAAATCAAAGTCACCGATAGCTCGAGATAAGGCCAGGTTTCCATTGACTCGACCAGCCTCTACAAAGCCACCGGCACCGTAAATTCGCGACTTTTCGCCTTCATTCTGCGGCTTGTGGTCAAATGACAGTGCCTTGGCCGTGCCTTTGACTCCGAGCACAGTTCGCGAGTCTCCGGCATTAGCGGCTACAATTTTATCGTTGGTGATGATGGCAGTTGTGGCAGTACAGCCACTCTGTTCGAATTTATACAGTTGGTCATCCAAAATAGACCTGTCAGTAGCCAAAAAGCCATCTTTCATAGCCTGCGCATAGTCCTTGTTGGAAAACGCCAATTGACTGGCAACGATGTTGTGTAAGTTCTCGCCACTAAACAAAGCGATTCTATCTCCACCATGTCCATCATATACGCCGAAAAAGGAGACTCTCTTCTCAGGCTCAGTAACAGAAGAAGAAGTGCTATCACTTAGATCCAAAATAGTGGCATGGGAGTCTTCCATAGAGATTCTCCAACCTTGCATGGATGACAGGCCAAAGACGAGTCGGTCATCTCCGCCATGTTCAGAGGTCTTAAAAGTTAGTATATGACACGTAACAATTTGATATTGAGCAGGAAAATTGTGCGATTAAAATGCTGTTGAAAATATAACTCGCGTGGCAGATGGTGTGGCAGGACAATTGGCCGGTAGATATTCAGAGCGGCAACCACGTACACAGAGTAGACAGCACCACACGACAACCAAGTATCGGTCTTAAAGAACCTGATTCGCAGCATGTGACCCTTCTATATTACAGTATCTTTTCTGGACAATTACTTACCTTGTCAGTGATAGGTTGTGAAAGAATCTGACCCATTGTTCGTCGGTGATAAAACAGGGAGGTCAGTGAGAGAGAAAAATTTTAAAATCGATTCTTCTCCTGAAGGCGGTTGACTGGGGCACGGCTGTGTATGTACGGCTGAAGTCGATGCTAAGTTCGAGGCTCCCTTTGGACTGAGAATACGGAGAGAATACGAAGAATGCGACGATAAGACAAAACATAAAATATAGAGAATATAAAATATAGAATAAGCTAATAAATTAAAATATCAACATCAATAATAACAACGATCCGACATCTGCTGAATGGTGGTGAAATATAATCCATAGTTGATTCAGCCGTGCTTCTCATTCACTCACTTAAGTGAAATTTTCCACTCCTTTCTTTCTTAGTCACCGAGTCAACCTATCTCCACCAACTTCTTAACAGTGAGATCACAGCAACTTTTATTTTATTTTTCTCGGCCATGATTTTGTATCCCTCATACGAAGATATTGCCGAGGCAACTAGAAATGAAACTGATGCCAACACTTTCCCGGTTTACGGCACGATTCTGGCCGAGACTTTGACACCCCAAGTTGCATACTTGAAGTTGACACAGGCTCAACGTCAACAGGGCGTTGCCAAACCGTCATTCCTATTTGAAAGTGCAATCGGTGGTGAAAAATTAGCTCGATATTCGTTTATTGGTGTCAATCCACGTAAAGTCATAAAGACCGGAAACGGATACGGTCCGGATGTAGATCCACTTATCGAACTCGAAAAAGAACTTAGTCATTACAAGCAGTCCAAGAAAACAGTTACAAGTACACTGCCTAATCTGAGTGGTGGCGCTATTGGATACATTGGATATGACTGTATCAAGTATTTCGAGCCCAGGACCAAGCGAGATTTGAAGGACAACATGGGACTTCCAGAAGCTGCGCTTATGTTATTTGACACTATAGTCGCGTTTGATAATGTTTATCAAAGAATTCAGATTATTCATAATATCCATTATGAAGATGATGCTGATGCTGATGCAACTATGCGTAGCCCCGATAGTGCGGCTGTGCATTACGCCGAGGCTGAGAAAATCATCAGCCAGATCGCTGCTACGCTTAAAGATACAACTGACTCAGAAAGGTCGTATTTACCTGAGCAGCCTCTGCTGAATGTGTCTGAAGAGTATATTTCTAATATTGGCCAAGATGGCTATGAGGCTCACGTGACCAAACTCAAGGAGCATATCTTGAAAGGAGACATTATCCAGGCAGTTCCTTCACAGAGAATCGCCCATCCTACCAACGTGCATCCGTTTTACATCTACAGGTATCTACGTACTGTTAATCCAAGTCCGTACCTGTTTTATATCGATTACCTGGATTTCCAGGTGGTAGGAGCCTCCCCTGAACTGCTGGTGAAAAACGATAATGGCCGAGTGATTACACATCCAATTGCGGGAACTATTCGTCGCGGAAAAACTAGCGAAGAAGATGACCGGCTTGCGGCAGAATTGCTGTCTTCTGAGAAGGACCGAGCAGAGCACGTGATGCTCGTAGATCTTGCACGAAACGACATCAACCGTGTGTGTCAACCATTGACTACCAGTGTAGACCGACTACTGACAGTAGAAAGGTTCTCACATGTGATGCATCTTGTTTCACAAGTGAGTGGGGTTTTGAGGCCAGACAAAACTCGGTTCGATGCGTTCCGATCCATTTTCCCTGCAGGGACGGTGTCTGGTGCACCCAAAGTCAAGGCCATGGAACTCATCAGCGAGCTTGAAGGAGAACGACGAGGAGTCTATGCAGGAGCGGTGGGTCACTGGGGCTACAATAGTGATGCATTCGACACTTGTATTGCTCTACGGACCATGGTGGTGAAGGACCAAGTTGCATATTTGCAGGCAGGTGGAGGCATTGTATATGATTCTGATCCTTATGATGAGTATGTAGAGACAGTGAACAAGATGAAAGCCAACAGCCAGTGTTTGAGAGAAGTTGAGGCAATTATTGCTGAGAAACAACGCGTAGGTGAGCCATTGTAAAGAAGTGGAAGTACCTCTTCCATACTTTTTCTTGACTCTGTATATTCAAGCGAATCATTGTAATATAGCCTTATAGACATAGCTTTGTCAAACAATGACTTTAGTATTGTAACTTATCACTTCAGTCCTCGTGACTCCATTCCTTCAGCTCTAGTCACTTGTCATTTCAACTATGTAATCGAGGAAATCACCTTACCATCTACATCTTGATAAATATTTACCAGATTCTCTGTCTCTGGAGGTTGTTCTATATTTTGTCCATTAATCCTTTTCAGTCTCCGGCTCTTCTCTATGCCTATCCAGTTTTTCATCTGTCCTTCTCTGAAAACATTTGTCCTTCTCTCCATTTACACCAATGGCAGCTCCTGCAGCTCATGCACAAAATTCTCACCCCAATATGCCGCCGTATATTTGGACACATACTTGAACAGTTTCTCAAAATTCGACAATCTCTTTTCTTCAGGTATCGTCAGCGAATCAAGAATCGCATCCGACAACTCTTCAATATTCCACGGGTTTATAACAATAGCGCCATTCAGTGACTGTGCAGCACCAGCAAACTCTGAGAGAATCAGCGATCCATGTCTCTCTTGCTGGCACGCCACATACTCATAACATACAAGGTTCATCCCGTCTCTGGTACTGCTAACAAGACAGACATCACTGACGGAATATAGTGAAATCAACTCATTGAAATCAATGCTCTTGTGCAAGAAATGGATAGGCGTAAACTCCACACTGCCAAACTTTCCGTTGATGCGGCCTACCAACTCATTGACTACAGCTCTCAAGTTCTGGTACTCCTCGACGTCTTGTCTGGAGGGCACGGCTACCTGAACAAGTACAACTTTGCCAATCCACTCTGGATGCTCGCTCAGAAACACCTCGAAAGCATGCAGTTTCTGAGGAACTCCTTTGATATAGTCTAGTCTGTCCACACCGACAATGATTTTCGTATCGCCAAACTTTTTCTCAAGAGAACTGATTCGTTGTCTTACTTCAGGCTTCTTGACTCCTTCAAGAAACTTATCCACATCTATACCAATGGGAAACGCACCTACAACAACGCTTCTACCGTCCATTTGTACATTATTTGGTGAAGTTTCAAGCTGCAAAATCCGTGATACAGAAGACAAGAAATGTCTGGCATAGTCATATGTATGAAAGCCGATTAGATCACATTGAAGCACACCAAGCAACACTTGGCGTCGCACCGGTAGCACTCGGTATATTTCGGAACTTGGAAATGGTGTGTGCAAAAAAAAGCCGATTTTGACTTTTTTGTGTGGGCCAATTTCTTCTCGAAGCATAGCCGGCAACAGCATCAAATGGTAATCATGGACCCAGATTATGTCACCTTCTTCCACCAGAGGCGCAATAGCTTTTGCAAATAACCGATTTGCCTCTGTATAAGCTGACCAGGCCTCTTCATCGAAATTCATTTCTCCAGGGTGATAATGGAACAAGGGCCATAGAATCGAGTTGCTGAATCCATTGTAATGGAGATCCGCAAGATCGTCACTCAGAAATACAGGAATGCAGCTGAACTTCTCTGCGAGATCTTTGCAGACTTTAGCCTTTTCCTTTTCAGGTACTTCCAATCCTGGCCAGCCAAACCACTTGAAGTTTCTGGTTTTCTTTACTCCGGAAAGTGCCGTTACCAAGCCGCCCGAGGACATGGTATAGCTGTAGGAGCCGTCTTCGGTACGCTTAATAGTCACCGGCAGTCGGTTAGAAATTGCAAACACATTGCCAGTCATGAGGAATGTTTGTATAGTTGATCTGTTTGTTTGTGGTTGTTGCGATAATGTTGCTGTTGAATTAATACTAGAGAATAAGTGAAATGGAGGAAGAGAAAGAAGAGGATGGTGCGGCTTATGCATTGACAATGAACATGAGCCCCTGCCCGCTCCAGCACCAACACAGCTGAAGTTAATAGGTGTGATGCTATGTTTGAAGGATTTATTCCTTTGGTTTTTTACTTTGATTTGTTTTTTTGACTACTTTATCTGCGGAATTTTGCGTTTTATGGCATCATATTATAGTGGTCACGTGTCACGTGCGGCTGATTCTTTAAGGACATGGAGCTGTCATTCAAATCAAAACATAAACTTTCAGAAGCACAATCATTCTACAACCAATATTTAATTATTAAAGTGTAGAAATTAGCTGGTTAGCTAGAATAAAAATATAGATAGATTTCCATTGTGCTTTGCAGTTTATTGCTTGTCCATGCCTGACACCACTATCGTCAACAATGTCACAGACTCTGCCAAAGACTCTTCCACATCAACAATTAGTGGCTCAAGAACTTCTATAGCAGCTAAATTGTCACTGGATTTGCCACGTGCAGTGTCTATCGAGTTTCCAGCCAAAGTCACCAATAATTCTAGAGCATTGGCAATGATAGGTGGGCCAACGGCCGTAGCGCGTTCGTCTGAACAACCAGACATACCGCTCGAGCTACGGTTGAGACCGGGTGATCCGTTCGAGCATCCGATAAATTCTCGTGTCACTAAGCATCAGAATCTGTTGCTTCAAATAGACATCCCTAAGAAATATGTCGAATCGGCTGGTGGTAACGTCAGACTTGCTTTGAAGCTGGCTGACAAGCATTATATGGCTAAACCTGTCAGAATCTTGCAGAGCAACTTCCGGTTCCGAGAAATGGCTGACTTCCAGAGAATCCAGGAAAACTCGCCGTTTGTCGAGAAAATCCAAAAGAGCTTGTTTGCAGGATCTTTGAAAGACATCAAAAAACTACAGTTAGAGGGTGCGAAAGAGTACGATTCCAGTGTCGATGAGCTAGACATTATACCTCCTCCTAGATACTCACAGATTCCTCATCCATTTCCTTATGCTTACAGGCAGAATCCTGCAGTCACTGTAGTCAATGATTCTACAGGAAAAGCTCGGTTAGTCAACAGTAATGTGGCCAAAAAACTGCATTCCGTAATTGTTGGCTGGAATGAGCCTGCACCAACTGAGCCGCCGAAATCTATGGAGGCGCCGGCTGAAGAATTGTTGCGGCAGTGCATTGATACTGTTCGAAACCTGTTTGAATCACGGCCGCTTTGGACACGCCGAGCTGTGGAGTCGAGTATCGACCCTAAGTATAAACATGTGCTGAAGTTTGCACTGCCACATGTTGCTTACTTCTTTAAAAGTGGGCCATTCCGTGGAACCTATTCAAAGTATGGAGTAGATGCACGAGCATCGTCTGCTTATGCCATGTATCAGTCAGAGCATTTCCGAATAGCCAACAAATCGAGACCAGCAAAAGAGAGAACCGAGACACCAGAGCCACGTGCTGAATTAACGGACAAATCTACAGATGAGTCTATTTCCAACTCAAATTCTTATCAATTTGACGGTATACATTATCTAAACAACACTGTGGTTCAGCTTTGTGATGTCACAGACTCTCTTATCGTACCGTTTATTCAACAGGCTACAATCAGGGACCAGTTTGACCAACAGTCAGACGGCTGGTTTTACAACGATGACCTTGACAAAATAAGACGTCTGATCAGGGCAAAGCTGTTGTACATTAAGGAAGGTCGGCCAATCACGGACAGTTTCGTTGAAGACGCATTGTCAGAAAAGCGGGTAAAACAAAGTGAATCTAGGCGAAGTGTGATCCCCGTTACAGAGAGACTGATTGAACGAGCAAGCCGAAACATTGCTGGTGGAGCTGCGGAAATGAGGAGCTTGTTGGAGGAACTACAAGATCGTCAGGTTGGAGAACGAGCAGTTGATGAAGATGAGGAGGATGAAGATGAGGATGAGTACGAGGGGGATGAGGATGGAGATGAGGACGAGGAACAGGACTACTCGATGCTGGAAGAATACGAGTCGAATTAGGGTTTTATAACGTATGGTGATTGACTTATTGCTTGATATACTGGCCTATTATATTATATTCTACTGACCCATTATATTATATTATGCTATCATATTATGTCACATATCACATATCACACTGTATCTTTATAATCATGTATCTTTATACTATTTATTAATACTTCTGTCTACTTTCTATATCGAACCGCACGGCTGAAGCATGCACAGCCGCTCAGCCGCTTTTGACACAGCCGTGCCTCCCCTCCCCATGTGCCATACGGAGGAGACTCATTTCAACTTGACTTGCTCCATCCAACTATTAAACATGACTGTCATCAACAAACATTCATCACCTGCTATCCGTATATACACTCATAATGTAAGATATGCCACCCCGAGTCCTTTCAAAGGAGAAGCGTTCTGGAAAGATCGTAGACCGCTGATCGTCAACAGCATCTTGTTCAATGCCTCGATTGCGCCTCTTGCCATTGTCTGTTTGCAAGAAGTATTACATAATCAACTTGTAGATATTCTTGAAAGCCTTGGTGAGGAATGGACTTATGTTGGTGTTGGAAGAGATGATGGCAAAGAAGCTGGTGAATATAACCCTGTGATCTACAAGAAGGCCGACTGGAAATTGATTCAAAATGAAACCAAATGGCTCAGTAATACTCCTGAAAAACCAAGCAGAGGTTGGGATGGCGGTTGCAACCGATTACTCAATTGGTGCTTTTTCGAAGCCAAGAGTGACAGTAATGTCAGAATCAACATCTTCAATACTCACTTAGACAACTCTGGCAAAGTGGCACGAAGAGAAGGATCCAAGATTATTATTGACAGATATAATCAAGTAGTCAAAGATGCGCCTTTGGTGCTAACCGGAGACTTCAATTCGCCGCCAGATGATGAAGCTTATCAGTTGGTAAGTAAGCATTTGACAGACACTTATGTAAGCGCTCCAGAAAAGTATGGCCACTTTTTGACTTTTACAAGCTTCGCAGGCGAGTCTCCAAAGAGTCGAATCGACTTTATATGGGGCTCATCTAAAGTCAGGGTGATCCGATCCGGGGTTCTTCACTCTCACTTTGGAGACTATATGAGTGACCACAGACCTGTAGTTAGTGATATTATTATCTAATTATAACTATTTATCCCTAAACAAAGGGCTATTTAAAGTAATTGAATATTTCGATTGATGATTGATGATTGGTATTAGTATATGTTGTTTTTTAGATTGGTGACAACAGCCGTGCACGCACAGCCGCATACTCGCATAGTTACCCGACCTTATTCTTAACTACTCAATTTTCAAGTCTCTTACACCTCTGAAATTTCAACTTCTTAAGCTTTTTCAAATGTTCAAGACAGCCACATCAAGAGGCGCCTTTTTCAATTGTTCTCTTGGTCCTGCTACTCAGGTGAGAAATGCAGCATATGTTCCTCCTGGTGGTCGATCTTTACTACCTCATAAACGAGCTCTTAGAAAGCTCAAGGTCGGTGAATTGAGACCTGCTATATACTATAAGTTTGACTGTACAGTGCAACTTTCAGATGGATCCACAGTCACTCGAAGATCTCAATTTCCAAAGACCGAAATAAAGTATCTAGCAGACCAACGGTCGCATCCGTTGTGGAATCCTTCAAGACCCAATATTAAGGCCCAGGAAGCTGATGCTACTGGTAGAATGGCCAAATTCAAAAAGAAGTACGGCGATTTTGATTCCAGTGGTGGGTCTGAGGCTGCTGAGGCCGATAAAAAAGACACAGAAACATTCTTCGATATGCTTGGCGAGAAAGCTCAGCCTGTTCAAAGTGGTGGTCAGCTTATGGCTTCACTTAGAAAGAAGGGAAAGAAAAGAAAGTAAAGGGATACCCTTGTAGGGCCTGCATGTATTTGTAAATAGTATTAAAGAAAATATTGAAAAAATGACTGAAAGAACTTTTTTGCACCGATTTATGATAGACTTTGGAATTCCTTATTCCTGGTTTTTTCAGCACTTGGTGAAATTCTTTCTCGAACATCACCAAAATATTTTGTCAAAAAAAATATCTTCCAAAATATTTTTTTTTTCCATCACACAAGCTCATTTCTGTAGAAACAACCCACAACTTATATCCACAGAAACAGCTGTAATTTAGCCGATATTTTGAATATAAGTCTTTGTGATAGTTTCTATTTTAGTTGTATATATAAAAAAGGGTTTTGTGCTCTATAAAAGTCAAAAGTTCAAGTTGTAAGTGTAAACTCCATTGATTCAATATAATCAACAGCTTTCTAACTCACAGTTGAAAATGGACGTTCCTTTTAAAATAGACCTTACCAAACGCTTACAGCTTCTTAATAGCTGTTACGCTTTTAATGGTATTGGCAATTTGCTCCAGTTTGATCAACATATTGACCAGATCAAGCTGTTTGATCTGTTGTTATCTGAGCTGTTGACTCCTAGAAAAGAGCCGCTGGTTCTGGCATTATTCAGTGATATTCTTCCTGTGATTCTTGCACGTGGTCTTGATTCCTGTTTGGCCGGAAAATCAAGCCCTCATATTGTTGCGTTTCTAAGCGCTCTAGCTACCATCGCTCCATCTTCACCAGATGCTCTCGTTTTTGCCGAGTATTTGCTTAGTCATTCGGTGATAAAACATGTCTATACGGATATTTCTACTTTTGCATTACCCAAGACTTTTGTTTTGGACTTTGTTGTGGCTATCTTGAGATTGCTGAACATTGACAAACATAGATTCAACGTGTATATTCAGAGACAGCTGCTGTATAAGCTCGTTGAACATTATCGTGGTTCCTCAGAAGATGGTGCTTCTATTATATATGTTTCTTTGCATATTCTAAGCTCTGTTCTGAACTCTTCTGACATTGCTGCCAACGAATGGTTTGACAACTATACTGCTTCATCAACAGTAACTATTTCTGATACTTACTATGGTGCATCGCAGGTAGACTACAAGTATTTTGCATTATTGGAATCCAAGAGGATCAGTCACATGTTTGCCGTTGTGCAAAAGTTTTCGAGCGACGTAGATACTGTTGAAGATGGTTTTGATATTGAAGTCTCGCATCCTTTGATTCTCAACATTGGAGGACTTCTTGTTCCAAACCTGTTTCAACACGACTCCTTGTCACCATCCGTTATCGAAGACTCACGTTTTGTTCAGACACCTAGGTCTCTTGAAGCAGTAGCATCTGTGACAAGAATCCTCAAATCCACTGATCCTATTCTGATTCGCGGTCCAGAAGGTTCTGGTAAAACTTTCTACACTGAACAAATTGCTGAGAAATTTGGTCAGCTCAATAGTTTGGTGAGAATCCATCTCGGTGACCAGACAGACGCGAAAATTCTCATAGGAACATATGCAGCTGGAGCGAAGCCTGGCTCGTTTGAATGGAGAGCTGGTATTCTCACTGTGGCTGTCAAAGAAGGCCGTTGGGTTCTTATCGAAGACATTAACAAGGCTCCCACAGATATACTGTCTGTGCTTCTATCTCTATTAGATCAGAGAGAACTGATGATTCCTTCAAGAGGCGAAACTATTCGGGCTCATCGAAACTTCCGTGTGTTTGCCACAATGACGACTGATGAAGCTAATTCTTCTGTGACCGAGCTTATTGGTCAGAGGCTCTGGAGTCTGGTTGATACGCATGCCTTAAGTAGTGAGGATCTAAAGAATATCATTGCCAGAAGATTTCCCCTATTGGAGAATCTTGCTGACCAGTTTGTATCAACATTTTTCGCTGTCAAAAGCCGGTTTTCAGAAAGGCAGTTTGCTTCAATGGTTCGAGGTTCACCAATAAGACAGTGTTGTACTAGAGATCTTATTAAATGGGCTAAAAGAGTCAACTCTCTGTTGACTCAGCGAGGAGTTTCTTCTCATGATGAAGAGATCAGTTCCGAGCTTTACTCATTCATATTTGCCGAGGCAATAGACTGTTTTGCTAGCTTTCTTCCAAACTATGCGGCATACGAGCATATTGTAACTCTTGTTGGAACGCTTCTTGATGTTCCTAGCTCTAGGATCAATCTCTATTTGACTAAAAATGTCCCACAGCTGCAGAACTTCCCTGGTTCTATTTCTATAGGCAGAACTCAACTGTCTAAAATGGTTGCCAACTCATCTAGCAGAAAGAATGAGAGATCTACATTTGCACTTACTAATCATAGTTTGCGCCTCTTAGAGCAAATATCAGTAGGTGTGGCTATGGCAGAACCTCTTCTTCTGGTTGGTGAGACTGGTACTGGTAAAACCACTGTTATTCAGTATCTAGCGAAACTTCTTGGCAAACGACTAGTCAGTATTAATCTTTCTCAGCAGACTGAAATTGGTGATCTTCTAGGAGGATATAAACCTGTCGAAGGCACAATGCTCGCAGCTCCAATGAAAGAACAGTTTGACTATTTATTCGACATCACATTTTCCGCCAAGAAAAACGCAAAATTCTTGTCTCTTCTAGCCAAATGTTACCAGAGAAAGCATTGGAGTAATGTTATCAAGCTGTGGAAAGAAGCAGTGAAAATGGCCAAGGAATTATTTGACGCTGTTCCGGAGCCTGGGTCTCCGAAGAAGAAGCGGAAGCTTGCTGGTGAAACTCAGGAAGCTCTTTACTCACAATGGATTCTATTTTCTGACCAGATTAGTGGATTCGAGTCTAAGATCAAACATGCAGAGTCGTCTTTTCTGTTCCAGTTTGTCGAAGGATTGCTTGTTCAGGCTGTGAGACAAGGAGACTGGGTTCTACTTGATGAGATGAATCTTGCTAGTGCTGATACCCTGGAATGCATTTCTGATTTGCTTGTTGAGAACCCGACTATTGCACTGGTTGAAAAGGGCGATGCAGGGTCTATCAAAGCTCATCCTGAGTTCCGTTTGTTTGGATGCATGAACCCAGCTACTGATGTTGGCAAACGAGATCTACCCGCGGGCATGCGATCCAGATTCACAGAGCTCTATGTCTCTTCTCCTGACAGAGATATTGCTGATTTGTTGGCTATTGTCGACAAATATATCGGACGACTGGCTATTACAGATCAGTGGGTTGGCAATGATGTAGCTCAGCTATATTTGACAGCAAAGCAGCTTGCTGATGAGAACAAGATTGTCGATGGAGCTAACCAGAAGCCTCATTTCAGCATCAGAACTCTGTCGCGGACGTTACAGTATTGTACGGCTATTTACCATATCTATGGCTTAAGACGATCACTTTATGAAGGTTTTTGCATGAGTTTCTTGACTCTATTAGACCGGCCCTCTGAGAAGATTCTGAGTCCTCTCATTGTGCAGTACACAATTGGTCGACTAAAGAACATGAACTCTGTAATTTCTCAGATTCCACCTGCTCCACAACCTGCACAAGACTACGTTCAGTTCCGGCATTATTGGCTACAGAAAGGGCCTCAACAGCCTGATGAACAGCCCCACTACATCATCACTCCATCAGTGGAAAGAAATCTGTTGAATCTCACGCGTGCTACTTCTGGTAAACTTTTCCCGATTCTCATACAAGGTCCTACCTCCAGTGGTAAAACAAGCATGATTAATTATTTAGCCAGAATCTCTGGACATAAATTTGTGCGAATCAACAATCATGAGCACACAGATTTACAGGAGTATCTTGGAAGCTATATATCTGACGATAAAGGTCGCTTAAAGTTTCAGGAAGGCGCACTTGTAGACGCTATTCGAAATGGTCATTGGATTGTATTGGATGAACTCAATCTGGCTCCTACAGATGTTTTAGAGGCTCTAAATCGACTTTTGGATGACAACCGAGAGCTCTTGATCCCTGATACCCAAGAAATTATCAAGCCACATCCAGAATTCATGCTGTTTGCAACTCAGAATCCTCCTGGGCTCTATGGTGGCCGTAAAATTCTCTCACGCGCTTTCAGAAACCGATTTTTGGAACTACATTTCGACGACATTCCTGAAGATGAACTAGAAGATATTCTCAGAGAAAGATGCCAAATAGCTCCCTCGTATGCTAAGAAGATTGTGGATACGTATCGGCAGCTGGCAGTTATCCGGCAGTCTAATCGACTTTTTGAGCAGAAGAACAGTTTTGCTACTCTTCGAGATCTTTTTAGATGGGCTCAAAGAGAAGCAGTTGGCTATGAACAGCTGGCTTTGAATGGATATATCCTGTTGGGTGAACGAGTCAGAAATCCGGACGAAAGAGCCATAGTTAAGGAGACTATCGAAAAAGTCATGAGAGTTAAACTTAATGTCGATGAAGAATATCAACAGCTGATTCCAACTGGTATTACTGAGAGCAGCCAAGTTGTGTGGACCAGAGGAATGAAGAGATTACTTGTTCTTCTATCGCAGGCACTTCAATATAACGAACCTGTTTTGCTTGTTGGCGAGACGGGATGTGGTAAAACGACAATTTGTCAGATTTTGGCTGAATTTCTAGGCAAAAAACTGTATATGGTTAATGCTCATCAGAACACTGAAACTGGCGATCTTATTGGTGCTCAAAGACCTGTGAGAAATCGTTCAGAAGTGCAGGCTAGTATTGCCAAAGAGATCCGCACAATTCTGGACAAGATGAACCAAAGCCTTATGGGAGACATTTCTTTCGAGGAGCTTCTCAGTGCATATAAGGCTATTGATAGATCGGCTTGTGTGGATTTCGAAGCGAACTTTGAACAAATTGATCATCTCATGGATCAGCTCAATGTGCTTTTCGAATGGTCAGACGGCAGTTTGATCCAAGCTCTGAAACAGGGAGACTTTTTCCTTCTTGATGAAATCTCTTTAGCAGATGATTCTGTTTTAGAAAGACTCAACAGTGTTTTGGAACCTGAAAGGTCCCTTTTGCTCACTGAGAAAGGTTATAAGGATGCGTTTGTCACAGCTCAAAGCGGATTCCAGTTTCTAGCTACTATGAATCCTGGTGGTGATTATGGTAAAAAAGAGCTTTCTCCTGCCCTTAGGAATCGTTTCACAGAAATATGGGTTCCATCTATGGAGGACTTCAATGATGTGTTGATGATAGTTGAAGCCCGTTTGGAGAGTCGCTTTCTCCAAAACAATAGCGCTAGTTACTCGCAGGTTATTGTTGACTTTGGTAAATGGTTTGGTCAGAGATATGGAGCTGGGAATGCTTCTTCTGGTGTAATATCGTTACGAGACATCATATCCTGGGTCCAGTTTATTAACAGCATGTCTGTCGAGGTCGATCCAGCCTTGGCTGTCTTTCATGGCGCTTGTATGGTCTTTATAGACTCTATCGGCAGTAATTCCTCGGCCTCTTTGTCGCAGTCCAAGTCTCTGCTTTTGGCTCACAGAACAGAATGTGTGCATTATCTGTCTAAGCTGCTTAAAACTGATTTTACTTCTGTTTACTTCCAGCCGTGCGAGGTTGTGATATCTGAACACTCTGCATCGTTTGGTATCTTCACTGTGGCTAAACAGACTAATGCTACTACTGTTTCTTTCACATTTGATGCGCCAACCACTGCTATGAATGGTCTTCGTGTTGTTAGAGCAATGCAGATGAAGAGACCGGTCCTTATTGAAGGAAGCCCTGGTGTTGGAAAAACCAGTTTGGTGACTGCACTGGCTAACATGGTTGGGCGTCCGTTGACAAGAATCAATCTCTCAGAACAGACTGATCTTATTGATCTCTTTGGTGCAGATGCTCCTGTCGAGGGCAAGCAGGCTGGTGAGTTTGTCTGGAAAGATGCTCCTTTCTTGCGAGCTATGCAGAAGGGAGAGTGGGTTCTGCTTGACGAAATGAATCTTGCCTCACAGTCAGTATTAGAAGGTCTTAATGCTTGTCTAGATCATCGAGGAACTGCATATATCCCGGAACTGGATAAAACTTTTGAATGTCATCCTGAATTCCTAGTATTTGCTGCTCAAAACCCACAATATCAAGGTGGTGGACGTAAAGGATTACCTAAGTCATTTGTCAACCGGTTCTCAGTGGTTTATGTAGACACGTTGACTATGGACGATCTTCAGCTTATATCCAAGAGACAATATCCGGAAGTTTCTGAACAGGATATTGAAAAATTGACTGAGTTTGTTGCTGACCTAGATTATCAGATTTCTGTCAAAAGAACATTTGGGCAACTCGGATCTCCTTACGAGTTTAACTTGCGAGATACTATGAGATGGCTTTCGTTGTATGACAAGTATTCAGAGAATGTAGGTCTTCTTCGAGGGGTCGCTAGTCTATCTGATTTCTTTGAAACTGTCATCTGCAGTCGATTCAGAACAGCAGCTGACCGAGCAAAGGCTCTTGAGTTGTATGAGAGCTACTTTGGTAAAGTCCATACTTATCAGAACCAAATGGTGCTCTCTAGTGACTTCACTCAGGTCAACGGTCTTGTTGTAGCTCGAGACGGAAAATGGGGATTCCTTTATCCTGAAGCACTGCCTTTGCAGTGTAATACGTTGCCGTTGATGACTATATTAACCTGCATCGAAAGTTCATGGCCGGTGATCCTTGTGGGTCCTACCAATGCGGGTAAAACTGAACTCATAAGACATGCAGCAAACGTATTTGGCGGTGAGGTTATTTTGAAAGAGTTTTCCATGAACAATGAAGTTGACAGTACTGATCTTCTTGGTGGCTTTGATCAAGTGGATGATGCTCATACGACCAGTATGCTCTGGGATGAAGCTTTGGATATTTATACTGATATTGTCAAAACGGCTCATTCTGCAGGTAGGCTTGATATTCTGTGTCAATCCGGTGTCAAAGGACTTGAAGAAGTAGTACTTGATTTGACTTCGGAAACCTCTGCATCTAAGAAACTACAAAAACTTTGTTCGGCATTGTCCGATATTGCTCAGATAACCAAGGAGATTGCACAGAGGATTGAACAGCTATGTGAAGCTGCTTCTGCTGCTTCTGTTGAATTGCAAAAATCGCAGTCTGCTCGTTTCCAGTGGTTTGATGGAACTCTCATCAAGGCCGTTGAACAAGGCCATTGGTTAGTTCTGGACAATGCAAACTTGTGCAGTCCATCTGTTTTGGACCGACTAAATTCTCTTCTGGAGCCAAATGGATGTTTGATGATTAATGAATGCTCTCTTGAAAACGGTGAACCTAGATTGGTGCAGCCACATCCTAATTTCAGACTTTTCCTAACTGTGAATCCGAAATATGGAGAATTGTCACGAGCCATGAGAAATAGAGGTGTGGAGATATTCCTGGACGATTTGGAGACTCGTGCATCGTCATATGATTGCTCGTTGTTGCCAGGTGATAACTCTTTTGTTCCTTCTTCATTTTTCATGGGTTCTTCAGACAACACCTTGCGGGTACTTTCGTTGGTCGACGACGTCATCAGCTCTGCAAAGCAATTATCGCCTGATATTCTTGGTAATCAGCTGGTTTCAATGGTCCCTGTTTCCCTTGTTGCGCAATTGGAGAATTGGCTTGGTTCCGCTGCTGTGCCGAGTCATCTATACGATAAACAGTATCTAACTGTTCTGCATGCTCTTTGCCAACAGTTAACCAACCTATATCAAAGCCCTTTTGTGAAGCTAATTGAAGCATCATATACCGATATTAGTTCCAGGACTGGCATCTCTGCTATTAGTCCTGCGTTTATTACGTCTCTGTCGTATGATCCGTTAAGTAATCCTTATTGGGGTAGGTATTTGACTTCTGTGTCCATGGAACAGTTTCGTCAGTTACTGTATTTTGTTCTGGAAGTTTCCCAAACGCTTAGATCTCTGGAGTCTGCTTTTAGTACTGGTTCCGCTGCTAGTGAAACCTATTTTTCCCAGAGTGCATTAGTCTATAATGGCAAACGAATCAAAAATGCTCCACGATTTCAGATATATGGTCTATGCAGGTCTTTGATGGATATTATAGTTAAGTGGCTTTCTTTAGACTTGACCGAAAACTTAGACATTCTGGATGATATGACGGAGCTTCACAGCATTTGTAACGACTTGGTTTCGTTGACTAACAGTGTCGCTCGTTCTTCATTAGATGAAAGTCAGATTCCCGTGTTCAAGCATTACCTTGAACAGTGGCTAGGTAGGAACCCAATCTCTTCAAAGGAATTTATCTCGGTAGCGGTAAAAGAAGTCACTGATGCTTTCACTTTGGATGTTGATTGGGATAAGGCTGTAATAATGGACAATATCTGGAGGAGATTGAGAGGCACCTATCCTATTTCTGAAAATGGCTGGAACATTGTAGATTCTGTTTTATCCCTGTCGAAACGATTGGATGCTGTATGTTACCAGCTTGTTGAAGATTCGGAAGCAGAGGTAAACGGTCTAAGAAGTTTTGTTCTTACTTCGATTCAGAGAGCTTATTCTTTGAGTAATCCATCTGAAGAGAAAGACATGATTCTCATGATCCAGCAACTGGAAGCTGGTATAACCAGTTTGGAATCACAAGCTTCAAACTTCAAAAGGCATCGATCTAGAATATTCACAGACATATTCAGATCGCTTTTTGTTATGCTAGAGTTGCGTAACGGCGGTATTGAAAGAGACCAGCTAGTCAGTATGTCACTATACTCGAATATACCACTTGAGCATATAGCTCGATGTACTGTTTCTTATGAAGAGCCGAAACCGTTTGCGCCTGTGCTTGAGCTTTTGCCTTATTTCGAAGATACAAAAGATCTTGATGACACCATGCTTCTCAGGAAAGTCTTGGCTGCTTTGAACCATTATCAGAAAGTTGAGGCCTCTACTTTTACCCAGGCATCAAAGGATTTGAAACTATTCGGTTCTACCGTCATAAATCATTGGCTTGTTGCTTCTGACTCTATCTCAAATGGATTGTCTGAACTTCTTCAGTTCAGTTACAGCTATTCCCAGGATTTGCTGAGTTCAGAAACCATTTCTGACTTTGAAAATGGGGTATGCGATTTAGGATCACTCTGGATAAGTTTCTCTTTGGATTTGATGTCCAAATTCATCCCTGATTTTATCTATGATCCTGCCATTGAAGAGCATGTCAGCTACCATCGTCAGAAGAGCCGTCTTTCGAAGCTTGAACGGCTTGCAGGAACGTGGAACAGCATTTCTGCCGTGTTTTATGGTGATCAAATAGACGATATTTCCACATTCTTGGCTTCAAGTCTTGGTTCTTTCGTTGAGCCTACGACTCCTCATACTTTCAGGCCCAGAGACGGTCAGATCAACATTCTATTCAGAGAAATCCATTCTTTCCTTGCTTCTCAAGTTAGTCGGGAGCGAATAGAGGAAATTCTCTCCCATGGTCCTGAGTACATTATCCAGTGGAGAGTCAATACTTCTAGATTCATTGATCTTATCAAAACCAAGTTTACACATTTCTCTGATATCATCACAATATTGGAGGGTTTGCTACTAGGGTTACGATTAGGTGTTAGTTTGAAGCTGCGAAATCTGGGTAAGGAGGGACAGATTATATCGGATATGCTTTGGTTATTGGACCCTCAAGCTGTGGTTATGCCTGATGAACAGAAGCTCCAGACTATTGAGAAGAATCTTGATATTATTCCTGGCTCTGGACAACTTAGAATTCTTGATATTCTTTCAAAGAATCTCAGGAGAAGTTCTAAGAGCAACAGTCTCATGTTACAGCATCTGGTATCCTCTATTTTGAAGTCGATATACTACCGCTGGACATTGAAACAGATGAAGCTCCAGGAGGAAGAGGAGGCTAAAGCTACTATATATAACGATAGTAGCGAACAGGATGCTGAAGATGATTTCAAAAGAATGTTCCCTGACTTTGAGGAGGTTATAGAAATTGGGCCTGACTCGGTCTCCTCTTCCGGTACTTCTTTTGATGATTATGGCTTACTTGAGATATATTTGGACATGTTCCCTGGCTCTACGTCACAATCTTCAAAGCTCGGTGATATCTCTGAAATGACAGAAAAAAACTGCAAGTATTTGACTTCGATTGCTGCAGGATCAGATCTCTCTGCAAATAGTGCTCTCACGGAAGGAGCTTTGGCAACCATTGTTCATTCATTAGCTGGGTCTCTGAAAGCAAGATATGATATGAGCACTTCTTCATCTTCATCATTCAACTTCTATCATGACTCAAATCCTTTTGAAGTCAACCGAGTTGTGGTGCTTACGGAGAAAATTCAAGTTTCAGTTCTAGATCTTCTAGAAAGATGGCCTAGTCATTATACTTTGCTTAATATCAACACTGCTTGTGGAGAGCTTCTTTTGTTCCCTATATCCACACCAATCGCAAGAATGTTGCAAAAAGTGGAGCAGATTCTTACATTCCTGGTGGAATGGGAAACATATGCGAGCCAAGAAGTATCATTAAAGGACACTGTTGCTGAGGTAACTGATCTGATTATTTCCTGGAGAAAGGTGGAGCTGTCAACTTGGCCGAGATTATTTGATTTTGAAGATCAGAGTGTGAAGAAGGATATGGCTAAATGGTGGTACTACCTGTTTGAGAATCTTATTTTCAATCCCTCTCAAATGGAGGATGTTGAAGTAGACCTCATTGAGATTGTCAAGCTTTTGAGTATATTTATCTCTCAATCAGCATACGGACAATTTTCTCTCAGACTTGATTTGCTGCGATCATTTGCTCAGCATTCTGAAGTACTTGGTAATTCCGATATTGCTTGGGCTACGAAAAATGTTGTTAGATTCTATGAACAATATTCTCAGCAAGTTAAGGACGTTCTCAAAAGACAAAAGAAGACCCTTGAAAAAGACGTCAAGGAGATTGTGCAACTGGCAAGCTGGAAAGATACGAACATATCTGCTTTGAGCCAGAGTTCTAGACGTTCGCATGCTAAACTATACAAGGTTGTGCGAAAATACAGAGCGCTTGTTCACAAGTCGGTCAATGATATTGTGGACTCTAATGCTCCAGCACTCAATCTTCATGATAGCTCCTCTGTATTTAAATGTCCGCCGCTTGTTGACTACCCGTCTGTTGCAGATCATTTGGCTGTGGCCAAGGAAATGAATGTCTGGTCGCAACGGCCGGCTATTCTTACCAAGATTGACTATGCAGCTGAAACCATGAGGAAATTCTCTTTGCAGATCTCTGAACAGGAGCTCCTGTCCTTGCATGATTTGGCTATTACTGCTGTTGAGCAGTCTGAGAAGCTTAAGAAGGAAACTCCGTCTACTTTGACTGATGAGACAAAGAAAATCATTTCACAGCTAAGAATGGAGAAGGCAGAATCGCTTCACTATATTATAAAGCAGCTGAGATATTCTGGTTTAAGTACCAGTGCTAAGAGCTCTGTATTGGTAAAACAGGATCAAACAAGCAAATTACTTTCTCAAATTAGTCCATCCTACTTGGGTAAGGGAGACTCTTACTTTTATCGAATTCTTGAGATGCTGCCAAGGCTTAGATCTAATGTTCTCAGTGGTGGATCTGGAGATGTACCACCCGCTGATCTACAAAGAGGTCTTAACATTGGTGAGAATCTCTTGTCATCATTGTTGGCCAAGCGTAAACTGCTTGCTCAGCTAGATGAACCAATTAATGAAATCCAAATGTTGGTTGAGTCTGTTCAATCTCTTGCAAAACTGCTGAACAGCACTCATATGATTTGTGTTGGAACTACGTTTGTCTCTCAGTATGAGGGTCTGAGTTTGCTGCTTAAATGGCTGCCTGAGGTTGTTGAATACTGTCTACAGATCAGTAGCAGCTCTTCATATCTTGGATCTACAGAAGAAGACGTGCAGAAATATGATGTGCTGAAGCATCATGTGGCTGATTGGAGTAGCCGCCTTGGTCAGTTTGAAGTCTACTATAGATGTGAAATTGGGACATCTGGCTGGGAAGACTTTGTTACTGATGTAAAGTCTACTTTGGAGAAATTTGTTCAACATAAATCCCCTAGTTTGGCTTTTGCTGTCTTTGAGAGTTGGCTCAAAGCTGTTCAATGGGGTGGAGAAAAAGTTATTGCAGCAACTGATGTCCCTGTTAAAGATATTAGCCGTTTCGCTGCCGAAGTCACTAAATTATCCCAATCATTGCTTGTTGTACAACAGGAAACTTACAAATTATCCCAAGAAAGTGTTGTAGATGAGGATCAAAACTGGTACACGCTTTCACAATCCAAGGTTTCTCGGCAGTTGAAGTCTCTTCATTCATTGGAGATTGTCTCTAAGATTAATATCCTTATTAAGAGTTTTAAGGGTGTTGTTAGCTCCAATGAAGCCACAGCTCTTGTAGGATCTCTAGTTCCTTTTGTGGTTGAGTATCTCAATCTGTCCAAAATAGTATATTCTGTTGCGCTTGAAGACTTTAATACGACCAGCAGGAGTGCCTACATGCTATTTGTTTGTCTTTACAATCTGGCCAAGGATGGCTTCTGTGGGCCTCAAGAACTTACGGAAGAAGAACAAGATACCAGCGCTATGAAAGAAGGCACTGGACTTGGAGATGGATCTGGAGCCAAGAATGCTAGTGGCGATGTTGAGGAAGATGAAGATCTGACAGAACATGCCCAGACTGAAAACAAAGAGGAGTCTAGTGATCGTGAGGATGAAGATGACAACGACGATGCTGTCAGTATTGAAGGTGACATGGCTGGAGATTTAGAGGACTATGAAAACAAAGAAGAAGAGGAAGGAGATGATGAGAAGGAGGATGATGATCAAACTGAAGACGAACTTGATGAAGAAATTGGAGATATTGATGAACTGGATCCAAATCAACTTGACGAGAAAATGTGGGATGAGCAAGGTGACAACAATAAGGAAAAGCAGACAGATAAAGATGTTGGAAGTGCAAATGATGACATGCAAGGAGTTGATGATGAAGAGGACAATGATGAATCCAGTGAACAACAACCTGAGCCTAAAGATAATGACACTGGTGATGATGGAAAGGAGGAGGATAAAGATGGTGAAGAAGAAGAGGAGGAAGAGGATGTAGGAATGCAGGAGGACAATGTTAATCAAGAAAATCAAGAAGAGGTTGATCCTTATGTTCCTGAATCAGATATACTAGACATCAATGAGGACTTGAACTTGGACGATGAGGGAGACGTCAAGGAGGATGAGGGAGATGAAGGAGAGGAGGACGCTGAAGGAGACGACCAGGTTGAGGAGTCTGGAGATATGCCTGAAGGCGATGTGCCAGAATCCACAGAAGATCAAAAGCCTGGAGATTCCCTTGAGGAGGATGGAGATGAAGAAAATGAAAATGAAAAAGAAAATGAAGCCGAAAATCCTGAAGATAATGATGATGAACAGGAGGGAAAAATGGAAACTGATGAGGATGTGAAAGAAGAGACAGAAGATGGACAAGAGGACTCTGCACAGGCAATGGAGGAAGATGAACCTGCGCCTGTTAAAGATGAGAACCAGACTGTTGCTGCTGATGATGCCATGAATGTCGATGCTGAAGGTCTTGACGGCCCCAGTGTTGATGAAGAAGATAATCCTAATGAAGAATCCAATCCTGAACAAAGTGCGGTCAGCAAGACGGAGAGTTCCAATCAAGGAGAAGGCGCCGATGACCAGACTGCTACAGAAACTGAAAATGCTGGACTGGGTGAAAGTGATATCAAACCAGAACCTAGCGATGCACAGGAGAAGGATGCAGTCGATTCTCAGGATCAGGCTCGTGAGGCTGCTAAGGAGATTATGCGACAACTGGGAAGCTCTCTTGAAGAATTCTATAAGCGCCGACAAGAAATCAAGGAGGCTTCTGATAGGGAACGAGACGATACGGCTGATAAGGAAGAGTCTGCTAATGTTCGGCCAGACGAGTTTGAACATCTTGAAGGCGAAGAAAGTCGTGCAGATACTCAAGCACTCGGAGCAGCTTCATCATTAGATCAGAATCAGAAGATTGACGATAACATGGAAATTGATGAGGAAACAGACGATGAGAAGTCTGCGGCCGAAACTGATAAACCTGTTGATGCTGAACTTCCAAAAGAAGATCTGTTAAATGAAGAATCTGTTGATGCAAATGACGACGTTTCAGGTGCTCATGCTCAAAGCTCATCTATTGTAGGTGGAAGAAAGCTTGAAAATGATGATGGCCGTATGATGACGCTCGATCAAGAGGAAGAGGCTATTAGCGATGAGGAAATGGATGGTGAGGATCAATTAGAGGATGCAGAGTCAACTGAGCTTCCTTTCAGAAGCTTAGAAGAAGCCCGTGAAATGTGGAAGAAGTATGATTCCAGCACTCAAGAGCTTGCACTTACTCTTTGTGAGCAGTTAAGACTGATTCTTGAACCTACTCAAGCCACTAAACTGAGAGGTGACTTTAAAACCGGTAAACGACTTAACATGAAGCGAATCATTCCTTATATTGCCAGTCAATTCAAGAAAGATAAGATTTGGTTGCGACGAACGAAACCTAGCAAACGAGATTACCAGGTGATGATTTCTCTGGATGACTCCAAGTCCATGTCTGAGTCCAAGTCTGTTGATTTAGCCTTCCAAACCATTGCTATGGTATCGAAAGCTTTCAATCAGTTGGAGGTTGGCCAAATCGCTATCACAAGATTCGGTGAAACTACCAAGTTGATTCATCCATTTGAAAAGCCTTTTTCATCTGAAGCAGGAGTTGAGGTTCTGCGATGGTTTGGATTTGATGAGAACCGTACAGACGTTGATAAGTTGCTAAACAAGTCTATTTCACTGTTTGAATCAGCACGACAAGATTCACGATCTGACAATTGGCAGCTTGAAATCATCATTTCTGACGGTATATGTGAAGATCATGATCAGCTAAGAAGACTGGTTAGAAAAGCATTGGAACAGAAGATTATTATGGTCTTTGTGGTAGTTGACAGTGTGAATACTGGAGGATCTATTCTGGATATGAACCAAGTCAAATATGAGACTGATGCTTCTGGAAACATGGCATTGCAAATGGAAAGATATTTGGACCATTTCCCGTTCGATTATTATATCATTGTTCGTGACATTCGTGAGCTTCCCATGGTTTTGAGTTCCGTTCTTCGACAATATTTCTCTGAGAGCATGGAATAAACATATATAGAACTATTATGTATGCTATTGTATAATATTATTGATTACTTTATTTACTTCTGTCGTTTGTAAATCTTGTTCAAAAATACTTCGATAGTCTCGCCTTTGAAGCCTCGAGACTCGTCGATTTGAGCAATCTTGGATCTCAGTTCGCTAGCTGTCTTCTCCTCATAATCGTGGAAATCCTGGGCGATTTTAAGTTCATAAAACACCTCTCGAACTCTCGCTTCATTTTCAGCATTCTTCTTGCCATAATTATCGTCAAGAATAGCTCGCTGTTCAGGAGTACACTTCAACAGGGCCTTATTGATGATCCAGCCACATTTGTTGTCTAGGATATCAGTACCGATCTTACCAGTGATTTTGGGGTCACCAAAACAGTCAAGATAGTCGTCTTGGACCTGGAAATACTCGCCCAAAGGAATCAGCAATGATCTGGCTTGTTCAAGATCTCGTTCATCTGTAATGCCTGCCATATACATGGCAAGAGCTACAGGCAAATAGAAACTGTAGAAAGCAGTCTTGTATCGTACAATGAAATAGTACTTTTGTAACGAGAATTTGCTAAGATCTACATCATCTTCAGGAGCAGTAATCAAGTCGATTGTCTGACCACATTCAGTCTGGAAAGTGACATCATGGAACAATTCCAGTAGATCAACGTAGTAAGAGTCGGGTTTGAAATACTTCTTGAGCAGAATGTAAATGGCAGATTCAATCAAGAACGCGTCATTGATTGCAATCATGTCTACACCGGGAACAAGATACCAGCAGGCTTGACCTCGTCTGGTCTTGGAGGCATCCATAATATCATCAGCAACGAGGAAAAAGGCTTGAAGAAGTTCTACACAAAGGCCAAGAACACAGGCTTTCTTGTATTCAACTTCAGTCAATTCTGCTTGCTTGAGGATTTTGTATGTGTCAATGACACTAATTCCTCGATTGTACTTTCCACCAATAGTGTTGTACTTTAAGCAATCCCTGAATCGGTCTACAGCATTCTGGCTGATGCCAGTCGCAGCCATGGCCTCAACAATTTCCTCAATCAAAGGATAGATTGCTTCTTCTTCAAACTTGGTTTTAATTTCAGCAGAAGACATTCTGTATTAGATAGATAAATGAATGTAATAAAACGGAGAACTTATTCTTGTATGGAAGTAGGAGAGTCTGGGAAAAAACTGGGTCGAGAAGGTGAAATTTCATATGCACGGCTGTGCATATAATTGAAAATCTGGACATTTAATCGTATTTTCCAAACTCAATTCTTCTTAAAAACAGTTAAAATTTTTCATGATCAATATAATTAAGTTTCATAAGTACTTTTGAAAATTTCAGGAATTTTAATCGTATTTTAACTTTGGTTTGAGCTCATTCTCATAATTTTCTCTCCTTCAATCTACACTTTTTATTCTTCTCCCACTGCGAATTCTCACTCTCACCAACAACAGTTAGTCAACACCATGGACGACGACTTGTATGATGAGTAAGTACTCTTTGTTTGGGGTCATTTTTATTGTTTACTAACATATAGATTTGGTAACTATATTGGAGGATCAGGACATAGTGATGCCGAGTCCGAAGCTGATCAAGAAGTTGGCTTCAGTCAAGATCAATCTGATCTGAGCGCCGAAATCGTTCAGCAAGATTCTGCTGATGAAGACAGCATGGTTCTAGAGCCTCCTGTTTCCAATAGCATTGTTCTTCATGAAGACAAACAGCACTATGTTTCAGCTAGCGATGCTTATGGCCCTGGTGTGGAGACAGTGGTTTATGAACAGGATACTGAGGCTTTAGATCAGCCTATAATAGCACCTATTGATACCAGGACCTATGCTGTTGAAGAGGCTGATATGCCTGAAGTTTTCTATTCACGTTCTTACCAAGCTGATCTAATGGAATTCACTGATCAGATTCGTAATGTTGCATTGGTAGGACATTTGAATCACGGCAAGACATCTTTGATGGACCTGTTCGTGACAGAAACTCATAATATCCACGGTTTTAATGGTAGAAGAGATGACGAACCGCTGAGATACACAGATACCCATGTTTTGGAGCAGGAACGTGGCTTTTCCATGAATACCAAGCCAATGTCATTTCTGCTGCCAAACAGTAAAGGCAAACACTTTCTTTTCAATATACTGGATACTCCAGGACATGTAGACTTTGTTGATGAAGTGGCTGTGGCAGGAAGACTCGCTGATGGTTTTGCTATAGTTGTCGATGTCATCGAAGGCTGTATGATCAACACTGAAAAGATCCTAGAATATGCGATAACACAAGACATTCCGTTTGTGCTTGTTTTGAACAAAATTGATCGACTTATTTTGGACCTTAGACTGCCACCTGATGAAGCATACTACAAAATTGAGTATGTTTTGGATGACATTAACAAGTTCATTAAGCAGCTTTCCCCGCTGAAAAATCGTCGTGTAAGCCCTGAAATAGGCAATGTCGTCTTCGCATCCACTTCTATGGGCTGGACGTTCACATTAGAATCATTTGCGAAATACTATTCTGATTCCCACCCGAAACTAGATGCTGATGCGTTCAGTCGCAGACTTTGGGGAGATATTTATTACGATACTGAGACAAGGAAGTTTGTGAAGAAACCCCAAGGATCCGCGAGCGTCAGACGATCGTTTGTGCATTTTATTCTCGAACCTATTTACAAGTTATATTCTCATACTCTGGGGAAAGATATAGATGAACTTGAGCCGTTCCTAAAAAGTCTGGGTATCTTCTTGAAACCTGCTCAATTGAAAATGAATGCTGGACCTTTGATACGGCTAGTGACGAAACTTTTCTTTGGCAACTCTTCCTCCTTCGTTGACGTGGTTTTGAAACATATTCCTTCACCAGTGGAAGGTGCAAAAAGGCTCTTAGATTCCAATTATACCGGTAATATGGATTCATCTGTCGCTGAGAGTGTAGTCACGTGCGACAAGAATGGGCCTTTACTGATAGATTTTGTTAAGACATACAGCAGTGCGAATGCCAAAGAATTCTACAGTCTAGGCAGAATATTAAGTGGTACTGTAACTGTGGGCGCTACTGTAGATGTATTGGGCACAGGCTATACACCCGACGATGATGAAGATATGGTACGTACGACTCTAGAAGCATTGTGGGTCTATCAAACTCGTTATAAGGTACCTGTTCAGTCTATACCTGCTGGCAATTGGGTACTTCTCAGCGGAATAGACCAGATGATTATTAAAAATGTTACAGTAGTTCCGGCTGATCTTTCAGAGGATTCATATGTAATGAAGCCCACCAAGTTTTTCAGTGACCCGGTGTTCAAGGTTGCTGTTGAGCCTGTCAATCCTTCAGAACTACCAAAACTATTGAGTGGCCTCAGGAACATCACCAAAACGTACTCCGCGGTACTCACAAAAGTTGAAGATTCTGGAGAACATGTTATTCTTGGAACTGGAGAAGTTTATATGGATTGTATTATGCATGATCTCAGAAAACTTTATGGTGACATTGACATCAAAGTTTCTGATCCTGTTGCTCGTTTTTCTGAGACATGTGTTGACATGTCCGCTATGAAAGTCGTGAGTAAATCTCCTAATAAAAAGAACTCGTTCACGTTTGTTGCTGAACCTTTGGAAGCAGAGGTCGCAGATGATATCGACAAAGGGCTTATAGATATCAAGAAGCCTGTTAGAGAGATCAGTAAGCTTTTTCAGAACAAGTACGACTGGGATATCATGGCTGCAAGAAACATATGGGCATTTGGGCCTGATGATGTCAGTCCTAATGTTCTTCTAAACGATGTCATTCCTAATGAAGATAACAAGCGAATTATCAATAGTATTCGTGAGTCGACAAAAGTAGGTTTTATTTGGAGTACTAGAGAGGGTCCATTGTGTGAGGAACCTATGAGAGGAGTCAAATTTAAGCTGATAGACGTTTCTCCAGCTGCAGAGCCTATTTATCGTGGTAGGGGCCAGGTTATTCCTGCTGTAAGACGAGCTTGTTATTCTTCATTCCTCCTAGCATCACCACGGCTTTTGGAGCCAGTGTATCAATGTCATACAATTTGTTCAAGCTCATCTGTGCCTATCATCTATGATCTACTTAGCAAGAGAAGAGGTAATGTTTTGTCTGACAATCCTATACCTGGTACTCCGTTGTATAGTGTCAAAGGCACCATTCCTGTTATCGATTCTTTTGGTTTTGAAACCGATGTTAGAATCGCTACTAAAGGCAAAGCTTCATTGTCTTTAGTGTTCGATAATTGGCAGATAGTTCCTGGTGACCCCTTGGACAAAACACAGGTAACTCTCCCTCTGAAATCCGCCTTACCTCAAGGTCTTGCAAGAGACTTTGTACTTAAAACGAGAAGGCGAAAAGGTCTAAGTGAAGAAATCTCTGTAGCCCAATATCTGGATGCTGATATTGTAGAACAGTTGCAATCATCAGGATTGTTGGATTAAACTTTTCCATACATCAACGTATGTGGACAACAGATTTATGCTCACTGATATTCTTACGTAATTTTTCTTTCTACTTTGTATAATATCCATTAATGCTTTCTTCTACTCTTACCAAGACGCTTATGCTTAGGGCCAGAGCTGTCGGCTTTCATCTTCTTACTGGAAAAGCTAGACATATCTGCAGAACTTTCAGCATCATTCTTATTCTTAAATCTCTTTTGTCCACCATAACCATATTTGGAATCTTTGGCCTGTCGTTTGGAATTCTTTCCAGACCCAGATCGTCGATCGGAGTAACTGTTTCCAGTAGCAGCTTCTTCGATAGCAATATCGAAGTCTTCGGCAGACATTTCGTTGTTGGTTCTCTTTCGTTTCAACGACTTGATCTTGTCCAATGTATCTCGCTTTTCCTTGTGTCGCTCCTGCAACTTGGCATGCTGAACCTTCTTGCCGAACTTCTTGAGTTCTCTCTGACGTTTGGCTTCCTGAGCAGCCTTCTTGGATAGCTCCTCGTCGATCAACTTCTGCTTAAGTCTATCCATGTGCTCATCAGATTTGACCATTTCAGCAAAGTAATCAGTAGGTCTTGAAAAAGCGACATCTGCTTTCCTGCACAGTTCTTTTGCCTTTTTAGCAGCTTCCAGACCTTGTTTATAGAAACTAAGTTCTCTTTCCAAGTCATCATAGATATCCCTTAGTTCGATTGGTTCGTCAGATACAAGACTCATATGCTCGTAAAATGTGACCTTCTTAGGAAGTGCGACGTTCTCTAGGGACTGCTTGAGAGCTGGTCTATTGTTGATAGTGAGCTTCTGATGAGGAACAACATCTGCGTCTTCATCCAACGAAACGTCTGAAAATGCGACATCTTCTTCCTCTTCGTCCTCTTCTTCTTCTTCCTCTTCTTCTTCTTCTTCATCTTCATCCACCAGCAGATCTTCGTCATCACTTTCACTATCACTGTCTGCTAACTTAGAAACATCAAACTTCGACTCATCCTCGTCCTCGGGCCCTTCCTCAGGATCTTCCTCAGGATCTTCCTCAGGGTCTTCCTCGCCAGTTTCAATTTCAGCAAGTTTCTGTTTCACAAGCTTTCTCTGTTCCTTCTTGGACAAAGGGTGCTCGCTAGTAATCAGACTCTTAGCTTTGGATTTAGCCTTAGACTTGGACTTACTAGCCTTGACTATGCTCGCTTTCTCTGTCTGTACATTTGCAACTTCTGCAGATTCAGGAGTACTGCTCTCATCCCCTCCAAATACACTTGATCGGAGCCTCTTCAAAGACTGCATTAATCCCGACATATTGTGTGTGTTGGTTGTGTATATAAGTGAAAGAGTTGATCTTGCTTATAAAAAAAATAAAAATTTATTTTTCTGATTCGGAAATTTTGAAAATTTGCGGAGACGGAAATGCACAGCCGTTCCTATGATCAATATGGACAATATCTAACAACAATATATCTAATTTTATTACTAAAGCATTTGTTTTTTTGTGATCTAAAACTTTCTATTTTAGTTCTCTGAAAAAATTCCTTCTCGGGCCGCGTGGTACGGGGCATTCAATGAAGTCCAAAGCCTAAACTGTTCAAGTCCTTGATAGAGAAGCATCTCCCTTCCAGAAACTGTTTTCCAGCTATGAGACAGAGCAAGCTCCATAATAGGAGTTACCTCCGGTTTATAGGCAGCTTCTAGCAGCGACCTATTGAATGGGACATCCATGACAGGTTTCATGAACAGAGTATCGAGTCTCTTCAACAAAGTATCGTCTAATGGCTTGTCTGCAGGAACACAGCTAAAAATAACCAAAGGTGCAGTAGCATTTTCAACTGACTCTTCTGAAGTTAAGGCTTCCACACCAAGTTCAGCAAATTCTTCTGCCAAAGCAGTAGCCTTGGAACCGGTTCGATTGATGACATAAATCTTCTTGAAACCGAGACTCTTCAGAGCAAAAATTCCAGCTCTAGAAGTGCCACCAGCTCCTACAATCAGAGCACTATATTTGGAGTCCTTGCCAACGGGAAGTACACCTCCTATATTCGTGAAAGCGTCTACAATTCCAATCCAGTCTGTGTTGTAACCGTGGAGAGTTCCGTCAGCTTGTGGAACAATAGTGTTTACCGCACCAATTTTCTCAGCCTCTTCCGACAGCTGCTGCAAATAAGGGATCACATCCAGCTTCAAAGGAATTGTCACAGAAGCACCGCCAAATGCAGAGCCAAGCTCTTTGATATGATCAAATAGTTCTTTGGCGTTGTCAGTCTCAAACACCTGGTAGCTGTAGGGCAAACCCAGGGTCTTGAAAATAGAATTATGAAGTGCCGGGCTCTTCGAAAGCTTACACGGTTTACCAGTGACAAAAAACTCTTTAGATGGTAGGCCACCAATGGAAGACAATGTTTGATGGATTTGCTTAACTGATAGCTGTCCAGGAGCAGCTTTGCTGGGCAAAGAGTCATGCGTAACAGGTGTCAAACATGTATTCAATACTCGGCTGAGCTGTCCACTGTATCCCATATTAATAGTAAGCAAAGGTTTAGATGTATGTGCCTTGCTGAACTTCTCGAGTTCAAAATTATCATCCAAAGACTCTGCCATACCAACAAACTTAACCAAGTCACCAATCTTGCAGCCTCTCTCATAGTGAGATTCCCAAAGAGAATCATCCCACTTGTATTTTCCTGAGAAATCGTGGTTGGAGGCTATAATCTTACTGAAACCTTTATCCTTGACTAATCTGTCCAGCATATCAGTAGGCCAGGAGAGCTCGAGATCAATAAACTCAATACCTTGTTTGACTGCCAACAATATAAGTTCTTCTGCCTCTTGATACTTATCATCAGGGAACTTTCCGCCTTGCGATTTTGTTCTCACGGTGAAGATAATCGGTAGTGTAGTATGCTTTCTAAGAAGACCAATCTGGGCAGTGACATATTCAGGTCGAGGAATATCTCCATCCTGTCCTTTCTCTCGAAGCAGATCAACTCTCAGTTCAGCAGCATTACATCCTTCTAAAGCAGTGTCCAAATCATCTAACACGCTAAGATCTTCATAAGTTAAAGAAACAAAGTAAGACCTAGTATTTGGTATCACTACCGACTTTTGTCCTGTAATCATCTTCACATAAGAGTACAGGGACTTCTTTACATGTTCTTCTTCCTCTGACGATTCAAAATTAGAAGAATAGTAAAAGTAATTGGAACATTCTGTGTACCATTGAGCTCTTCTGAGCCATACAGCTTCAATATCATCAACATAAGATGGTCTTTCCTTATCGACATTCAAGTATGATACAATTTCGCCTGTATCTCGATGAACATGGATAATGATACGTCCCTGTGACTTGAGCTCCTTCAGCAACCGTCGGGCTTCCGGAATCTCGACAATACCTCCGCCACACGCAACAACATATCCTCGAGGATGGTTAGAAATGAAGTGCTTGAAAACCTCAATCTCTTTCCTTCTGAACTCTTCCCAGCCATCGTTCTGAACAACATCGTATATACTTCTCTGATAGTAGGCCTCAAAGTAATGATCCAGGTCTGTGAACTTCATGTCAAGGGACGCAGCAATCCATTTGCCCATAGATGTCTTTCCAGCACCTCTCATACCAATAATTACAATAGATTTGTTATTATTAGGCTCTTTGTCCTGTACCTCGGGCTCTTTTGGAGCGAATCCTTCTAAATCAACCTTGTAGTAGTTCCTAAGCACGTCCCACCAGCCGGGCCAGGTCTTTTCAACACAACGTCTTCCCTGAATGTGAACATTCTGTTCAACAAGGGTAGCGAGCAGACTGAAACTCATAGCCACTCGGTGATCATCATATGTGTGAACACCGCCTTCAGGAGTGTGTAGTTCTGAAATAGATACCCCTTTGATGGAAAGACCATCCGGAAGCTCCTCGCATGAAACACCAAACTTGGCAAGTTCGTGGATCATAGCATCAATTCGGTTACATTCCTTGACTCGTTGATTCGCAATTCCAGTGATAGATGTACTAGAAGTTCCAGTGGCAATGGCAGCGACAACAGATGCAGTCAAAAATGCATCAGTCATGGGCTCCATATCAATGTGGGGTAAAGGCTTCAGTGATCCTACAGGTGGACCTTGAACAGTTGTTGAAGTAGCAGTTTGCTCTACTATACATCCCATAGGTCTCAACACATCAGTAGCAAACTTTGCATCTCCCTGTAGGGAAGTGAATCCAATATTAGGGATGGTGCACTTAGTTCCAGTCATAGCAGCAAAAGCTAAAGGATAAGTTGCAGAGCTAGCATCAGATTCTACTATATATTCTGTAGGGTTTTTGTAGACGCCTTTAGGAATATGATAGGTGTAAGGCTCTGATTCAGATTTGGTTACTTCCACTCCAAATTCCTTCATCATAGCGATAGTCATGTCGATGTAGAACTGAGAAATAGGCTTACCACCAACCAAAGCTAGAGTAACAGGTTCAGTAGCATAAGGAGCGGTCATGAGTACCGAAGAAACATACTGAGACGATATCGTAGCTGCCAGTTCAATTCTTCCACCAGAAAAACCTTGAGATGACTTGATTTTGAGAGGCAAAGAACCTTTCTTTTCAACATATTGAATATTAGAACCGTTAGAATCAAGAGCATCAACAAGTGGTCCTATAGGTCTCTCCTTCATTCTAGAATTTCCAGTCAGTATAAGGTGGTCTGCTTCGTCTGTGGATTGGGCCAAAGTGGCTACAGTGGTCAAAAATCGCGAAGCAGTACCAGCATTTCCAAGATACAGCTCGTTTCTGGTGCTATTAATTGAACCTCCATGACCGTTGATCACAATTACATCTCCACCTTCTTCTTGATTTATGTCAGCAGCATTCAAAAGTTTGATAGCATTCAACATATGATGAGTGTCATCTGAATGAAGAAGATTTTTCACCCTGCAAGTGCCTTCACCAAGAGCAGCCATTATAAGAGCTCTATTGGAGATTGATTTCGAGCCTGGAGGCATAATAGTGACTTCCTTAGGGGTGTTTTTGTAAGATCCAACAGATATGTCTCCGGCAATAATAGTTTTGATGATAGAGTCGGGAACAACGGTAGCCTTCATTTCGTAGGGCTTTCCAATTTCTGACAACAGAACAACCTTCTTCTTGTTACCGTCATTTTTCTTGTCGACATTCATAATTTGCATAAGGTCATCGACCTTGCAATTGATGTTTTTGGATCTCTTTTTGACAATCTTGTCGTCTGGAGTCACGGGTAAGTGATAAGCAGACAAGCATTTAGTCAGTCGTCCAACAGCTACAGGACTTAGAATTCCAAGATATCGAGATATTTCTGCTTCAATAACCATTCCGATAGAAACACATTCACCATGGAGAATGTAAGGAGTAAGCAGAGCCTCGTAGGCATGTCCTACAGTATGACCGAAGTTAAGGATGTTTCGCAGACCGCCTTCTCGTTCATCTAACGTCACAACTTCAGCTTTAACTTTAACAGATCCATACACGATGTTTGTGATAATATCCCGTATAGGTTCAAGGTCGACTTTACCAGTAATCGGGTCTCTTTTTCGGATTGTTTCAAAAAATATCTTGTTGTAAGATTCCAGTCGGGTGAACTCTTCTTCATTCCAGAATGCAGCTGTCTTGATGACCTCGGCCATACCATTAATGAATTCTCGTTCAGGAAGTGTTTCCAAGAAGGAAATATCAATAAAAATCCTTGAGGGCTGCCAGAAAGCACCCACAAGATTCTTTCCATGTGGGGTATCAATGGCAGTTTTACCGCCAATAGATGAATCAACCATGGACAACAACGTCGTGGGAATCTGTACCACTTTAACACCACGCATAAAAGTTGCAGCAACATATCCAATCATATCTCCAATGACTCCACCTCCAACAGCCAAGATGACAGTATCTCTAGTGCAGCCTTGAGACAGCATCCAATCTTCAATAGCTGCTTTAGTAGCTCTATTCTTGGATGCTTCACCCGGAGAAATAACATACTTTAAAAGCCTAGACTGCAATCCTCTCTTTTCAAACTGTGTAGTGAAACCATGATCAATCTGTTCCACGTGATCAAACTTGACGATATTCGAATCTGAGATCAGAACATAGGTAGAACTAGGCAAATTGTCCAAGATGTCGTTGACAATATGGGTCTGAAGCTTGTAACCAATGTGAATTGTCTCTTTTCCAAGAATCTTCACCTTATGAATGCCCGAATCTGATGTCATTGTGATTACAATACAGAGGGCTGAAGTTGGTTAGTTTATAACAACAAATGTGTCATAGATGAAGAGAGGTGATGATGACCTAATTATGAAATTTTCGGATCAGAATGTACATTGGTAGGTGACCGAATTTTTATTTCTGAAAACTTCACCAAAAAAAAATTATTATTGACTGAAATTTTTTGGATCTCTCTATCTCAGAACCTTGACTTATCTCAACTAAAAACATAATGTCTGAGAAAAAAGTAGGTTTTGAGCAACCGGATCTTAATGAAAATGATAAGGAAGCATCTGACATCAAATCAGTTGCCAAAACTTCAACCAAAACCCCGGCAAATGTGCCTATGTTTCGTATAATCACCGGATCGTATGAACATACCTTGATGTGTCTTTCTTTGGCTCTATATCCTGCTGGAGAAGTTTTCACACCTATATTCTATTTCACTCCTCATACTCAGTCTATCAAATGCCTTGCTCAGTCAAAGCGATACTTGGTTAGTGGTGGTAACGATGAACGGATCAGAATTTATGATCTACAAAAGCGTAAAGAGCTGGGTACTTTACTCCACCATACTGGCAGCATAGGAGTGTTGAAGTTCTTTGATACCAAATGGCTAATTAGTGGAGGTGGAGATGGCAAGATCTGTTTATGGAGAACCAAAGACTGGGATGTGTTGGCGGAAATGAAAGGTCATAGAGGACCGATCAATGACATCTCTGTTCATCCTTCAGGCAGACTTGCATTGAGTGTTTCTGAGGATAAAACTATGCGGCTATGGAATTTGATGACTGCAAGAAAAGCTAGCATTGTTACACTTCCAGAGAAGGCTTTGAAAGTATGTTGGACTACTGATGGGTTACACTATGTGATTGGATACGATCGTAAACTGGTGGTTTTCCATGCCGAAACAAGTAAGAAATTGGATGAAATCCAGTTGGAATCTCCCTTGCAACATCTGGATGTGGTTGAGACTGATTCTAAGAGTTATATTGTCAGCTCTCATAACAATGGCAAGATTGTTTTCAGGAATTTGGTAGACCTATTGCAAGTTATCGATGGAACCAAAGAAACCATGGAAAAATTCGAGCTTTCTGCACATGCTGTACGTGTTAAGCACTTTTCTACGTTGTACGATAATCTATCGGAAACTACTTATATGACATCTGTTTCTTCTGATGGAAAGATTGTTACTTGGAACTTGACAACACGAGAAGAAGTCGCAGTATATAGCTCTACAGACAGATTAAACTGTTGCTTATTAGTACCTGATGATGTTGAGCAGTATGATACAATCAAAAAACAGGATGAGGAGGTTTCAGCTTCTGAATATTCCGAGGCGGAATCTGACTTCGATGCCCCCGTTCCTAAAAAGAAGAAGAGGAAGTCAAACAAGACAAAAGTTAGTGTGGAATTGGAAAAGTAATATTATTACTTTTTATTTTCAATAGTTATATAATAAATATGCATTTTTTATAGATACTATGCTGTTTTTTTTTTATGGGTTTGGCATCAATGAATTGCCCTGGTTGGCATTATTAGCAGGAATCGCACCCAAAAATGCTTCATTATACAACGGACATGACTTGTTGGTCCTGATATGTCCGATTGCACCACAAGTAGCACATCTTCTCGTGGTATGCTTGGCATTTCCCGTGCTCTTTCCTCGTCTAGCAATACGTCTATCCTGGTTTCTCTGCTTCCTAGCAAGATTTTCTTCCAGAATTCTTCTGAGCCGTTTGTTTCGTTCTTCATCGTTGGTTGGAGCAATCTCATCAATAGCCATTTGAGCATCTTCAATCTCATGTCTTCGGTTCACATATGCTCGCATGACATTAGGATCTCGAACAAGCTCGATTTTACGTTGAATAATGCCATTTTCATCCCTAACGAATCGGGTAATTCTCAACAATTTACTTTGATGAGAGTTTTGGCCACTGGTATGCGAGAATAAAGAAACATCGTCATCTTCTCTCGAATCAGGTCCAGGAGTGGCATTCTTCTGCGCTGCTTCTTCTCTCATAGCCTCGGCTTCATCCCATGAATGGTCTGGTACGACTTTCGAACTCAAGTTCTTGGCCTGAGCATACCAAATTCGGGCTATTTCATCGTCATATGTTTTCTGTTGTAAAGCAACATTATAACTATGACCACCAAACTTTGACTTATCCAGTTTTTCATTGACCGATTCACCCTGAGCTTTGAAACCACCCTTCATCGATGTCCTTAAGAAGCTGAATGCCATTCCTCTTTCCGAAGGATCGCCTTCTCCATGCAATTGCAACATGGCTTTTCCTTGAGTTGCATTAATGAAATTCCTCGAAATATTCCAAGGTGCTAGCTGTTCCTCAATACTCATTCCATCGTTGTCTTCGGCATCGTCATCGACGGTCTTACCATAACCGGAATCCTCTAGATGCTGCTGTCCGACTTGCATTGCTTCTAAAAGTGCTATATCTTCTGGTTGAATCATAGCACGGACTTCATCTTCTGCAGGAAGAACTGCATTAGACTTAATTTTCCAATAACCTTGGTCATCACCACTTCTCTGATATTCCATAAACTCTTTAAGTCTCTGCCGGTTTTGCATATCATTCTGATCTGGGAAATGACCTGAGATATCTTTGACTTGTAATCTGTGGTATTCATTTTTGTTCAAGACTCGATATACAATCATCTTCAGTCTGTTTTTGCTCGCACTGGTAACTTTTCGCGAGTGAGGCCCAGGAATCTGCGTCACAGGGAAAGTCTGTCCAACTACAAATATCTGCGGGATTGTACGTAGGTGATAGCGAACACCAGCACCACCTCCTGTGCTCCTAATCAGCAAGAAATCAGTTGATTCAGCCTTATGCTGGAAAATAGGTGCCCTTATCATTCTATTGTACAATGTAGGAACCATGTTTCCTGGCTCTACAAATCCAAAGTTCCAGAATGCACTTCTATCTTGTACACCAAGCACATGTGTCTCACCGATAGGCAATTTGGGACGTGATGTATCCTCTTCACTCTTCTTTCGATAATAATTGATCAGCTTGCTGCCCATACCATAATTGGATAGAACTAACGGAAATTCCTCGGAATATTCAAGCATAGTAAAAGGTGCAGAATCTCCCAAAGTAAGATCCGTGGTTTTCGCTAATAGTTGCGTGATTGGCTTGCCTTTGTCCTTCTTCTTCTTTCTGGTCTTGATCTTAGTAAACTGTATAGTAACATTAGGTTTAACAGCGAAGGAAGGCCTGTGGAATGATCGTAGCTGTGATTTTGATAGTTTGACCTTATAGTGCGGTGACTGCAATCGAAGAGCCATCATAGAATGATCGATATCAAGATTGCCGATAGTCGCACGGACTTTGGATCTATAATTGTCCTTCAATGTATCATATGCACGGTCATTAGAGATGTTATAACGCATCTCCAATAGTCTTTCTGAAGTAGGAATTAAGCTAGAACTGTTGCTTATTTTGGACCTTGTAACATTCAAATCATTAACAAACAATAAATTAGGGTCGTTCAAGTCCAAATGAGCCTTTTTAGGAACAACATCGAGATTACCTTCAAGGATGGCATCCTCTATAGTTTCATCATATATTTCAACGTCGAAATGCCGTTTTTTCAGTTGAGTCTGAACAGCAGTATCAAACCCAGAATCCTCGTTTCTGTTGGCAAATTCTTCCGCTATATCTGACAATTCGTCTATATTCCATTCAGCTGATGCAATAAGTAGGTCCTTTTCCTTGTCATCAACCTCGGCAGTTATATCTTGAATTTTAGATGCTGTATTGGCCTTGTCAAATACCTTGCTGATATAAATGATATTAGAAGTGTCTCTAGTGTTCTTTTCGAGGTTAGAAGCAAAAAGGTTCTTTTGATCAGGCACAACATCCAACGCCACTCTTGTAGGCACACAATGACGAATTACTTTTGGTCTTGGAAGAATAAGGTTTGTTGGTTTAGGCCCAAAGATTGAATTAAGCTTGAGAATGGCCCCTGGTGTAAAATCAGGGAAATATAGATGCAGTAGCTCTTCAGTAGTGAACATATCAACAGGATTGTCATCATAAACCTGTTCAGAGTCAATTTGCAAGTCGTTAGCATTATTTACATCGCTGCCTTCCAAATCATGTACATTAGCCAAAGAATCCTGGTATTCGCCTCCTGGAGCGCCTTCGGCTTGTAGTTCTTGAAGCCAATCGTTCTCTCCAGTATCGTGATCAAACTCTGAAATTCCAGACTGGCCCTCTCTAGTTAGCCGTGACAGTTCATTCTCTTCATCTCCAAAGTCGTGATTAACAGAATCAACAAGTTCGTCCTCATCGTCGGCTAATTCATCTTCACCTTCGAAATCAATAGCATCATCAGCATGTTTGATAGCATCTGAACCTCCAAGGTTCGTAGGTACTAGGTTTTGCAAACTAGCCGCTCCATCACCATTGATAATCTTATTCCAGTCGTCCTCTTCCTGGCGATCAGCTGCCGTAGATGCAGACATATTGTGCTGGAAACAAACCGCTATATGGTGTAATTGTAAGTTTCGTAGAAATCTGAGTGAGCGATCAGGACAGAGGTTGAAAACTGCTGGTGGGAGAACTCACCGCCGGGTAACTGTATGTTCGCTATCACCACACGAATCCACACCTTGCCTCTTCTGAGAACAACCCAGAAACTTTTAGAAGCTTGACAACAAACAAAAGAAGTTGTTTGAATATAGTTTTTTACAGTCTATATTTTTGAAGGATTGTGATTGAAATTGTTGGTTGTTTCTATTGATATAATGTCTGAACCAAAGAAACAAGAAGATACCTCCAATGTCGATAATAGTAAGCTTAAAGCTACACTTACATCGCTTGAAGATGACGATGAATTTGAGGATTTCCCGGTAGAAGGTATGTTTTATATATAGTATTTTTTCTATGGCAATTCTATTGAGGTGTATATTATGCTGTATTGGTTTTGTTCCTTGAGTTATGATCAATATGGAAAGTGGATGATCTATGAATGTGAGCTATCATTATGATACATCACTTATGGCCTATCATTGTGATGTATGGATATGACACATCATTGATCTACATGTGTTTGCAATTTAGTGGGAAAATCTTCGGCTATTTTAGGAACAGATCTTCAGGAACAGGTTTTTCCAATGTCTCCTCGGACCCCCATTCTCCTTATACTAACTATATAGATTGGACAAAAGCAGAAACCGACCCGAAACTAAACGGTGGCGAACAGATGTGGGAAGTCCAATGGGATGATGATGATGCTGAGGATGAATTTGCAGCACAATTGCGGTGAGTAATGAGGGTATTTGTGTATATTTGTGATTTTGATTGTTCTTACTAACTATAGAGAGGAGCTTAAAAAGACCGTGCCTTCTGCATAGGCAGTACGTGACTGAACGGAACCAATGCTTCAACTAGAAGGCTTTTTTAAGTGAGTAAGTGGGGAGGCATGTAAATTTATTATATTGTTATTACCGAAATAAAATTGTTTCTGTAGCCTTTTTTTTTTGTGTATTACAGGAGTTTTTCCACATTAAACGATGACTCGAGATTTGATATTTGACATCTGAAATTTCAGTCGATTTTCGATTTCTGGATTTTTCACCTTCGACAGACTGTCAGATCAAAGACCACAACCGTCCTCATAATAGTTGACAATATCTGCAATCAAATCTACTGGAATATCTGTGGATTTTCTGTGTTTTCTGTGCTCTGTTTTTGCTTCTGATTTGTCCACTAATGGCTCATATTCCACCAAATATACCCATGTCACTGGCTCCTCCAGGCATAGTTCAACCTCTTCGACCTACAGCTTCTGACATAGCACCTACAGGACTATCTGCTAATGTTGTTCCTATTTCTCTACCTCCTCCCCCTCTTCTTCCTTTGCCTCTAGCTCCACATACCTCAAATGGAAAACCTAGTTCTTCAGCTTCTGTTTCTCACTTTGAGCAGCAACAGGCCTTGGATCTCGCTTCTTATGTATATAATGCGGGATTCTTGCATGCAGCATGGGCAGACACATTCCTGCACATAAGTCCTCATCCCCCGTTAAGGTTGCATGCTCTGTTTGTATCTCGGTCTCCATTGTTATACCGGTATCTCAGTGGCTATGCCGCTCAGGGGCCGCCTTACCAGATCAACATCAGTATCGATGATCCTAATGTCACTACAGCTGCTCTGAGCATGGCACTTACCATGATGTATGGTCATCATCAAGAATTAGTGTCTTCTGATTTGGAAATGGCTAAAGGTCTTGTTGCTGCTGGCTCATTTCTTGGTTTGGATTATGTGTCTGATCAAGGCTACAGTGCGATTTTGAATTCCATCAGCAACGACAACATTATCAAAACGCTTGGTTTTGCACTTGAAGGTCGGCCATCTAGTCTTCTTACAGGTACTCAAGCATTTATGCCGAATTATGATGAAATCTCTGTAGGTTATGAGGGACCATATCCTCCAGTTACTGACAATTTTCTGTCCGCCTGTATAGACTATATTTTTGGCAATTTCAGTGTACAAAGCCCAGTGGACCCTATTTTTGAGTCTATCTTGCTTATGCTACCGTTTAATATCTACAAATATGTTTGTGAGAATGATAGGCTTGTGGTGAGAACCGCCATGGAAAGACACCAGTTTGCAAGAGATATGACCGGCAAACGAGAACAGCGAAGAAAGGCATTTAACAGAGCAAATACTGAATCCAATGGTAGTCCAGTTTATGAAGAAACGGTCGTCATGTCGTTTGGAGGCGGGAAACATGGCATGGAGATTATACGAAAGCAAGTAGGCAAAAGAAAGACTCTGTGGAAAGCATCGCAGTGATATCAAAGAGACAATCAAAAGAAGAACAACGTAAAGAAAAAGAAAAAGATATGTGTTTTTATAATGTACATATGATTCCTCGTCCGGTTATCGAGCAAGGTTTAATAAAAAGTTAAATGCAAAGATAAATATAAATAAGTTTTGATTAGCTTCTGCTCTCATCCCTCTGTTTCAACAGATCTTGGAGATCCTTCGCAGGTTTCGCTATGCCCCCAGTATTCTTTCCACATATAAAACAAACGGGCTTTGATCTATGTTGTTTCAAGAAACATTCTTCACAGAAATAATGACCACAGCTGGTTTGGATAGGACTTTTGTAATCCTCTTTACAGATGACACATTTGAAAGGAATATCTTCAACTCCAGCATTTTTACTCTTCTCTACCTTCTTCTCTGCTTCTGTTCCATTTGAGCGGCTAGTTTTCTGGTTGATTTCCCAGTCTTTGTCGAGTTGCCATCCTGCTTTGTAGTCTTCTCTACTATGTAAGAACTTGCAGTTGTCACCATATCCACAATAGCCAGTCAATTTGTAATCTTTACATACATCTGGCTGATAGTCAATGACAGTGGTACTTCGTACGTTTGTGGCTACTTTCATAGGGCCGAATTTGGCTTTTGATTCGCTACTTGTCGACGGAATTCCGTACTGCTTGTAGCCACTTTCGCCTCTATAAACGTCATCATCAGCAGAACCTGCTTCTTTGGCAATCCTACGCTTTTCATCATACTTTCTCTGTTCATCCTCCTTTTCAATTTTGTATAAAATATTTTCTTTCGTAGCGTCGTGCTCGTTAGATATGCTAGATCCACCTATTTTATGTTCAACAAGACCGATATCCGTGCCAGAACTTTTAGCAACAGTCAATCCACTTGGATTTCCTTTGTCTCCTTTATTGCTCTTTATAACTACAGCAGAAGAATCGGCATTGTCTGAATCCGAATCAGAACTGCCATCTGAACCTGAACCGCGGTGAGACTCCTCAGAAACCTTAGTACGCTTGCTAGCATTACTTGCTGAGCCTGTTGCTATATTTCTCTTTTTGAAAAGAACCGGCATGTAAAAAAAACAGATATAATATTATATACGGCTGTGTTGTTGTTAAGAAAGAATATATCTTAGACATTTTGGATTCTGATATTGGTAATCGGAAAGGTTACCCGGCCCGCCACTCGCCTACATCTCCCTCTCTCACTCACAAGTATCACCAAATCATTCTGCCTTCTTCGAAAGACCACATCTTATAGTTTCCATTCGGCGGCAAAAAGAGATAGATATACAAAAAATTCCACAAGATGTCGACGTTAGAAGATTTGGAAAATAATGCTGACGACCTGATGAATGAATCTCAGCAGGAAGAGGATGGATTGGACCAAGAGATTCTTAATGCATCCACACCAGATATTACCAACCGTAGAAAGTTGTTGGATAATGATATCAAAGTCATGAGGTCTGAGTTCCAGAGACTTACGCATGAGAAGAATACCATGACAGAAAAAATCAGGGATAATGAGGAAAAGATTGAAAACAACAAGCAATTACCATATCTTGTAGGTAATGTTGTTGAACTGTTGGATATGGAAGGTGAAGCCACTGAAGAAGGCGCAAATGTGGATTTAGATGCTACTAGAGTGGGCAAATCGGCAGTTATCAAAACTTCCACACGCCAGACTGTTTTCTTGCCATTGGTTGGTTTAGTCGACCCAGAAACTTTAAAACCAGGCGACTTGATTGGTGTAAATAAGGATTCCTATTTGGTGTTAGATACATTACCTGCCGAGTATGATTCACGAGTTAAAGCTATGGAGGTTGATGAAAAACCTACTGAGACTTATTCAGATATTGGTGGATTAGATAAGCAGATTGAGGAACTAGATGAGGCAGTTGTGTCGCCAATGAAACAGGCTGACAAGTTCAAGACAATGGGTATTAAGCCCCCAAAAGGTGCTTTAATGTACGGACCCCCTGGTACGGGTAAAACTCTTTTGGCCAGAGCCTGTGCAGCTCAGACCAATGCCACATTCCTGAAGTTAGCCGCACCTCAATTGGTCCAGATGTTTATTGGTGATGGTGCGAAACTCGTAAGAGATGCATTTGCTTTAGCGAAAGAAAAGGCTCCTACTATTATCTTTATCGATGAATTAGATGCTATTGGTACCAAAAGATTTGATTCCGATAAGAGCGGTGATAGGGAAGTACAGAGAACCATGTTGGAATTGTTGAATCAGCTGGATGGTTTCGATAGTGACGATAGAGTGAAAGTGCTTGCTGCTACAAACAGAGTCGATGTATTGGATCCAGCCTTGTTAAGAAGTGGTCGATTGGACCGAAAGATTGAGTTTCCTCTACCTACAGAAGAATCCAGAGCTAGCATTTTACAAATCCACTCAAGACAAATGACTGTTGATGATTCTATTAACTGGCAAGAACTTGCTAGAAGCACTGATGAATTCAATGGAGCACAGTTGAAAGCTGTATGTGTAGAAGCTGGCATGATTGCACTGAGAACTGGAAAGTCTAAAATCACTCATGAAGATTTTGTCGAGGCTATTAGTGAAGTTCAAGCCAGAAAGAGCAAATCTGTATCTTTCTATGCCTAATGACGTAAATTATAATGCTACAAAATATACTATTTACTCTACATTTGTATGGGCTTGATCAATCCCAATAATGAATCACAGAATCCAATCCTGCCGTAGCCGTTTTACTAGTTTCTTGAGGATGTGACTCTATACAAAGTAAAGGCTTATTATGGGCCTTGAATTTGCTTTTCAAACCACACGTTTTCCAATCCCAGAAACATGCCATACCCGTGTTGTCTCCGCTCATAAGAATCTTGCCATCAGGAGAGAAACAGAGTCCAACGGCATATCCAGCACAATTGAGACCAGTAAACTCCTTTTTCTTGTTTGGTCGGAACCGGTCCGTTGCTCCAAATACCATGATACGATTATCCATGCTTTCAGCAGCAACATATTTGCCGGATGGATGAAGTCTTACTGCTGGCATAGAATGCTGATATGGATCTGCAATAAACTTGATAGGGGCATCAATTCCCCAGTCCCATATTCGTATGCTTTTATCATCTGAAGTAGTCATAAACCGGTAATTTTGATCAACAAACGTAATCGTATTCACAGGTCCAAGATGATGGTCGTATTCCTGAACAACCTCTTTTGTTCTAATGTCATATTGTGCGATTTTTCGATTATGTAATCCAGCCAGAAATTCGTTCTGCTTGTCTTCTAATGGATTGAATCGTATTGTGTTAGGTATAGATTCAGCATTGAACTTGGATATACAAGCACCTGTTTCTGTATCCCAGAGTTTGATTTTTCGGTCAAAAGAGCAGCTTAAGAATTGTTTACCATCGTTGCTAAAATCAATATCTTTAACAGCTTTGGAATGGCCATTATACGACCTTAATAGCTCACGTTCATGATATACGTCCCATATCTTAACCTTGGAGTCATTGCCACAGGACAACAACAAATGCCCAGAACCTGGGAAAAACCGTAGTCGGGTTACGCCTCCATGATGTCCTGCCCATGTATGTATTTTTCTCTTTGGTATAAAGCATTCTTGTGAGCCTGGCTCTTTTAGTAGATTAACCTCTAAATCCTGGGGTATATGCATATAAGTTCTTCCAAGGTAATCGTACTGATTCTTGCCCAAAAACTCGGTTTCTTCTTCTTGCACAGATGACTCTTCCTCTGAGTCTGAATGTGAGAGTTCAGGTTGGTTTCTGTTGCCGTTATCGCTATCCTGATCCTCGTTTTCACTGGCACTGGCACTGACACTGCTACTTTCGTCATCAGAATAGCCTGCCCACGGGCCCTTATATGCCTTCTCTCCTTCCAAAATCGCGGAATTACCCTTTCTCTTACGTTTAGCATGTTTTCCCGGAACTTGGGTGTTTTTATTGTCGGGTATGCTGCCATCTTTAACAATAGTCAATCCAGTGATCCGTCTTGATTCATCAACGGACGGATCAAAAGCATATCCCAGCATATCAAACGATCGTTTCTGCTGCTTAAAAACCACAGGATTAAATGCCTCTTCTTCTGCATAACCTGTCATAAGGTTTTTCTTTTTGATCCCGTTGATAGATGCTGAAGTGATCATGGATAGATCAGTGGTAGGTGACTGGTCCGGCACAGCGACATCTGGAGCCGCTGGTAAAAGCGCAGATTTGCCATTTTTCTTGTCCTGAATTTCCTCATCACTTGAACCATATTCAACAAGCGCCATGTTGATGGTTTAAAGAGCTTATAATTGTGAGACTTGGTTGGTTCCTGAGAAAGAGACGTAGGTTTGAGAATTGTGGAACGGCTGTGCATCGTACGGCTGTGCATTTCGATTCAAGATTTTTCAACATGACATAGGAAAGACCGCTATTTGATCTTCAGCAGAACTGAAAAGCACTATATAATAAAGATGTCGAACGTAAAAGCTGCAGAAATTGGAAAGAAAAGAAAGAGTGAGAAATTTGAGTCGGAAAGTTCGAAGGAGCCTTTGCCAGAATCGACAGTCAGTGCGCAACAAGGCGATGAAGACGACGACGAGGACGATTCTGACGATGAACAGATAGTTAATGTAGATTTCGACTATTTCAACTTTAAAGAACTGGATTTCCAGGCGCTTAAAAACCTTTTGAGACAGCTGTTTGATTCCGACAATATCGAGTTCAATTTGTCGTACTTTGCTGACAAGATCATTGAGCAGGCAGAAGTCGGTTCATCGGTCAAAGCAGACGGTCCAGAAAGCGATCCTTTTGCTATTCTCGGTGTTCTAGATGTTTCGAAATATAAAAAAGATGCCGAGATGAAATCCCTGGTTGAATACTTCATTTTGAAGACCCAGGGAACCGCCGAAATGAACAGAAAACTGCGACAGATTCTTGCTCCATCTTCCACTGCCAAAATTGGCCTTTTATTAAGTGAAAGACTCATAAATATGCCTGTGGAGATTATTCCTCCTTTATATAACATGCTTGCAAATGAAATAGAGCGAGCTGCGGAAAAGGTGAGTACAGCGCTAACGGATATCACTACTAATACCGAGGGTCAAATCCAAACCAATTCTCTTCATACTTTGATACTAACTTCACAGGATGACTCGTATAAATTCGACTATTTTCTTCTTCCTTCCAAAACCTTCTATGAAGAAGAATCTGCTCTAGACAAAGAAGATTCACGGCCATCTAAGAAGAACAAGAAAGCTACCAGAAGCGAGGAATATTATTTCCATGCTGAGGACGAATTATTGCATAAAGAAGCACTATACTATACTTCCTATGGGTTTACTAATGCTAACCAAGAATCCGACTCGAAACGAGCTTTCCAAGACTACGGTATATTCCCGCAAGGTCATCTTCTGCTGATTGAAGGTGAGAAGCTGAGTTCAATATGTGAGAAGCTTGCTAAAGAATATCCTCTTGAGTAATTGTAAAGTAGATTTCAGGAAATATAAATATAGACATTTCTATAAATATAAACACATATATATTTCTACTTCTACTTCTACTTCTAACTTGATATTAGTGCTGTCGTATAATTTTCGAGATGAGCAGCACAGCCGTACCTATCGGACGTTCGTTCATTCATTCTTCAATTCAATCCAATTCTCCACACAATCTCTCGCCTCCTACCTATCATCCAATTGCATTAAATGTCTGCTACTCCAACACAAAGCAACGACGCTTTGGACAAGAATTCTTCTGCGGCAGGAGCCAGTGGATCTTCGTCCAACAGCAACAACCCTGTGTATGCCACATTTACACCCGGTCCTCTTAGCTTACCTAAGAATACTTCCCCCTTATTGTCAAGTACCCCAGCTACTGTGACTAAAGCATTGAGCCAAGCATATCCATTTATCATTGTGGCGGATTATTTTTTAGGCTTATTGACATGGACAGGTGATGACTTTTGGCAGAGCTTCCTATTGGTCGCTGTTTGGACCGCTGTGGTGCTTTATTTTGAGATTTTTATGGTTTATTTGGGCCACTTCTTTGCTGTTTCGGTTATAGCGGCTTATATCTGGTTCCTGGATTTGATTGAGAAGAAACAGGAGGCTGAGTCTAGTTTGGATGCAATTGTGCATACCTTGAATAACGTAACTGTGCGTTTGAATATCTTGTTGATGCCATTGTCCTCGTTGACTCTGACAAACCATGAGCTTTCCAGGTTTCTTTTCACCACACTCTTCATGTCTCCTGTATATATCTTGTTGAGTTACTTTGTGTTTACTCCAAGAACTATTTTACTGGTTTTAGGGCTTGTAATGCTGACTTATCACTCTACGTGGGCAAGAGTTACTCGAGCCATAATGTGGAGATCAAGAACTGTCAAGTTGATAACTTTTTACTTGACAGGTCTGGATTTCAGTGGAGTGAAAAGAAGGCGAATTTCCGAAGCCCAGAGGACCAGAATGAGCAGCATGGGTATGCAAACCAAAGAGGGAAAGCCCGTCAAGTTTACCTATGTTTTATATGAGAACCAAAGAAGATGGCTCGGCATTGGCTGGACATCTAATCTTTTGGCATATGAAAGAAGCCCGTGGACAGATGAGTTCTTAAACGAGGCTTCTCCGCCAGATAATTTCAAACTCCCGGATGCTGATGGTACAGGCATGGAATGGAGATGGGTGGACAGCACTTGGAAATTAGATCTTACAAACGACGGTGCATTGGTCATTACTGGAAGCAAGTCCACAGCTACTGCAGATCCTGCTCCTAATGACGGCTTTATTTATTATGATAATACTTGGAAGAATCCTTCATCTACCGGCGATACTTTCAGTTCTTACACAAGAAGAAGAAGATGGATACGTACAGCTGAGCTGGTGAATGCAGATCAACAGTTGAACGAATACTCGGCAACATCAACATCATCACCTTCTTTATCGTCTGGTGATAGCAGTAGCAGATTGGCTCCAGAGACCATAGCAAAATCTCAAGGCACAACAGCACTCACAGAAGCCAATGGTGACGTAAAGCAAAGAAAAGTCTTGAGATTTGAGGATAATTAAGTTGGGCTTTTGTAGTCATCATTTACTATTTTTTGTTTGTTTTTGATTTTACTTCGTTACCATGTATAAATATACAAATGCTCTTACTGATGTGATCATGTATAACTATACAAATGTTCGTACTTATGTGATCATGCACTCAATATATAACGTCCTTACTTACTTATGTGACCAAGGATCAATGGCTATTAACTTTCCATATTTGGTCTCCGTCGTCTTGTAGTCCGTAAACTCATAGCCTTTCTTCTTCAAATAGTCTTTCACTACTTTGGACAATTTATCTTCATTGGTAGGATTGATTTTATAGTATCTTCCGTAGCCACAGATAGCATACATAGGTCTTGGATTCTCTTTGTCTTCTTTTTCAACAATGTCCAAGTATTCTTGCAACTTTTCAGTGACTTTTTCCAACTCCGATCCATGTAAATCCGCAAATATCTCACTATCTTTTTCTTTGCGGTACTCAAATAACAATTCTGCTGCTTCATCATATTTCTCCATCATCTGGTCATTATGCTTCTGGCCTTTCAAGCTCATCATTTTGGCAGTTGCAGCTTCATTGCGATACCAACTGTTGGCAGCAAGCTGTAAGTACTTGTTTCTCAGATCTGCGTGTCTAGCTGCAGTTTTTCTCAGTGAAATATATACCTCGTTGCATTTGATATCAGGTGTTTCCCATGGTATTGTAGTCGGTCGTTTGAGCTGAACTCGCCGTCTGTTCAATGATAATATTGGAGCAGCAGGTTTATGCGATAATGCAGGTGTAGATGCAGGTGTAGATGTAGGAGGAGTGAATTTGAAAGTGGATTGTGGATTGAAGCTGAATTTCTTTTGTGTCATAGATTCAGCTGTAGGTGCAGAAGGTTTGGCAGAAGGTTTAGTAGCAGCTTTAGCCCAGGCAAACCCAGATCCAACTGTCTCTGTCTCAGGACTCGTTTTCTTCGCTGAACCTTGGCCCAGAGCAGGGAAAGCTTCCTTGCTTTTCAAATTCAGTTTTGTAGGCGGTAACTTGGGCTTTTCCACTTGCGGTGCATGCTTGTTAATAAGCTCGTCAGGGATTTCATGAAGAAACCCACAGTCTTCTCCAGCGAGACAGAGGCCCCTGAGCCAAAACTTACATATTCTAGCCGAAATATCATGACTGTACATGCAATCAGCTCTCATACATTCTCCATACTGCACAAAGTACTTGCATAGTTCACGATACCCGGATTCACTCGAATCTTCGTCATCTGAAATATCTCCATTAGAAAAATGATCTTGGGTTTTCTCGTCATTCCTTGGATTAAGAAGCGACTCAAGCACAATTCCAACATTGAAATCATACTTTTCCAACTCTCTCTGAATATCTTCGTCACTGCTTTGTTCCCCTAAGATGCTCCGCAATATATCAAATGGCGACATGCCATTGCCACTATCCTCGTCCTCAGGAAATGTCCACTCTTCCCAGTCAATATCCAACTGATTTTTGAAATTCTCCTGCTCATCATCCTGAACAGCTTTAGATTTGGGTTTGGGTTTGATATCGTCGGCAGAAACTTCCAGGCCAGCTATCGTCAAATCCAGCGGTTCACTAGGAACATTGTACTTGATCTCTACCTTTCCAATCACCACTGCAGATTTCCTGGACTTGGTGACTCTACCGGCTTCCCGATGTCTCCATAAAATATCCAAAATCAATCTTTCCAGATCATTTTCCGCAATATTGTCGTCTTTAAAAGCCGCCCTGACAAAATCCTCTGTTTTCTCGATTCGATCCTCTTCAGGTAAAGTCGAGTCGTTCAGAATCTCATTGCAAAGCAGCTGGATCTCGTCCAATGAGGCCATTTTTTATATGAAAACTCCTCTTTTACTTTTTTCTGATAATCTAACAGTACATAACTCGATTTGATCCGATTTCCAGCATATAACTAAACACTATGATGTACCTATGTATCATGTAGTTTCAAAGTATACTAATCCAAGCTTGATATCAAATTGATATTCGTCCGGGTAACTGGGAGAACTCACCCAAATGCACACACAGATAAAATTTTCTCTACCAAAAAGCCAACTGGAATTTTGACATTGTTGAGCGGAACGAAACGGAACGAGCTTCTAAAGTTTAGTATATCAACATACTAGACATCATTGACTGTGTCGGTGTTTTGTTGCTGTAACCGTATCTCGGTAAGTTTATTTGTGATGCCGAGGCAGTTTTTTCCTGTGATTGTTGACGTACTACCATCACCCAAATCACTGAGGAGAGTTTTTTTGTTCTTCGCGCTCACCCAAATCACTGCTGAGCTAAGAACGGTGAGGGTGAAGGTGAAGGTGGTGAAAGCTGACACAAGAACAGTGCTACATTTGTATCAATGCCAACAACTGAGCCACAACTTTGAGTAGCTACTAACAGATAGGTTCGTTCGATAGCCCAGCATGGATAGGCTACGTAGCGAGCTTGTTGGCAAAAAAAAGAACCAAGTCAGGTATGTTGGAGTATATGGAGTTTATTCTGCTGTTTAATGAGCATTATTTGACTTGTTTTTCGCGTTTTCAATGACAAAACCTCTAATTTTTCTAGCGATCTTATCAGAGGTCATAAAAGGAAGCTTTCCAATTTTTATTATTTATCCTTATATCCTAATTATCCTGTTTCTGAGGATCAATTGGAGGAACATAAGGCTGAACTTGGTACATTTTTGGATGAGACTGATCTTGAATTCAACAAGACTTTCGATGAATCACTACTGCCTACTGCATTGGCTAGTCCTGGCCGCAAATCTTCCTCGGTAGAGTCTGAACCGGATGATGAGCCTGTAACTAAAAAAGCAAAAGTGTCTCTACCGGCTCAACAAACCAGTGAGCCCAAAGAGTCAAAAGAGGATGAGTCTGTTGATCAGAGCGATAATCTATCTGTTAAACCATCTGTTAAACCGTCTGTGCCTAGTTCTGAACAGCATCAGTCGGTGGATGACACGAAACAGATAACTGCAGTATCAGTACCAAAGAAACCTGTCCAACCCAAAACCAAAACATCAACTATTCGCATTCCTAATCGACAAAACCCAAGATCATTTACATTTCCCGATGATAAGAACTCTGAACTCATGCTTTTCGTTGTTCCTGATCGTCTTCCTGAACCTCCGCAGAGTAGAAGACCTCTCTCGGAACTATACTATTCTACACAGACACTTCCTTTGACTAAGATCCTTCCTGCTTCTCATAAAACATTAACTACAGATAATTACCAGCTCTCGCTTCTTGAAGGAAAACTTGCAGTAGTTCACGCTCGTACTGAAGAACTTAAACGTGCGGAAAAGTGGAGCTTACGACAGCATGTCAAAAACAAGAGTCCATACCGGGCCAAAACGCACTGGGATCATCTTATAGATGAAGCCAAATGGCTACAGGCGGATATTAAAGAGGAAAGAAAGTTGAAAATTGCATTGGCTTACGAATTGGCAAATGCTGTAGAGGATTACTGGAGATTGGGCAAAGATGTATGTTGTGTCAAATACAAAAAAAGGCATGCACCTATTTCCGAGTCAGTGCATGAAAATGAACATGAAAATGAACAGGAAAATGAACAGGAAAATGAACATGAAAATCAGGATGAAAGTAGCATTGGCAATGAGAATTTGGCTTTTACTGATACTGACATAGATGTGAGCATGACAGAAGCTGATAACGTTAAGGAAGAAGATGCGGATGACAATCCAGAGAAAGAAACTGGAATCAATGAGACTGAAACACAATTGCAGGTGGATATAGGAGAAGAAACGCAATTGCAGGTTGCTGTAGGAGAAGAAACAAAAACAGAAGGTCTCAAATCGGCAGTTGAGCCAGGACTAGATGGGCCAACTCTTGAACCGTCTGTTGTTATGGGTAATGATGAAAAGGTGCATTACTCTCATCTCGATTCCTTGGTACCATTTAAAGTGGCTGATGATGTATGGGAATCCAATCATTTTGAAATGCCGTTTAAAACCATAATGGAGCCAGAGCTTCTCAATTCTGTGTCAAAGGAATTGTTCGCCAATCTTGCACATATCTCTGTCTTTTCGCCGAATTCCCCTTATGTTAACGAGTTTGACAATCTTTCTTTGACTTCTGTTGCAAAGTTCTTATCAGCACCCGACTTAGAGCGAGGATGGCAGCGTATAGTACTTGATAAGATATCCACAGACAGATCTATCAACCGAAGATCGGCCGCAGTAAAGCAAGAGCCGAAGTTATCTCTTTTTGCTTTGGATTCTCGTCGACGGTATATTGTCATTAAGGCTCCTAAGCCTCCTAATATCAAGTATTTGGAGTACAGAACTCCTACTATCTGGCTACCTCAGGATGATAGCAAGCTAATGAAACTGGTTAAGGAGTTTTCCTATAACTGGGATATTGTAGCACTGCATATGCTCCCTCAGCCTACAGATGGATATGTGTCTAACATTGAAAGAAGAACACCTTGGCAGTGCTTCGAACGATGGCATCAGCTCACCCCTTCATTCCAGTTAGCAGATCTCAAAGGGCCGTACTCTAATGCTGCACAGGTATGGATTGAATCGGCGGTCAAAGCCCAGGCTATCACCAAGCGTCGTATTTCTCCGTTGGGTGTTGGCCCTGAGTCTATTCAGCGAGGAAACAAGCGGCTGAGGTGGGCTAGTATGTTTGATGCTATCAGAAAGAGTATGAGAAAAAGAGAAAATGCGCCTCGTCCGAACAATACTGTGCAAAGAAAGTCTCAACTGAATGAAAATAGCAAATCCAACATTCCTACACCTAGCGAATTGTCTAAAATGAAGTGGGAAAGAGATAAGAGTATTGCGGAAGCATATCAACAGCAACAGCAACGTACTCAGATGACGATGGCTAGAAATGCTGCTGCTAGTGTGTCGGCTAATAGAGTTCCAGCTGGTGCTGCTGCTGCTCAAGTTAAGCCGGTTGGATCTGCTCCAGCTCTTGCACCTACTGCGGCTCAGTCAGCTGCAGCAGTACCTAGTTCTCGTCCAAGTTCGGCCGTAAGCCGAGCTCTGAGTTCTGGTTCCGGTACTGGTGCTGGTGCAAGTACTGGTAATGTTGCTTCTGCAGGACAACGACCGTCCCAGGAACAGCTGGAGCATATGATGCGACTTGAGAAGCATAGACTACTGCTGAGGCAACAAGCTACGGCCGCAGCTGCTGCAGCTGCAGGTGGAAACAAAATAGGTACACAGTCCAACGGCTCGACTACTTCAAATGTTTCTGTCCCTAGACCTGTTACCCCTAGTGGTATGTCGCCTGCACAGCGCCAGCAGCATCAAGCCACTGTATCTGCTGTTCTCTCCATGTTACAGCAGTCTCTCGGTGGAATTGGCAACTCTCAGCATTTGGTGACATTGGCGAGTCAGATTACAGCTCAGCATCCTACGTTACCAGCGGAGCAGATTGCCAAGCTAGCCCATGCACAGATTCAGCGATACCTCGTGCAATTACAGCAAAAGCAACAGGCCGCTGTTGCTGCTAGTGGTGGTACAGTGCGACCAGAAATCCCAGGTAATACTTCCGGTGGTGTAATACCTACTGCTGGTGGAATATCTACTGCTCAAGCTCAGGCTATGCTCCAACGACAAGCTGGGCAGGCGCCACGGCTGACTTCGCAACAACAACAGCAGCAGATCATGGCACAAGTGATGCGAGCACAGCAGCAGCAGATGATGCAGAACCAAGGTCAAAATCAAAGCCAAGGTCAAAGCCGCGGATCCTCAGCCTCACCTCCTCCATCTGCGACTTCGATGCAGTTTCCACCCTCTTGAAAAGGATATACTTGTCACATATTTAGCATAAAACAAGACTTGATCTTGCTGAAAGTATCACAATACTGATAATTTAATAATAATATAATGTAAAAAGAATACACGTGATATAACTACATGCTGTGCCCATCCTGCCTTATACTAAGCTAGGGATGCTGTCAAGGGTTCCGTCTTCGTCAATGACATTCGTGCCCAGACTATAGTGGACCTTCCATCTGAGTTTGAGCTTGGCGAAAGAAACAGTAGCTGGAGATGCATTGGTAACACGGATAACCTGTGAAATTCCCCTGGAATCATTAGCAGGAATATTCACGCCGGATTGCGGTTCCAGTTTCAACACAAATGACTTAGGAACAGCAACCTGGAAGTTTAACTGACTGATATTCTGGATTTTTGAGTTGTTCTTGAATGAAAGCTCTATTCTCACAGAAGCTTCAGACTCATGGAACACTTCTCCCTGGGCGAGAAGAGCTGCGTTCAGCAGCTCAAATTTGGACTGTGGGGTGGATTTCGGAGCTGGGCTCGCTGATACAAAATCCCACTCACTTTCTACATTCTTAGCAGTAGCGGGCTTGGAAGCTGCAACTCCCGAAAGTAAGTCGAGATTATTGCTTCTTGGTGACAAGGCTTGCAATGCTGAGTAGTCTGTGCTTGGTTTCTGTGGACTGGCATTAAGACCATCTACCAAACTAGCTGATTGAGGAGCTGGTGAGCCAGAGGCTGATAGTCCAAGTGAAATACTTCCTCCTGTACCAAAGTTGGGATCCTGAGGGCCTGAATCAAACGACAAGTCCAACAGGCCACCAATCAAGTCTGCTGAGCCAGAACTAGTAGTGGTCACTGCAGTGGTCGAGGTGTCAGCAGGCTCATCATCCTCAATATCGATAAGGGACTGTGATATTGCAGCTTTAGATGATGTATCTGTCTTGTGACGACCTTCAGCTGTACCTGGAACAGCAACAACGCTGATATTAGCAGCCTCGTCATATTTGCCGGCCTTGATGAGGTCGTATTTCTGGATAAGTGCCGACAAATAATCATTGAGAGCAAGCAGTCTTACAAGTGCCTGTTCATCTGATTCGCCTTCTTCATCTATCATTTTCTGGATCTTCGGTCTGGCATTCTTCAACGCACCAATAATCTCTGTAAACACATCATCTGTATCAGTAATACCTACAGCAGGGTCAATAGAGTTTAGCATTTCTTCGAGAATCTCAGCCTTTCGTCGCACTTTATCCAAATCTTTGGCTGCCTTGGCTCTATAGTCCGTCTTAGACTCCCTGAACCCTGCCATGATTGACATTAAATGGTTTGCTTCCTGCAAGTCTGCTGGAGAGCCTCTTTGAAGTAACTCCTCCAGTTTGGCAGATTGTGCATCTCTCTCCTCATCTTCTAGTTCTTGGGGAGACTTCAAAGTGTCTGAAGGGTTCAAAACCGCAGCATCGTCTTTGTTGATTTCAGGGAACGTGTAACCTTTATATGTTAAGAGTCTATGCATGTCTCTAATATATCCAAAATCATCCTTGTACTTGCTGGTCTTGCATATTGTTTGTCTCCATTCCTCAATTGCTTCCAATATAAGTACCTGTGTCCTGTTGTAATTCATTGGAGGTCTTTCCGGGAACTTTTTGACGAGCTCATTCAAAAAATCCTTCCTAGAAATCTGCAACTGGAACGGATAGCCACAATTCTTCACACACATATCGAGCAAACTAGTGGCCAGAATAGATACATGTGGATTCAAGCTATTGATGAGTTTCACTATCTGTGTGGCGGCTTCTCGCGGTAAATTCCCCTTTTTTGAATTGATAAGGTCGGTGATATCCAAGTTCAATGCCCAATCAGGTTCCATCAATGTGGGCCTACAAGCCCGTTCAATCATGGACCGTAATCTCTCTGAAGCAGTGGCATGAGAAGAAGGACTTGATGCATATCGATTCGTTCGCCCCGGCGCATCAACTCTAAACCGGTCCGTATATGAGCTCCCCGCCCTTGCGTTGGGGGGCTCTCGGTGCGCACGCTCTTCAGAATCAAAGTATCTATTTGTGGACATGAGTTCTCAGATCAAAAAAGAAATTAACAGTGGTTCAATGGCCAGTGTTGCAGAGCAAACGTGTGATTCTGTTTCTAACACAAGGTTGGTAAGTAGGTGGCAGCAGCAGCCACCTACTTGTCAGTCAATCAATGGGAGAGTGGGAACTTCAACAATATTATATTTTTGCACAGCCGCATATGCACAGCCGTGCATGCCTTAAGAACATATCAACAGACATCATTGAAACCATCATACTTACATAAAGATCAAGCATGTCTGTAGACACGAGTACAAGCTCATTGAGCGATGAGGCTGTGGATTATGGTGAGGATGGTGATATCTCTGCTGATATCGAGGATTCCAGTAATTCCCAGAGTATCGTAGAGATAGATAGTCAACAGCTTCCTTTTGTCACTACTTTAAGCGTGGCTGGAGAATCGTATACAGAAAATATAAAAAAGCTGTCAGAAGATTTCCAGCTATTGCTTATCAAAATGTCTGGAAGAGTGAAAGAACTCGGTGAAGAGACCAACGACAGTGTTCTACAAACATACCATAACCTAGAGAACATAGATGTGAAGAAAGCAGATCAATTGATAGCTAATTTACGGTCAGTGATAAAAGAATGTGACTCTCTAGACTCTGAATTTGTCAAGATTCGTCACATAGGCGAAATCGCCGGTGGTTTTCGTCGACGTATTGTTCAGCTGGAAAAGCAGTTTGAAGCCGGTGAGCGAGCGAAGGAACGAACTAGCTAATACCAAATGCATATTATTTATTCTCGTTTTATTACATAAACACCCCCCTCCTAATATTAAGTTATTATTGTGCACTCTTCATTTCTAAAGAGACAATTCCGTGATCTTTTGCACTTTTTTCAGTTCTCCCTGGTAATCTCGATAGTCGTCCAGTCGTTTCGAGAATCTGATAGCAGCTATAACGGTGTAAGCAATGCCTCTGAAGGTACGCTGTTCGCTGGCCAGTTTCTTGTAATCGGGATAGAGTCCAATGTTGGCAAACATCTCCAGGGTTTTCACGTTGGAGTGCAAGAATTTGCCACTTTTAGCCATCAGGTAGTCTTTTGTGAACTCAAGATCATGTTTAAGCTCCAGCTCTCGCTTCAAATGCAGTTTGTTAAACCGTACATAGTACACATAGGCATTCCATAGGTTCTGGTACTTTGTCTCAAAAACACTAGCACTCATGGCCATGGAATCTTCCGATCTAGGTCTGGTAGGCTGTGCATGCTGTTCTGTTAGAAGTAGCTTTTTCTCCAACTCCAACACTTTGATTCTTAACTGATCTGCAAACATCTTTTCATCGTTAAACTTGTTTTTGTAGAATAGGACTTCTTCGTCGCTCTTTTCTGCTGGATTTAAATCAAATTCGTGCCTTGTCTCCTTGGTATTCTGGATCTTCGTGAACAATTTGCCCATCTGACTATCAGCAGCTCTGAGTTGACTTTTGAGTTCACGCACTTCGTTCTTGGCTTCGTCGGCTTGGAACCTCGTGTCTTCCAACAACGATTCAAGTCTCTTGTTTTCAGTACGGACCCTCTCTAGCTTATTTTTCAAAGATTCCAGCTCATTCACAGCTTCTTCCTCCAAATCTACTCTTGTCTTCTCACTTTCATTGATTTTGTCGTCTGCTTGATCTAGCTTGCTTTGTAAGACCCTTAGTTTTGCTTCTGCTTCTTGATATGCTTCTTTCTTGGTAGACAGCTCTCTCGTAACTGTTTCAAGCTCTTTCTCCAATTCAATGATCTTCTGAGTATCTACAGCCCGCAGTTCACGGACCATATCCAGATTAATCTTATACTCATCTACTTTCGCCGTCAGTTTCAAAGCGTCTCGTTCATACTTGACTACCTCAGATTCCAGCTTCTCAATCATCTGCCTTAGATCACTGTTGGTCTTGAGTGACTGAATATCCTGCATCGAATCGTTAGCAATACTATTCTTTAAAGAGACATACTTCTTGTCCAAAGCATCACGTTCTTCCTTGACATCAGCCAACTGTTTCTTCAAATGATCAATATCTGCCATAAGAGTATCCTTGACTTTCTGAGACTTCTCCTTCTCACTTTCAACAATCGTCTTCATATGTGATGATGTGTTTTGTCTTGACATCAGCATATTGAACTGCCTCTCAGACGCGTCTTTCATCTGTTCCAACGATCGGATCTTGTCTGATAGAGCCTTCTTGTCGCTATCCCATCTTTCGGTGAGGAGCTTGATCGTCTCCTGCTTGGCTTCTACCTCTTCCCGTAGTCTGTCGATCTCCATTTCATTGTTTCTGGCCAGAACCGACTCATTGGCAGCTCGAGTAACATCCATAAGATCATCTTTGGCCCTCTCGTATTGGCTCTGCATATACTCTGCTTCTTTTTTATAACCTTCGGATTCTTTCTGGAGCCGTTTCGCCAAAGAATTTGCGGTGATTATATCCTTCTTGAGAAGATCAATTTCCTGGCGATAACCCATTATTTCCTTTCTCATTTGTCCATTATCTGTGTTATTCAGATCAATTTCACTCGTGAGTCGGTCAATTTGGGCTTCTAGCCTATCGTTGGTCTCTTTCAATGCGTCAATATCTCTTGAAAGGAAGCTATGACTGCTTCTGTCCACAGATTTCTCTGGGGAACTATGCTTAGCTGTCTGTATTTCCTCTCGAAGTTCGTTTATGCGTTCATGAGCCTCAGCGAGTCTGTCCTCAAGATCAACTTCGTGTTGCTTGTCGTACTTCAAATTGTCCTCAGCTTCAAGCAGTTTCTCGAGCAGGTCTTCGTTCTGGCTGGTCAGTCTCTGAATCTCTGCTTTATTCTCCAAATATTCTTCAGACTCTTCCTTATCTGTTTCTGTCTCTGTCTGCTTCTGCTGTTCATGCAAATCTGATAGTTCATCTTTCAAGCTACTGTTTTCACCTTCTAACCGAACTATATCTTCTTCAAGAGCCCGATTTTGATACTTTAGGTCCTCGATACGGTCAGTGAGCTCTTTAATCTGCTTGGCATTGCTGGGTTCATCGGATATGCTCTTTTCTGATGTATTCTGCAGCTGCTCTAGTTGATCGTTCAGCTCGTCTATACGACTTTCATACTTGTCGATTCTGTCCACATATCTTGCATTCTCGGTCTCACGAGCATCCAGATCCGCTTGAAGCTCGTCGACTTTGCGATTGAAGTTGTACTCCTGATCAGCAAATTGTTCTTTTAGTTTGGAGAACTTTCGTTCCAAATCTGCGTGTTTGACTCTCAATTGCTCTGTTTCTTCTGATGACCCAGACAACGCAGTATTGGTGATGTCAGAAAGATTTGCAGAGCCTGTACGATTCATATTGATGATGTTTCTCTGCAACAACTGTAGTTTCAGCTTGAGATCCATGTTCTCGTTTTCAAGAGATTCGGCATGTCTCGCTTGTTCTCGTAGAGGCAACGAAGTAGGGTCATCTGCAACCATTGCCCTCTGTCTTAGTGGCATATTCGACCTCGGTACAGGCGTATTGTCCACACTGTCTAAGCGCGAGAAACTCGAAGTGTTATTCAAAGTTATCATGCTATCCTGTTCATCATTGGAGTATCGTAGCAACGATTTTGGCCGCGATTTGGTCTGCATAGGCTTTAAAAAAGGAGGAGTTGACGGTTTGCCTGAGTCTTTCCTTACAGTATGCAAAATAGGCGTGAACTCAGTGTCTCTAGAAGACGTTGATTTAGGCCTCGAATCTTTGTTGAAAAGCCCTGGAGATGGAGTATCAAGCAGCCGTTTCGGCCGTATATCGGCCTTAACGCTGTCATTCTCCAATGTGTCATTAAACCCGTGACCCGGGTTGTATCTGCTCATTAAACGCAGTTGCAGTTGCAGTTGCAGCAGTGTTGTTGTGTTGTGATGGTCAAAAGTTTGAGAACAGTACTGGGTGCGCGTTTTTGGAAATGAACGGTTGCCTAGCAACGCACATTTTACGCGCGATATGTTCGCGAACCATTGACTTTTGAAATCCAAATTCTAAGGCAGACGTTTGAGAAAAAACACAAACACATTGCATAAATAGACACTCAGAGAGTTTTTATTAGAACTACAAGGAAAGAAAATGCATGGTGATATTGCAGCAAAACTTATTGGCGATGCCAAAAGAACAGAAAGTCTTGATACATTGCCGTTTTATCAGGAAGATATGGTACGGTCTATAGTGAGAGAAATCAAAGATTTGAACAGACAAGCAGAGAATACCTTGAATAATTATGAAGGAGAGTTTCAGCCTTCACAGGATAGAATGACGTCATGTGCTCTGTTTATACAGCATTTATTTATGCGTCGAAATAAGCGCTGTCTTCTGGCATATCAAAAGACACGAGCCCACAAGATCAACGAATGCATATGGAATGATGTTGATTTGCTGGATCAAGAGGTTTTTTATAATTTGAGTCCTCATGAGCAAGATTATTCTAGAAAGTATTCGGAACTTTTGGTAGATTATAAAGGCGAGTGGACAGACGTAGATCTGACGGGATCTTTGGTTCCTCCAAAAGACTTGTTTATTGATGTCCGAGTGCTGAAGGATGCTGGAGAGATTCAGACAGAATATGGTGTGTTTAATTTGACCAAAGATAGTCAGTTTTTTGTGCGACAGGCCGATGTTCAGAGATTGATTCAGCAGGGTTATTTGCAGAAGCTATGAGAACCTTTGCAATTATGAGTTTATGAATGTCTTTGTGTGTGTTTTCTTGGCTATCTTCTTGATTATGTTCTTGATTATGTTCTTGATTATCTTTTTGACTATTTTTTTGACTATCTTCTTGATTATGTTCCTGATTATCTTTTTGACAATCTTCTTGACCATGTTCTTGGTTACGTTCTTGAACACCGTCTTGGTTATGTCCCTGAGTATGTTCCTGCATTCATTTATATGGAATTCTAATCATATCCTCTGTACATGTCGTACCTGCATTGCCATCTACATGTCTCTCTATCAACATGTCTATTGTCTATCTACACATATATCTACACACATCACAACTCCTCATTTGAAAACTTCACAAACAAGTCTAATGCCTGCTTGGCTTTACCACTGGTAATGCTGTCACGTGCAAGCTGTACGCCATGTTTCCAGTTCTCTGCGGTTCCTTCGACATATGCCAAGGCTGCAGCATTCAGCAAAACATAGTCAAGAATAGGATGGTTTTCAGGAAGCTCATTGTTCAGTAACTTGTGCAACAACTCAGCATTTTTAGCAGGTGTTCCTGACTTGACATCCTCGAGTTTGTGTACAGGTAATCCAAAGTCTGCTGGTGTAATAGTGAAGGTGCTGATATGACCATAATTTAAATGCCAAACTTGAGTCTCACCTTCAGGCGAAATCTCATCCAAACCTTCTTTTCCAAATACTATAAGTGCTTTGGATTCCGGTCGGCCTGCTTCCTGGTTGAGTTTTCTCACTGCTTGTGCAAATACTTTGCCCAATTCTTCAGAATATACACCAATTATTCGGGCTTTCAAAGGAGCAGGGTTCAATAGAGGGCCTAGAATATTGAAAATGGTCGGAATTCCGAGCTCCTTACGCAATGATGCAAATTCGGCCATTATAGGGTGGAAAACGGGGGCAAATAGGAAACAATAGTTGGATTTCTGTAGGATTTTAGGTGAGCTCAAGTGCGTAACATTGAACATATTGACACCCAAACAGGTCAGCAAATCGCCTGCTCCACTCGTAGAAGTTGAAGCTTTGCCTCCATGTTTGCATATTTTGATTCCCATACCTGCAGCAATAATGGCTGATGATGTAGACACATTGAATGTGTTTTTACCGTCACCGCCAGTGCCGACAATATCAACGTATCCCACTTTATCCAAGGCTTCAGCGTCTAATTTGTGGGATTCTGCAAAGATTCTTTGAGCAGCAGCAGCAATGAAATCCGGCTTGAAATCTAAACCTGTGATTTTCAGTGCTGTGAGAAACGCTGCGACTTGAGTTGTAACAGCTTGTTTCTTGATCATGATATCTAGAGCTTCTACCATATCATTTGCAGTGAGACTAGGGGGGTGTTCCACTAGTTTTTTCAAATATGGAGTAAGCGACATTACGGTTGATATGTTTGATATGTTTCAACTTGTCTGTGTTGACTGGATTGACTGTCTTGATTTTGTTGTAGATCAATGTAGATGGGATTTTGGTGAGGTGAATCTTGTAGTCATCATATTGGAAAGAGTTCGGCCATGACTATCGGTATATAGTCGATGAATAATTAATATATCAAGAGATAAGAAACATAGAAACATGGTCAATAATTTACAATTAAAGAAATCTATATTATAACCCAAAAAAAACGTTTATCGCTTTTCTGGTGCTTTTACTATGATATCCAAATTTAGCATATTCATCACGTGACTGGCATTTCAGACTTCAAGTCCACCAACCAGTTTCAAACTTAAATGTTACAACGTTTAAGTTTCTGAACTTTTTTTTTACGCGAGTCATTAAAATAGCGGTTTGTTTTCTATTTTCCGGTTTAGTGAGGTATTTTTAATTGTGCTTGTCTCTCGTTCTGCTCTTTCTGCTTTTAGCTAGCTGATGATTCAAGTCAATTATCCCTTACATAGACAACCCCCTTAAAAACCAGGCTTTTTCTTATCCCTTGACTCCTTCAACTTTTTTTCTGATTTCTTTTTCGTCTCTAATTGATTTTCCAAATTTCTTTCATTCTTTTTGTGTTTTTTTTGGTTTCTTACCAACCCCTTCCGGTGACCTTACGTTGCTGCCTACGTCTATCCGAGACTGACTTTTATCTTCTCCCTTCTCTCGTCATCAACATATTCATATCTATTATTGGACTTCACAACTGCAAGGCCATTTTTCTCAGGAATATTGGTTTTTTTGCCCCATTATTTAGCCCATTAGTTATCATTTCAAAAGTCATATATTTATCCGGTTTTTTATAACCACAGCTTTAGTTTTGTTGTTGTTGAACCCCCTTATTCTATATCGAGCTCTCCCTAGATTTAGGCACAAACTTAACAACTATAATAAGCACAAGAAGCATTAGAAGTACAATTGACTGCACAACAGAACAATCAATTGATCGATCGAGCAACCACTCAACCAATCAATCAATTAAAACACATCATGGACCAAGTCACTACTAGTACATTGTACAATCCTATATATTCTTCGGATACTACAGCCGAACCACCTACAAGGTCTTCCAAGTCTAGAAACGGCCACCAAAACGTGTTCAGCTCGGTTCCTAACATGTCATATGTACCAAGTGATACTTTATCTGTACCATCGGTACTTGGATCATCTATTCATGAAGACGACTCGGGTTTTTATCCGAAATTGCCCCGGGCAAGCTCACCTTCTATCACTGCATATAACAAGCGATCCAGTCTACATAATGGTAATGGTGCAACCATCAACAGTGGAACTAATAGTATCCCAGTTTTGGCACCTCCGTCAGTTGCATTTTCTGCCTCGGTGTCTACAGGATCACCTCGAGCTTCTAATGCTCCTTATTTAGCTCCTTCAAGAAGTCCAAGTCCTCAGTTATCGGGATCACCAAAAAGCCGGCGATTCTCGACGATATCCAGTTTAAGCTTAGGTAATGGTTCTAATAGTGCAATTCCTAGTATCTTAGAACCTGTTGAAGGATCTGTTGATGTCGACGATGCTGATGATGATGATGATGATGATGATTCTGCTAATGTTAGCAAAAGCCCATTCAACTTCCAATCAACATATGTCACCAGTTCTCCAAAAACATCTGCTACAAATCAAAGAAGAGGCCATAGGTACAAGCATTCATCGGTATCTATGAACTTTTTCCAGGAACCTCCTCCAAGAGCTCCTCTACCTATCCCTAAATCTCTACCTATTCCTACTGTTTATGAATGTTATCAAAGCATGTCAAAGCAACAAAAAATCCGGCTTGGTTGGTGTGCTGTTCATTTCTTTGTGGCTTATTTGGTTTATAATTGTGATATGCCTTTCACTGCTTTATCTGCATTGGCTCATCTATTGCTCTATGACGCTGTTAGTGCTACTCTAAGTGTAGCTGTTGATGTGCTTTCTAACTTTGATGTCTGGAAACAAAGTAGTATACATCATCCTTTTGGGTTGGAACGAATTGAAGTTCTTGCTGGTTATGCTTTAGTTGTGTCTTTGGTTTTCATGGGTGGTGATATCATGTCTCATGCTTTACAAGACATGATTCAATCTTTATATGCTAGACCTGGCGAACATATTCACAGTCATGGTAAAACCATTCATAATCATGCTAATTCCGATGCTACGGATTTCCATGATTCTATTGGTTGGTTTAGTATGGTTTTCCGCGTGATTTTAGGCATCATTGTGACTCTGGTATCCGCTGTTGGTTTGGATAATCATTCAAGAATCAGTGTCACTTTATCTAGGGCCAATTCTCTGTTTGGTGACTTTGATAATGGAGTAGGCATCAACCGAGGTTGGGTTCATAATTCTTTGAAGAGAGTGTTTAGAACAGCCGACTTATCGTTCCTTTTGACCACTCTTTCAAACCCCAGTATTTTCATGACTATTGCATTTTCAGTGGCTTTATTATTCTTTCCTTTGTTAGGAGCATCTGGTTATAAATTTGTCGACACTTTATTAACTCCAATGATATCTGCATCAATGTGTTATATGGGTTGGAATTTGGCCAAGGCTTTGGCTGGTATGCTTATCATGAGTTATCCTGGTGATGATCGTATAGATGATATTGCTAAGGCTATATCTAGAGATTGTGTGACGGTTGAATCTGTTTCTGATATCTCTCTTTGGCAAGTGCATCATGATCTGTGGTTGGCTAGTATGAAGATAGTCATGTCTGGTACTGATGATGATGAACAAGAGCTTCGTCTACGAGCTTCTGATATTGTGAAACAATTAATGGATGATGGATCTGGTACTGTTTGGCAGACTACTATCGATATTACAAGAACAACTTTACATAAATAGCATATAGTATTATTACATTTGTTTTTTGGTTTTGATTTCTAATTCAGCTACTCAGAATCCACTTTCTTTCGTGTTCTTGTTGTTCAAAGATTGCTCTTTCGACTTCTAAAGGCACTGTACCTTTGAATATGGAAATATCGACATCTTTCAGGCCAGTACGAGTGAATGGACTAGGAATCACGACTTCTGTAGTAATTACTACTTCTTTCTTGTCGTCACCACCTTCCTCTTTGTGTGAAACTACAGCAGTTGTAGGTTGTGAGTGTTGAGGGTATCCAATAAGACCCGTATGAGGCTCGTATACTCCATCCCATGTCCGATCTCTCATTTCACGAACAATCGTATTGTATTGGCTGACGACAGCAGCATTTTCATACATCCAGTTTTCGTCTGTAATCAACACTTTTTTCCTCTTAAGCATGCTGGATTCTTTAAGCATGGTTTCTCTGATCGGTACAACTGCACTCTGATATTGGTGGTAGACAGAAGACGCACCATGCCATGCAACATATTGATTCTTGTTGTATGGTTGTCCTGGAGGCGGCAGCTTGTCGTTAGGATCTGCAATTTGACCAGCTACAAACCCTTGTTCTTTTGCTTCCAACTCATAGTAGTCGTCAGTTACTCTCTTACCCCCTATGACGATTTTGGCACCAAACTCTCGGAAAACTGACCGTGCAGTTACAATACCAATGGCACGTCCTTTGTATGAGTGCGGAATGATTTCACGGTTGATGAGATCAAACTTCTCCTCTTCAGTGACAATGATCTTGAACAGTTTCTTGTGCTTTTGAAACAATAAATACGAGTCTCTGAATCCCATACATCGTGCCGGTTCTGTAGATAACATGTATAATCTATCGCCTCTTCCAGTCACAGTGAATGTTCGTACTCTGAAATCCCTGCCTCCTAACAGGTTGCCCATCATATCGACCTTCTTTTCACCGTTTTCGTCGATTTTCAGCACAATTTCGTCGTTCTCAACAATTTGGGGATTTCCTTCACTATCTAACGGAACAGCTGTTACGTGTGAAGGACCACCTCTACCTTGTTTACGTGGTCCTTTCGGTCCTCTACGTCGGGGACCAGTGGAAGTATTGGCATCCATAGAGATATCTCCAGCTGTTTGATCGCCGTCATTATCGTCGTCATCTTCGAGTTCCACGCCGTCCTCGCCAATCCTTTTTCTCTTTTTGTTTTTACTTCCCGGGGGCCTTCCACGTCTTCTCGGCCGTTCTTCTTCTTCGTCGTCTTCTTCGTATTTGTCCTCGTCACTGTCTTCGTCCATCAACACATCTTCCAAGTAATCACCTTCTTCGTGCGGTTCTTCATGCAGTTCTTCTGTAGGAGGATCTACAGTAACATCTGCTTCAACCACATCCTGACTGATGTCTGGGACGCTTTCATTCGCGACACTGCTTTTTCGAGCTATTCGTTAGTAACACAAAAACATCATTATTCGTATCGTGAGATGACGTGCCACCTTTTATATAGCAATAATACATACTTGGTCTTCCTCGTTTAGCCATGTTTGAGTGGTTTATTTAAAAAATATTCCTGGCGGTATAATGTTAGAGTGAGGTTTCCGAGTTAGTGATGATAGAAAAATTGGGAGATTTGTTACCCGGATGTGCGGCTTTTATATGTAAGCTAATTAGAGTGTATATCTCTAAGGATCAGAATAAAGATTATGAATGATCAAAGAGTAGAATAAAAGTGAGATTGAGATGAAAGAATAAATGTCTAAAAATAGGAGAGAAAAAACGGAATAGCCGATTAAATCATATATATTTCTTTTTATACTGTGGATTAGTCATATGGTTGTGTTTATTGAATATTTGTACGGAAGGTCGTAGCCTAGCAACAGACATCCCAAAAAGGGGAAACACGGCTGAAAAACCCATATCCAAATCCAAGGACTCAAACTTATAAAGCAACTATCATCTCATAATAGAACCCACTTATCCGACCTTTTAAACACCATACAATTAGAAATGACCAAGTTAAAGTGTCTGGCCGACGTTTGTATAGTTCCTGTAAGCATCGAGCATCAATTCTCTGTATATATCACTTTCCTAACTAATCTAGGTTGGTACGTCTAATGCCTCAGTATCTGATCAAGTCACCGAAGTAATCAAAGTAATTAAAGCCAGTGGACTCGAATATGTGATGCATTCAGCCGGTACAACAATCGAGGGCCCGTGGGATGAAGTTATGAATCTTATTGGTAAATGCCATGAACAACTCCATGAACAAGGAGTAGTGAGGATCCAGAGTGATATCAGGGTCGGCACTAGGTAAGTAACGAGTTTCGGGGAAACTATAGTAACATTATTAACTAACTTAAAAATTAGAACTGACAAGAATCAATCACCACAAGATAAGATTGATGCAGTTAATAGAAAACTTGGAAAATAACCAAAGAATTTTGAGTGGGATTTAGATTTTTAGATTTTTCAGATTTTTCAGATGTCGTTTTTGGCACTCGTAAAAAAGCCGCACATACGCGTACCTCGACTACGCGTATAAGTAAGACAGACTAGGCTATTCCCATATCATAAAAGATATTCGCAATAGTAAATTGAATTTGCTAAAAGAAATAAATATCTAATTTACTAACAGCTCCCATACATAAAACCATTAATTAAATAAAACCAAACACTTATTACTGGATTTAAGAAGAGGTGTACTTGGTAACGGATCGAGTACCTTCAAGGACAGCGTGCTTAGCAAGTTCACCGGGGAGAACAAGCTTGACGGCAGTCTGGATTTCTCGAGCAGAAATGGTGCTCTTCTTGTTGTAAGCAGCAAGCTTGGAAGCTTCAGAAGCAATTCGTTCAAACAAATCGTTAACAAAAGAGTTCATGATAGACATAGCCTTGGTGGAGATACCAGTATCAGGGTGAGTCTGCTTCAAGACCTTGTAAATGTAAGAGTAATAAGTCTCTCTTCTACCCTTAGTCTTTCTCTTCTTTTCGCCAGTAACGGCAGTCTTCTTGCCAGCTTCCTTCTTGTCAGCAGCGGGGGCTTTGCCAGCAGGTGCTTTGCTAGCAGGCTTCTTCTCAGCAGGCTTGGGTCCCATTGTTAATGTAGATTGAAATACGGTGAATTAAAAAGGTTTGAAGTTTTTAAAGTGTAACTTTTTTCTGAAGTTTGTACCAAAGAAACAAGTATAGTTCGGAATCAGAAAGAAGTAACAGTCTTGGGGCAAACTCCCGTGTTTATATATGTTTTCCGAAGGCGACTAGATCAGCCCGTGTTGGGATGTTTACATAATCACTCCAACATGAATTTGCTGTATTCGGTTGGGATATATGCCATGATTGTCAATGCTAGGATATACACAGTGTATATCACAGTCTATATGTCAACACGCTTGACTATGTGGTGTTTATCGCCGCAAAACACCATAACAGATCGCAACATCATGTTCGAATAAAGAATGCTCGTGGCGCACCAGTTACCTAAACAGGCAATGTTTTGTTTTTAATGCAGTATACAGTCCCAGATATGCTCACATCATACTCTGATTTACTCCAACACGGTTGCCACCGTAATTTCGTATATATACCCCCCATACCCACCGCATCAATTGCGTTTCGCTTCCTTTTCTCTCTTTTTCCTTCAACAGTATAAGTTATTGACTTACTTGGAAAAAAATATTAACACATATTTTTTTTGAAATCCTTTTACTTTCTAATTAATTATTAAATATGTCTGGTGGAAAATCTGGTGGCAAAGCCGCTGCTCCTGAAAAGGCTACTCAATCTCGATCTGCTAAGGCTGATCTTACTTTCCCTGTCGGTCGAGTTCATCGACTCTTGAGAAAGGGTAACTACGCCCAGCGAGTCGGTGCTGGTGCACCTGTTTACTTGGCATCTGTCCTTGAATACCTTGCTGCTGAAATCTTGGAATTGGCTGGTAATGCTGCCCGAGACAACAAGAAATCTCGAATCATTCCTCGACACTTGCAACTTGCCATCCGAAACGATGAAGAACTTAACAAGCTTCTCGGACACGTTACCATCGCTCAAGGTGGTGTCTTGCCTAACATCCACCAGAACCTCTTGCCCAAGAAGTCTGGTAAGGCTAAGAATGCTGCTAGCCAAGAGTTGTAAGTTTCTTAAAAATACGCGTGTTTTTCTTTCAACTCTTTCTGTCATGATGCCCCACAATTCTTTTACGAGCACAATGGTCCGTATAAAGAGATGAATATGTAGGTTTTAGATATTTATTATCTCTCTTATTTAATATATGGGATTGGAATATTACGAGTATATAGATTTAGGTGCATGCTGAAGGTCAGCATGTGCATATATGTGATGAGATAGATGAACCTTTATCAGTTTGTATTTCATACGTAGGTTCTGCGATATCGGTAGATATGGATGTATTGCCGGGTAACTAAGGAAACCGCAGCCGTACAATATCTATAGTTCCGGGTAACTTAGGAAACCGCAGCCAAACAATATTGATAGTTCCGGGTAACTTAAGAAACTACAGCCGTACAATATATATATTTATCCATCAAGTTCGAGCGAGCTATGAAGTCATAGTCTATAAAACATAATATATAATGGCCAAAAGAAGGAAGTAGAAGCGAAATAAAACCATAGACAACCGGCCGTAAGACTGTTGAAAATAAATACAGAAACTACAAACCTGTTACATGTTTTTTTTCCTTTTTTCATTAAAGTTTAGCTTTGGTTTAGCGCCGAGATAGAGTGCAAGTAACTGGAACTAAGACAGAAATGTTACAATTGAATTTTACTAAAATAGGATTGAGTTTGTTTTACGGCATCTAAAATTTTTAATTTCGGTCCTGAATGGTTTGAGATCTTGTAGTCATCATAGCCATAGTTGATCTCACATACCAGCTAAGCTTTACAGCTCATTGTAGGAAGGAGTCCGTAAATTCCTCTACCTAAAAAAACAAAAAACAAAAAACTAAAAACCAAAAAAACACAAAACACAAAAAATTTCTCGGGCCGTAGAAATTGTGGCAAGAGCGGTCGACATCTCTTAAGCCACGTGCAGATTTGATATTCCGCTGACTTCAATGCCTTTTAGTCAGAAACTAATTTAGCAGTCACTAATTTAGCAGTCCCTAATTTGCATTTGATTCCATCATTGTCTCCTTACTAGGTTTCAAGCCCTTACAAGTCAGTTTTTGTTCACCTTTCTCGGCAGCCCTAGTCAAAGTTGACCCAGCACAGCCACAGCCATCCCACATTTGCTTCCGATAAGATAAAAACAAAAAACAAAAAAAACTTAGAGAATTTCGCTAGCCAGTCCGAGGAGCCATAGCCAGTCATGGTTTAGTGTAACCCAAGATCAAGAAGACCATGGCCAAGCAAACAAAAATTAATTGTATATTTAGTAGATTATAGAATATATGATTGTTTATCATGTTGATGAAAATTCTTTATCAGCTTATCGTTGCAAAAGGCGTAGGCGGGGGAGGGCTTTGTTCCCCTCCCCCTCCTTGTCCAAGGGCAATGTTACGATAATCATTAGATCGAAGGAGCCGTGCGACCAACGGTGGTGGTGGTGGTGGTCAACAACAAAGTTATACCGCAAAAAACAAACCCCGAATAAATCCGATAAGCAACATGCTGCCGCACTTATAATCAGCTTGTTCGTATAAATCTCCAATTGAATTGTCGACTGGTTTGCTAATCTCTATCACTTGTCGTTTCAGATAATCTAATAGCTTGAGTTACTCTAAGTTTGGAAACACCCACCAAATTTTTGCTTTTTAATTTCTAAATTTTTTTTTGGCCAAAATCTTTTATCGTTTGACTAAACACATTTCATAACCGGGGAACAAGGAAATCACAAGCAACGCCATAGAAGAAGTTTTATTGAGTATTAATACCAGTATTTACGGATTTTTTGGGCTCTTTTCTTTCTTTCTTGCAGTTTTTTTTGTTTATACACTCACTTGCTTAGCTTGTTGGGCTGGATCTTGTAATACCTTTACTAGCTTGGCTTCACTTTCCTTGGAAAAAGCACACTTTTTTTTTTTTTTTTTTTTTTGACTCGTGAAATCTTAGCTTTTCAGACCACCAAAAGACAAAAGAAGAAAGTAAATAGAATAAGGCAACTGAGTCCATCTATCTTTCGCTTTTGATTTTATTTTCCAGTTCTTTTTCTGGAATGAGCAGTAGTGAATCACCCGTACAGCCGTCGGGTATGACTTCCGATCCTGTTCCTCCACCTTCAAATGTTACTGCACAACCATATTCTGGAAACCAACCCGGTTCTATGAATAGTTCACGATCTGCCGAACATCTGTCGACTTCTCCATATTACACAGGCACTTCTCCTGTACCCGGAACCGCGGTATTTGCCGGAACCGCCTCGGCTATTCATACTTCAAACGGTTTTGAACATGATGATCACCAGGAATACTTGGCAAGTAGAAGAGCAAAGGAGCAGAGCTTACTTCCAAGTCTGAATCCAAGTCCAAGTCAGGGCAGCAAATTGAACCAGAACCCGAGCCAGAACCCTAGCCAGAACCTGAGCCAGAACCCTAGCCAGAACCTGAGCCAGAACCCTAGCCAGAACCTGAGCCAGAACCCTAGCCAGAACCTGAGCCAGAACCCTAGCCAGAACCTGAGCCAGAACCCTAGCCAGAACCTGAGCCAGAACCCTAGCCAGAACCTGAGCCAGAACCCTAGCCAGAACCCTAGCCAGAACCCTAGCCAGAGTCTGAACCACAACCTGAACTATCCCTCATATAATATAGCTCACTCGAGCACACCTGGGAATATTTCCAACGGAGGTTCTGTCTATGCATCAGCTAATGGTTCAGCAAATGTATCAGCAAATGCGTCAGCTAATGGCTCAGCTTCAAGCTCACCAGGCTCGACAAACGCTGTTGTCGACAATGGTCATATGGCTAGTAACAATGGTGGAAAAACCATCTGCCAGAATTGTCAGACTAGTACCACGCCATTATGGAGACGAGATGAAGGTGGAAATGTTCTATGTAATGCTTGTGGCTTGTTCCTAAAGTTACATGGCAGAAAAAGACCCATTTCTTTGAAAACAGATGTCATCAAGTCAAGAAACAGATCAAGAAACCATAATGTTCCTGTCAAAAGATTGAAGTCTGAAAACAGTCCTCAAACCTCTGCAAGTCTACACGCTCTACAAGTCAGCGGCTCGCCGTCTCTTCAGACAATATCACCGAAAATTGCTCCTCATGGAAGCCCTTCACTCCATTCTACACCTAAAACTGGACCTCATTACAAGGATATCAACAACATAGACAACATCCACTTGAATACTCCAGGTTCGGCTAATCAGCCACATTCTCACCTCTCGCAAGTACATTCTCAGAACCGAGTTACTGTACACACGGGATCTTCCCCGAAAGGTTTACCTGGATCCAGAATGATTCCTTCTACCCCTTCTACGGTGTTCTCTTATCCTTTAAGTCCAGTACTTCAACCTCATGGCAATCAGGCACAAGCGCAGGCTCAGGCACAGGCTCAGGCCCAAGCTCAAGCCCAAGCTCACACAAATACACATATGCAAGCCCAAGTTCAGAATCAGAATCAGAATCGTCTGCCTACTAGCAGATCTTTGGCATCTTTGACAGGCGCTGCTAGTAATGCATATAATGATGATATCAAGTCACCAAACATGTTACCTCTACCCAACAGATTGATTGCCTCAGCAAATACTAGTCCTGGTTTCGGCCCTGCTTCCGACAATACCACTATCTTGCCTAGTTTTGCATCGTTGAATGCTGTAGCAGGTTCTCAAACAAAGGCGTCGTCTAATGCTGGAAATAATGCTTCCAAAGTAAATTCTCCGCGTATTTTGACTCCTCAATCGAGACCTCATTCACCAAAAGGTAACAATCCTAACAGCACACCAAACCTGACTGCTTCACTGGTTAGTAGAGTGTACAATCATCACCAACATGCACCGTTAACACCTCAAGTTATGGCTACAACCAGTGCATTAAGAATGGCCAACAATCAATCAGGAGCTTTAAGTGAGCAGCTGAGACCTAGATCTCCAGACAATGGGTCATTGGAAAGAATTCCTCCTTTGAAACATATTTCTGCTGGTGATCATAGAGCATCACTGTTATCGGCTTCCAATGGCGCGAACATTGGCTCCAGGAATATTGACCAGGAGTCTGAATATGAAAACCAGAAACTAAAGACAAGAATTTCGGAACTAGAGATTGTTAATGATTTATATCGAAGTAAAGTGGCTCAACTGGAGTACAGTGAATCATCGGCAAGACGATCTGAAGCTACGATAAGAGAGAGTGAACTTATGCTGAGGAAATTAGTTGATGATTTACAAAAAGAAGTCGGAACTTTAAAGAAGTTTGTGCCTGCTTCATATTATGAGAATGCGAGTCATTCAGCTTTACAGAGTACTATACCTAGTGCAGTACCAAGCTCCGCCGCTAGCCCTGAAGGCGATAGCGTATTGAAAATGAAGCTATCACAGCTCACTACTTAGGGAAACCGGAAAAAATCAAGCACAGAACATGTAGTCGTGCTTTCTAAATATTATTTATAGACATGTATATATTTTAATTCAAAGATATAGTAATTTATGTTTTTTCATGGTGATTTACTTTTTCGACAAATGCCTTTATCAAAAGCTGATTAAGATAAATTCTTGATATACATAATGTTATATAACATTAAATGAATGGTGTATGAATTCTTTTAATCTTATTTTGAAATTATACCAAGATTAACATGTTTTGACATATCGATTACGTAAGCATGCGGCTGAGAATTGTTCCGTTTTTTTCTTTTTCTAAACATGTGTTAAGGGAGATGATCCGCCCGGATATATGGAACTCGAGCGGGGAAATCCAGCAAGCCACTTCAAGTTTGACAGGATTTAAAAAGAGACATTGATCCATTGTCGTTCATAACTTATTAGTTTACTTGATTGTTCTATATTCGTATTTGTATTTTTGTTTGTTGAAAGTTAACTATGGCAAACGCAACTGAAGTTTTAGATACCGAGTTAAGCCCTACATGTATTGAAACAACTACTAGGGATCTCATCTCTGCTATAATGAATAACGACGAAACCGTAGTACAACATCATTTGGGTAACATTCTTTTGAAAGGATTTGAAGGCAGTATAATATCAAGATTTTGTAAAGAATTTATGACTTCGGCAGTAAGCTGTGAAGTGGCCAAAGATTGTATTAAACACACATATGATAGTACGGCGTGCCTGACCATCTATTATAGAATGATATCACCAGATATTATCCAGAGTTTGTGTGAAACAAATGAACTAGCATTTTTATGGGAATTTGATTATAAATCCAAGAGGCCTCAGGTTTTTTTGAAGCGTATGATGTTTGCGGAGTCCGATGATGATATCTATTTCGATATACCATGGAGAAACAATTTACAAGAAGCAAGAAGGGATCTTGCAGAGTCACAGTTATCCAAAAGACATAATCTTGATAATAGTGGTGATTTATGGAGTTTTTCACGTGATACTACTATGCATTTTGGAAAAGGATATGATGAAGCCTATGAAGAAGAAGATAATCTGAACTTAGAAGGCGAGGAAGATGATTATTGGAAAAAGTACTCTGAAGTGGATGTTTTTTAAATGGACATTTGTACTTATTTATTGCATTATTTTTATAGAAGCGAATATAGAAAGCGCTGAAGTAGATACTTAATGTATCTTGCACCCGCATTCAAGCATTTTGATCAGCGACTTTTTCTTTCTGAAGTTCAGCAACCTCCTTTGCTTTTATGAACGCTGGTCTGGTTTCCATTTTCTTGAACCATTCAAGAATGTGCGGATAATCATGCTTGTTGTAAATATGATCAGCAAACGCAACATAATATGGAATTATAAACATGATATCTGCACCAGTCAAGTGATCACCAATAAAGAAACCTGTACCATTTTTTTCCAATTGATTGTCAAGAAATTCAAAATTAGATTTGGCTTCTCGATCAGTATAAATAGAATCAATAAAGTTGAATATAGTTCGGACTAGAAAACGCTGATAAAACCAAGCCTTTTCTTGAGCCACTATACCGATTTTCTTGAAAGTCAAAAGAGATTGAAGAGTAGCTTCAGTATGATGTAAATGGTATTTGATATCCCATTCTTCAACCTCATTGGCGGCTTTAAGTTCACTATTTTGACCATAATTTGTGATTAAATAATCAACAATAAAGCCACTTTCAGCTAAGATTCTTCCATTAGAAGTGTCCTCAATAATAGGAGATTTCCCTAATGGATGTAGCTTTTTCAAAGCAGGATCAGCCGTCACATTGTCTTCGAGATACGTATAAACTTTTAATTGATAGGGTATGTTCAACTCTTCCAAGAGCCAGAGTACACGAAAAGCACGGCTACCAACCAGATAATGAAGAATAATCATAATAAAGAATAAGAAGAGTTTTGTTGATAAATTAGTGAGGATTTTCTACGAAATTGCTTGAAGTAAGAAACCAGTTTATTGCTGTGCCTATCAATATATATATATAAATGGTCAGTGAAATCAAAAGAGGGGAAGGTTCGGTTGGAATTTAGGCATAAGAAGGTCTTTTTTTACTTTAAAGGTGATTTTACGGCAAAACCTCTGTTTTGTTATCTTAGAAGCAATACTATTTTCTGATTCGTTAATTATTCATTCTGGGAAATAACCATTTGTGAAATTTTTCAGTTAGAATACTTTGACCTTATGGTTTATTATACATATTTGATACTTGATATATGATATCTTTAATAATTGTTCATAGTATTTAACACTTGATTGAACATATAAGTTTGGTATATAAATATATTATCCATAGTATTTAAAACTTGATTGACTATAGAAATTTGGGTAAAAAGACAATATATTATCTTTTTAAAGACGCTACAATTACTATTGATAAGGATATGCAGGATGCAGGTCCCCCTTTGACGATTAATTCCGATCGATTTAATATGAATATCAAGCCGTTGGATTATAACATATATAATATAATAAAATATCAAGAAACTAATAATAATATATAATACATAATAAAATGTCAAGAAAATAATCATAATAATAACAATAAAATATATAATATATAATACCTAAATTCTTTTGTTTTTTTCTTAATTATAACCCGGTTATATATTCCTACAATTTAGGAATCTCGATAATTGCTTTTTGTGCAGCAATATACGAAGGCCTTTGTGATATCATTGCCAACCATTTATTAATCTCAATATACTGCGAACCGAAATCAAGCCTCTTCATAGCGCTTTCAAGAGGATATGAATATATAATATCAGCAGCAGTAAGATGGTCACCTACAAAATAACCGGTACCATTTCTAGCAAGTTTGTCCTCCAAAAAATCCAAATTTAGCTTGATATCAGGCATCGAAAAAACAGAATCTATATTATTCATGATTGAAGAAACCAATGGCTTGAGTAAGAAAGGAGAATGTTTCTTGGTTTCAGTAGTTACCAAATGAAAAACCAAAGGGCTCATCAAACTACCTTCTGCATGATGTAAGCAGTATTTGATGGCCCAATTTTCATCGTCACTGGCAGGTTTCAATACTGAATCTTGGCCGAATTTGGTTACAAGGTAGTCACAGATCAAACCACTTTCTGCCAGGACTTTATTATCAATCTCGATAATAGGAGATTTACCTAACGGATGAACTTTTAGAAGAGCAGGGTCCGCTCTTAAGTTGGTGCCACGTTTGTACAACTTCAGCTCAAAAGGAAGATCCAATTCTTTGAGCAACCATACGATTCTCTGTGATCTACTGTTTTCGAGCCAATGAAGCAGAATCTTGGGTTTAGTAATAGTAGACATTATTTTAAGTCAATTCAATTCAAAGCTTCTGAAAGATAATTTAGTAAAAATTTGGTTAAGAAATATGCTTTTGAGAACGAGAACCTGTTAAATTGCTCCCTTATCGGCTCCGAGGGGGTTTTCTCCGCAGAGCCGGACTACTCTGAGCCTCGGGGGATAGCAATTAGAGTTACCCTGTCATCCATTCAGGATTTGTTTTATATGCCGGGTAACCTGCGAACTCTATATAGTTTTATCCTATATCAAGTTGTACAGTTAAGCAATAAGTTGAGACCTCCCTCTATTTATAGCATTTAGCACTTTTGGTGCTCGGAAACTAGTTTGTAGTGTCGCCTCGCCTTTGGCTGTCGTCGTCGTTTCTCTAGTTACCCTGTCGTAGGATGTTGGCTCAATCGCGTCTATAAGATCTGCTTCAATGTAACAACAGATCAAAACCAATCAGTCAGTCAGTCATCATACAAACAAATTAATTAATATAATATAATTTATTACTACTATTTAGGAGTGCGAGATTTTCTAAAAGAAATGAAAAGAATAAAAAGAAATAAAATAAAATAAATAGCGAGCGGTAGGAAGTAAGTAGTTTGAATGAGACGACTACGACTATCTGTCAGTCGTCTCTCTTTTCATCATCGACTTTTGGTGCGAGATATGTCTTGTTGGATGTACCAATAGATTACATTAGCACACTGGCCAATATGGTGATGGTCATGCCAATTATCCAGCTGTTCTTGCTGGGATGTGATGCTGATCCTTGCATGACTGGGGGCTGCTCAGTTACCTGTGATGAATATGCTGGTGCCGGCGCTGATTGTTCAGGTGCCACTCCAGTTGGTTGGACAATTGTTGTACATGTTTCACAGCCTACTGCTTGCTCAGATGGTTCTACCTGAGAGCCTTGTGGTGAGGCTGGAGCTACTGGCGGCTGCGAAACTGCAGAGCTTACCTGTGGCGCTGGAACAGGAGTCACAGTTGTAAGGAAAGTAGTCGGTGATGGAGTACTGACATGAACCTGTGACGAACAAACATCATTCTCACAACTGGTCATTGTATGGGTAACAGGAGTACCCGTGACTACCGCTGTTGATACAACAGGAGAAACAGGAGTAACAGGAACAGGAGCCTCAGAAGTAGGACTAGCGGTTACTGATGTCAAGAAAGCTGTAGATGAAGGAATACTGACATGTGTTTCAGTAGAGCAGACATTGTTCTCACAGCTGGTGACAGTATGAGTTACTGGAGTGCCAGTAACAACTGGTGATGATACCTCGGGAGCCACAGTAGGACTTGCGGTTACTGATGTCAAGAAAGTTGTAGGGGAAGGCGTACTGACATGTGTTTCAGTAGAGCAGACATTGTTCTCACAGCTGGTGACAGTATGAGTTACTGGAGTGCCAGTAACAACTG